>CM070534.1:72251383-72851383 GCA_036346415.1 Raddia guianensis
CCCATCGTAAGCCGATTCTCATCGCAACGGGCACTCCTGGCGTCAGTTCCGCATTCGCCGAGGTGACACTAAAGCTATCGGGGTATGTACCTAGGGAAAATTATGTCTTGTGCGGGTAGGTTGTCTTTAGCGTGTTTTTTTTAAAACTCGCTTTGCTCTTCTTAGAGCCTGTTCTTGCTCTCTTTTTTCCCTTTGCTGGCTCGTTTCTTGTTTGTCTTCTGCAGAAAATACAGGAACGGGAACGTTAGACTCTGGTGATGGTCGTGGCGAGGCTCCAGGTTTCCCACCAAAACCGATGTCTGCATCCCTCTCTTCTCGGGTTTGCTCCGCGCATGCCCGGGAACTGATTCACTTCACCCGCGTATGATTTGTTGCCTTTGCCCGGTACTGACCTTCACAGTTCTGCTAAGTCAAGGTAGTGCGCCACCAACGGAGTCCTACCCACCGTAAGCCGATTCTCATCGCAACGAGCAAGCTCATTATAAGCCTATTCTCATCGCAGCGGGCACTTCAAGCGTCGGTTCTACACTTGCCAAGACAACGCAATCACTGTCGCAAGGAATACGTCATGGGTAAAGCGTTGATTTCACACGTCCTCTTGCGGCTCTGACTGCATCGGGTTGTGATTCACCTCGACCGGCGGTTCTTCGCCCGAGCGCAGATCTGATCCCCGCGACGAGCTCCGTGCTCGGGTGGATCACCTCGACCGGCGCTCTTCGCCGAGCGCAGCTCTACCGAGTACGTCTTCGCTGGTCGCACTTTCGGTTCCTTTAACGAGCTCCGTGCTCGGGACTAGATTTCTTACTTGGTTCCTTTGGCGAGCTCTACGCTCGGGACCGGGTCACCTTACCCTCGTATGCATTGCGCTCTCGCACACGATCTACGCCCGAGGCACATCACCTTCGCTCTCCGAGCACGACGTTTGCTCGAGGCGCAATCTTTATTTTCTCGAGCAAGCTCTAGCCCGAGAGGCCCGATCCCCGAAAGGTTCTATCGCCCATATGCATCTGCCAACAAACATCTCGGCGGCATGGTGCGTAGCGCCAAGGAATCGTGTTTGAGTCCGTCTCGAACGGGAGTTTTGCACGGCTACGTGAAGACCCGGACGTTGGTTTCCCGGATTGGATTAGGAGTCGTGATCCCCAAGACTAGGAGTATGCCTTATCCGCCTCGGGATATATTTGGCATGTATCGAGTTAAATACGTACTCGTGGTCATTGACCGATATTCCCTCGGAGGTCGGTTTGCTCGCACTATATAAACAAGGCCCTACGGCGTGTAGAGGATCTGATCGACGCCCAAGATCATCGGACGCACGAGGTCTTTGCATATTGCTTCTGACACCCATAATCTCGCCGAGACTTGTTCGTCTCGTCGAGCCACCTCTTGTATTCATCTCGATATATAAGAAAGGTGGACGTAGGGCTATTATCTCTCCGAGAGGCTCGAACCAGGATAAAACCCCATCTCTGCTCGTTGTCGTACGTGGTTGTTCGGCGTGTCTCCTATCTCCTTCCTGAAGAACCTTGGTTGACTTGGGTCAATATCCCAATCGTCGACAGGCGCCATCTTTTTTCTCTTCACCGCCATCTTCTTTATGCTCTTCAATCGTCGCCATGTCATTGGGGTTAGGGTTAGGGTTAGGGTTAGGGTTCAGGGTCTCTTTTCTCCGGTGACTCTCGGCTTAGAGGGAGGTCTGGGGAGGTGTCGGGCCGATAGTGGGATTGGGATCGTGGTACGGGCAGTGAGACGACAATGGCAAGTGGGAGTGGTCGAAGGCGGCTGGTTGGCAACGGTGGGAGATCTCGCACAACCAAATTTGGGTGGATGGGGCTGAGGCTACCGCAAGGGGACAATGAGTGGAGCGGGGAGGCAACGAGGTCGGAATATATAAAATTTCTGAATTTCTAAATAAATTGCAATGATAATTGATGGATGGTCAACATAGCATTTCCAAGATCATGTCACTATCGAAAACGACAAGTTTTCATGAGCGGAATGAGATAATTACTTCTAACCCTATTGCTATAGTGTTAGGGCTAATTACAATAATAAGTTTAGGTTTAGGGTTTAGATATAAACATGATCTAAGATCATGTCTAGCAAGTGCTTTATAACACTATTGCAGACAATTTCAGTCTCTAAAACCTATCCAGTAAAGTCTCTATATTAGTCTCTAAAATTAGAAACTCTCCATAGTCCCTATATTTAGAGTCTCTCCATCTGACTTTTGTATCTTTTGGAAGAATAAAGACTCAATTGTGTTTCGGAGATGGGATTTAGAGATAAAATTTAAACCCTGCTCTAAGCGCGAGGAAAAAAAGATTGGCGATGAAACCGGCGCATCTCCTGACCTCCCCAACATTTGAGTGCAAAGGAACCCAGCGGCTGCTGTCTTTTCCACGCGGCCCGTGTTTACAACTCATCACAGGCTGCTTAGCTTAAGCAAGGCAGATCCACCAGACCAAACAGTGTTAAAATGATGGCACAAGCTAGTGTCGCAGCAGAGCAGCTTTTATAGTTTTTGCGTCCGTAGGAGCAGCACCAGCGCTCCACTGGTGTGAGGTGAGGTGATGCGCGGAAAAGAAAGCTGCTTTTTACCGGTGCCCTCGGTAACATGGGCTCCAATCATTGAGATAACAGGGAGAAGAGAGGCGCAGAAATTAAGTAGACAAGTGCCCGTACTACTTACTTATTGGGTAACCACAATGCTGGTGTGTGTGTGTGTGAGAGTGTGAGAGAGGTAGGTGCATGGGGTTAAATAAGGGAGTATCACCGTACATCAGTACATGTACATCTGACTAGGGTGCAGAGATGAGCTGAGGGGGAGGACAAGTGGCTTTTAGAGCAATTGAACAGAGAGATCATTGGGAATTGTTTCACTGCAGGAGGCAATGGTGTTGTAGAGGGATAGGGTGGATCAGAGGAGGGTGTCGACGGTAGGGTCTCTGTGGCCAATGGCATCACCAATCAATCGCCTGCCCAGCTGCCTTGCCTGCGGCTGATGACATTCTCCCAGTAAAGAGTTTGGGGCTGATGACATTTTCAAGAGAAAAGTTTTCAAAATTTTTTTTTCAAAAAACGGCTCAAAGCATTTTGGCTCGGAAAATCGGAGACCCAACACTGTCATCCGCTAGAAAATTAAGTTACTAATCGATTATTATATTAAAACAGAATCAAACATAGCCACCGTGTTAATTCTAAAAATACTAAAAATTTTCATATTAATTGGAAAGAAAAATCTACACCATCAATTATAGCGGTACCAGATTCTAACGGTTTACATTAAAAGAAGAGTCCATATCAACGACAATAAATAAGTAGTAGAAACAAGAGTTCATTTCAAATACAAAACTATAAAAAGAGTTCATATCAATTACAATAAAAAAACATAGATTCGGAATCCCCACAAAATGTGCGAAACATCATGCTCGCTAAGTTAATTAAACATAACATTTCACATGCGGATGCAGGTGCGTTTGGTTGGAGGGAAGATAAATTAGGAAACGGAAAGTTTAGATTTAGGAAATTAATTCTCTTGTTTGGTCGAAGGGAAGTAGGTGTAGGATGAGGAAATGACCGATTAAACATAAGAAAATTTCTTTCTCGGGAAATTTTTTTATAACAAATTTCTTGGGATTTCAGATAAGATTATTCTCACCTAGTTCTCACTCCTCTTCTTCGTTCCCTTGCCACGTAGTTTATACTCCTCTTCTTAGTTCTCATCCATTGCCAAACACGTTGTGCTCGGTTCTTGTTGCGAGAAATCTTCCCTCCCGAATCAGAGCCGGAGGCGAGTAGCAATGCAGCATCACGCTACAGCCACTGTGCCTCGCAACACGGCGAAAAGATAGGCGAGATGATGGATGGGTTAAATTGCTACGTCCCGTTGCGATCCAGGCAACAGTTTCGCGCCTACCGCGCACGAGCGCGCCACCACCGGCGCCACGCACAGTCACCGGCGAGCGTGCGAGCACGAGCACGAGGGCGGCAACGGCGACGCCCTTGTCCGTTTGCTCGCGGCGGACAGACACGACGAGACGAGGCGAGGTGAGGCGTACGCCCTGCCTTGCCCTCCCGGGCCACGCATCTCGCCAAGACGATCGCCCGCGCCACCGCCGCCGCCGCCGCCGCCGCGCGTCAAATCCGTTCATCTGCTCGGACTCCGGGCCGGCCAGACGCTGCCGCTGATAGCTGCTAGCTTTGACTCGCCAGTCGTGCTCGCCGGCGTGAGACCTATCACCTAATACATCGAGATGCCATTGCTCTCTCCATCAATCCGCGCCGCGAGACCTGCACGAGTTAGCGACGATCTCCTCGCTGTTCGTCGGCCATGGCGCTACTGTACTTGCCCTGCAGCCAAACAGGGGCGTTCTGCAGAGGTGAACACCCCGTGGCACACACAAAGCTGTACCCAGCTACAGAGGCAGGCGGCTCATCCTCTCTCTGCCTCTGCATCGTCGCTCGAGACTGTAGCCTCTGAACGCAGCGCAGAGGCTGCAGCCTGCAGCTGCACTGGACCAATGTAACAATGTTTATTCCTGTGCGCCGATGACAACAAATCGCATGGATTCCGATCGAAACGAGCTGAGCTGAGCTGCCTGCCTGCGACGCTGTGGCCATGGATTCTGGGCCGATTCATGTGCGAACAGCTCGTGTTAATGTTCTTGGCAGAGGGAGCAGTACGCCGCGCAAAATTGGACTCATTCCATGACTCCATGAGGTCCACGAGAAGGCTGCCACAGACAGAGCGCCAAACTGGTGATCACTCTTCAGTCTTCAGTGATCGCTTCATGTGATAGCTAACACTTATTATGTGTGAGAAAAAGTATAGAAGGGACATGGTCTTTGTTAATAGCAGCAGTTGGGTATAATGTTGAAGATCACTCTGAGAAGCCAACTCTAGTTTCTTTTCTTTTTTTTTCTTTTTTTGTTTCCTCGTAGAGAAAAAGTGTTTCTTGAGAGTACATGAGAAAGTCGCTCGGAGTCAGACAGACCAGCTGGTTCAACCCAACTGGTTTCTCCACAACTTACAACATGATGTATGTGATTGGAAACAACATCATTTTTAAGTAATGAATTCAGGGTACACCACTATTTGCGAAGCTGAAAATTTGGTGCAAACACAAGTCAAAATCTTCCGAGATTGTATTAAAGCTCGCTATTGCTCTCTGCAGTAGCAGAACCTGGTGTCTTTCCATTGACAGCAATAAGCTCAGTGTCAAAGATCAGAGTTGCTCCACCTGTTGATTACAAAACTACAGGTTAGCATTACAGGTAAACGGGAAAAAATCGTTGTAAACAACACATCACATGCCCCCTTTCATATTGTAGAATGCAGATATGAAGCATGGTAGAATGGCTGCATTCCAGAACCTACACATACATAATTTCTGCACAAGGAGCCGTGAAGCAAACAAACAAATAATCACCCATACCTGGAATCTTCGGTGGGGAGCCTCGCTCCCCATAACCCATCTTTGCAGGTATCTTTAGCTTCCTCTTTTCACCAACACACATACCTAGTAACCCTTGGTCCCAACCTACAGATAAAAACAACGACGTAGGTTGGTATATTTGCAAAGGGTTCTGGTATCGACAGTATAAGCCATTTCCCTCACTTTCTTGATAACATATCCTTGTCCGTTTAAATCAGTCCAGTATGGACCACAGAAACGAAATAATAAATAAAAGTACAACATCCCTGGGGAAAAAAGAATAACCTTTTATCACCTGGCCGTTCCCAAGTGAAAATTCAAATGGGTCACCTCTGTCATAGCTAGAATCAAATACTGATCCATCTGTAAGCGTCCCCTGCAATAACCAAGCCTTTCAGCTGAATGCAAATAATGTGGAAAGAAAACTGATACAGGAAAAGTATCAAGTGGTTCTTGGACCAGCCAGGTAAAACACAACAAAAACACATAATCGGGTAATTCTATTAAACTGTTTTTCTCTATCTGCATATCTACCTCAACTATTTCATGCTAAATAGCTACCTCAACCGATTCATGTTAAATAGCTACCTCCTCAACCAACTCATGTTAAATAGCTACCTCCTCAACCTTTTCATGTTAAATAGCAATCTCAACCGATTCATGTTAAGCTACCTCAACTAATCCATGTTAGAGAACCTGCTAAACATGAGTATGGATAGTACCACCAGTCAATTTCCTTCAAAGTGAGTCAGCATACCAACAAACAATGTGGAGACCACACTAAGGCAAATTGAAGAGAATTTACTTCCAAAGTTCCAAGCCTTGAAACCATCAGCTCGGTATAACTGATTATAGATTTTTTTAAACTTTTGAAAATATTGTTTAGTACAAAAAAGGTTTGAATAGGATGGTTCACTTGAGATACAAGTATTGGTGCAAACACTTACACGATAATGCACTTTGATTTTGTCGCCTTTGTGAGCTTGGAGGGTGCATGACTCTGGTTTGTACTGAAAAAGATGAGACAAAGCGAACATATGTCATGCAAAGTCATAGAGATACTACCATTTGGACTGTAACAACACTGAACTCATAACCAAAGCCATTATAAAGACACATTTCGAATTTTCCCATATATAATTGTCTTAACACTTAACGATTTATGAGTAAAATCAAATATTGCATAATCTTCGCTTAAGTAAAGAATGGGTGGCTGAAAGACACAAGCAAACATTCGAAATCTACACCCACCACACACATTTCTGACAGAGTATGGTTCTTACCGAAGAATTTGGACTTTTCAGTTTTAAGACTCCTAGGCAAAGCCCACGATGACAGGCTGTCCTATCAGCATCGATTTTTCATCCTTTGTAGTGGAGAATATGGAAAGCCCCCAAAATAGAGAAAGTCGACAGCATTCCTAACAGGTCCTATTGCGACTTTGGAGGGGTATACACCATCATTTCTGTCTCTTGATATCAATCAAACAGCACATGCTAATTGGTTAAATAAAACTTTCCCCATCTTATAGTTAGCAATGGGTGATACCATAATCAAATTTGCAATTCTCATCTTTGCAATGAGTGACATTACAAAGCACAAGCCAAACTAAGTAGCACATTCCATGAGTTTCCCATCCTACGTGCAAAGGAAACAAGAACCTATTTTGCACCTCCAGATCTGCATAGCTGCCCTTATCTTAGCATAATCTTAGCCAGAATTTCCCGGAACTCGGAGCCGTTGCTATCAAATCATTTCCCGCCAACTACCTCGAATCAACAAACTTGCTTAAAGAGACTACAGATCTTCGCCAGATCCACGAACTGAAAAATCTCAGATCCGCCAGAATCGAAAAGAATAGCAAGTATAAAACGGACCAGGGACTACAGTTGGTTACGGAGCACGGACCTTGACGCCGATCTGAAGCTCCGTGACGTCAGCGGACTTCTTGGCCGAAGCTGAAGACGAATAGAGCAAGGGATGAGCAAAACATATAGTGAAGGGAAAAAAAAAAATCAAATCTTTACATGAGCACAGGTTCAGAGGACATGTGGAGGCGGCCATGCATCGTTACCGGTCAGCACGATGGCCGCGGCGGCGACGGCGGCGGCGAGGCACAGGAGTGGCTGCTTCTTCCCCATTGCTCCTCCTCGAGTCCTTGGTCGCCAGTAGGGGGAGGGGCCCTTTTCTTCAGATCGTATGCGGTATTTTTGACGATGAACGACGGCCCGGGTAGTTTTGTACGAACATACGTATTGTACACGGTATCTGCATTATTATACGTATATACATACGGCGCAACGCGTGATCTTTGTGGACCATGTGGGCGGATCCGTCCACCTCAATATTGGGCCAGCCCATATTTCGACTTTACTGGAGGTGGTCAACTACTGCAGGGTATATTGGGCCGCGCAAGACGGGATCGAGCGGCGCTTTTTGCTGGCCTGAAAGGCAGTCACTGCTAGGCCCACTGCGTTGCCACCTTGCCTCTTGCATGCCACGTTGGCATGACGACACGTGTATGATGGATGAGGTGGCGTGATAGCATTGCCTGCGGTCTACGGTAGCCGGTACGCAGTGAGCCGCTCGATCGTCATGTGTGTTGGATCATTTATTTATGGAAGCATAATTAGATTGATCCATTGACCATTGTTAATTTGTTATGCATGCATTGCTGTTTAGGATAAGAAGCAAGCCGATCAAGGGACAGACACCGTGAGGATGATGGTCGATGTGGCATCCAGTATACGCGGCCGCAGTAAAAAGTCTCACATATGTTTTTTTTAATATTGCAGAAATTAATCTATAACACCAAGCACGTACGTATAGGTACACATAGTCATTCACATCTTCGTTCATGTAGCTGGTATTTTTTATACATGAAGCACAAACCACCACCACACGCATCGCTGCATGCTGGAAAAGTGGAAACACACACTGGCACGCTCCGGAAATACGTACATATACTACATAGCTAATGAAGTACGTACATATACTACATACACACATATATATCGTTAAAAAAGCATGCATATGCTGATATGCAGTGGTGAAAATGAAGAAAAGCTTATTTGCACAAGCTAGCGAACGTACGTACGTACGTACGTATGTGACATGCGTATGTGTATGTTCAATTTGTATGCAACTATGCATCAGTTCCGGTCGTCGATGCCGAGCTTGCGGTCGAAGAAATGGCCGACGGCCTGGAACGCCGGACCGAAGAACCCGCCGCCGCCGCCGCCGCCGCCGCCGCCGCCGCGCCTCCTCTGGTCGTTGTTGTAGTCGTCGACGTTGTAGTCGCTGCCGTACTGACCAGCCGGCCCCCCGTAGACGTGGACCTCCTTGGTGTTGATGACAAGGGGCGTCCTCGAGCCATCCTGGGGGGTAAGGAAGGCCGGCGCCGGAACGTTCCGGTACGGCACAGTTGCTCCGCCGTTGTAACCGTCGCCGCCGCCGCCGCCGCCGTAGGAAGAGTAGCCGCCGTTGCTGTAGGCGCCGCCGTTGGAGGAGCTGCCGTTGCTGTAGCCGCCGCCGCCGTCGTAGGAAGAGCTGCCGTTGCCGCCGCCGCCGCCGCCGCCGCCGCCGCCGCCGTAGGAAGAGTTGCAGCCGTTGCTGTAGGCACCGCCGTAGGAGGAGCTGCCGTTGCTGTAGCCGCCGCCGCCGCCGCCGCCGGAAGAGCTGCCGTTGCTGTAGCCGCCGCCGCCGCCGCCGTAGTAGGGCGTGGTGATGGTGCTGCCGTAGCCGTCGTAGCCGCCGCCGTAGATGTTGATCATGTCCTTGCCGCCGTTCTGGTTGGTGGTGGCGGTGTGGTGGTACTCGTCTTCGTCCTTCTTACTGCCCGACTTCTTCAGGCGAGACGCAGACGCTGCGCGTTTTTTGCCGCCGGCTGCGTCATTCTGCCCGCCGCCGCCGCCGCCGTATCCGATGTCTCCGGCGGAGCTCGAGTACTGGCTGTTGCCGCCGGCGCTCTGCGCGCTGAAGTACGATTTGTTCCACGACGACATCGTCGCCCCCTCCAGGCAGATGACCCTCCGGCTCTGGAGTTATCTTTAACTAAGTTCTTTTATCCCTGCATGCGACACACGCACATATGATACTGCTTTGGTAGGTATAATTAGTCCCAAAAAATTAAGCAACATCAAGAGATGAATCGAGCGAGACCGAAATAAAACCAACAAGCACTAGCACAATTCTCGAAGAACTGTGAGCAATTAATAGCACCTCGTTAAGAACAAATCCATGTACGTATGGGAGCACAAGAATTACTCCTACTAATTACTGTGCATCTGCATCTGCATATTTAGCTAACTAACAACAGCCTGGGACAGTGAAAAGTGAAAAAGAAAGAGAAAATAAAGGATGCTTTTGGACTTTTGGACCGTGCAAGCATGCTTACCCGTGGGGGCGCAGAGGATCTCGATAGGATGCCCCTTCGATAGTTCGATCCCGTATGAAACGGAGGCCTTCAAATAGCAACGCCAGAAAGCAGTCAACGCGACACAAGTCGTCGCCGTTCAATAGAAAAGGGCGCCTTTTCTTTGTGACTCGATCGATGATACTGTAATGACTAGCGAGCATCGTGCCCACTTACTTGCGTGACCAGATTTGTTTCAACGTTAAGGGCTTCTTTGAGAGAAAGGGGAAAAATTTCCAATGAAAATTTACCCACACAGAGTTTTTTTTGTCATTTTTAATCCCCTTCTCACACCCCCGGTTCTCCCTCCTCCACGAGGGAAAAAATTCACCACTCTCCCCTCCCCATCTCTCTCTCTCTCTCTCTCTGCACTGTCGGGCGGCAGTGTCGCCGCTGCCAGCAAAGTTGCCGAAGAGGCGGAGGGGGCGGCGAAGCAGACAAAGAGGTGGAGGAGTTGTGGGGGAGGAGGAGGAGGGGGGGGGGGGGCAACCTCGCACCGATGCGCCTCCGCTCCCTCTCCGACGAGCCTTCTGATGCTGATGGTGGTGGTGAAGACCAAGCATCGATGCTAGCGACGGAGGGAGTTGGAGGCGGCGGTAGGTGGAAAAGGGTGGAGGCGGAGGGAGTTGGAGGTGATGGTAGGTGGAGAAGGGTGGAGACAGAGGGGATCGAAGGCGGCGGAATTGTGAGGGAAGCAGATGAGGGGAGATGATGGGGTGAAATTTCCACAAGTCCAAAAACGGGTGCGGTTTCCCCGGGGATAGGGAGGGGAACGGGCCTATAAATCCCTACCCCACGGGCTTCCAAATGCGTCACAGAAAAACCCAAGGGATTCTTTCCTGCGGATTAATTCCTAGCTAGTTGCACCAGCATGTCATGTAATTATAGGGATTAGTTACCATGTAATGTTTATCTTTTCGGATTTGTGTCCCTAATCCTAGTATAAGTACTCGTCCTATGTGTGGAGAAAAGGGGATTTGAAAAACATATCTCCATCCATCTCAAACTGAGGAAAACCCTACATAGGTTTTTCTCTCACATTCTTGTACGTACTCTGATACCATATAATCACAATGAAGCACTGAATGTCGGTATATTATCCTTTGCTCAGGAGGTCTGAACCAGAACAAAATCTTTTTAAACCTTCTTTTGTTCATATCTTAAGCAAAGATCTGTTTGACATTTTGGAAGTCGCGATCATGACATAAAGGGTATGTCTGGTCCTACAATTTAGAAGTAAGGTTAACTTGGGAAGTTTGTTCTCAATCATCGACAAGAGGGTCATCTATGCAATACTTGTGAGAGAGTGGGGAGGAGAGGGATAAGGAGACAGTGAGGGGGTCGCTTACGCGGTACGAGAGAGTGAGGGAGAGACAGGGGGGAGGGAGTGGGTATGAGAGGAATTGGGAGAGAGAGGATGGGTTGGCAACGGGGTACTAGAGAGAGAGAGAAAGGGGAGAAAGGGATCTAGATAGAGGGGAAAAATATAGAGTAAGAGTCCCACATATATGTGGCCCACTAGAATATATATTTTTTAAAGCTAAAATGTCATGAAATCTTACATTAAACCTGATGAAACTTGACAGTTCGGCAAAAACCTGATGAAACTTGACAGTTCAGCAAGTTTAACGAATATGAAATCTAAGTTTCAGTAGGTGAAACCCAAGTTTCAGTAGGCGAAATCAAGTTTCACCAGATAAGTTTGAAGAGTTATATGGAAACTTATATCTTGTTTTGTTCGTAAAAATATGAGAAACACGTTGGTGCAAACGGTTTTTGGATTAGAGCATCCAGTCAAAATTTATGGTCGCCGAAAGAAAAAATGCTTGTGGGTCCCACCTATACAGTGCACACAGTGCCGCCCCTTCCCCCCCACGTTGTCTTGCCGCATGGAGTTTGAGGCTTGGGACTCCTACTCAAAGTGTTTTTGTAAATATATATATGTGGTAGAACCCTTCAACTGCCTGGACCATCACTTAAAATATTTGTGGGGATTGAATGCTCGATTTCTCATATCAGAGGTCAAACGTCTCACCTATCATAGTTGAGGAAGTGAAGTATACTTTTTTTTGGAAAAAGTGTCATTTTGGTCCCTCAACTTTCACGTTTTCGCCAAATTGGTCCCTGAAGTCCAAAACCAGTTTTCGCATGTCCCCCATCTTTCAAAACAGTACCGATTTGGTCCCTTGACCGGTCAAACCCGGATTGGAGGGCGGTTTTGGCTGATGTGGCGCTGATGTGGCGTTTTTAGCTGATGTGGCGCTCATGTGGCACACCACGTGGCTTTTTTTCATAAGTAACAGAACAGCAGAAAAAATAATTTTGTAGAAATTCATATGTTGATCAAATGGAAAAGTTATTTATACAAAAAAGATGCGTCTTGAAATTATCTACAACTTTCATGTTCAACCCAAATTCATCCTAGCAACATAAGACCTCGAAAATGGCGAATTACCGAGGACGGTGCCGTCGGCCCGAAAGCAGACAGCGACAAAAATATTTTTTTATAAATTCATACATTGCTCAAATGAAAAATGTTTCTACATTAAAAAGATGCATCTCGAAATTATCTACAACTTTAGTGTTCAACCCAAATTCATCCGAGCAACATAAGACCTCAAAAATGGCGAATTACCGAGGACGGTGCCGTCGGCCCGAAAGCAGGCAGCGACAAAAATATTTTTTATAAATCCATAACTTGCTCAAATGAAATATTTTCTACAATAAAAAGATGTGTCGCTAAATTATCTACAACTTTCGTGTTCGACCTAAATTCATCCGAGTAACACAAGACCTCGAAAATGGCGAATTACCGAGGACGGTGCTGTCGGCCTGAAAGCAGGCAGCGACAAAAATATTTTTTATAAATTCATACATTGCTCAAATGAAAAACGTTTCTGCATGAAAAAGATGCGTCTCGAAATTTGCTACACCTTTCGTGTTCAACCCAAATTCATCCGAGCAACATAAAACCTCAAAAATTATGAATTACCGAGAACGGTGCCGTCGGTCCGAAAAAAAGCCACGTGGTTTGCCACATGAGCGCCACATCAGTTAAAAACGCCACATCAGGCCACATCAGCCAAAACCGCCCTCTAATCCGGGTTTGACCGGTCAAGGGACCAAATCGACACTGTTTTGAAAGATGGGGGACGTGCGAAAACTGGTTTTGTACTTCAGAGACAAATTTGACGAAAACGTGAAAGTTGAGGGACCAAAATGGTATTTTTTTTCCTTTTTTTTTTCCTTTCTAAAAGGTTCTTGTGTGTGTGTCTTGTACGTCTCCACGGCAGGTGATCCCAGACCATGTGCCGCGAGTAGAAAGAGAAGGGAGCTAATAGACACTTTTTGACCAATGACAAGTAAATATTACTCCCTCCAGTTTGATAATTCCTGTCGCTAGAGCGTTTTGTGTTTAGTTGGAAAATTCCTGTCGTTCTAGGATGCATTGATTGCAAGCAAAACTTTACGTGGCCCTAGAACCATTTGTTGGGTGTGCATGTAAATAAAGTGTAGCATCAAAATTCTAACCTAGACATGCAACTCATGGGAAAGTGGGAGCAACCACTAAGCTACAAGCATTTATTTGACCATATAGAGTACTACGAGATATTTAATACTTCCTTGGTATGTGAGATCATGTCTAAAACGACAGGAATTATCAAACTGGAGGGAGTAGTCTCAGGTATATCAATAAATACAGTCAAGCTAATTATGATATGCTGATTCATGCATGATCTCATCGCGATAAATTGAGTACTTAATGGCTCGATCGGTATTGGACCCTTTCCCCAATGCTGCTAGCACAAACGTGAACTACATGATAGGATAGTTAATTAGCAGCTGCCAAGCAGGTAATTGGATAACGACGAGTACGTACGTACTTACGTATAGGACGACGTACCTAATGCAGCTGTTAGGATTTGCGATGATATAATGATATAAGATCTTGAACTACATCAAGAGACACGATGTTTGGTAACGCAGTTTGGTTTACAGCAACATCTGTGGGGCTCTGATTATGCGCACTCCTCCCCAATCTATAATACCGCAACATACCGACTGTACAGGTTACGACCACATGCCAGCCACTGACCTCCTCTTGCCTATGCTACTATTATGAAGTCATTGTTATGATTACACCAGAGCTCCCTCTCTTTATATAGTAGAGGTCTAGAACTCTGGATAGAGTCCGACTCAAACACTAAACCAACACTGCCCATTAGAACACAGAGTCCATGTAATTTACTTGAGTACACATATCTACTCGTACACATATTCGACACAATACCTAACAAACTTCACCTTAAAGAATATGATCTTTTCTATCTTAAAGTCGTTCTAACATGTTGCGCGAATCTGTGCCTATGGTGGGCTACCCGATGGCAGCAGCATGGCGACGCAGAGCAGTTGATCGACCATACATCGACCATATATACATACATATATAGCTGCCAGCAATATATATACTCAAGTTAATAGCTAGTAATTTGTGTTGTTAATTAATAATCTATGTTTTAATTAATTAATGTAGTGGCTTTCAGTCTTTCACTCTCGTGCGAGCATACATATGATAATTAAGCATGCCGTAGGGTCCCTCGGCGTGCATGTTTTTCGATCACTTGGTCTTGCCAAACCAGCACTACTACGTACCTTGATGTGTGTATATAATAGTCTATTCGTGCTAAAAACAAAAGAACAAGATTGAACTTTGGCTGTCAACTTCATTAATTTGATTACATGTTGCCGTCGGAAGTTTCGTAGCCCAATCGGTGTGCTTGCTCCCCAAGTTTTTTCGTAACTCACATAGAGAGATTAATTAAATATATATTTGGTGATATTGACAACGTAGCCACACATTGCAAACCTAACATATAGAAAAAGAAAATTATATCATACGTACATATTCGACGCGCGCTATATATATATGTTATGTGCACTGGCTGCAATTGGAGCTAGCTGCAGGAAGGATGCCTGGTCTCACGTATTTGCATACGCATAGGATGATGTCAGCACATACGTACGTTGCTGCCCGGCCGGCGCGCCCTCACCACGTTAACTTCCGGCTGCGGTTGATGATGCGATCGGTGGTGCTGTCCGTCAACGATCGATGCCCAAACAAAAGATCGAATGGATTCAAACGTGGATGGTAGCCAACAATGCGTGAGATTACCGCATGAAAAATGTTCCGCTTCATATTTGATACCCCCGGTTGCATAATGATCGATGCATATATATAATTTGATTTTATACAAACTCACTGTTCTTAAAATGAGGGGCTGTCTAGTGGGCCGTTGTCTTGAAATTGATCCTCCCCTATGGTGTTGGTGGCAGATCCCTCCCCCCCAACCACATCCTTTATGCCTGTGACACCATTTCTTCCTCCTTCCCACTCATTAGCTAGTGCCATCTTCTTAGTTTTCCCTCTCCAGCAAAAGTCACATGTCATGTCCTTCTTCCCTGTTATAGTGGCAAACGACCATGTTATGTCTAGCGGCCATCACCCTTAATTTGCCTCATGATGGCCCTCGTTTTCATCGTCGATCCTCCAAATAATTCTGTCCACCACTATTCACTAATTTCGTGGTACAGGCAGTGGTGTTTTGTTATTGACTGCTATTCATCATTGGGTCTTTGTCCATCCAACCTCTCTCTAAGCAGAAAGACGTGACGAACTCTAACCCTAATCCAAAGGAGCCATTACCCAACCGCAATGGTGATGAGTGAGAAACAACAACTAGGTGAGTTTGGTCAACTCCATTAATGAATAGCGCAAATTTGAAGGAAAAAAATTAGATGTCCATCAGTGTGGCTATCACTTTGGCGTTTTCTTTTTTACAGTTTACACAAAAGCGTGATAGTAATTTTTTAGATAACGAAATACAATTTTTAGCATATCTACATCATGAGATGTAACCATGAAGCATGATAGCATGCATATTTAAAGGCAACATATCTAGTGCTAAAGGTGGTTTCAGTGCTAATGTGCTAAACTCTAATCTAGGCTATTGGATCAAGTTTTGAAGGTTAAGATCTAGTGAGATGAAGGCCAACTCACTCACTTAAATGCTTACACATTTGAGATGGGAGACAACTCATTGTCATAAATGTTTTCACATCTAGCTGGTTAGTTAGATCTCAACCTTCAAAACTTGATCCAATGGTCTAGATTAGAGTTTAGCTAGCACAGTAGCACTGAAATCACCTTTAGCACCAGATATGTTGCCATATTTAAATGAGGTTGTTTCAAAGAAAAAAGGGCAGGTTTTAGACCGATTACAAAAAAAAAAAAAAACTCATAGCCCTACGACAGTGCGACGTGGTATTTCGTTAAAACTGTGCAGACTCCAGCAATATTCGATATATCTCCATTCGGGAAGAACAACACGACGCATTGCGATGCTTTGCATCTGGAAAAAAATTACAAATATCCAAAGCTACAACCATCAAACATGCTAGCATTTTGTACATTTTTATTAATTACACCAAAGGAAATGATGTGTGGCTCATGTATATTCTAGCTCCATTTCCACTAGCTGAAGCTGAGGCCGATGCGCGAGCTCTATCCCATGCCATGCCACCCGTACGTTGATCAGTTCCTGTCGTTGAAGCCCAACTTGCGGTCGAAGAAGTGGCCGACGGCCTCCAGCGCCGGGCGGAATATCCCGCCGCCGCCCCGCCGCCTCTGCTCGCCGGTGTCGTACATCGGCGTCCCTGGCACGGCGTACACGTTCAGCTCGGTGGTGTTGATGTACATCGGCGACCGCATGCCGTCCTGAGGAGCCCAGAAAGTCGCCGGAGCGTTGTACGGCGTCAGCGCTTCTCCTCCGCCGCCGCCGCCGTAAGAAGAGCTACCATTACCGTAGCCGCCGCCGCCGTCGTTGCTGTAGGAAGAGATACCGTTGTTGTAGCCACCGCCGCTGCCGCCGTTACCGTAGGAAGAGCTACCGTTGTTGTAGCCGCCGCCGCCGCCGCCGCCGCCGTTGCCATAGGCAGAGCTACCGTTGTCGTAGCCGCCGGCACCGGCGATGCCGTTACCGTAGGAAGAGCTAACGTTGTTGTAGCCGCCGCCGGCACCGCCGTAAGAAGAGCTACTGTTACTGTAACCGCCGCCGTGATACGGCGTGATGCTTCCGTAGCCGTTGTCGTAGGAGCCTGCGCCGCCGCCGTAGGCGCCATCGTAGCGACCGTTTCTGTAACCGCTGTAGTGGCCGTTGTCGCCGTCGTAGGTGGCGGCGTAACCGCCGTTGCTGTACTCCTCGACGCCGGCCGTCTTGCTGCTCGACTTCTTTAGGCGAGAGGACGAGCGCTTCTTGCCGGCGCCGGTTGCCTGATGTTGATGATGCTGGCCGCCGCCGCCGCCGCCGTACGCGTCGGAGTAGTACTGGCCGCCGCCGCCGCCGCCGCCGTACGCGTCGGTGTAGCCGGAGTAGTACTGGCCGTCGCCGCTCTGCCCGCTGAAGTGCGACGTGCTATCCCACGACATGGTCTCACCGTCTCACCCTGTACATGTCGTACGTCCCCAAACCTCTTGTGTTACATCCCAGCACAAAATTCGCATAGTCTTACGCTCGAACCATTCTTTTTACAAAAACTCGATGCATGGATGATATATTGATTGTTTCATAGCTTCAAAAAGCAATTTTGATCGTATTATACTCCTATTTACCAAGACATATCGAGTACAGTGAAGTGTGAACAGAAAGAGAGAAGATAATAAAAGAGAGGGCTTTGGAGCATGGAGAGACGCGTGCGTACCCGGCCGCGCGCGTGGAGGCAGACGAGGCAGCTAACCATGCACCGAGCCAAGCAGAGCTCATATAGCATATCAGGTCAATGCTCTATCCAACACGAGTCTCCCCATTGTGTCCAGTAATTAAAAAAAAACACACCTTTTATCGGAAAACCCCTCAAAATTATAGAGATCCCAAACGAGACACGTGAGTGGAGAGTGGCCCAGCTCCATGCAAGCGCTCCTTGCAATAATATCTCGAACCCACTGTAGAGCCCACGATTAAGGAAATACGTGGCATCCATGCAAGCGCTCCTTGCAATAATATCTTTCGAGTTCCGAAAAAAAGAAATTGGCAGTCATGGTATTGCCGAAAGTAACCATCACAAGAGCACAATGACACATGCTCTCTATAGAGAGAGGCAGCATGTTTAGGGTGGTTGAGGTAAACGAGCAAGTGTTGGCTGGGATAAATGTTACGATGGATCTTGAGAGGTTATTGAGTATGTTTCTTGAAGTTGGTCTACTTCACTTATGTTATTATTAATTAAGAGCTTTTAAGGTGGTTTCATGGTAAGGGAAAAATAAACCAAAAAATAAATTAGACGTTTAACCAAAGGAAAAAGTCTATACTGCACCCTAAACTATAACCCTTCGTCTATGTACTCCGCTGAACTACGAAACCAAGTATCCTACTCTGCAAAACCATGAAAAAGGTGCAGATAACCCTCCGTAGTGGTTTTTTGGGCGGTTTTGCATATGTGGCAGGTGAGGTGGCATTTCAGTTACAAAAATAAAACTAAAATAAATAAACCTCTCCTCTCTCTCCTCCATCTCATCCTCTCTCCTCTCCACACCTCGGTTCCCCCTCCGCCTCCTCCTAGTGCCTCCCAGTCGGCCTCCCCACCTCCTGCCCATGCTGCGTCGCCTCCTCCCTGCCACCTCCCAGTGCCGCCGTCGGCCTCCCCGCCTCCTACCCACGCCGCCTCCTCCCAGCGTCTCCCTACCGTCGTTCCGCGCCGCCCTCGGCCTCCTGGCGCCTCAAGCACTACCGTCGGCCTCCCCACCTCCTCCCATGCCGCGCCGCTTCCTCCCGGCGCCTCCCCTGTCGCCGTCCCCATCCTCGCGCGCCTCGCCACCCCCAGCCTTGCCCCCACCCTCGTGCCGCCTCGGCCTCCTGGCGCCACCAGCGTCGCCGTCGGCCTCCCCGCCTCCTCCCCACGTTGCGCCACCTCCTCCCGACGCCTCCCCTGCCGCCGTCTTCATCCCCGTGCTGCCCTCGGCCTCCCGATGCCGCCCGTGCAGTCATCGGCCTCCCTACCTCCTCAACACGCCGCGCTGGAGCGGTGTCTCCCTTGTTGCCATCCCCATCCCCATGATGGGGGAGAGAGAGGATATGATCAAGTGGATAGAGCATGACATGTGGGCCACAGAGGTGGAATTTTATATTTATATTTTATTTTTATGACTAGGCATCCACCTCACCTACCAAATGGGCAAAATCGCCCAACAAGCCATTGCGGGAGGTTATCCACACCTTTTTCATAGTTTTGCGAGGTAGGATACCTGGTTTCGTAGTTTATGGGGATATGTAGACGAAGGGTCATAGTTAGGGGTGAAAATGGTACGGATAATTTCCGACCGTCCGACCGACCGAGGCATAATAATATCCGAAAATATTGAGCCGGATAATTTTATGAATATCCGAGTCCGACAAGGCGGATACGGTATGAATACAAATAATATCCGATAAATATTATCCGAGCTTTTCTTGGATAATATCCGATGGATAGTATCCGATTAGTTAAATCCATCTATAAACTATCTCTATTATATTTCTATAGGATAAATGACTAACACATATAACAACTAGATGTATGTGATTTTACATTTTTTTTGCTTTATCGGGTATGATACTTACACACCATCATTTTCATGACCATGAGCCATAAAGTTTAGTCACAAAGAGATAACTATATGTATTTGGATATACTTATTTCTTTAGTATATGTTTAAGCGTATTATCCGAGAGAGTATCCGCGTCCGATCCGTATTTGTATCCGATACTATCCGTATCCGTATTTGTATCCGGTACTATCCGTAACTGAATCCGTATCCGGTCAAACTAAATGGATCAAATACAATATGAGTGGTTTCCGATCCGTATCCGATCCGTTTCATCCCTAGTCATAGTTTAGGGTGTAATATAGACTTTTTCCTTAATCAAAAAACCCTATACCACATTGAACATGCTGTCAATCTCTTGTTATCATGTATAATGGATGCCATATGTAGCCTTCTCTATGATTTTGGATTTGCCCACAAACTATACGAGATAGAGTCTATATGGTATACGACTCTAACGGATAGAGTTTGTAACAATACGAACGCTCCTCTCTAAAAACCTAGAACGTTGGGCCACCCGAGTCATTTTGGTCACAACAACAATGCAATCTATTCATGGTTTAGGATCACAAAGACTAACTAAAACTCTTTATATTTGCAAACTATAACCCGGAGTTCTAATGCAATCCCAACTCTTAAGCATGTTCGACACAAACTTTACCATAGTGATACTCAGATCGAACTATCTAAGACTTGGTCTCAGATTGAATATCTAAGACTTGTCTCAGAACCGCTGCCTTAGGATCAAACACTGAGCAAGCTCTTATGCGGGCTCTCACACCCAACCATGCGCAAGCATGCCGTGCCTTGGCCGCCTGCATCCTTTGCACAAAAATTGCATGTCATATCATGATGGCATTGCTCAACACTGGTTGCATCACCATCGCTACAATGCTCCCACTGCCCTGATTTATGCCATCATCGTTGCAGTCATAACAAGGTAGCCGTACTAGAAGGTGCGGCTGGATCACCTCCTTTTCAGGGAGAGCTAATGCTTATGCTTATTGGGTATTTTGGTTTGATACTGTTTCACGCCCAAAAAGAAGGCAGCTACGTCTGAGATAAACTTGGATATGGAAGTCTTCTTTCGATTAGGGTGAAGTAAGACCAAGCTCATGAGCTTATTATCCTAGATCGGAACAAATTAGTTGATCTCACTGGTTCGATCGCAAATCAAAGCCATCACTGTCATCGGCATTGTCTTCATCAAACACATCGGCGGCTTACACCTATCATAATGTCGGAACATAGCTTACCGGATTGGATGGTCTATATATGCCACCTACTCGAAATGCTCGACTCAATGTTCTTCATCACCGACTTTACTCTGAAACTATTTGCAAGAAAAATACATGTGACAAGCATAGTCTTGACTAATGCCGAGACATGATATTTGTTCATGGCATTTAGTCAATGCCTATTGCCTACTTTCCTAGGGCATGTTTATGTGTGCTCCTCAAAACTCAGCATACTGGGCGCCCGGTCACAGTCGCAACTGACTGCTTACACCTATGTGCCCAATGTGTGCTTCAATTAGTGTTGTCTTTTGGGTTTCAACGGTTGCCACCTATTTATGGCACATGAATAGATTTTATAGGGAAAAATACCCGAAATAATCAACAGTCAAATAGAAAATTAATAAAATAATCCACAGGAAATAAAAATTACAAAAGTAGACTGGTCCAACCACCCGGATGGTCGCCGCCATCGGGCGCGCCACAGCAGCAGCCGCCGCCACCGGCGTGGCGGTCGAGTCGCCGCCACCCAGCGTGGCTGCGCCCCACGCGCCCGACCGCCCGCTAATTCTCCGGCCTCGCATGCGAAAAAAAATATTAAAATATTTCGTGCCGATAAAATAGTGCGGGGAAAAAAATATAAAATAATACCCACCGACAAAATAGTGCAGAAAATATATTAAAATAATACCCACCGACAAAATAGTGCTGACTTTTTTTAATTAATCAAACAGTAATTACATGATTTACGCTAATTAATACCGATTAGAAGTCACAGTGATCACAAAATTGAGTCTATATATCGTGTCCTGCCGTTCGCCTTCACACACGCAGCACTCTCGCTTTCAGTTCATTTCACACACTCGCAGGCTTCACACGCAGAGCAGCCTTCACACACTCACTCTCTCGCTTTCGGTTCTTTTCGATTCGTTCGATTCGGTATATTATTCACGATACTTGATTGAGGATTCACCGAGTGTCATCACGATATTTTTCGCTTTCAGCGTGAGAGAATTTTTTGGATTTTAAATTTGATCTACTTGCTAATAATTAGTGTTATTGCGGTACGTATATGCAAGAGTTAATTTTGACATAATAATATTCTATGGTAATCTTACTAGCAGTGTTGTATGCTAATCTTGCCATATTAGTAGTTAAAATTGTATGTATATATTATATACACAGTATGATAATCTTGATATGTGAGGGCTATCTGACTATACTGATGTTGGCATAGTATGTTGTTAATGCTAATTAAACTAAGCACCATCACGTAATTAATTAATTAAACTAAGCACATGAGGCGGGGCCTAGCAACACCATAGAACAGGTAAATGATTGTCGTATGGCATCGTGGATGGATGATCCTTTTTCAATGGCAGCAGATGCATACATGATGGTTCTCCACGCAAGGATCGTAGATCTCGAAAATCGTCTCGAAATGACAAGGCGTACCCTAGAGATGCAAGTCCTCACGGAACGCTTGTGCCCTGCATGCCGGAGGCGACGCGTCTAGCTAGCTGCCACCCACATGTAACGACATACTTTTCAATTCCCCTAAGAAACGACTATAAAGTCTTCATGCTTGTATTGTATGGTTTGAACTCTGCTACTTTCGTTTGATGTTTGCGTTGTGTGAGGGGTGAAGAACATTTCCATTTGTTGAGATTATTTATATGCCACATGCAATACCGGCCACATGTGTATATATGCGCTATTACATGCAATACGTACATGCAACGTGGCTTGGGAGAAGCTCCTGGTCACTGTGGTCTTGGTCTTGGTCAGTCAACGGGAGCAAATTGAGCGGAAGGTGCAGCAAGAAGCGTTTGCGTGTGTGATCGTGGTTGATGTGATTATGATCTGACGAGCTCACTGCACTTGGAAATTGCGGGTGGCTTTCTTGGAAAGAAACCCACCTGCCAACGTAACGTATTTTAGTTCTCAAAAATTATAAAATTAGACATGCCATTTTTAATTAACAATACCGGCTACACGCAATACCGGCTACACGCAATAAATAATCAACGTATATACGGCCACATGCAATATACGGCACATATACACAGCACATGTACATGCAATATACGGCCACATGCAATATACGGCACATATACACGGCCGGCCTGCCGCGGCCACGAGGGGTGGCGGCAGTTCAGCGCCGGCCACACCGGGTGGCGGTAGAGATGGCAACGAGGAATTCACCGTCGGGGAATGCGTCGCCATCCCCGTCCTCGCGGGGGAGAAAAATCCCCGTCCCCGTCCCCATCCCCGTGAAATGCAATGGGGCAAACATTTACCCATCCCCGTCCCCGCACGAGGAATTAATCCCCGCGGGTTCCCCGTCCCCGCTTGTCCTTCGATTTGAAGCTTCGTCGCTGGATGGCGCGACGGGAGCACGTCACGAGCACCTTCTCCTTGTTGCGGAACGGCGGCGCAACGGCCTCGCCGTCCCTGGAAGCGGGCTCGGCGGCTGCGGGCTGGTGCTTGAAGCCGAAGAGGGTGTGCTCCGGGCGTGGCGGCGCGGAGTCGTCGGGCTTCTCAACGGCGGCAGAGGGAGCGTCGGACGCGCTTCGTTCTTTCCCATGGGCGGGACTCGCTGGAAGGCCCTATGCGGCGCGGCAGGTCGGCGCCGGCGGCGTCGGCCAGGGTGAGCCGTCGGCCGTCCGCGCCGCAGGATCGGGCTGGCGTCGACGCAGGTCGGCGTGAAAGGCGCCGCCGTCGCTGTGAGTGAGCAGGAGGAGGGGCTAGAGGGCGGCGGCGGCAAGGCAGGAGGGGGAGAGTGAGCAGGAGGACGGCATCAGGGCAAGGCAGTTGGCTTGCTGCCATACAAATGGGCTTGGGCTGGAATATACAGGGCATTAGGTATTTGGGCTGGATGCACAATTTAGACGGGGGCCCGCAGGGAACCGGAACGGGTGACGGTGAACCATCCCCGTCCCCGCCAGACCCGACGGGGACTACTTTTTTACCATTTTATTTCCCATGGGGAGTAAATTCCTACCATCCCCGTCCCCTAATAGGGGAATTCTCCGCGGGGAATCGGGGATCGGGTCCCCATTGCCATCCCTAGGTGGCGGCAGCTCAGCTTCGGCCGCGCCCGGTGGCAGCAGCCATCCGGGGTGGCGGGACCCAGTGATATATTTATAATTTTTATTTCCTGTGGATTATTTTATTAATTTTCTATTAACTATTGATTATTTCGGGTATTTTTCCATTTTATAGTCCAAATCAAACTCTATCATATTCGTCTACTACGACCAAGAGTACATTAGACAACACACGTGTTTGGAACAAAACCATATAAACATAAATAATATATAAAAAAGAAAGGTTAATAGTGCTCGGGCTGGTTGTCCTCTCCCACTCCTAATGGGCGTCAGCCGGTGTGCCATGAATTTGGGAATTTCCTGCAGTAGACCAAGGCCTTTGCACACTACAAGAACTACTACCTTCGGTCACCTTTGGGAATTTTTTTTTTAATAAGACGAATGGTCAAAGGTGTGTCCAAAAGTTAACGGCGACTTCTTTTTGTGGCCAGAGGGAGGGAGTACAATTTTTTTGGCAACAAGAGGTTTTCGTTTGTTTTTTTGGGCAATATGGTCTGGTGCTCTCTGTGGTTCCCTCTCTTATGTGAAGGCCTCTCTCTAAGAATACACCACGCTTGCTCGTAATTAGACCCCTACAGTTGTAACGTACTTTTTTTGAAGAAGGGGCAGGAGGAATGCCGACCTTTTCCATTTAAGCAGGAGAAAATAAAAGAAAAAGCCCGCAAGCGCGGGTACAACCACAGCGTAACGCTGCGACCTTAGTGTCGGGGATTAAATTACGGCCCATTGCCATGGCCCACTCCCTGACGGCCCGATCAAACAGCCTACCAGGGCCCAGCTCCCTGGAAGGTTCTATCTGGCCCATGTGCATCCTGCCAACGACCTCTGGCCGCACGGCTTGAATGACCTAGGATTCGTGTTTGAGTCTGACTCGAACAAGAGTTCTGCGCGGCTACGTGAAGACCCGGACGTGGTTTCCCGGATTGGATTAGGAGCCGTGATCCCCAAGATTAGGAGATTACCTTATCTACCTCGGGATGTATTTGGCATGTACTGAGTTCGTTACGGACTCGTGGTCAGCCCGGCCCGATTATCTCTTGGTAGGTCGGTTGTTCAACACTATATAAACAGGGCCTCTATGGCGTTTAGAGGGACCCTGGCCAAGAGCTTTTGCATCTTAGCACCTCGTAGACATCAGATCATTGCGCTATCGCACTTGTACTCGCATAATCTCGCCGAGACTTGTTCGTCTCGTCGAGCCACCTCTTGTATTCATCCTTGATATATAAGAAAGAAATTTGGACGAGGGCTATTATCTCCCGAGAGGCCTGAACCAGGATAAAAACTCTGTCTCCCTGTTCGCTGTTGTTCGTGGTTGTTCGGCGTGTCTCCTATCTCAATCTTAAAGAACCTTAGCGACTTGAGATCGATATCTCAACCGTTGACACTTAGCGAAAGCCAGGACACCATCGGCCACCGCTGGACTAAAACACACACCTAGAGAGGGAACGCAGCGCTGCCGCTGCCACCTAGGCCAAAGGCCTAGCTAACAGGAAGGAAAAAGAGAAATACAGGGGAAGGAAGAAGAACAATGCAAGCCACAAACAACCCATAGACAGACGTCGCGAGCAACCTCCGAGTGGAGCCGGAGGAGACACCGTAGTCACCCACCTCCGAGCCAGCCCGAACAAGCCCCCAGGGCTCCCGACGCGCCAGGAAGGAGCACCAAGCTATCGTTGCCGAAGACTTCCGTAGCAAAGCAGGAACCACCACCAACCCGCGCCACAGTCTCACGAACCGAACAAGCCACCAACGCCAAGGGAGCGCCTCCCACGAGCAAACCGGAAAACACCCATTGGCTACCGAGGCTATCCAAACCAATGCCTCCCAAGAGAGGGGGGGGGGGGGGAGTCGAGGGGGGGACGAGGCCGGACGCCACCACTCCGGTAGGGAAGGAGGCCGGAAGAGGTGGCGGCGAGGACAAAAACAAGCGCTCCCCAACCGGACCGCCGAAACCACCCCCAGACGATGAAGGAAGAGACAGGGGGAGGGTCGGGGGCACACGGCTCGAGCCACCTGTTGACACAAAAAGAGAGCTTTTCATGAACACACGTGCGGAAGCGTCAACTCTGGGATTGCGTCGCAACCAAAGACCAAGCGTGCCAGTCAATTTGACCTGTAAATTAACAAGGAGAAAATCGTCAGCGACTAGCCCTAATCGGCTTTCTAAAACAGCCAGATCAGGTAATATAGAATCGGCTTTAGATAGACCGATTATCAGAATCTATCGGCTTAATGCCAGATAGAGCAATTAAATATAAATATTCTTTCAATTACAAATCTTATACTTCTTTTTGGTATTTTCATATAATATTAGTAATAAACCTTCGCATCAATATATAGGATTAAACCAATAAATAGATTGAACAGATTGGTCAGGCCAAGACAGTATTCAGATCTAAGTCTAGATGCAAACCAATAAACCGATTAAAAGGTCTAAAACTATTAAAGGTAGATACAACGCTAATCAGCAAACGTTCACATACGCAAGATCCTAAACAAGGCATACACAAGATCGATTAAACGAGACAGCTGCATACATCAGGTTCAGGAAAAAACATATGAAATACTTGACAATCGGCATTGCAGGGTAAACACACATTACAGATCGATTAAATCGAGACAGTGCAATATGCGAGAACATATTAAAGATCGGTAAATCCCGAGACAGTTTAACATGCTTTGTATACATGAGATCAAGATGATGCAGCCATGCATACGGGTTACAAGGAGAGAATCGATTATCCCATCGAGATAGCTCTACCTGCGAGTTGAAGCCTTTCGACGAGGTCGATCGGATTCGAGAAAGTAGTTTGTGTTTTGAGTATGATGTGTCTTTTTCCCGAGACCTAAGGTCCTATTTATACTATTACAATTTCGATACCGATACGACCTATTTTACCGCGTCGCTCTTGATTAGATCGTATCTCTTCCAAAGTCTCTCAATTATCGGTATTCTTCAATATGCTTTTCTTCTTTGCCAACGAAGCCCATTTTCTGATTCGGCCCAATAATTCCGATAAATTTAATTCTTTCAAAATATCCGATTTTCTACCAAATTTGGGTGTCAACACCACCACTCTCGAGAAGAAGAGAGAGCCAGTGGGGCAGGGGTGAAGCAGCAGCCACTGGGAGGACAGGGTGACGACCTACTCCAGGGCTTTGCAGTAAAGCACTAGATCAAGAGGACAGTTAGGTTGGTGCCACCGCGAGCCGACTAAGGCAAAAATCACAAGCCAAAGCCATGGCAAATGGGGGAAGGGAGCACCCTCGGTGATGCCTCCAACGAGGGGAGCGGCGCCGCAAGGGCGTCGCCATCAACAGCCCGACAGGATAGGGCTTTCGCTCAAGGAATCGCCAGCACGATGCCTCCAGGAAGGGAAGCGGCACCCGAGGGTGTCGCCATCGCTGGCCACAAGGCCAGGGCTTTCGCCCAAGGAGCCCTTCCCCAGAACCCAAGAAGACAAAGGGGCCGCCTAGCCGCCACCGAGAAGGCCGCGCCAGTGCCGCACCCACCGCGCCAACAGGACGGCACCGGTTGACGTATCAGCCGCGCCATAGCACCGCGCCACCGCCGAAAACCCAAGCCGCCACGCTGACAAAGAAGGCCGTCGTGCTCCAGCCACCGCCACCCAGGCAAGCCTCCTCAACGCCACGCCGGTTCCACAAGGAGAGATGGGAACAACACACGGCATGGGGAGGACAACCTACAAGGGCGGGGGAGCCAAAGCAACGCCGAGCAGCACACCGACATAGGTCCGAGGCGGAGACCACACGGATGATGGTGACGAGGGAGGAGGAGGCCGAGGACGACCCCCCAGGGCAGGTTGGCTCCAAAGAAGTCGGATCCGGGTTGCCACCACCAGATTTGGCCTCCCCCCGGCCAGATCCGGGCGTCTCGCGGTCGGAGCTGAGATCCATCGCTGGAGCCAGCCGGGACACCACCCGCAACTCGCGCGAGGAGGAGAGGAAGAGAGGAGAGGACGGGAGGAAGGAAAGGAGGACCACCACCAGATCTGGCCTCCCCAGCCGGATCCTGGCGCCGCGGCAACAACGTGGGCGAAGCCGAGCTAGAGCGCCCTGCAACGGAGTGGGTGGGACAGGGACTGGAGGCAGGCGGACTGGAGGAAGCCGGCGGCGGAGAGCCTACTGCGGCTTCCTCGCGGGCGTGGTACGCGCCGGCGGCCCTCGCTGCCACGCCCACGACGCCGACAAGAGCCGCGTGCGCCTCCTCGGCCGCCACTCACGGGCACCGCGCCAAGAACTGCTGCGGGAGGAGGAGTGAGAGGGTAGGGGGAGGATGAGGGGGCTGCCGCCACCGGCCGGCGGCGGCGGCTCTAGGGTTTGAGGGGGCTCGGAGTAGGGATATGTGTCGCCCCCAGTTGTAACGTACTTAAAAAGGAAGCATCGAAAATTTATGTGATCCATTTATTTTACCTGATCCAATATTGGTCGAGCAGTCTCTTGCCCTCTATATTGCAAGATGATGAATATATCGTACATGTTTGATCGAAGATCCAATACTCTCTTACCCTCATGTTCTATAGAGGCACGTATGGTCACTAGATAAATTTTGCGTTAAAGCCAGGGTTCAAAATGTTCGGAGAAAAAGACTACCAAAATATTGTCCTCCAGTGAATTAATTACTTATACCTATCCGTTTCTTTTGATTTGATACTCAAGATTCAATTTTTTATTTTCCTACTCACTTACTTCGCTTGTCAGGTAATTAGGAAAGGAATGCCCTACTAATAGTTACTCTTGCTGACCCAGATCAGAAACAAATGGCCAGATCGCTGTAATTAAAATCTCAACGGTAATACTCCCTCCATTCAGATTTGCAGGGCGCAGAAAAAATTTCGTTGTTCGGTAATGAAGGGCGTAGCTGCTAATTAGGTGGCCTTTGGCCCATAATACCCCTGCGTGAATTGCTCAGGCACATAGCATAGTTTCCATTCTTAGGTCATGCAAATCACAGTTTTCCAGCGCCCTTTCCTTCTATTCATCACACAGGCAGGTCTACAAATTGCGAGCGAACGCAGATGAAATACGGGGTGAGGGCCGTGAGGCAGATGATGGTGGATGAGCAGGCAACGCAGGTGTCCGGCGGTCTTGGAGAGTCAACGGCAGCTCCTCCACCGGACAACTCCCATGCCGCGGCGGCTACCGGCTTGCGTGTGGCGGCGGTACTACTACTGGTAGCTGTCTACGGACGCGATCAGAGATTAAAAGCCATGAGCCCATGACGTCTTGATGTATACGTCGATGCAAATTAGACATCAACTAGCCAACCAATCCCTCGTGACCTCACTCCATTTTCCTGCGAGCTATAGGCCTCTACCCGGCGATCGATCATCTCTGAGAGATCAGTAGAGGAGATTTGTTCAAAGGAAATGTGAATGAAATTTCGCCTGCCGTAAGCAAGATTACTCGATCAATCCGTGTCAGTCTGACTGGACAATTGATCTGCATAGTCTCCCCTTGTTACACCTGCCGGACAGTAGCGACGACATATGCAGCTGGTTAATTAGTTTACATGCATGCACTTGCGTGTACTAAAGTGCATTAAATAACTATATGTGATCATCTCGACTGGTGCAGAGATTAACGTTGCAACAATTGTAGCTGGTTAGCGACTTAGCGTGGCCCTTACGGATAACCAAAGGGGGTCTAGTCATATTCTCAATCGATCTGAGATGACTTGAAGTCAAGACTCAAGTGCCTAATCTCCAGAGAGTAGATAAAAGGCACTTGCGCATACATAAATATATATGGTAAATCAATCATAAAATAGACATGTATTAGGTATGCAAAGCTTTAGTATATTAAGCTGGAAGTAGTAAACCCTATCCAGAAGATAGAACTTGACCGCTCCATTCGTGCCGGCCGAGCCAACACTATCCATAGATCAAGAGCTCTCAAAAAATGTCGATTGAAGGGTCAAAAAGAATTTCTTTTTTATTTATGAGAATCTTGAACAAGACACATAACTAACGAGGAGACACGTGATGCAAGGATTTATTACTGCAACTTGCTTCAGCTTGAAAACGATCAGTAAGAAGTAATTCTGTAAACCAACATGAGTCCAATTAGTTGATGGGAAGCATGAGTATGAGATCTTCCCCAGATTCCTACATGCTTTATCCTACTGTGTCTGTGTCGATAGAACACGCGCGGCCAATCGGACGGCTAGCTGGTAATCGGATAAGGATATCGATGACTTTTGCAGCGGCGACATAGACCAGTGGCGATCGATCGCACAGTTACGATAGTTAAATGTGCAATATGGTTAAGAGTCTTCCAATTCTCTCGCTCTCACGTATATATGCAGCTGAATTAAACTTGGCACAGTTTTCTCCAACTTTTGCAGTTTTTCCTCCAAAAATCAACCTGAACATTACATCGGACTAGTTCGTTGTCCACCTTTTGTTTTGTGACTTTCGTCGTTTTCACTTTGTTAGATGCGTATCAAGAAAGTTATTGCCCGTAAAATTTCGCAGCTCCGCAGCTCCATTTTTGTGGCGAAACAAGATGCACCTAAACTACCATGACAATTTATTTTACTAATCGATCTTTAATCCCGACTGGGTATCCCTTTAGGCCTCCATGTTTTTGAACTTGTGAAAGAAAAATTTTACGGTACACTAATATGTATATGAGCCGCTCACCCCTTTCAATCTAATGGCTCAGACTAATTTTAAGTTTTCTATTAACATGATAGTATTTATACTAAGATATTAATATATGTTTTGTGTAGTAAACAATGAGATTTGAATTATACTACCATCCTAGTATATTTGCCAAATGAGTGTTGTAAAAGTGTTCTCTTGGTAAACCATGTTGAAACTTGTAATTGTATTCTTCATTTACCAGTAATTGAATAGGCGTGCACGATCTTTTTCAATAAAATTATCTCGCAATAGGTCAACAAAACCTAAAGTCATTTCGCGTTCCCCTTCTAACTTACCTTGCTGACCATCGATGAACTAATCGGATTAACCAACCAAAAGTTAACCTCAGTCATTATGTATTGAACCGAGGAATTTTTTTTTTAAAAAAACAACAATCATTTACTTCATAGAGTAAGTATATCTCATAATAGAGAAGTTTAAGCGAAAATTTCGAGGGTGCAAAATGCATTTTGGTGCCAAGATCACAAGGACTCAAGATAATCCAAATTTGGGAGATAGGAGGGGTGGTCACGCTAATAGGATTGATAGAATTGCTATTGGATATTCATCGTTTAAACACATAAAAAGAATTCCTTTCGTAGAGGATTGCAATTCGAATTAACCTATCGTCCTGGTATCTTATCTCAAGTTCTCGACTTGTTCGATCCACGGTTTAATAATCTCTTCCCTATAGCGACTAGCGTACCGAAGATGAGCACCGGTATAGTTTGAAAAGAAAAAAAGATAAGCACCGGCCATAAAGAAACCCATAAAAAGAAACGCCGGGGCGCATCCTTGTGGGCCTATAGATCCCACTGCGGAACCTCTTACAGTATTACAGAGGAGGGGAACTGCCGGTGTATTCTACACCGGGATGTGCCCCCGCATCGCTAACAGGTGGGACCAGCGTCCAAGTAGAAAGTGTGCTGTACAAGGGAATACCGAGCCCAAACAGATCAAAGTCTGGTTTCAGACAATGAGAAGTTCAAACAGTGTGATTGAGGCACGTGGCGCCCGACGCACAGGCGGACGAGTAGGCCCCTAGCGTCGGGCGATCAGACGTGTGTCGCCCGGCAAGACAATGCGGGCGAAAGCAGCCAGCAGCGCCGGGCGACCAGCGCGCGTGGCGCCAGCAAGACAGAGCCGGGCGAGCGTTAGGCAGCAGGCGTGGGTGCCCCGGCGTCGAGGACACAAGACGAAGGTGCAAGGAGGCTTCCTTGCTAAGGACTTCGTCGGGATACACCGAATCCGAAGCATTTAATACGATGGAACTGCTCTAGACGGAGTGGGCGGGGCTCTGACAATATGATTGTCCCAGCCCCGCCGAATGATGTCAGCTACGCCGTGGCCGTCTTCGCTCCCGTCTCGTTTGTACCAGCTACAAGGTAACAAGAAATGCGCTAGGGGTAGATGGGCTGCTCTGTCTCATCCGAGCTGTCCTGCTGTCAGGAGCGGCGACAGAAACTGTGGCAGCGAGGACTGGTGCCGAGAGAATGATGGCTATAGTGGGAGGACCATTATTGTATACTGTGTAGCACGTTGTGACCCAGGCTAGCCCGGGTATATGAGGGCTGGGGGTGCATCTGTAAAAAGGTTGGATTCTGCTTCTTTCCGGGGGAGTTGGATCGTGAGATCTGACCGGAAGAAAGCTAGCCAGTTAGTGCATTGCAAGGAGCTCGTGCAGGATTAGGGTTGTTACCCGATCAGGGGGACTGTACCTGGGTAAACTCTTAGTGTCCGTTCTAGAGCCTTAAACCGCCGGCGAGAGAAGAGGAGGGCTCCGGCCACACACACCCCCACAGCTGAAGAGGGCTCCGGCCACACACACCCCCACAGCCGAACCACCAGATTAAGTCTCAGAAAACCTGTCAGCTGAAATACGCCGACAGGAACCATGCATAATATTGGATCCATCTGGACCGGAGATTGAATTCTCAGATGTTGCATAATTAAACGTAACCAAATAAATGAGCACAAAGCATAAATAAAAACAGCTAATCCAACGAATACACCAACAAAGGCATCAATCTCTCACCATTAAGAGGCCATTTGGTGTTGGAAAGGTACATCGGACTTTCTTAAAGTATCCACCTTCTACTTGACCTGATGAAGTGACAGAAAAATGCAGCTAATAAACACTAAAGGTTTGGGTTTATTAAAATAATAAAAATGGGCAAGAAGTAGATATAAAATGCGACGTGATGACATATATAGCACATAAACTTGTTAATTTAACACTTTAGAGCTTAAGATTTGTAAAGATCAGTCTAAGAAATCTAGGATCACAGGGTGGTTCAAAAATATTTTACACCAAATCACTCTTGAGGATAATTTAATGAAACCTGGGCATAAATTTGCTGTTTGAGGTAACAATATTGATGCAGCATAAGGTGAACAAGACACCTATATCATCTATACCTGACATATTAAGAATAACCACCGATACATCTATCTTTCGTCAATCTAACATGCCAACTTTAATATACATGACATATATTTTCTGGGTATTGCTTTTTTGTACAGAATATAGCATATAGTGCAATTTAACTTTTAATAATTATTTATGATAGGAAAATCAGCTAAAGAATTTTCTTTAAGTTTACACAACAAAAATTATATAAACACAGCTTATGTAATTTGCATACTAACTCAGTCCCCTCGAATAATAAAATGGGTAAATATGATCATCAAACAGAAACTTTAAGGAGTGCTCTGTTGAGAATTGCAGTGCATACTTATAAACTTGAAAAAGAATGAAGAAGTTATATGAAAGTGATGTTTTCCATGAACCACTATGAACTATTTAAATTATGCTTCGTGGTTAAGTAATAGAATATTATAGTAAGGTGGAAACATATAGACTTATGTACCATGATATAGTGACGAAATATCTAGAATAAATATTTATATGGAAGTGTGGAGAGGTTGGGTAATTAAATAGAAGAGTGTAGATATTTAGATAGAAGGGGATGTTCTAGAGATAAGTGAAACCCTCTATGTAACACTATATATAGGGGTGACTCCTTTGTAAGAGTGCCTTATATGTGCCTCATAAGTGTGCCTATGCTCATAAATGTGTAAGTGTGTCTAAATATAGGGAGAGTGAAGAAGATAGCGTGAGAGTGGTAGGATAGCCACTAAAGTGTACACTTAATAATAAATCACACTTAAAGTAGCACTTTCAAAGTAAAAGACCCCAAACAAGCTAAATGTGCTCCGGAGATTGTACGTAGAGGGTTATCGACGTTATCGCTTCTCCCAACATGCTCAAAAAAGACCTAATGCATGACCTAAGACAAGAAATATAATATTTATAAGCTCAATTATTACATTAAAATTTGAACAAATGATTCTCTATTTATATGCTTCACGAGACATAGCCATATACTCAATTGTTTTATTTCTCAAATAAAAAATATATAATTTTATTAAATTTTTGTGATAAAAGAATATAAAGTCTTTTACCTCAATATTATTTTTTAACCAACGCTATTGTATTTTTCGCATATTCTATATTTTTAAAATGTAATATTTAAGGTTTTGTTTCTTTATAACCATTTCAATGTCAACTTTTCATTTCTCGTATTGCATCACCACGAGATTGTTTTTCAACTTCTCCACCTGATCAACATATTTATTTTTTAACAAATTGTCTATCATTATTTACTCTATCGCAGTAATTTGTGTAATGTATGCTTCACCATATTTTAAAGTTCAATATAACATAGTTCAAACCAACTACAGTTAAAAATAAATTCTATTTAGCCTTTTCATTTAACCCGAAACGGTATGTACAAAAGATATGTACTCTACTGCGATTACAATCTACTATGGAATAAGAAGGTATTACTGTAAGAGAAATTTAATTTTTCTGAGCAAAATACTTATCTGGTTGGCCTCGTCTAGTGACGAGAACACAATTATATCTCGTGAAAGTTATGATACGCAAGATAATGAAATATGGTATCTTTTTCAACCATTAAAACATATCCAATTTGAATTTGTGATGTGAAAAGTACGGAATTAATAAAAACATACTCACTTGGTATGAATCAACCTGACAAACCACTCAGGTCTTACCAGCAAACCGCAGCAACATTAGATATATGATTAACCCACTGGAGAAACAAATAAATTAAATAACTCTTTAGCATCCGACAAATATCACCTACTGTAATGCATATCCTTTCCATTTGCCTTTCTGGCGGTGAATCAGGTTTATTTTTATTAGAAAAGGATATATACAATAGAAACTTCTAAATCGCAACAACATATTCTGATACAGAATCTTTTAAATGACTTGCAGCAGATAATATATTCTTCTATCTTTAATAGATTAGACAAACCTGTTTCAAGCGTTCTTTTTTCCACCAGCTTCAATGTCGTTTTATCCTAATCTCACATCGTCCTCAATGCCTTCATTTTACTAACACCTTCGACCAGGACATACTTTTTCTTTAACTTAGTAATTTTATCTTGATTAATGTACATTATATTATTTAAGATTCTCACCGTAGACAAGACTTCATATTTATTCCCACCATAAGATTTAGATAATCAAAACATGTCGACAAGCCAGCATTTCAGAACTACCAATAGAATTGAAGAATCACAACATGTTCACAGCGGAATAAGATTTCATACAAATAGTGGCAAACTCAAGACTAAATTAGAGGAGGGGCTAAAGTAGACATGACAATTGCTAAAATTATATGATACATAATTTAGATTTGAAAGACTAGTGCAATCAAAATTCATAATTCATATAAAAAGAACCAAGGGATAAATCAGGGCTATGAGAATCATATTAGTCGATTTCCCATATTATTCATTGGAGTCTTGTAAAATTATTTATGATAGGATTTTTGAAAAAGTAGGCATGTAAAATATGTTTCTCCGTATCTAATAGATTAAACAGCGTCGCATGATATCGGGCGGGATCAATAACCCAAACACACCCTAACATGTTTCATGTCGGGATCAAACATCCAAATGACAATTTATTAATAATTGATGTTTCTCTTTCACACGGGCACTAGTAATTGTTTTGGGTTTATTGCTAGTAGTAGCTTTTAGCCTTTTAGCAAAAAAGCGTAGCAAAAAACATATCATCAACACTAGATTCGTAGTATTTAATTTAATATCACAACAAACTCAAAGAAATTTGAAATGAAATTTAAACCACAACAAAATAAAAAACAGTAGGTAAAATGTTTTAATAGTACATAGTCTCGATAGTAACTGTCAACACAGGCTCTCTCAGGCAGCTTGTGTCGACGGTCTAACGGCTGACCGTCAATACAGGTAGACGTCGTCACGTCTGGGGCCTCCTCCAAGCTGTCCGAGCCTGTCCAAGCCGAGCCCGAGCCCGAGCCGAGCCACGAGCCGCGAGCTATTTTTCCAACCCTAAACGAGAGTGACTCCCCTGGATGCTCAATCTCGAGGTCCTTTCTATGGCCATCGAGACTAAGGGATATGTCTCGACGATTGCATGTTGCTTGTTGAGACTTTAACTGGCAGTCGAATCTATTTTCGATTCCACAAAAAATTAATCTCGCAATTCGGAAGAATAGGTGAGTGATTCATACACAACATCCCTTTGTTTTATCGAGGGTTCTAGCAATTGATATCCTTTCACAAATAATTGAAATGCAATTTCGTGATCTAGATCTTTAATTGTTGGAAACTTCTCAAGTTCTTCAGTCAAGTTTTAATTAATGAACCTCAAAAATCCTTCGAATTGGATCTAACTAAATCCGGGCATTATAGGCATTCCCTCATTCCCATTCCGGTGCATCTTAATCTTAATTTTCTAGTGTTTGATAGTAACTTTTCTCATTATGCTTGCGAGAGCCGTGCTCAAATAATTTGCTCCACCTAAAGTACAATAGAACAGGAATCCTGCTAGGGTTTGCATGTTCTCTGGAAACTACTTATTATAGAGTTCCATTTGTTTAACTGCATTTAAGGCATGAGCAATACCCATTAAAACCAGCTGGGGTGCAAGCCACAAGACTGACATGTGTGATATTCCTCCATTAGACAAAGCTGTGTTCCTCCTTTTACGTTCAATAAATCCTGCTACGACTGGGAGTAATAGCCAACCCTACACCCTGTCTCTGTAGAATTGTAATTCCACTTTCCTGTCTGGTGAATCGTCTAGCGATAGGTACCAAAATGCGATCATAAATAAGGATGAATACAATTTGGGCGATGAGAGTTATGGATATAATAGATCCCGCAGGAATTTCAAAATGTGGCCCAAGGTGGCAGTCCATTGTTAATGCTTGCAAGATTATATAGGTGAATTGTTGAGCCATTGCGACAAAACTTATGACATCGAAAAAATAAATAGGCACAATTCTTATCAAGCATTTAACCTCCTCTACTTGCTGGATCCTGCAAAGCTCCCACATGTTTCTTGCAGAACCGTCCTCATATATGTTAGGATATGTCTCTAAATATTAGTTTTTACTAATTTACCTTTGGACATGCCTATATAAAGGCCCTCTTGTACCTATTCAAATTGCACCATTATAGTGATTGTTTTTCGGTGGTTTTTTCCTCTCCACATTAGAGAGGTTTTTTTTCATGTTAAATCCTGTGTTTGTGCCTTTCCTTCGATCTACCAAACCCTAGCCGCCGCTGTGTTTTCCATCTGCGGTCGCCGGCTCTCAGGATCCAAGAAATCGCCGGCTGCTCTCCGAGTCGCCGGCTTTCTGAGGAATCTTCAGGGCCTCCATCGGCGGCGTACGTTGCCCGCCGCAGACACTCCCGGCCCAGGACGCGCGCCATCCGTGCCGGTTGCAAGTTCCCGTCACCGTCCGTTGCTGGTGGTCGTGGTTTTCATCATCAAGCCGGCCGCCACCCTGGGTTTTCACGTCCGCAGCAAAGTCATCAAGGAAAATCAATAATCTTTTGGCCTTGGTTTCGTGCACAAGAAAAAGAAGTGCACTGTTCGTTCGATCATCGTATAGGAAGGCCAAATTCTCAGATTCATCTATTTTGCTTGGTGCACACGCCTCCTCGCGCTAGGGAAATTACTGTTTCAGTTGGTTTTCTTCTTATCCGGTCCAGATTAATATTTCAAGGATTATTTTTCTTCTTTTAGTTCCTGATATTTATTTTTATCATTATGTCTGCAAAGCTTGACATTGCAAAATTTGATGGCAAGATCAGTTTTTCTATCTGGCAGGTTCAGATGAAAGCTATCCTCACACAGCTCGGTGTCCGAAAAGCTCTTTTGAAGAAACCGGAAAAGTTGATGAAAGTGAATGGGAAGAACAAGATCAAAAGGCTTTATCTGCCATTCAACTCAGTTTGTCCACAAATGGTCTGCGCGAAGTGATACCACTATTCCAAAAGTCTCGCCAGTAAATTGCGCCTGAAGAACGTTTGTACACTATTCCAATAGCAGAAGATACCACTATTCAGTCTCATCTCAATGAATTTAATTCCATCATTATGGATATAGAGAGTTTAGAAGTGAAAATTGCTGACAAACATAAGGCTATTTTGTTGGTTGTCTCATTGCCTGCTATCATTAAACACTTTAAAGAAATAATGCTTTATAACAGTCATGTTACCCTAAATTTTGATAATGTTAAGTCAAATTTGTTGTCTAAGGAGAAGTTTGATGTTAATTCTCATTTCGGTGGAAAGGGTGAGGGTTTAATTGTTAGAGTTAGATCTCAGCAAACTGGCAGTTCTAATATATCAAAGTCTCGGTCTAAATCAAGAGGCCGTAATTCCAATAACTTTTACCGTTATTGAAAGTCAACGATCATGTTATTTCTTTTTTTTTTGAGAAAGGCTGAAGCCAACAATTCCATTTCAATCAACGAGCAGATTACAAGCAACTTCGTACAGACCCTCCGAGAACACAAGCTGCAGAAGGAACCCCGGTTACAAACTCTGAGATACATCCAGGGGGGACTGGAGCAAAGGACCGAAGGCTCAAAAGAAAGACACCCAGCAAGTGACACTACTAGAGAGAACGTCCGAGATCATTCACAACACCACTCCAACCACTCACAGACTAACAAAGACCGCCTCCTGCCCTGGAACTCTGTGGCATATCCATGCCCAGCATGGTGCAACAGTCAGCAAGAAGACAGGTCGCTACACCCTAACAAACCAACAAACAACACCGGCACGACGACCGACAACAAACACAGCCCGGCGAAACAAACCCGGAACCCCCACGACGTCGGCGCCGACGCCTGGAACCGCGCCGCTTCCACCACGACACCACGTCGCCGAGAAAACAGGCAAAGCCCAAAGCCGCGCCTGCCCCGCCAAAGCACCACGCTAGCCGGAAGCAAGCCGGATCTGGAAAGAAACGCCGGCGCCGGCGGAGAAGACCCCAGCACCACCCGTCGCCATCGGCCAAAGCCGACGACAGCAGCCGCCATGACCGAATCCGGAGTAGGTGCACGAGCTGTGGAACAAAGAGGAAAAACAATCCGGCGAAACAAGGCCCCGACGCAATCACGTCGGCCCCCAGGTCGTGGCCCCGGCGAAAGCCCGGCAACCACCTGCAACCACCAACCAGACGGGACCTGAGGAAAAGCGCTGGCGAAGACGCAGAGGGGGCAAGACAGCTTCTAGCCTCTCCAAGGGGCCCGCATCACCCCAAGGCGTCTTAGCTGGATTACCTGCAAGCAGGTCCTTGACCCCTGCCAGCCACCGAACCAGGGGCCGTCCGTCGGAGCTGGAGCAGGAGGGGGGAGGGCAGGACCCCTCCACCAAACCGCACCGGAGGGCCGGCGGCCGCCAGGGCAGAAGGGGGAAGAGCTGACGCCACGACCCCTCGCCCAGCGGTCGACGCCCCCAGCGCCAGCCAAGTCGGAAAGCCTCCACCCAGACCCAGAGCTGGGACGGACTGCACAACAACGAAGAAGAAAGAAAAAACACCCTATAACGACCTCCCCCGCCACAGCCACCAACTCTGAAATCCGTCAGAGTCGTCGAAGCCTAGGAGAAGAACGTCGACCGGCCAGCTATCACTCCGAGAGGGACGAAGCCCACCCACGGTGCTGGCCCTCGCCGTCCCCTCGCTGCCGCCTTGCAGAGCCCGCCGCCGGCTTGAAGGCGACGCCGGGCGAGCCCCCCGGAACCTGGAGGAGTGGAGGACGAGAAGGGGGACGATGCCCCAAGCCATCCCGACCTCCCCCCTCCGCCACCGGCGCGCCGCCTCAAAGAACTTCGCCGGAGACCTCCAAAAACCAGATCTGGAGCACCAGAGGGAGAGGAAGGAAGAAGGAGAAGAAAACCTCGCCTAGCAGGACCACCAGCGGAGAGGCGCCGACGAGGAGACGCCGAGAGGCCGGCCGGCAGGCAGGGCAAGGCCGCCGCCCGCACGCTTGGGGAGGAAACCTAGTTTTTTCGCTCGGGCGGGAGACTCACTCGGGCTCTGAGAGAGAGAGAGTTGCATCTTTTTGTCACTGAAAGTTGAGGCATCGTTGTATCATGTTATTTCTCAGTGTGTCAAACTGAAAAATAAAGAAGAGAGAAAGAGAAAAAGAATTGAAAAAAATCTACTGAAACTAGAATTGTTGAAAAGCCTAATAGTGAGGGTGGAGAACCACTTTTAATCACCACTAATTTAGATAACCGTGTTTCTTGAGTTCTCGATTCAGCGTATAATTTTCATATTTGCTCACATAGAGAGTGATTTGTTTAGTATACTGCTGTTTCAAATGGTGATGTTACTATTGGTGATGAGTCTAAATTAAAAATTATCGGTATAGGTTCAATTCAAATTAAAACTCATGATGACACTGTAAAAACCATTACAAATGTTTGTCATGTTTCAAAAATAAGAAATCATTTCTTTGGGCACCTTAGAAGGTATATGATACAATTATACCGGTGGTGCAAGTTTCGGGAGGCGCGGGAACCGGCGTTTCCGCTTCTTCCCGTTCCCTCTTGCCCCCGCGTTCCTCTCGCAGATCACCGCGGAGGGAGCGGGCCAGATGACAGGTGGCGACTCCTACAAGGGTTCGCCAGCAGCGACAAAGGGCGGGATCTCCGGTCCCACCAGGAGGACCGCCATCTGCGACAAGGAGAAGACCTGCGCTACAAGCTCATGCAGCAAAGACGACGGGTCGCGATCGCGCCGATCTTTGCCGCCCGTGGGGACCAGGAGGGTTCTCGCGACGCCTCCGCCGAGGAAGGAGGTGCCTCTTGGCACCATCCGGGCGGCGGGCTCGTGAGCCGAGGCGATCCGGGAGCAGGAGGCTCCAGTCGGTCGCCGCGCCTTTTGAAGAAGGCTGCGCCACGCCCAAAGGGGCGGAGAGGTTTCGCCCACCCCATCGAGAAGTACGACGGCTCCACCAATCCCGACGAAGTTCTTGCAGATCTACACTCTTGTGATGCAGCTGGTGGAGGGTCGGGAAGGTTCTGCGAACTACTTCCTGCAGTCCTCACCGTGAGCCCGCTCTTGGCTCATGAACCTACCCCCGAGTCAGGTGGGGTCGTGGAGAGAGCTCTTGAGCTCTTCATCACCAACTTCGTGGCACGCTCGAGCAGCCCGAGTCGAGGACGACCTCCACAACGTGGGAGCGAAGAAGAAGGAGAGCGCCGCCGCGACTACATCCGGCGTTCACCAGTCCGCAACACCATTCCTGACATCTCCATCGACGCCGTTGTCACGGCATTCAGGAGAGGTGCCCGAGACCCTAGGGTCAAGGAGAAGATGGCCACCCGCAAGATCAAGACGACGGAGGAGCTCCTCACCCTGGCGCACAAGTGCGCCCTCCAGGCGGAGGCTCGCTTCCGCCCGGCGACGCAGGAGGGGACAGCTGGGGGGCGAGGCCGGGACTTCAAGAAACCCCGGCGGCAAGGACAAGAAGAAGCGTAAAGCGGCGAGACCGACAGGTCATGGCCGCCGAAGCGTGACGATTTAACAACAACACGACGACGACGACGAAGACGGTGGCGGCCGCGAGGCGCAGCACGGCGGGCGAAGAAAGGAGGAGGTCAGCGGTGGAAGAAGCGGCGGCGCGGGCGGCAGAACGGTCCCCGCAGGGCGGCGAAGCGACCGCCGGATCACGGGCGTTTCGCTGCCGCGACGACGGGCGAGACCGCCGTCCCCGCGAGTGGAGCGGGGGGCTTACTGTCCCATTCACCGCAACAGCTCCCACGACTTGGCGGATTGCCATGTCGTCAACAAGTTGGTGGACAAGCGCGCCCACGGCGCAGAAGCGCCCCGGCGGCAAGGGCAAGGAAGCGGCTTCGCTTATTTCCAAAGCAGCGGAGCGCCGGTTGCCGCCATCCACGGCGGATCGCCACCTATCCGCCTCACGCTAGCTTTAAAGCGTGGCGATGAGAAGTGTCGCCGCCGTGTTCGCATAGGGTCGCAAAGGTATTTGGCGTGGTCGGAGCGACCGATCGCGTTCATCAAAGCCGATCACCCCACCCGATCGCCGGCCACGGCATCTCCCGATCGTGGTGGCGCCACGGTCCGAATGTAAAGCTAGGGCGGGTTTGGTCGACGGAGGGAGTTCTCTTAACCTCCGTCGCCCGAAGTCGCCAAGGCGCTCCAGATCCAGCAGCAGGAGCTTCGCCCGACGCTCCCGTTTTTCGGCATCGCGCCGGGGGCTGAGTCCGTCCCTCTTGGGCGCGTCAGCCTCCCGGTGACGTTCGGAGGCTCCGACAATTTCCGCACCGAGATGCTCGAGTTCGAGGTGGCGGTTTCGACCTCCCATACAACGCCATACTTGGTCGGCCGGCGCTGACCAAGTTCATGGCGGTTTGCCACTATGCGTAGATGGTGGTGAAGATCCCGGCCACCGCCCCATCGTCTTGAAAGTGGACCGCCTGAGGCGCCCGCTGCGACAAGGAAGCTCGCTTTGGCGGGGCGGTCGGCGCCAGTAGGCCGAGGCTCGACTGGAGCTCCTCCGGAAGAACCGTGCCTCCCGGCCGTCCGCGGAGGTTAAGGCGGTCTCCCCGAGTGAGTCGACCCGCGAAGACCGCTCGGGTGGGCGCTCTCTCGGCGCCAAATAGGAAGGCGCGCTGCCTCCTTCCTCCGCCTAATGCGACGTGTTTGCGTGGCAACCGTCCGACATGGCCGGGTCCCGTGAGGTGATTGAGCACAAATTGGCGACATTCGCTGCCGACCGGTCATGCGAAGGTCCGAAGCGTCGGTGGAGCGCCAGAAGTTATCCGCCAGAGGTGGACAAACTCTTGAGGGCGGGGTCGTTCGCAGCGCCGCCATCCTGTGGCTCGCGAACCCGTCCTCGTCAAGAAATCCAACAGGCGGTGGAGGATGTGCGAGACTTCACCGACCTCAACAAGGTGTGCCCGGCGATCCGTACCCGCTGCCCGCATTGATCTCATCGCCGATTCCACAATGGGTGCGAAAGCAATGCTACGGATGCGTACTCGGGTACCACCAGATTAGCATGGCCGAAGAAGATGAAGACAAGACCGCCTTTGTGGCTCCCATGGGCATCTACTGCTATACAAGGATGGTGTTCGGTTTAAAGAATGCGGCCCAACCTATCGAGGGCCATGCATATCGCCACCGCCCCAAATAGGGCGAAACACAGAGGTGTCGCCGACGACACAGTGGTGAAATCCAAAAAGGCGGAGGAGTTGATCAGCGACCAGGAAGAAACCTTCGCCAATTTAAGGAAGTACTGCATCAAGCTCAACCCTGAGAAGTGTGTATTCGCCGTTCCATCGGGCAAGCTATTAGGTTTCCTCGTCTCCCAGAGGGGGATTGAGGCGAACCCGGACAAGATCGCGGCGATTGAGAACATGAAGCCCCCGACGCGACTTCGACAGATGCAGTGCTTAGTGGGCTGCTTGACCTCCCTGGGCCGCTTTATAGCTCTCCTGGGGGATAAAAGTCTCCCGCTACTCAAGCTCCTGAAGAAGACCAACCAGTTCGAGTGGACGGCGGAGGCGCAGGAGGCGCTCGACGGTGAAGAAGTATCTCACTTCCCGCCGTCTTTGGTCGCCCGGACCCGGGCGAGCCGCTGATCCTTTATGTCGCGGCAAACCCTCAGGTGGTCAGCGCGGTGCTGGTGGCGGAAAGAGAAGGTGTTCAACGCCTCATCTACTACGTCAGCAAAGTCCTCCACGACGCCGAGACAAGGTACTCGCAAGACACCAGAAGATGCTCTACGCCGTGTTGACGGCGCCCGAGCTAACGTCACTACTTTCGGGCGAGATCACCATCTTGACCAAGTACCCCTTGCGGGAGATCCTCTTCAACCGCGAGGCGACGGGCCGCATCGCCACGTGGGCCATGGAGCTGGCGGAGTTCGACCTCAAATTTGCTCCCCGAACGGCCATCAAAGGGCAAGCCCCGCGGAGTTCGTCGTGAGTGGACTCGGCGGACACGAAGCGAAGACGTCGATCCCTCGCCGTGGACTCTCTTCTTGACGGTTCGTTCCGGCTTGAGTGAAATTTGGGGCGGTGTCGTTCGTGTCTCCCCCGGCGACATTATCCGGCACTGGTGGTCTGGAGTTCAGCGCGCTACCAACGTCGCGGAGTATGAAGGATTACTCGCCGGGCTCGGGGTGGCCGACCACGGCATTCGGGCGTCGCAAGTAAAGGGCGACTCTCTCTGGTCATCAACCAGCGAGAAAGGATTTCACCGCCGGATCCCGTCATGGCGGCCTACTGGCGGAGGTGCGCTGGTTGAGCGGCACGCCGAGGGTTTGGGCTTAGCGACGCCCTCGCCGCGACAACTATATGGCGGACGAATCGCCCCGCATTGCCTCGTCAAAGGCACTGTTTCGTTTGGGGTTTTGAAGAAAGACTCACGCTGCCGTCCTGCCGCACCCTCAATTCTGGAGGGACGACGCTTTTCTGACGCAGCCCCACTTCGGAGGAGACGCCACCGATCTGCTCTGACCCCCCGGAGGGAGGAGGCGGAAGAACGCCGAGGCGGTTGAGGCGAAACACCGTGCCAAAGTGAGTACGTCGGCGACAATGTCTGTAACGTTGTCACGCTCGTCCGGGAAGGTCAATGGATGGATCAGATCCTAGCCTACTGCGGGACGGAGTGATCCTCGACGATGAATGGCGTCGGCCGAGAAGATAGCGCAAAGGCAAGCGCCACGCCCGGTAGGTGGGGACCAGACGCTGTGGCGCAAATGGGGTTTCTTGAAGTCGCACGCCTCGGGAAGCGGGAGTGCAATTCTCTCGAGATCCATGGAGGCATGCGCGGAGCCATTCAGAAGCCGCGTTGGTTGGGAAAGCTTTCGCCACGGCTTTTATTGGCCCTCGCCTCCGTGATGCCTTCGAGTGGTGAGGAGATGCGGCGTGCCAATTTCATGCTAAGCGAGATCCACCGACCGGTCCAGCGCCGCAAACCATTCCGCTTCTCCGCCGTTCGTCGATGCCGACATTCGAACCTGCTCCCGGGCGCAGGCGGAGGTTACACACATCTGTTCGTCGCCATCGACAAGTTCACCAAATGGGTGGAGGCATCGCTCGTCCCGGCGATCACGTCCGCTGCTGCCATAAAGTTCATGAAGAGCATCTTCGTCCGGTTCGGCGTCGCCAACAGGATCATCACCGACAACGGCGTGCAGTTCAAGAGCGCCGATTTTCAAGACTGGAGCGAAGAGCTGGGTATCAAGCTGTGCTTTGCCTCCGTTGCACATCCGAAGAGCAATGGGCAAGTGGAGCGGGCAAATGCGGAAGTACTCAGAGGACTCAAGACAAGGGCCTTCGACCGTCTGGAGAAGCGCGGCAAGCGCTGGGCGGAAGAAGTCCCCACCATATTGTGGGCGCTGCGGACAACTCCCAACAGAGCCACCGGCGAGACCCCTTTCTTCCTGGTGTATGGCTCAGAAGCGGTGCTCCCATCAGAGCTCGTCTTTGGGTCCCCAAGGGTGGCGGCGTTCAGCGAAGATGAGACCCGACCGGCGTCCAGATGAAGTAAATCTCTGGAGGAGATCAGAGATGTAGGCGGCGATCCGGCCGCCGTGTATTAGCGTGCATCGCGCCGTTATCAAGCAAGACGGTGTGTGAGAGGACACGGCGGTGGGCGACCTGCCCTGCATAAAATCAAGCGCAGTCGGGCGCAATAAACCGCTCTCCCATGTGGGAGGGCCCTTTAAGGTGGTCTCGATCTCTCGCCCGAGCTCGGTCAGGCTCGCCGAGGATGGTCGCGAATTGGCGAACACTTGGAACGTCGGCGGTGAGGAAGTTCTACCCGTAGGTAGCTGTTCCAGAAGCTTTTTTGGCCTTCCTTTGGAGCCGAGCGGCGAGGTCTTCCTCCTTCCGCTTCGCCTCGGGGCTGGTGCATTGTACAAAGCCATCTTCAATAAAAAGATAAGTTCTGTCTCTCTGCGGGCATCTGTTCCTTTTCGCCTTAAATCTGTTAGAAAACATTCTGTTGAAAGCTGTTAACGAAAAAGTACTTAAGGCTGATGGCCCCTTAATTGCAAGAGCGAACGCTTATAACTTGCGGTTGGGCGAGGCGATGCGGATGGAAGGCGGGTTCTAGCCTGGTGTGTCGGCTCGGTCTGGGCAATGCGCCAACGGCAGCACCAGCGTCTAGACCACTTGCGGAAGCTAAGCTCTCGCCACGCAACGTTTAAGGTCGGTTTGCCGAGAGGCCGTAAGGGTTGAAGTAACCTGATGCCTAAGGAAAAAGCGCTCACTTGCAGCAGAACGTTTTGTCTAAAGCTTTTTGGCGATAAGTTGTTTAGCCGCAAAAAGTCTGTTAAAAGGCATTCTATCGAAAGCAGATAGCGAAAGTACTTAAGGCTGATGGCCCCTTAGTTGCAAGAGCGAACGCTTATAACTTGCGGTTGGGGCGAGGCGATGCGGATGGAAGGCGGGTTCTAGCCGGTGTGTCGGCTCGGTGCGGGCAATGCGCCATGGCGGCACCGGGCGTCTAGACCACTTCCGAAGCTAAGCTCGCCACGCATAGCGTTTAAGGTCGGTTTGCCGAGAGGCCGTAAGGGTTGAAGTAACCTGATGCCTAAGGAAAAAGCGCTCACTTTCAATAGAACGTTCTGTCTAAAGCTTTTAGCGTTCAGGTGTCCCATTTCTTTTCGCAAGTAAGAATTTGCGCGAAGTTTGATCGAGACTCATGGCAAAAGGGCAAAAAGTTTGCATTTACAGGATATGTACAGGACAAAAACAAGATGAGGGAGTTCATCTGCTCCTCGTCATCATCTCCGCCGCCCTCTGCTGGGAGCGCCGCCCATCATCGAGACACACGGCGGCGAAGCTCGACCCGGACTCTTGATCCGGTTCACCGGGCGAAAGGCTCCTCGTGGCGGCGCCTAGGTCGAACGCGGCGTTACGGGCGAGGCAGTTGCCCAGGATGAACCGTGCCGCTTCGAGAGCGCCGTGGCGACCGTCTTCGATCGACCGCACCCGCATCAGCGCCGGCAGCTCACGCAAGGCGTCGGCAGCTCGTCCCACGGCGCCAAAGATATCTTGCCGCCGTTTCTCCAAAGAGAAATGCGAGGTGACGCCAGCCGGTACAAGACCTCCGGAAGCTGTGGTAGGCGGCGCGCAGCATGTTGGCGAGCACCCGGAGGCGCTCAGTGTGCTCCGCGCGGAGATCTTCGACGTCCTTGGTGGCCGAGGCAGCGGCGGCTTGCGCTACCGAGGCCTAGCGGGTCGCCACCTCCGTCTGGCGCTTCGCCTCCTCCAGCAGCGCCGCGGCTTCGCCGGCAACTTGTTCGCCGAGGCGAGCACTTTCGCGCCACCTGTGTGTGGCGAGGGGCGGAGCGCCAGCAGAGCGCCCGATGTCGGCGGGCGGCGCGCCACGGCGTTGGCGTCAGCAGCGGCAACGGCCGGAGTTTCCCCCAACCTCGTCTCCGGCGCAATCTCCGCGGCGGGAGGCCTCGCCTCCGTCAAAGGAGCCGCGGGCGAGCTGGGGGCTGGCGGATCGTGCGGGATGGAGCTTGAGGCGCCAGTGTCCGCCCTATCCAGCGAAGATGAACAGAGGCAGGGTTCAGGTATGAGAAAACGCGTAGCATGCTAACCCTAACGCGAAGTGTACGTAAGTGCAGAGGAAGCCAACCTGAAGCGGCGCGCCTCGAAAGCGAAGGCTGAGGGGCAGCCTTGCCGCATAGTTCGAGGCGCCGTGGCTTGAGCCTTGGTCGGCGCCGTCGAAGCAGACGCCGGCGCTGGAGGCGCCAACGCAACGGCGGAGGATGGCCAGCGGCGAGAGCAGCAGCGTCGGCAAATCGCCGGCGCAGAAGCGCCAGCAGTGAAGAAGAAAAAGCGCAGCGGCGCCGATTCGGAGGATCGCCGACTTTCGCCGGTGGCGAGAGCGGCGGCGTGAAGCAGTAGGCCCAGCTGGCGGGGTCGAGGAGGCGGCGGAAGCTCAAGGCTGGTCGGGCGAGCTCTCTTTGGGCTCGCCCTCCTCTCTCGTCGTCGTCGCCAGCAAGGATGGCGGCGCTTCGCGAAGCGTGATCGAGTCACCGCCGCCATGAAGCAGAGCGGCGGCGCCGCGGGCTCGCGGGCGTTGCCGGAGGCGGATCATGGATCTGCAGTGGTCCCCGGCTACTTGGACCGCGGGACCGGAGACCTCCATGAAGGGGTAGCGCAAGTCTTGGTTGCGCTCCGTGGATCGATCGCGAGAGGCGGATGCTCGCGGCGGCGAAGTGTCGCCGGACGGAGCGGACAGATGTCTCACCACCATCGCCGAGCACGTCGTTCGCACGTTCCTGCGGGTTTGGATGAACAAGAAAGAAAATCGCGAGTTGGCAAAGAGGCAAGGGCCAAGCAAAGGCGTACCAAAAGACAAGGGACCCAAAAGAGAGTGAAAGAGTACTCACCTCGAGCGTCACGGACTCTGTCGTCGCCATATAAATACTGACCAAAGTAGGCGTGTCCTCATTCGAGCGGGCATAGGCGGCGCCGCAAAAATCTGTCATAGCGTGGGTTCCTGTGAGCCCGTTCTTGGCGGAGTTTCGCCGATGCGCCAAACATCACTTCCAGTTCAGCCGAGTCGTCGGGCATAGATCCCGGTGGCGAGGGTTCAGCGGGACCCTCGGGAGAACAAGATCGTCGCAGCCACCGGAGTCTTCTGCGTCTGACCGATGAGCGCCGCCGATCCTTCAGTTGGACTTGACGCGACCGGGATGAAAGCGGCGGCGTCGCGCACGCAAAGCAGACTTCAATGGCCCCGCTCGGCGGCAACCGCATGCTGGCGTGAAGAGCCGCGCCAGAGCGGGAGGTTCGGCATCGTCCCCACGAACATCTCGCAGAGGTGGACGAAGATGGTCAGGGCCACGATAGAGTTGGGGGGAAGGTGCGCCGCCTGGATCTCGTAGAAGGCGAGCACCCCCAAGAAGAACTCGGAGTATGGCGGGACGAGCCCCGCCAGCACCGCCCAGGTGAAGGTCACGATCTCCGTCGCGAGGGCGTGGTGCAATGGTGCCGCAGCGAAACCGGGCGGAGGTTGGCGGCACAAACACTTGAAGCCGCGTCACCATGTCTTCGTCGGTGGCGGAGGCAGGCAAAGCTGGCCCAGATGATGGCGTGTCCCCCCGGTGACCCTTGCTGCGTTTGGGCGCCATGGAAAACGGTGGAAGAGTTGGCGAAAAAAGAAGGTGGCGGCGGCAAAGAGGGCTCTGTGGCAGTGGAGAAGAAGGTGAAAGGTAGTTTGAGGACTTAGCATGCGGAAGGGTTGGCGCGCGGCAAAGAATGTTATAAGCAAAGGCGCGAGGCGACGGTTTGGATTCCGACCCCACGCGCGCGCGCCATCACAATAGAATAGGTCGTATCGGTATCGACTTTGTAACACTATAAATATGCCTTTAAGTCTCGGTAGAAGGGATGGACAATACTCAATACACAAAACCCACTTTTCGAACCTGATCGACATCGTCGAAAGGTTTCAACTCGCAGGTAGAGCTATCTCGATGGGATAATCGATTCTCTCCTTGTATCCGTATGCATGGCTGTATCAATTTGATCTCATGTATACAAACCATGTTAGACTGTCTCGGAATTTACCGATCTTTGACATGTTTTCGCATATTGTACTGTCTCGATTTAATCGATCTGCAATGTGTATTTATCTTGTAATGCTGATCATCAAGTATTTCATATGTTTCGCTAAATTCGATGTATGCAACTGTCTCGTTCAGTCGATCTTGTATATGTCTTGTTTGGGGATTTGCATTTGTTAATGTTTGCCGATTGGTGTTACATCTACTCTATTAGTCTTTAAATCCTTAAATCGGTTTATTGGCTTACATCTAGCTTTAGATTCGAATACTGTCTTGGCCTGACCAATCTATTCTAATCTATTTCTCGATTTGATTTAATGCACTGATGCGAAGGTTTATTGCTAGTATTATACCAAAAATACCAAAAAGAAATAAGAGATTTAAATCTGATTATCATTCTATATTCATCGTTCTATCGGACCTGGAGCCGATAGAATCTATATCGGATATTTCAAAGCCGATTATAGAAAAAACCGATCCGCTATTTCAAAGTCGATTAGGGTTAATTCTTGACGATTTTCTCCTTGTTAATTTATAGGTCAAATTGACTGGCACGCTTGGTTTTCTTTGTTGCGACACAACCCCAGAGTTGACGCTTCTGCACGTGTGTTCGCGAGAAGCTAACTTTTCGTGTCAACATACTTTTTGCCACGCCCGGTGGGACCACGACAATCGAATCCGACGAGATGACGCGCACCGATGCCGAAGCAGCAGTGGAGGCGCTCAAGCACGTTGCTGAACCAGTGACGTTTGACGAATTGAGCCCAGATCAGAAAAAAGAAATCGAAGATAGGCTCGCGGAAATCCACGAGGAGAACAAGAAGAGGATGTTGACTGGCTATCGGAAAACCCGTAGCGGCCAGGTTACCAAAACCTCGATTGGAGATTCACTGTTGACCGGAGATTATTCTGAGATAATAAGAGATCAAATTAACAATTCGGTCTATCGATCGATTTGGATCGACCATCGGTCCCGGGCGATTGTCCAAGAGAGCACCAGTGTCGCGTTACACAACATTATGACTGGACAAACCCCTCAAGTGAATTGGAATTTTCCGCAGGGGGTGAATTTGGGAAATCAGTATCCTGCTTACACTCAGCAAGGGGCATCACATGCAGGAACTTCTCAGTCAAATCCTCCGGTGGCTATCAATCCAACTCCGATTCAAATGCTATCGGGTAATCAGGCTATAGTCCCGGTCCCAGAACCGGTATATCAGCCGATTAACTCTGGGTTCAATGAAAATCTGGAAGATATGACTAGGAATTTAGTCTGAGATGATGAAGCAATGCGGGTTCAACACGCCTAAGATTGCCCCGCATTACACTATGCCGTATCCATCGGCTTTTAACGAAACGGAGTATCCGCATAAATATCGCGTTCCTGATTTTGCAAATGCCAAGTTTAGTGGGAGCGATCACACCTCAACGCGCGAGCATATTGCCAGGTTTCTTGCACTGTGCGGCGAGGCGGCATCTAAAGATACTCTCAAATGCCGACTATTCCCGTTGTCACTATCGGGATCGGCTTTCAATTGGTTTACATCGTTTCCTCCTAACAGCGTTACGTCATGGCCGGATCTGGAGAAGAAGTTCCATGAGTACTTTTATTCCGAGGAGAATGAAGCGAGGATTACCGACATCATGATGATCAAGCAGAAATTTGGTGAATCGGTAAATGATTATTTCGCCGGTTTAGAAGTAAGGAATCGGTGCTATAGCCTTTCACTGCCCGATAATGAGTTGGCAGAATTGGCTTTCAAGGGCCTACTACCTGTTAATCAGAAAAAGGTGGGCAACCAAGAGTTTGCGGACATATCCCATCTGGCCCATAAGATCGCGCTTTATGAAAACCGATTTTCAGATAACTCCTACCCTGGTCAGAAAGATTATCGAACAACAACAATAACAACGGAGCAAAGATAAAGCATCAATATTGTTGAAGCAGAAGATATAGAAAGTTAGATGATTACGATCATCGATGAGGTCGGTGCTTATGTTGCCGAGTGGGTAACTAACAAGAAGGAATTCGAGTTAGGATGGATTAAGCCGAAGGGTCCTGAGAAGGGCAAGTATTCTTTTGATACCTCCAAATGTGATCGGATTTTCGATCACTTGTTGCGTGAAAAACAGATTCGGCTCAAGCAGGGCACGTTATTCCACCACTCGAGGGGCTAAAGAAGCGTAAATCGCAAGTGGCACAATTCCTACTCACATGCTACTGACGAGTGCAACGTGTTTAAGCAAGTTGTACAAAAAGCGATCGAGGCGGGCAATTACGATACCAGGTAAAATCCGCAAATCGAGATGTAACCGTTCCCGTCGGTTTTGTTGGAATGGTGGATGCTAAGAGGAAGGCCGATGAACCCGTGAGCTTAAATCGGTTTAAGGTACTCGTTGGTCCAAGAGGATCTTAGTGCGGGAGAAGCCCGAGTTACAATTCGGTCATCAAACCGGGCGTGGCACCGTGGCGGAGAATGGCGCGAGGTGAAGCAGGCGCAGGATCGTAATCCGATAATTAAAACGAAGCCAAAGCCGACCTTTGACCAGTTACTGAAGAAATATGATCGGATGGCTAAAGAGACTCCTCGCAGGGACGGCAAGGTAAGTGTTCCAGAATCGGTCCATAGGGACTCAGAAGACCAAGGATGGGAGATGGAGCACTGGGAGTGCCCTTTTTTCCGATATTGCTGAGAGGAGAGGATGTCATTACCTACTTTGGAGAACTGCCCGATGAATCACGCCTTTGTTCCACCCAAGCGAGTATCGGTAAAGGATCGGCTTGTGTTTCCGAGCAAAGAGGTCGAGGAAAAGCCGATAGATACAAATACTAATGTGCATCGGCCTCCCAAGATGCATTGCCGCGATGGTGCCGAGTGGGATCACTAAGTCTCAAAAGCGACGGTTGCGGCGGATGAGGCACGCTGAAATCAAAGAGGCGAGGTCGAGAAGTTTAGAGATGCTCTTTTGGAGCAAGTAAAGCCGATGAAACAAGGCTAGGGCAAGCGTGAATGGAGGCCCAAGTTGAGATCACCGTTATTATTGAAAAGGATTACGATGAAGTATCGGTGGCCACCAATATGGTTTGTATCTTGCCTCGGAATTCATGTGTGATTACGAGGAGGCGGTGCAGAAGCGGTGGTGGCGCAGAAGATGCTATTTTAAGAAACAGAGAATTCGATTACATCTCAAGCCGTTGTTTATTATGGGATACATGAATGGAAAACCGATTTCAAGGATGATGGTTGTGGTGGTGCAACGATTAATTTGATGCCATATTCGTGTGCCGCAAAATCGGTAAATCAACGGAAGATTTGGTCAAAACAAATATGGTGTTGAGTGACTTCAACGGAAACCCGACCGAGGCCAAAGGGGTTCTGGTCGTGGAATTATTGTTGGAAGTAAGACAATCCCGACGGCCTTTTTGTGTCGAAGGAAAGGAAATTACAATGTGCTCTTCGAAAGAGATCGGATACCGCCAACCGCGCATACCGTCAACGTTGCATCAGCTTTTGATCCAGTGGATTGGTGAACAAATAGAAGTGGTCAAAGGAGAGTCCCTGACGGCGGAAGCCGATTGCGCCGAAATACATAATAACTTGGAGGCATTATCGGGAAAACCTCGGACGATTGCGATTTTCTCTTTTAGCAAGGCGGCTTCAAGCCAACGACATTGGAAGCGCGATCAGTGACTCAAGGACATGAGGGTTTTTTATGGGAACCGCGGCACTAGAGGAAGTAGAGTATAAGATGGGCCAGGGATTTATATCGGCTGATGAGCTTGAAAAAGTCGATATTGGATCGATGGTAAAGAGAGGCCCACTTACATCGAAGAAACAGCTGCGGGAGTACAAAGATCGGCTTATTCAAATACTCAAGGATCGGGTTGATTGCTTCGCCTGGGAATATCACGAGATGCCTGGTTTTGACCGATCCATAGCTGAGCATAGGATCAAGATGAAACCTGGGTTTCGGCCAGTGAAACAATCACCAAGGAAGATTAGTTGGAAGATTTATGATCAAGTAAAGGCCGAAATTCAGAGATTGTTGGACGAAAGTTTATTCGCCATGCAAATATGCCGATTGATTTCTAACATCGTGCGAGAGGTAAAAGGATTTCGATAAAATTGGTGTGCATCGATTTTCGGATTTGAATAAAGCGGCGACAAAGACGAATATCCGATGCCGATCGCCGATCGATTAATTGATCTTTGCTTCGGAAATCGGATTATTAGTTTCCTAGATGGCAATCTTTGGTTACAATCAGATCTTTATGGTGAAGAAGATGTGAGCAAAACTGCGTTTAGATGCCCTGGTTCTATCGGCTTGTTTGAGTGGGTAGTGATGACTTTTGGGCTGATCAGTGCTGGGGCTACATATCAAAGAGGAATGAACCTGATTTGCCACGATTTAATTGGCAAACTTGTTGAAATTTATATCGATGACGTAGTGATTAAATCCCAGGAGGAGGAACGACATTTGGCTGATATTATAACCGTTTTGGATCGGTTTAGGAAGTATGGCATGAAGATGAATCCAAAGAAGTGTGCTTTTGGGGTATCGGCCGGCAAGTTCCTGGGATTTATGGTGCATCAAAGAGGAATTGAGGTTCACCCTGATCGAGTAAAGGCAATCCTGAATACCAAGCCTTCGGATTCGAAGGTTCGTTTACAAGAGCTGATCGGTAAAATTAATTATTTGAGGAGGTTTATTTCAAATTTATCGGAGAGGATTATTCTGTTTTCACCGTTGCTCAAGCTAAAGAATTCCGATAAGTTTGTTTGGGGACCAGAACAGCAGAAAGCATTCGATGATGTCAAAGAGTATTTGACAAATCCACCAGTTCTGATAGCTCCAAAGGACGGCTTGCCGTTTAAACTGTATTTATCGGTATCGGAAAATACATTAGGGGCAGTGCTGATCTAGGAGGTAGATGGAAAAGAGAGTGCAATCTTTTACTTGAGCAGAAAATTACTGGATCCTGAAACCCGATACACCGTTGTGGAAAAGTATTGCCTTTGCTTATACTTTGCTTGCACCAAATTGAGACATTATCTCTTGGGTGCTGAATGCAAAGTTGTTTGTCAAACCGATGTGGTCAAGTATATGCTCAATGCTCCAATTATCAAAGGACGACTCGGCAAGTGGGCGTTTACGCTCATCGAGTTTGATTTAACATATGAATCTCCAAAAGCTGTCAAGGGGCAGGTATTAGCCGATTTTATTGCGCACCATCAATGCATTAATCTGTCAGTTTTATTGCCATGGGTAATGTTCTTTGATGGATCGGTCTGTGAAAAAGGATGCAGCATCGGTATTTTCATAGTGTCCCCTGGAGGTGTACCTTACCGATTCGGTATCACAGTGGATTTTGGATTGACCAACAATCAGGTAGAATACGAGGCATTGATCCAAGGATTGGAGTGGTTAATTCAGTGGCGCTTATCATTTGTAGAAGTGTTCGGAGATTCATAGTTGGTGGTTTTTCAAATGATCGGTAAATATGAGTGTCATAGTGACCTGCTTCGGGAATATCTGGAAAAAGCTTCTGATTTGGCCAAGTATTTCGCCATGTTTACAATTCATCATGTTCCGAGAGAACAAAATTGTGAAGCCAATGACTTAGCTCAAGAAGCATCAGGTTACAAATTACCGATCATGGAGTTGGAGATTGTTCCGATTGAAAATCCAGTTCCGATAGGATGGCAGGCAGAGATTATCGGTTATTTGAAAAATCCCCAGGGAAGAGCCGATAGGAAGCTTAAAAGGAGAGCTCAAAGGTATGTTTTAATAAGTGACAAACTATACTATCGGAGTTTTGATGGTTTATTGCTTAAGTGCCTGAATGAAGAGGACGCAAAGATAGCAATTGGAGAAGTTCATGAAGGATTATGCGGGACACATCAATCGACTTATAAGATGAGATGGATGCTAAAAGCGTGGGATATTTTTGACCAACCATGGTGGAAGATTGTTTCAAGTATTACAAGGGTTGCAAAGATTGTCGAAATTGAAATATTCAAAGATGCGCCGCATCGATATTACACCCGATCGTGAAACCGTGGCCTTTCAGAGGATGGGGAATTGATATGATTGGAGAGATATTTCCTTCCTCATCCAAGGAGCATCGGTATATTTTGGTGGCAACGGATTATTTCACTAAATGGGTTGAAGCTGTACCGTTGAGGAAAGTGACTGCTACTGAAGCGATCGAGTTTGTCAGAGAACATATAATTTACCGATTTGGGATTCCTCAGACTATCACAACAGATCAGGGATCGGTATTTATGTCAGAGGCATTCCAGGATTACGCTCGAAACCTGGGGATCACGACGATCAACTCTTTGCCGTATTATGCTCAAGCTAACGGCCAAGCTGAGTCTTCAAATAAAAGCACTATAAAGCTGATCAAACGAAAAATCGATGAAAGACCTCGGGGTTAGCATAATACTCTGGCAGATGCGCTATGGGCATATCGGATTGCTAAACATGAAGCCACAAAGGTGTCACCGTTTGAACTGGTGTATGGGCAGGAGGCTGTTCTACCTGTTGAAGCCATCATCGGATCTACAAGGGTTGAAGAACAGAATAACGTGAAAGCCGTTGATTATAAAAATCGATGGTGGATAAAATTTGGATGATATGGTGGCGATTCGGTTAAGAGCTTTGGAGCATATTGAGCGGATAAGCAAAGAGTGGCTCGACATTATAATAAGAAGGTTGTACCGAAAACTTTTGAAGTGGGAGAACTAGTATGGAAAACGTTTTTACCGATTGGTTCAAGAGATCCTAAGTACGGGAAATGGTCTCCAAATTGGGAGGGACCGTTTAGGGTCAATCGGATTATCCCTGGAAATGCTTATATTTTGGAAACGCTTGAGGGAGAAGTTTTCGGTAAAGCGCTTAATGCCAAATATTTAAAGAAGTATTATCCTAGTGTTTGGGTTGGATCTTGAGTTGATGTTTGTTAAAAGCCGATTCCGCATGAATCGCCTATAGGTCAAGTTTAACTAACTCGTTGCTAAAAGCCGATTCTGGGAGAATCGCCTATAGTGTATTCGACTTGTTAAAGAATTTGACTCGATACTTAATTTGCTGTTGGGCCAAAGCCGATTCAATGAATCGCCTATAGATAAACATACAAACTTAAACTATTGAATAAAAAACGTAATTACAAAGGCGCGAAAGCCTCAATTGTTTTGGCCCGAAGGTCAGAGTAAAATTATGTTTTCCGATCGGTACAAACCGATCCATACATTACAAAAGTTTTGAAATTTGGCTTGCAGGCCAATTACTCGCAAAATTCGAAAATAGCGGCCGCAGCGCTGGACATGGTATCCCGGATCCGATTGATAGTTGCTGCGTCTTCCTCAGCGGATCCAGGAATTATCGGGATCTTTTTCTTCGCGTCGAAGATCGCTAGGCGCGAGCCTTCACAATGCTATATTGCTCCTTGGCTGCTGACTTCGTGTCTTCGAAACTTGAGAGGGCATCGGCCCGGCTTTCTTGGCTTTTTCGGTTCAGCCTGTGGATTTGACCCGTGAAAGCGCTTTGGAAGCAACGTTTTTGCCGATTCATATACGCTTCAAGAAGCGGAGTTTATCGTTTTGAGCATTGGCATCTTGTACTAACCCTTTCAATTCGGCTTCGCATCTTCGATGCTTCCTTTGGTGGAGCCGATCCAATGCGACATCGAATCAGCTTTCTCTTTGGCGAGGGGCAGCACTTTTTGGATGGCCGATGCCACCTGCTCAGGGAGTACTTGCGTGATGGAGTCGGCTATTTCGCGGATGGCGGAAGTGTTAGCTATGAAGGCTGACTCATCACCAAACAGTTCCCACATTTGCTTGAGCTTGGCGATGGTCTCCGAGGAAAATCGGTTTTTCTTGGTAGGCTCTGAAATTTGGTGAATCGACGATTATGGCTGGGGGCGACGATGTCCTGATCGGGGAAGACAGAAAATCCAGCTCATCGTCGAGCCAGTCCATACTGGAAGGATCGAAGTTGAGCTCATCATCTTTCTTCCCATCATACGTGATGACATGTGTGGACACCACTGTTGACCGGACTGGGCTGCGGGGTTGAAACATATACTGGGCGAAAGATTTTTTAAGTTACAAGGTATCGGATTACGGAAAACAGCATAAATTAAAGCAAGGAAAGCCGATTACGTCTTGGGGGTTGAAGGCCGGAGGTGTCCGTGAAGCCGGTGGGGGAGCAGGTGTGTCATCCTTCTTTTGAGTGGGTGATGTGTCCTGAAGGAAAATACCGATAGAGTAAAAGCTAGTAGGAATCTGTGGATTTCGAAAGCGATCAGGTGCTTACTGTGTCACATACCGATTCGGTGGTATCGGGTGTACGCACCTTTTGAGGTCTTGGCCTCTTGATGGATACTTTCTTCTTCAGGCCAGGCTCGCCTGTGGGTTTCCCTGTTGAGGAAGGTCAGTGAGCGATCGGATATTATAGAATTTTCTATGGACACTGATTATGCTTCTTTTCTTCGGCTGGGAGGAGCTCTGGGCGAAGGCCGATGCGGACTTCGCGGTGGAATGAAGCTGGCCAGCCGCGTCGCCAATAAGCTTGGACCTTGGGCGTTGTTCTCCGCTCTGAAAGAAATAATGCCAGGTTAGTAATCGAAAAATGAGTGATATAAGCTGGTAAACTCATGCAGATTAGTGACCTCGCAGTTAGAAGAAGATGCATAGTTTTGGGACTTTGTCCTTTCATCGTCTGAATCCGATGACAAAGGTCCCGATTCAGAAGAGTTTTCCTCTTGTTCATCGTTATTGTCCGAGGCAGAAGAGTTGGAACTGTCAGTATCGATTGTTTCTGATTCCGATGAAGGCTCAGTCATACCAGCGATTTTCGACCAGTTGGGTCTGCAAGTTTTCTTTCTGCTGGTGATTCGTTCGATTAAGGTTGCAGCTCCACCCTTGGTGGCATATATATCTTTGGCGATTGTTTCCCACCAGAGGTCGAACTCTGGAGAAGTGTCAGACCACATTCTAAGCTCCATCGGCATTTGAAAATCGATGTGTGCAGCAGATAGGATCCCGTATCTTGATTGAGGTTGAGATCTTCTCTGGCGTTCAAATGACGGTATATGCATAAATCGGGAATATTCTGTCCCAAATTAAATTACCGAGCAACCACGGCCGGGTGGTAAAACTCATAAGATGGTTTTCTGATGTGAGTCCTTGTGCTCAGAGTGGCAAAGAAAATCCCTGGAGAAATGAATTCCTTGTATGTTGCTAGGGTTTCTCCTTTCAAAGTGTTATCTAATCGGAAAAATGAGGGAATCGGATATCTATCTAGATCAGTGTAGGGATTGAACTGTTCTAATCCGTATTCCGATTCAGACATTGTGTAAAGGGCAACCATGGACATAGCAAGATCTCCTTGGTTTAGACGCCGCCTGTTGCAGTTAACTGAGATCATTTCCCCATATGATTTGCACGGGCGATCCATGCAATCGGATTTATGCTCGCTTGGAAATCTTAAGCTGAAATCTAGTTCGCCAAGGGAATTGTATATCTGAAGTTTCAGGAATATTCCGATAAACCAAAAGGGACCACCGAGGTTGCCAACTGAGTATTGGGTTTTTGGTGAGCAGTGACCTTCCCTAATCTCGTGCATCATCCGATAGGTGGCTCCTAAGAGGTATTTTCCGATTGCTAATTTTGGCTCGACTTGATTGCCTCGGCTACTCCTTGGTATACCTTGCTAGGGCTAAGTGGTCGATGCAGAAGAAGAACCGATCGAGCCACATGTTCAGGAAAGCAATGTGCTCTTCGTCATCTACTTCATCGGTTTTCTGGTGAGTGTTGATGTAACGCTGCCATCCAAAATTTTTCTCGGAGACCAATTTCAAGCTGGCGGAGAGGTCGAAAGCCGATAGCATCTCGCCATCAGGGCTAAGTCCGGTTAGCATAGACACATCCAGGAGTGTAGGGCTTATTGGTCCAGTCGGGAAAAGGAAAGCGTTCGCAGATGTCGCACGAAATAAGCCGATCGCGCCATAAATGGTTTAAATCTGGTGGTGGTGGGGATAAAGAGAAGGATGGCATTGGTTATTCCTAGGTTGTCCCATTGCTCTTGTTTTTGGCTATAGACCCGAATCAGCCAGTCCTTATATCCCTTGATCGGGCTGGGCCAAGATCTGAATGCCGATTTTCAGCTATCTACACTGAGTTTATCGGCAAATAGAGGAAGTCTTCCTACGGAGTAATGTATAAAATCCGATGGATTTCGGTCTCCTACTGGTCCCAAAGAATACAAAGCTTCGGAATCTGAGCATTGAATCGATTACCTAAGACATAATGCCGATTGAAGGTTGGTGAGGCGGTAGCGCTAAGCTTCTTGAAGGTTCGGAGATTCCGGCGCGAGAGCCGTGTGTAGTAGGAGAGCGTGAAAATGACGGCGAATGGTGCGCTATTTATAGCCATGGTAAAATTAGGGTTTTACCGCGCTTTTCGGCGTTACAGTTTCGGCCCGTATTGTCTGTTCGGTTGACACGTGTTCTACGAATGGGCTGAAAGCGAGAAGTTACCAAGACAGAAAATGTGAAGTGTTCCAGTGTAGAATATCCGATTTTTACTTGGAAGTTCGGCTAATGAAGTAGTCATTGCCAAACTTAGGGGCATATGTTGACACCCAAATTTGGCAAAAAAAATCGGATGTTCAGGAAAAGCCGAATGAGATGAGGTTTGTTGGGCCAAATCGGAAATGGGCTTTATCGGCAAAGAGAAAAGACAGAATACCGATATTTTTAAGACTTCAGAAGAAATACGATGAGATCGGAAGCGCGTCGTAATAGAATAGGTCGTATCGGTATCGACTTTGTAACACTATAAATATGCCTTTAAGTCTCGGTAGAAGGGATGGACAATACTCAATACACAAAACCCACTTTTCGAACCTGATCGACATCGTCGAAAGGTTTCAACTCGCAGGTAGAGCTATCTCGATGGGATAATCGATTCTCTCCTTGTATCCGTATGCATGGCTGTATCAATTTGATCTTATGTATACAAACCATGTTAGACTGTCTCGGAATTTACCGATCTTTGACATGTTTTCGCATATTGTACTGTCTCGATTTAATCGATCTGCAATGTGTATTTATCTTGTAATGCTGATCATCAAGTATTTCATATGTTTCGCTAAATTCGATGTATGCAACTATCTCGTTCAGTCGATCTTGTATATGTCTTTGGGGATTTGCATCTGTTAATGTTTGCCGATTGGTGTTACATCTACTCTATTAGTCTTTAAATCTTTAAATCGGTTTATTGGCTTACATCTAGCTTTAGATTCGAATACTGTCTTGGCCTGACCAATCTATTCTAATCTATTTCTCGATTTGATCTAATGCACTGATGCGAAGGTTTATTGCTAGTATTATACCAAAAATACCAAAAAGAAATAAGAGATTTAAATCTGATTATCATTCTATATTCATCGTTCTATCGGACCTGGAGCCGATAGAATCTATAATCGGATATTTCAAAGCCGATTATAGAAAAAACCTGATCTGGCTATTTCAAAAGCCGATTAGGGTTAATTTACTGACGATTTTCTCCTTGTTAATTTATAGGTCAAATTGACTGGCACGCTTGGTTTTCTTTGTTGCGACACAACCCCAGAGTTGACGCTTCTGCACGTGTGTTCGCGAGAAGCTAACTTTTCGTGTCAACAGCAATGCTGCACGTTGCCTCTCTCTGTTGTGTCTCGTCTGTATCGAGAGTAATCAGATCGCCTACCCCTCGCTCTCTCCGCCAGTTCAAAGCTTGTATAAAAGGAGAGGAGATAGAGGGAAGAAGGTAGGTTGCACTAGCATACGTGCATTCGAAACATTCTGTAAACACATTCCATTCAACCACAACAACAAGAGGGCTAAGGCTCAGCAGGAGTAGGACTATTACCCGCAAGGGGGTCCGAACCTGGGTAATCCCCGTGTGTTGCTCCTTGCTGCGTTCAGTGCTCAATCGAATGGCCTGGCCGATAGGCTAGCAGGATAGAAATCTGACCAGGGGTGTGATCCGCAGTGGTTGAGCGGTGAACACGCCGTCAATAGGTACTGCAGCTATTGCTTTTGCATTCAACACTTGTAATACCAAGCTTTGGCATATGCTCTTGGGTCATATGAGTAAAAAAGGTATGCATCTCTTGCACAAGGAAGGTTGTCTAGAAGATATTGGCAATTTGAAATTTTATGAACATTGTGTTTTTGGCAAGCAGAAGAGGATTAGTTTTGATATTTCTACTCAACAGAGTGAATTAATTCTTGATTATATTCATTCGGATCTTTGGGGTCGTTCTCCTCACACGTCTATTGGAGGCTGCGAGTACTTTATTACTTTTATTGACGACTTCTCTCGCAAGGTTTGAATCTACTTTTTAAACCATAGGAGTGATGTTTTTTCTACTTTATAGACTTGAAAAGTTTTGGTAGAAAATCAAACTGGCAAGAAAATTATGAAATTAAAAACTAACAATGGATTGGAATTTTATAGTGGTGAGTTTAATAAATATTGTGTTAATCATGGTATTGCTAGACATGTGATTGTTCCAGGTACACCTCAACAGAATGGTCGTGTAGGACGCATGAATCGCCCTCTTCTAGAGAGGGCCCGTTGCATTCTATCCAATGCTGGCTTATGGAAAAAGCATGGTTTTTAGACTGAGACTATTAATACAGTTGCATACTTGATTAATCGCTCAACCAATTCGATGATTAATTTTTAAATTCCAGAAAAGGCATGGTCAAGCAAACCAGTTGATTATTCTAATCTCAGAATTTTTGAGTGCGCTATTTATGCTCACAGTAATGATGGAAAGTTAGTGCCTAGAGCTAAAAAATGCGCTTTTCTTGGCTATGCCTCCGGTGTCAAAGGGTATCGTTTATGGTGTGATGATTCTATAAAAAAAGATCATTATTCGTGATGTTACATTTGGTGAAAGTTCATTATGTTCCTCTGAAGGTGTTTTTGTTAGTGCTACCTCATCCACCGATTTATCTAAAACTGTTGTTTCTACAAGTAATCCAACTTTTGAGGTAGACTTACCTGTTGATTCTACTGCTTGTTCTTCTACACTGTCAGTTTCTCCGCCTCCTGTTTCTGACGATAATTGCAATGCACGTGATAAACCTAGACGTGATATTCAATTGCCAGCTAGATATCGTAACACTGATAATGTTGCCAATTATGCTTTCATTACTGCTAATGATGAAATTTTATAACCTTCTTCTTATTCTGAAACTATCTCATGTGATAATTTTTCAGAATGGTTAACTGTTATAAATGAAAAAATTGAGAACCTTTATAAAAAACATACATGCGATTTGGTACAGCTTTCAAAAGGAAAAGACCTCTTAAGTGTAAATGGCTTTATAAGAATAAGGATGGACTTTCTGGAGTTGAACCTGCAAGGTGGAAAGCACGTTTAGTGGTGAAAGCACTACTAAAAATGTGCTTATCTGTGACGAAATCATCGTGACATTTGAAATTGTTGTCATGAAAAGCTGATATTCTATGACGTTTGTTTCCTGATCGTCATATTTTGCATAAGGTGACTCTAACCCCACTAAAATTATGACTAAATCGAAGCTAGTATGAAAAAAATTGGATCCCTCCAATTTGTATATGGAGATTGGACTAATCCTTCAAAAGATATTTTTACAAGGTAAAATGTACATTGATTCATCTTGTAAACATTATCATTTTCATCGAGTACAATTTAGCTTGTGTCAATCAGATCATCTGTTCTCAAGGTCAGTGAGTTGAGGCATATGAAATCAAAACGTGTTTTTCAGGTCAATCGTTAGTAGCTGATTATCTATCAGGTTTAAGAATATTTCGAGGTGAAAAACACAAAGCACCAAAAAAGGTTAGCAATTTATTTATATCTGGCATGGTTATCCTTCACCAAAAATAGTTTCAATTAGATGCCATGCAGTTGATCAGTATAAAGTCATGTTTATTCAACCTTTGACATAAATATCTTAGTTACCTCTAGCTTGGACACGTGAGTTGACCCAGAGTGCTAACAATATATTAACCTAGTCTGCTAGTGTTTATTGCCTCATCTTTACTATGTTTTGCTTCATATATATAATGATAAATTAGGTTATGTATTTCAGGCTAATGCTGCAAAAAAGAAAGTTAACTTTAGGCTAACGAGGAAGTATTTTGACGGTATCGCAGCAAGTGACAGACCATTGAGCATCAACAATAAGAACTTGGTTCCTCGAAGGAAAAAAGCAAAAGCGTTGGAGAAAGCAATGCAAGAGTTTAGGAAGAGGCAAAAGGAAAATGATGATCTTCGTCATCATCTCCTGGTCATTGCAAGTCAATCCCAACAGTGACTTGATGAATGCCAAATGGTTTAAAGCCTGGACATGACAAACTTATTTTGCTCTTATCTGACACTAGCTAGAAGTGGTTCAATTACTTTGTTGGAACTATCAATGGAATGAACTAGTTAATATTTTGTTGAATATTTGTAATTTAGTAAAATTGTTGTTATGTATTGATCCAGCTTATTTGTAATTTGTTTGTGATGTTCTGTTTAATATATATGTGTGAATTGGTTTCTATGAAAGATGATGTGGCATATATGACACATGACGTGGCACCCTAGATGATGTGCCACTAGAGTGTTCAATAACAAAATTTCAGGTCGCTGTGGCATCCTTTTATGACGATTTTTTCTGTCATACAAAATTATGGCAAAGCTCTCCTCTGGCAGGGCAATAATGTTTTTGTGACGATTTCGGGCTTTTCCATGACATTTATAGAAGCTTTACATGTCGACTTTCTTCATCATAAAAGGGATCTCTATAATGACGCATAGACAATTTGTCACAAAAAAAATTATTTTCTATGACGAAAATTAACATTTTGTCAACAAAAACTTTCTGTGACGCACATACTATGACAAACCTGTTTTCGTCATAAGATCGTCATAAAAGATCTACGGTAACAATTTTGTCACTTATGATGACGAATGTATAATGCCATCAATAATCATTTTTCTAGTAGTGAAGGTATTGAACAAAGGGAAGGTATTAACTTTAATGAGTTGTTCTCTCATGTTATTCGTCATTCATCAATTCGGATTATGCTTGCTATTGTTACTTTATTGCATCTAGAATTAGAACAAGTTGATGTTAAAATTGCTTTTCTTCTTGAAGATTTGGATGATGAGATTTTTATAACTCAACCTGAGAGTTTTGTTGCTTCTGGAAAGGAGAATTTAGTTTGTAATTTGAAGAAATCTCTTTATGGTTTGAAACAAGCTCTAAGACAGTGGTATAAAAAGTTTGATTCGTTCATGATTTCCCATGGTTATTCTTTAAACAACTACGATCATTACATTTATTTTAAGCAGCTTTCTAATGGATATTTTGTGTATCTACTGTTTTATTTTGATGATATGCTTATTACTTCTTATGACAAGTCTCTGATTGATTAGTTAAAGACTCAACTTAGTCAAGAATTTGAGATGAAAGATCTTGATCCAGCTAAGAAAAATTTTGGGATGGAAATTCAACATGATCATCAAGCTGGTACTCTATTTCTATCTCAGAAAAGTTATATTAGGGAAGTACTTAAAAGGTATAATCTCAGTAATTGCAAGCCTGTCTCTACACCGTTTGCTTCTCATTTTAAGTTATCTTCAAGTCAATGTCCTACCAATGAAGATGATAAAGATTATATGTCCCACGTTTCATATTTCAGTGATGTTGGTAATCTCATGTATACTATGATCTGTACAAGGCCTGACTTGTCTCATGCAGTTAACGTGGTTAGCAGATTTATGTATAATCATTGTAAGAAATATTGGAATGCTGTTAAGTGGATTCTTTGTTATCTTAAAGTTAATTCTGATTATGGCTTAATGTTTGATAAAAGTTTGGTGTAGTCCAATAATGTTATTGGGTTTGTTGATGCTGATTATGCTGGTAATCTTGATAAAAAGAGGTCTATTTCTGGCTATCTATTCTGTTTGTGTGGTTCTGCAGTGAGTTATAAAGCTTCGTTACAATCTATAGTTGCTCTTTCTACTACTAAACCAGAGTATGTTGCAGCTACTGAAGGTGTTAAAGAAGTTATTTGGTTGGAAGGTCTGGTTTCTAAACTTGGTTTTCCACAGCGTGTCAACACTGTTTATTGTGATAGCTATAGTGCTAATTTTTTTGACCAAGAATGATATGTATAATGCCAAGTCTAAGCCCGTTGATATGAAGTACCGTTTTATCCGCAATGTTGTTACTGAAGGCAAGATTGTTGTTGAAAAGATACATATTGATGAGAATCCTGCAGACATACTTATAAAGTCATTATCTAATACCAAGTTCAAGCATTGTCTAGACTTGATTGGTATTCGCAGAGCTTAATGCCCTTCAGGGATTTTGGGAGAACATTTTCATAGATTTAGAGTTAAGGGGAGATTTGTTAGGATATATCTCCAAATATTAGTTTTTACTAATTTACCCTTAGGCATGCCTATATAAAAGCCCCCTTGTACCCTGTTCAACTTGCACCATTATAGTGATTGTTTTCCCGTGGTTTTTCATTGGAGGTTTTTTCACGTTAAATCAAGTGTTTGTGCCTTCTATTCCCAACAAATATCACATCTCTTGCAATTGATCTTTTGTTCGGAAACCTGAGAATGAATAAAGAATTATGCATCATATAGTCCTGGCATCTAGTATTTCTTTTGTTTGAAAAATATATAGTATATCCTCTAGTGATGTGCTTATCTTGAAGGATAAATGTTTTTGCTCGACAAGACCAGCACTCTAGCATGTTCCTTATGTTTCACTTTATTCAAGCACGTAGGTCGTTCTGCTCACTTGCAGATAATGGCTTTTTTTTACCAACACACTTGATTTTTTTTTTGTATTTTCTTAGTCAGAAAATGGATATCATTAATTGATACATGGAAAAGTCCTGTTTTGGTTCATATGGCTGTCAAAGCTGTTTAGTCACTGATAACCAAAGGCAGGTAAAAAAGGTCCCCGATGTATGAAAAACACATAGATAAGGTCCTTTGACCAATCAAACGCTGATCCATATTATGATTTTGAAAAAACTCTGTAAATTATTTAATAGAAAAATCAAGCTTAAAATTACACAATTAGCAAAAAATGGAAATGATTTTGTTGGGGTATTTTGATTATATAAAATTATTGTATTTATTTAATATTACATCAAAAAATAATTATTGCCAACAAATCATTCACCAGCATGGAAATAAAAATGATCTTCATTTAATGCAAACAAAATGATACAAATAATAAATTTATATTTAAATCATTAAGCAGACTTAAATTTTTATCTTGTGTATGACTAATTCATTTTATTTTTCAAATATAACATCTTAGGATTTAAACTGAACAATTGATGGTAGGAAAATTGACAAGGAAAAAAATAAGTTCGCAAAAGGGTACCATACAAAACAATGAAACTATTTAAATTATGGTTTTAAAGTTTTAATGTATGAGTCTATAGTATTTTGATTATGTTAGATGAGGGTATTTTCTATTTTTCTAGCAGCAAATATGATTTTACACATATATTTAATATGTGAGTGAAAATAATAAAAAGTTTCAAATAATCAAAATAACTTTATCATTTTTTTCAATTTTTTAGAAGTTTGTTTGCCAGCCTAAACATTTTTACACTTGATTTTTAGATTAATAAGATAAATTTTTTAAAGAAGAATACAATAGTGGTCAGCTTTGGTCAAAACTAGCATTTGACTAAGGATTTCATGTATGTGGTTCTCATACTTTGGATCTCCTTCTCTGGCTTTCATTTTTAGGACAAAAAAGTGCCAATGACCTTCTTCGATGCCGAAATTATCATATTGCTGAAACTAAACTTTGACTTCTTTGATCTGTAGGTTCAAAAAGGAAAAACTGGCAATTGAAGTTGGTTTTCAAAATGTTTATTTCTTAACTTTAATATTTTCTAGAAGCAATGTAAAAAAGTCGAAGGTTTTAAAAAGATAAAATAATTTAAGTAAAATATCATACAAGCGTCAATGTTGTTGAGCCTACAAAATACTCTTGCATGTTGCAAGTTACGATATGCATAGTCTGCACTAGTGTAGCATCTAGTTGTCAGGGGCGAACCCAGGGGGTAGTCCAGGTAGGCCCAGGCCTACCCTGGATTTTGGTCCAGCACTATACTAGTATACATATTTTTTTTGCAATTTTGGGCTGGCCCAGTAAGCCATAGCCACAGTCTGGTGGGCCCCACGCCCTCCTCCCTTGCGTCTCAGACGCTGCACGCCTCTTCCCATTCCTGGCGCGCCGCCTCAAACCTCCGGCCTCGCCCGTCCCGGCCGCCGCCTCCGCCCCGCCCGCCGCCTCCTGCCTCCTGATCCGCCGCCCGCCTCCCGCCGCCGCCTCCGCCTCGGACTTGACCCTCCGCCTCCACTGGGCCCGCCAGCCGCGCCTCCGCCGCCCCCTCCTCCACGCCTCCGTCGGGCGCCGCCCGCCCCTCCGGCCTCTAGCACTCTGCACGGTACACTTTACTGTACACGGTACACTCTACTACTAGTTCTTGGTAAGTATAAACTATGTTGCTTCGTAATTTAAGATGTGCGTTAGAATTTTTTTGTTTGATTAGGCCTACCCTAGGATAAAATTCTAGGTCCGCCACTGCTAGTTGTATAAATCCTCCATCTTGTTAAGACGTAATGAGCAACAATTAAATTGAACAGCAAGAGCTTGCTTTATTTTTGGAAGTTGGTTTTGCTTGGAAAAATCAATATGCCTTTGTAGAGTCGGCAACTGCGGAAAAACGACGCCGTATCCTATCCAATCCAACATTTACTCCTGAAATAACTAATTCTAACCAACCAATAAAACTGGGATGACGAACTTGACTCCACGCATCATATTCAGCGTATCTGCCGAGTGCCAACGGAGTGCCAATCTTCAATAAAAAGAAAGAAAAAAAACATCGATACAGGAGTAAGACCATCTTCAACCATATTCCCTTCATTTCATTCTCTTTTCCATTATTTTTCCCACATTCATTTCCTTCATTTCTTATCATCTCCAACAGCATCTCTTCGAAGAAATTTACGAAAACGAAGAAAGAATCTCGTTCTAAAGGAAATGCAGAAAGAAATTTCTTCCGACGAGAATCGCGACGAGATTCCGTTGGAGCATCAGAATTTCTTCGCAATTTAGCCTCTGAAGGGACTCCTTTGAAGATGGTCTAAGTAATTAACCCCCCGGGGCAACGTACAGCATACATGTAAATATACGCGGGCCAATCAAGGAGCACGGAAACATATACAGCAGCGAAGCAAAAGGGCCAAACTGGGTGGGCCCGCATGTCAGCCGCACTGACACGAGGTGGACCCGTCTCCGATTCGAACTAGTCGGGGGCGCACGCGCGTTGCCTACAAATTTACCCGCAAGGGCCTTGACTCAACCTAGAGCTGGGCAAACGGGCCGTGCCCAAACGGGCCAACCCGGGCACGGTCCGGAAAACCGAGCCAGAAGCACGGCACGGCACGGAGGGAGTATGGGCCGTGCTAGCACGGACCGAAATGGCGTGCCGAGCCGGGCCTGGAAACCAGGCACAGCGTGCCGCCCGGCCCGGCCCGACTGTACGGGCCGTGCTTGGGCCGGCCCGGCCCGAATAGAGGCACGGGTTAGTTTTTTATATTTTGCGTGGTCTTTTATTGCTCAAATTAATTTATGTTCAATATGAAAGTTGTAGATAATGTTGAGACGCATCTTTTTCATGTAGACAAGTTTTTCATTTGAGCAATGTATGAATTTATAAAAAATATTTTTGTCGCTGCCTGCTTTCGGGCCGACGGCACCGTCCTCGGTAATTCGCAATTTTCGAGGTCTTATGCTGCTCTGATGAATTTGGGTTGAACACAAAAGTTGTAGATAACTTCGAGACGCATCTTTTTTATATAAACAACTTTTTCATTTGAGCAACGTATGAATTTATAAAAAATTATTTTTACTGCTGTTTTGTTACTCGGGCCGTGCTCGGGCCGGCCCGGCCCGAAGCCGGCCTGCCGTGCTTTTGGGCCGTGCCGGGCCTGCATTTTGGCACTCCGTGCCAGCCCGGCACGGCCCGAAGTGCTGACCGGGCCGTGCCAGCCCGGTGCCACGTCGGCCAGAGGCACGACGGGCCCGTGCCGTGCCGGCACGGCACGGCTCAACACCCAGCTCTAACTCAACCACACACGATCGATCGATCGATCGATCTCTCCCTCCGGCCGCAGAGAGAGAGAGAGGCGATTGCTCCGGCCGTAGAGAGAGAGAGCCGGGGGGATTGGAGGGAGGAATTGGGCGGCGATGGAGGAGCACCTAGGGCAAGATCGGCGGAGGAAGCAGAAGCGCAAGACGCCGGAGCGGGGGGCGGATCTCCATCTCCCTTTGGATCCGAGCAGGCAGGAGAGGCGAGGGAGCATCCAGAGAACCAACAACGCGGACGCCGCCCTCCGCGAATACGACGCCTGGTTGCTGGAGCAGGAACCGGAAGGCCGCCGCGACGACGCGCGCGACGCCATGCTCCATGATTACATGGAGATAGAAGTTGGTCCTTGTTAAGGACATGGAGATGAATAGTTTAGATTCTTTTCTTTTTGCTTTCAGTTTTAGATAATCTTGTACCACTATTGTATTCGCATGAATATGTACCTGTGTCTCTCGCCGATTGTTGTGTTGTGAGAGTTGTTTGAAAAGATATATTGATTATTTTCTTCCTAATTTCTCGTTCGGGACCAATCGTGTCTGTTTGTCTTTTCAATCTTGTTTCAATCTGGAGCATCACTGTTTTAGGTACATTTTTATCTTCGCCATTTGCAGCATCATGAAAATAAAAGCGACACGAGGCAATTAGGCTCATTAACAATGATTTTGGCCGGTTAGTCCATAGGTTGTTGCACCTAAAAAGTTAGAACATCGCTTGCAGATTTTTTTAGAAGGTGCTCTGAGATACCGTTGTGGACAGTCTTAGTCTCTATAACGATCCAAGAGGAGTCTATATCTAGGGACTCCCTATATCTATTCGAGAATAGAGGCTCTGCTGGAGATAATGAAAATACAGAGAACAAATAGTGATAGAGAAGAGATAGAGACGTTGCATGTAAAACAAAAAAAAATTATAGATAATCTGTCAGCCATTCGATCAAGATTCAACCACTTAGATCAGTCCTCATCTCTTACTCATTCCCCTCCCGATCAATCAACTATTCCTCCCATGGCCATTACTCTCCTTCGATCTCTTCCGGAATTGCTAAATTCGAACGCTTTGCACTTGCAGGAGTTAAATCGGCATACAATGGTACAAGGCCACAAGGGTGACCAGCAAGATTACATTTTATTCCACCCAGTTCCATTGGATATGATGACACAAGTATTTCTACCTTCCGGTGTCCAGCTACTGAAGATACAGTATGAGTAAAGCCCCTCCCAGCTTGACCAAAAAAGAGCCGGCACACGCCGCTGGATCATGTCCTCATGTACAAATTACACATCATGTAATAAACACATGTACACTAGTCTCGACAAGAAATTGCCATGTGAAAAATGCAACAGGAAAAACACCCGCGACCATCCACATCTCAGCCCACGCAAAACCCTCCCAATTGGGAGAGGAAAGGTCGTGTCTTTGTTACTTGAAAACCAAACATATTTCCCTCTTGTTGCTATGTCCTGTGCTAATCAGACGGCATGATCATAACCAGTTCACCAGAGAAAACATGGCGGGGGCAAACTGCGCTTACCCAACTTGAGCACACCAAACATCGACGGCATATTCTAGCCTAGCAAATCCTTGAAAAGATTAGGATTGTTCCCTGTCGGTGTTACACCAACTTGCCGTGCAGTGGCGTCCTTCTGTAAGGCATCTTGAAGGCTCAGGCCCTTCTTTCCAGGGACCGCAGTCACTCCTTTATGTAAATCCTTTGAATGAACATCTAATGTGGGTTGTGTAGATCCACTAGATGCCCCAATTTGTAAATCATCTGAGAAAACTGACATAAGATCTGATGCATTGGAAGTGCTGGGCACTGGGGTTCCAGAAGTTAAAGGAGAGGCCGATGCTGGACCAAGGAGCCCTTCTAACTGTGTGAAAGGGTCAGCCAATGGAGGACTTGATGAAACTGACTCACCCAGATCCAGAAGATCCGGTGGTGGAGCAACAGGGATTGCTTGCTCCCTGGCAGGTTGAGGTGCTGTATTAGAGGCAGCAAATTTCTCACCCGAGGAACTCTCCTTTGCGGTCTTTCGACCAGCCTGTCCCTTCCTATCAGCTTTAGCAGCTGCCGAACCAAAAAGTGACGCAGCCAACCGCTGCTTTTCTGCTGAAACTTCAGTTCCTTGCGGTCTCTTAGAACCATACGAGGATTCCTGTGTTTGCATACTTACTGACCCTCCCCCATCAGAATTAGAGGCCCCGTTGCCTGCCTGATGGCTAGATGTAGAGCTTGAAGGTGTGGAAGAAGAGGAATAGGTTGGCCTTCCCCATTTCTTCTGAACCCCATCAAGGCGAAGTTTGGCACCAAATTCACCAGAAAGTGCATCAGCTGATGGCTGAGACTGTGGCATTTGATGGTCTTCCTTATAGTAGGATGGTTCTGGAACTGGAACCAAGTCAGTAGCATGTAGGGAAACGCTGGCTTGTGAGGTTGCTAAAGGCACCGAAGGTTTAGGTAGCTCATAGGCCTCAAATCTAAGAGTATGGGCTGATGTCTCCTGTTGCTCTTGGGTTCTGTAGCTGCCAACACTTACCACTCCTGAACGTTCACTCTCAGGAATGTAGGGTGCCGCACCCTTTTCCAAGGCCTGCTGCACATAACTATTTAAAAACGAGAGGTTTCTGTCGACCTGCAACATTGAATTAATATTAATTAAACTGTTATATTTGTTTAGATAATATCATACACATGTAAAAAATAAAATCGAAACAATTGCATATATACTTTTAAATGGTAACACATGGCACTGCAGCCTTTTGCATTGAGACTTTAAAGTAAACTAACTTGCAGCAAATATATCAATGCTCTGAAATATGTGATGCTTAGGCCAAGGAATCACAGATATATCTGGCCTAGAGATATATTTACTATTTCAAACTTTGAATACTTGCTAGTGGACAAAACATGCAATATATGCCCAACATATCATGATGCCACTTGATTTGAAGCTATATATGCCCAACATATTTTGAATGCTTTCTTGTGCACAAAGTATGCAATGTATGCCAAATATATCATCATAATGCTAGCATCCCAATGCGATGCTGCTAGTCCTTAGGTTATTATATAAAAGCCCCATGAAGATTTCGAAAGGAAAAGAAAATGTATGTAGATGGAGAGAGAAGCCAATATTAAGGCCACATTAAGTGTAATTAAGCACACATTTCCAAATTAAGCAAGTCAAACAATCAAAGCACCCGGCCACATTTCAATGAAAAGCATAACAGTACCTCAATATCTTCACAACTTGCATCTGGCGGTATTACACTTTCAACGGCCTGTTTGTCCAAGCCTAGTAAAGCTTGTAGTTCATATGCACGCTGCTGCAAATCTGTTGAATGTGAAGCTGACAATTCATCTACCAACGACTGACACTGAAAGGAAAGAGATGAGTAGATCTATAAATGTTAGAAGTACAAACCAGAGAAACTACCCAATCTAAAACAAGAATTTTACAGCCTCATGGTAATGTAATCTTGTCTGAAAAAAATGTTGTGATAGTTATATGACACACCTGTGTGCTTATATCTCATGTAAAACGTGCTTTGGTTTACATCATTCGGAATTAAATCATATGACACCTCAAATAGTGGTTTTGCAGTTTCATTACCAGCATAATAATATCATGGCATCAAATTATATACATTTTACAGGAAAGTGTCCAAAAAAATATGGGGAAGTTGGCATATCTTGCAATGCAGGCATGATAGATAAGATGATAGACGGGCCATAGTATTGACAATAGAGTTTTCTTTAATGAGTGAGTGCTGCTCTAACTTTGCAGTGCAAATTTATTTGTCAAGTATGTATTAGCCTATTTGCTCATCTTCTTAGATAATAAGCACTACAGCTGTAGGTGCCCACCGAGGCAAATGCGCCAACCATAATATTGATTGTTCTAACTTGCAGGTGTGCTAAGTCTTGTGGAAAAAAGCATCTATCCACGATATCTTTATTGAGCAAAACCTATCCACAATATCAATGTACATGCACAGCTAGATGTAATAATCATATTGTGGCTTGAAAAAAATAGCTGATAATAAATTGGAATTACAAATAATGAAATAAAATGCACAAAAGGTGTAGGTTTTCATACCTCAGGAAGCATATCAGCCCTCCTTCCAAGAGCAATTTCAAATGCAAATATCTTCAAGATTGCTGAGATTGCATAAGCCTTGAATAGGGAAAGCCATAAAACAGCAGCACATGTCAAATAAACCATATGAGAGTAAATGTAATATAGAAGTTGTACAGTTACATAACTAGAGGAAAGACAAGTCACTAATAGCTTTGTGCAGCACGCCATAAAAACGGTTATGCATGTACCGTACACATTTTTTAGTAAAAGCTTTGTCACAGAAAAAAATACTGAAACCTTCTATATGAGGTTTCCAAATTAACTCAAGAGTGTTATATAGAAATACATATAAGCTAAACAGAAAATCAACAAAAGATTCAACTTCTTAATCAAGTGCTATTATCGAATATATAAACAGCTCAAGAGTTGATAATAGATTGAAAGACATTCTGTGTTTAGATTATCCAACAATAATGTACCTTTGAAGTAAATCTAATTTAAATAAATTGTTAATAGCTACAAAATCATGATAAAATGAAAGTACTTTCAGATACAAATCTAATTTGCCACTTTTGTGTCACTAAACTTGTATAATTTAACTAATAGATTGCCAAAGATTACAAAATTTGAAATGTGCAGGTTCCATAGACAACTGAGGGAGTACATTGGCCCTATAACCAAAAATATCATAGGAACTATTTTAAATCGATCAAAGCAACTCCCAAGTATGTAATATTTCCAGAAATAAAATAGTATAGTGATGCTTTCACTACAATCTCTGCTCAAAAAAATGCTTCGACTAGAATAATCTATCTTCTTATCCTTTAGCAAAGAGCATATAGGATAGAAAGAGGCCAATTGATCGGTAAACTTGCTAAGCAACTGGCGCATACCTTGACAGTGTCATCAGTGGGGTGGGCCTCTGCTACATCACACAGCTTCCCAATAATATAAGAAGCCGAATATTTCCCATCTGCTGTTCCATACTCTCCCAATACCCAGCATATTATCTGAAGGAAAATGAAACAATATGACTTAACCTCCAAGAAGTTGATACAGGATAGAAATGAAAACGAAAATATGCAAATACCTGTAAAAACGAAGAAGGAAGCTTTGGCTCCCCCACAATCCGGAGGTAGGAATCAACCTGTTCAGGAAAACAAAAAAAATAATTATCCTAATAGATCAAAAAGTGAGAAAGTTAAAGACAAAGAACCAATCATCCAATTTAGAAGGCTATTGGAACTTTGTTAACAGACTCCAGTATCAAGCTGAGAAATATAGCAAGAATTAAGAATGGAGGTTTGCAGCTACAGCTAGACTCATCAGTGTAAGCATTATTTTGTGTGTTTACTAACACAGAAATCATGACAAGACCGTCAGAAGTCAAGAGTACATACAGCTGATGATCTTAGTTGACTATCAGCACCTTCGTCCTCCTCTCCAAAGCCTTCAGCAATAAGGCGCATCAAATTGTGTGCCACTCTAATGTTGACAAGGTCTCCGGCATGCTCAAAGACTTTGTTCATGGTCTAGTAAATAATTAGAGTAACCAAATGACCTTCTGCTAAAAAACATTGCATGAAAACCAGATACTCTTGACAAAAGATTGGCAAATACCCATGGAGTTACCTGGATGAACCACTGATTGCTAGGTGCAAATTGTTCAGCTAGCTCAACACAACGTGACGCAATTTCTGTCTTGTAATGGTGATCAGTTATGTTGATCATGTACTCGATCATCCGATCAACAATCACTTCAACATTTGTGGATTTGGTCATCTTATATAGAAGCTCAAAGGTCTTACGCTTCAAAGTGTCATCAGGATCCTACTCGAAAAAAAAAAGATTAAACATGTGAGAAATCAATGCGCTAGTGATAAAACAGCACTAGTGATAAAACACAATAACAAAAGATGCTGATACAATGGCATGCTGGATGCATCTACTGAGGTCACAAAGTTATAACCGTAACAAAGGATGTGCCATAGTAACAAATGAACTAGATAAACAGTATTGAATCACACAAGCTAATATAATCTACCATTGTTACTGTTGCATCTTTAGGTAGCCCGATTTTATATGAAAAACATGAAAATAAACTACATGCTGCCGTTCCTAGTAAAATCAAGTTTTTAACTAAAACATGATTTTAATAAAGGATATTAGCTTCATTATCTTGAAGCATGAAACAAGTATATGTACTAGGATGGAAGTGACAGGTATCCATTATTTGTCATTCATACCCAAAAGCTTGACTTGCCATAATACCCACCTCTAAGCAATCAATAACAGCCAATTGGTGCTCTTCTGCAATATCCGGATTTATTTTTATTAGCCGTCCAAGAGCATCAATGCCCATGTACTTGAGATTATGGCTATCACTCTGCAAACAACAAAGGGATAGTCAAGCAGGTTAGATTCCAATGAACACCAACACCAAAGTCATTTCTCCCCTATAATAAATATTATATTCAAACCTTGAGGAACTTTGATGTTGTCTCAGCTGCAGCATCTAGCATCTTAGGGTTTGGGAAAATGGAAGAAATACAGCATATGCACTCATACAAAATTGCATTGCCAATGTTACTAGCAGTGTCACCCTTTCTAAATATGTCACCCAAGACTGTGTACATATGCCCACTTGATTGCTTATCGCCGCTACCCAACACAGCAAGAATTTTCAATAGTTTTATCTGCAAACAGCAACAGAAAGAATTAGAAGAAAATGAGACAGTAGTAACTGGATGTTCAAACTGTTTGAAGAAACACAACTCACCTGCTAACCTAGAATCATTGAAAACATCAAGGAATTTCAATAGAGCCCACATACCTGGATAAATGGTGCAGGCATTTGGTGGTAATCATATGAAGTTGGTAGTCTCCTCTCAGCAACTTGTTTAAGGATGTTAACAAAACTAACAACCAAATCCTTGTACGAATTTGGATCTTCCAAAATCAGGTCATATAGGGGACACAAGGTTGCACCCATCACCCCAGGGTCATTATCACAAAGTCTCTGCACAACAAAAAAGCTGCACAACTCAGATAAATCATTTAATGCTTGGGAAACAAAGGGTTCCTGGAGATACCAATGAACTAATGAAGTAGACATTGGAGCTCCCTCTATGGTATGACTTAAAATAAGAAAAAACTGCTTTATCATACTACATGAAACTATGAAAGTATGACTGTATGAAATGATATTAAACATGTATAATTGTATTGCAGACAAAAAAAATGTATCTTTGGCAGTTAAAAAACCACATCTTCAGCCCAAAATTGCAAGATAGTACTAGTTAATTTATTTTAGATGGCATGCATCAAACATCGAAGGCATAAATAAATCTCATCTTATACATAAAAGTCACATATATCAAGCCAGCATAGGTGCAATAGTTGACGATAGCTAGGCACTCCAATTAAACATACACATTTACATAGAGACAATTCACAGACAAAATGCCAGTAGATCCTTGGGAAGATACTTGGCAGGATTGACAGTTGTGCATCTGACGATGTGAGACAAAATTGCAGCTTCAGGGAAAAAATGAAGAGAATTTTGGACCTTGCGGAAATTGGAGACAAGGTGGGAGACGGAGGAGGGGGATCGCTGGTAGAATCGGTGGAGCACCATGACGGCCTTCTTCCGCACGGCCTCCTTGGGGTGCGCGAGCAGCTCGACGACCTGGGGAAGCACGGCAGGGATGGCCTCCTCCCCGATGAGGCGGGAGGCGGCGGTGAGCGCCCCGCAGACGACTAGGTAGTTGTCGGACCTAAGGTCCTTTTGGATGGTGTTGACGACGAGGATGACGAGGTCGTGGCGCTCGTCGATGAAAAGCGCGACGGCGAGGTAGCCGGTGCGCTTGAGCGGAAGGGACTCGTCGTGGGTCATCTTAACGGCGTGGATGTGGCCGAAGGAGGCGTCGTGGCCGAGCATCTCGGCGTAGACGAGGCGGAGGAGGAGCTCCTTCATCCTCCGGCGCGGCACGTCGGGCTCGGCGAGGCGGCGCTTGAGGTGCTCGAGCTCGCGCGAGATGATGCGGTCCTCCTCCGCCTTGGAGCGCGCCTCGCCGATGGACTTGACCAGGTCGAGGAACTCCTTCGACTGCCCCCACCCGCCCTGCGGCCCCATCGCCAGCTCCCGCCCGATCGTCCGGAGCTGCTCCATTACGCCCGGCAGGAGGCTTGGAGCGGACGGAGGTCGGTCGCCGCCGGCGACGGCGGCGGAGGAGTCCGGTTGGGATGGGGGAAGCGAGGGGGAGGAGATCTAGATCGGGCTCAGGCGGAGGTGGGTTTGGGGTACAGGCGGAGATCGGGATCGGGATCAGCGTGGGGGCAGGCGGCTCTTGTTTTTCGTTTTCGTTTTTTTTTATTTGTCACGTTTTTTTAACTTCTTGCCTTGTATTGCTCTACACTCCTCTTTGCTTCTTTTTTTTTTCCACTCTTTACTTATTTTTTTATTGTTCTTAATAGATAAATTTTTAGTATTCGCAAGTTTTTTTCTCCGGTAGTGTATTTTTTAATACTCCATTCGTTCTTCTTTATTTGTCATCGTTGACTTCTGCACATGTCATTTGATCATTCATCCTATTTAAAGAAAATTATTTAAATATCATTTATTTTGTTATGCTTTGTTTTATCATCAAAGGTGTTTTAAGCATGACTTATATTTTTGTATATTTGCACTAAAATTTGAATAAAACAAATGGTCAAAAGGCATGTCTAAAAGTTAACAGCGATGAATAAAAAAGAACAAAGAGAGTGGTGTGCAATTTGAAGTGGAGTTTTTATTATAGTTTATTTGTATGAAGCAGTGTACAATATAAACCCCACTTCGACACAAACTCCAAAAGTCAACAGCGACAAATAAAAAAGAACGGAGAGAGTAGTTTGCAAGTTGAAGTAGAGTTTTTTTATAGTTTATTTGTATGAAGCGGTGTACAACACAAACTCCACATTTTATATATAAAAAACTTTCTCGTAATATGGTGATTAGCAATAGCAACCTAAAACATGAAAACGGGTTGTGGATGAGCAATACAAGCGTTATGATGATGGATGAAGTGGATTGGTGCTACACCAAATATGGTTAAAGTCCAATAGCTAAAAGCATCACTAGTTTACGCTTTACCCAAGTAACATAGGGCACGTTGAATCCCATGTGAGTCAACAAGAATTATCTTGCAAGGTTAAATATGCTTGGATGACCGATAACGAAGTAGTATCACGAGGAAAAGGGCAAAAAAAAAACCTAATAAAAAAAGTAGATTGTAAAGTGATCTTTAACTTTTTGCTTGAGTGCTTGTCGAGGAATGAGTCGGTGACTCATAGAAAGCGTCTTAGAAGCTATATGATTGTATGTTGAAAATGGTAAGACTATATTTGAAAATTTCTCCTGCGGAGTGGCGGACTTATGATTATTGAGAAATGACATAAAAAGTTACAAGCATCATAAAAAATAATTAAAACAAAATAATTGCATAGAACATACATTACATCTATTCAATCAACGCAACGTTCATTCATAAACATAAACCATTCAAAAAGTGGACCTTGTTTTATGAAAAAAAAATTTGTTGCTACCTGGATGTTCGCACAAGGTATATCTTTCTGTCTTTTTATGGTATGCTAGTATGTGATTGTTCTAGAGGAATTTTCATTGTGGATTATGTTGTTTTTATTATAACATGTACAATGGTATACTTTAGCTATGTCTAAATCATCTATAAGACTTATCATATAGGATGGATGAACTTGAACCATCTACCATACAAGAGTCGACTATATACGAGAATTAAGAAAGTTTGTGCATGAACAAACTGTCTAAATAGACGTATGGTTATTTCTACCACTACATGAGTTATTTTTAGTGCTATAAATACCACAGCAATGGTTAAAGATAGCTGTTGTCTCAACTATTATACATTTGCTCACGTCGTTGTCTCAACTATTATACATTTGCTCACATCAATCTTGCACATGTTAATGATCCAAATTAATCTAAACTCCGAAAGGAGCTTGACAACGTAGTGCGAACTTTTTATGCCACGAAGATCGCTTGGAAGGAGATTGCTAACGTCTGCCGCAGTCAGATCAGAGCCAACTATTACTTCACCCTTTCCCATCTGCCCACTGCAATATTGATATATACTAGCAGGGTTAGCGTGCCCCTGGCGCGCCACTACAAACTAATTTATATCTGAGTATATAAAGATGTATGACAAAACAAACTAAAAAACGTTACATCTTTTGTTTGGTGTTCCTATTTTTTATTTCTTTTTTTCAGAATAGTTGTTGACGTGGAATTTTTTTTTAGGTTATTATCATGATATTACGGGTTCTTTTGCCAAGCTTTTTTTCCATATCTTTTAAGTGGTCATAAAAGTTGAAATTTAAAAAGAATGAATTATTTCGTAATACAATCATTTGTAAATCGAAGATGTTTGAGAAATAGCTATTTTTTTGGGTATCTTCATGAATACGTGCTCCTAAACTATAGTTCTATATTTCAAAAGCTTTTTATTTCTATTATTTACTAATTGATATCAAAAAATTTAACATTTGTAATGATTAAATACATTTGTGGACCCTTACTATAAAATTTTGATTGCATTTTCAAAACATGTAAATTTCTGAATTTGTTTATGTTGCTAGACCAAATTTGTCCCACTTGATCCCCTCTCTCTCTCCATTCTTTCTAAAATTCATGTTTTAGGGTGTTTAAAGTTTTAAAATTGAATGTCAAGAAATTTAAAATTTGAAAATAAATTAAAGGGATTTTGGAAGATATTGAAATTTCCGTTTGCATTCGGGTTGGGAGTTCGGAAATTTTTAAAAAGAATTTGGAAAATTCTAAGATTCACAAAGAAGAAGTAAACAAATCATACAATACAAAAAACCAGGAAAATTAAATTTAGATTTCTTTTTCAAAATTGAAAAAATAAAAGCGAATATAACAAATTCTAAAATACAAAATATCTTTAAAGGTTTAAAGGTTTGCTATTTTCGAAATAGATTTAATTTTGAATTTTTAGGTGAGCGAGCAGGCGCATACAGCCCTATATGCAGAAAAATAGCGGAGCGGGGGTTCGACCCCTGGTCTGCTGAGCGAGCGCTCGCCCATCTAACCAACTCGCCAAACTGCGCGCTGTGTTGCCCAAGTACGCAGGAAAGAGTTTTTAAAGGTTCGTTTGATATGGATGGCTGGGATTGATTCCTAAAACGATCGGACGGCTTTGGACGAAGCCACGCGTCGTACGAAGGACGTCCGGTGCTGGCGCATTGTATATGTAATAGATAGGAAACGACAACTGCAAACCAAACAATGCCCTACCAAAATTGACACGCTCAACTGATTACAATCCGAACAATACAAATTTGCTAATGAGTTGACCATATCCTTAATTGGTCATGATCAATCCATTGACATGGCAAATAAGGGCCACCAACCTGACACACCCATGCTAACATGCAATCATGCATGAACGATACACCGTCCCGTCTGAGCCCCGTTCATCTTGCCAATCTATGAATTTAATTCTTCATATAAACATTACATAACCAAAACTATTCACCTTACAAAGTGCAACTTCTTTCAAGTAGCAGATTTCAAGCATTTTTTACATCACCGACAAAATCCCACTGCACAGAACTAACACCTGATAAAATTTACAGCTGACAACTAGCTTCTTTTCCAGCAACCGGTAGACGATATTTCAGCCACCTCCAAAACAAAACAATGGACAGCACGTATACTGGTTGCATCTTGCAAGGAAGTTCATCCAGATGCCTAATCTGCCTCTCCAAGCCCATCACTGCCATCCCCTCTTTTGGTGATGGGAGCCATTCCACGTTTCTTGCCATGGGATGCTACCTCTGCATTTTTCCTCAACACAGCACCAGGTGAGGGGTATGGTCTTTGTTGGAATAAAGGCCCCTGTTAATTGAACAATGAAAGGAAAAGTCGTCATTCTTAATATGGGATACTATTATAGTTTGACCTAGAGTTGAAATCACAAGAAATTGTAGGTTATGAGGGAGATACTGGACGCGATATTTAAACTTCCACATTTTCCCCAGTTGTCTAAAACACATCAAGAAGACAACAAACATGGGGATTGTGCACAGAAAATACAAATTCACAACAATTAAGGGCATTGTCCAGTTCTTAAGGCTGAAATAGCCATTTACCACTATTTGTGATATTCTGTCACTAGATTCTACCATCTCACATAAGACTTCCTACAACAATTTCCACCAAGGAGGTGGATTAGGCGGTAAACTTTGCTCTCGACAGAAGATAACGTATGGACGTACAGTATGTTACTCCCTCCATTTATTTTTATAGGAGGTATTTTGATTTGACAAAGTTTTTGAAGCTATACTTTGACCATTAAATTTCTCTTAGCATATAGTCAGTTTCTACAGAATAATATTGCATCAGAAGCAATTTGAAACACAAATCTATTGATACGTCTTTCATACACTAAAGATGCATATAATTTGATTAACTGTTCATCAAAGTTTGGACATTTTCAAATAAAAATACACCTTTAGGACAGATATTCATACTTAGCATTTAAATAAAAGCCAGATGGTAGGCAAACTATAAACATTCCAACAGCAGGCAAGGAAATTTATAAATAAGATAGCATACAGCTGCAGTTGTATCCGCTGCTCGTGGCTGTACACCCTTCAAGCCAACAACCCTGAGAAACCAGAGAATTAACTTGTCAGTTCAGAGATAGCCAACTTATACTAGCATTCTTCCCTGAAGCACATTCAAAGTTCCTAAGTCAACTGCCAGTAAGATTATCAATTTCATCTGAATCATAGTTAGCCACCAAAACAAGACAAATCACGTACCAGCCACCCCGTGGAGCATCAGAGTAAGAGCTTGGATCCATTGGGTCAAGCTCATCATCCTCAGGGCGATTTCTTTTTCGGTGATCTTTTCTGTTTCCCTTGCCTAATGGCGGTTTTGAATTCAATCTGCATGTATATGACCCATTTAATACCCATGCTTACTAGAATGCCTTTGTACTTAAAGTATGAGAGATACACAGAAATATGCTAGTGACATAAACTAGAAGAATACATGTAAGAAGCATAACCACAAACAGTCGTGCCAAACACGTCTCATATACCTGTCCTTAGGTGCAGCACTCCCCTGGTTTTTGGAAGCAACGGTACCACTTGAGTGCATGGTATTGCTTGGGTAAGATGGATATTGTTGATAAGGCAGATTTTGAACCCTGAAAGGATAGTCACAAAACAACATTCAGCTGTATTCCTCAAATTATCTATCTGTTGCATTTGCTATGGATAATAGTTCCTTTATAGTACAACAAAGATATCACATACAAATTTAGATCTAGTGTTAAGACTGCAAATACAAATGCAATTCTGTTAAATCAACAGTATAATTTGATCACGGGGATGCGTCCAAAAGTAGGTACTTTCCAACAAGACCATGTTCCCACCATCTTAGAGATAAATCATCCTAGCTTCACAACTTAGCGTCCCTCTTTGATTCGTGATTTTAGTTTAGTTTTAATTTGGTTTAAAATTTGTTATTTTTGTATAGATCATTCAATGTAACATTTTAAAATATTTTTTTTGGGTTTCACAGGGTTTTTCTCAAAGATCTCAAAAATATTATTTAGTAATTATTCTAACCTTTCCATGCCTCTTTTTCAAAGTCCTCAACTTTTCCAACTACAACCAAAACTAAACTAAAACCGCGAAACAAAGAAAGCCAACATTTACTCTACAAGATCAGATTAACAATAGAGTACCTTGTGCAATGATTGCAATATCCCCATGGCTGGACAAGACCAATACCCCATCCACCACAGCCTAAACATCTCTGCATGTGAGGGTTCCAAATATCAGCATTTTGAGCAGCTGGCTGAACCACGGCATCGGTGGGTGCATGCGGCACAACACCTGGGTTCACAGAAGTAGGTGGCTCCCACTGTGTTGCCTGTGTCTTCATATTATAATAGTATTTCTGGCCTAAAATAATACAAAAACTATATATCAATGTAGCATAAAAAGAAATAAACCCACTTCAGAAATACATTATGTTTTAGAAAGCATGCAGTAAAACTTCTCTAACTGTGACTACAAATATATATTAAAAGTTTAGGTTCATCATGTGAAGCCAATGTCCAGAACATCATAACATCATTAAACAGAGGACTAGCATAAGTCCGTCCGTCTGTCCGTCCTTCCACATAAGTCCATCCATCCATCCGTCCATCCATCCATCCACAAACAGACAAACTCTATATATATATATGGTTTTCTCTTATATTAAAATAAACAACCAGTCAAGCTGAATTTGCAATTAATCATTTGTTGATATCATGCATATTAAAGGATTCCAACCGATGTTCCCACTTACGAAATTAACACATGACTTGTTTCAGGTCTTGAACTTAGAAATTCAAGACTGTTTTAAATGGATGGTAATTGAAAATACAAAAGATATAACACCTGTTGATTTGTCAATTGCCTCCTCCCAATTTTCTGGCAAGGATGGAGCAGCTTGATGCTGCATGGAATTCACAGCACCACCAGGGTGATCCCATTGGCTCACTCCGGTGCTTGCATTGTAGAAATAAGGAGCACCAGTTGTTGGGTCCTTTGCCTCAACCTAAGTTCAAATAAGTTAATTCTTGATGCCAGCAGAACCAACTGTTGCAACTATTTATCATCTCACTATTGATAATAAAGCAAACACGGAACAAATGTTAGCTGTTGAAGCTAGGATATGTCATATGCTAGTCCATAAGTTCTGCAGAGCAAATGAAAAGCAATAAACTGAAAACTCTAAATACAAATCTGTTAAGTAAGAAATGCACTGTGAATTGACTTGAGAATATTAAAATACACTTGCTACGGATATCAGCTAGACAACTTCACCAATCACCACATTATAGAACAGAAAAGTATGAAAAAAAATTATTATAAACTTACCCAACCATGAGGAAGCTCTTGGGCAGGTATGTCCTGGCCCTCTTGAAGACCCACCTGAAATCAAGTGCCACGATCTGAATCAGAATGACATTAAAAACAGTGTGCAAGATAAAGATCAACTAGCTATCATCAAAAGTTAGAAAAGAGTTTTAAGACCAAAGAAAAAGTTTTAATCTATTCAGTATATCAATCAGTGAATGAATATATCCTCAGCGGGTATAAACTTGGTGCAGTTTTGCTGGACTCCATTCTAGGCATCGTATAAACTTGGTGCAGTTTTGCTGGACTCCATTCTAGGCATCAGTTGATAGTTTTTTTTACCATGCAGCTTTGATAGTTTTATAACCTTATGTCACAACATCTTCTTCACCTGTCGCTTGGATAGACATGATCCTACATGATATCAATTGATTTCTTTGTCTACCATTGAATTTATGATCATGTTAGCACTAGTTCAAGGTTTTCCAATCTATCAGCATCCAATTACCAACTACTGTGCATCCTTTTCTATCAAAAAGAGAGGAGAGAGTAAATGTAATTGATCGAACAAGTTAAAGAATTAGAACTTGCATTATGTTTAGTTGTATTGTCCTTATTTGTTGTCTCATCTTTAAGAATTCCCCTTGTCCTTAACCTCTGCTTCAGAAACTCAGGGAGATCATCAGCACCTTTTGCTACATCAACTCCATCTCTTGGCTTATCTAAAGGAAAGAATATTACTTAGCCCTTCCATTTATGAAACTTGAAAACAGTAAATACTTTAGAGAGAGGTGGCATATAATACTAGAAAGCAGTAAGGAACAAGTGACTTAGTGAAGTGGTATACTCGTTTGAGCACTTGGCACTTTTGCAGTATAGTAAGCACCACCTCCTGGTACACCATAGCCATTGCCAATTTCGACGTTTCCTGGAAGCATGCTTAATAATCAGGTTTAGCAAACAACAACCTCACATTATATTATACATTTATATTAATAGGGAAATAACTATCTCCTAAGTATAAAAGACGAGGTACATATGACAAGAAAATAATAGCCAAACTGTTCAAGAAAACATAAATTGTAGGATCAAATTTATTTTGCAGGCAATAGTGCTTCCCTCCTCCTATGTGTAATGCTTGCTAAAGAATAAAAAACGTGGCAACAGTTGCTTACACGATCTAGAAACATGAAACTAAAAATTTTTAAAACACACACAGTATTATCATGGAAGCATAATGACCATTATCTGGATGAAGTGGCTTCCCCCTTTTGTTTGCCATCTCTGCACGATGCTCAGACGTCATCTTTAACAAGTGTTCCTAAAAACCCAGCAGAACAAAACTAAAATAAGTAATTAAAATTCATAGAGAAGAAAATAACAGAAACAATTAAGAAGAAAATTACACAAAAGAAAAAGATGGACCTTCAATGCATTAGGGTCATGGCGGCTTGAAAGTATGTCTTCCCCATATTCTGCAGGCTGGCTTGTTTTTGCTTGTCTGAACGGAAAAAAAATGCACAGGAAACAGCTATGTCAACAGTTGCAGACAATCAGTACAGAATAATATGGGAAAAGAACGAACCTTTGATTCTGTATGACTTGCTGAGTCTCGATATCCTAGTTATCGTATATAACCAGTTAAAAAGCATTAAAAAACATGGCTGCAGACATAATCTGGATCCTCTGGAGGATATTTGTACCTGTTCATGAAGAACAGCCTCTTGGACAGCAGATTCAAGATTTGTTGTGCTAGCATTACGATTTGCATCCTCATGAACTGCCTGATGGCCCTTAATATCTGATTGCCCATTCCCAGCATCCACAGTACCACTAAGAGACATGCTTTGAGCAGGAGGGAAATGCATGTTGGACTGTGCAGCATAGAAGCTTGCTGGAACATGATTGTTTACATTAGTGGGTACTGTGCCATATGGGGGAGGATAAGCATGTGGATTAGGATGAAGTTGTGAAGGATGATTGGAAGGTGGCGGCCACGTGCCAACACCAGGAGGTAATGGCTGATTCTGAGAGCTGTCCATTAGCAAGTAACAAACTAAATATGACGTGCGTCTAGCCAAATTTCAGCAACTTGCACTCTTTCCACTCGAAAAAAAAATCTGCAACAAGACAGTAAGTGTATCAATGCACAACCACCTAAATAGCTATAGCTTAGTCCTAAAATCACGTTCAGGCATATACATGATTCCACGTAACTCTATTGTAAATGTAACAACAAAACAAATTAACAATTAAAGAGTGTTCAGTTTAGGTCTTCACCACTACCGAACTATCTAAGCTTTCCCAACCCCGATGGGAAAATCCCCAGCACTTCTTCTGTATTCGGATGAGACATCAGGGGAGAATACCGACAGCAAAGATTAAAGATTTCACCAATATTTAATGAAATTCAGTATACTTGGAAACTAAGCTTGGCGCTCGACGGAACATATTAGGATGGTAATGGCAAACAAAGACATTAACGGTGGTGCTGCGACGTGCAGAAGCTGGGCTGACTCGAGGAGGAAGGAGATCGTGCAGACACATTCAAGCTAGGAGTGACGAAGATGCAAACCTCGCGCAGTAGGAGAAGGCAGCAAGGCCGGTGAGGCTCGTCGTCTCCGCCTATGTGGCTAGGTGCTCGCTCTCGACGGCTCCCCGCTAGGGCCGTCTGGGCCTGCCGCCGTCGAACCGGGTGGCGCCACCGGCGTCTAGCAAGAGAGCACCACGCCCCGTCCTAGGGTTCTCGCCGGGCTCGCATGCGGCGCCAAAGCAGCGGGTGATGTGGGAAGTGGTAATAGAGGTGAGTACGGCGGAGCGATGAGGTCGGCCGGCGAGATGAGGGCACGAGAGCGGCTGGTCGCCGAGGCGGCGGCGGCTGCGGCGTGGCGGCCGGCGTGTTCGGACAGGACGAGGTCCAAGAGGATTGGGCTGGATTTTGCCCTCTCATCCAAACGCTCTTCGGGTCGGGAATTTTTCCACGGCCGAGGTTTCCTGTGGACTGGACCGGAAGTAACAAGGCCCATCAAAACCAGCCCTTAATAATTTTCCCTCAAGTCGTTAATGGTTAGTCCACCGCTCCAGCGTGTTTTCTTTTTTCTTTACAGGCTCCAGCGTGTTTTCTTTGTGAGAAAATTGCACTGTTGCCCCCTGAACTTGTAGCAATTTTCACGTAGCCCTCTGAACTTGAGTTTTACTTTCTCGCCCCTCCAAACTCGTCTCCGTTTACACGGTTGCCCCAAAACCGTTAGGTCAATCGTTAAATGCTGACGTGGCAATCACATGGCCGTTAAACGTTGATGTGGCTGCCACATGGTAATCCACATGGCTAGTTGTTGGTGAAAAAATTAGAAAAATTCGGGGGAAATCAATAAAATTCAGGGAAATTGGGAAAAAATAAAATTAAAAACCAGGAAAAAATTCAGAAAAAATAGGGAAACATTAAAAAAAGGAAATTCAAAAATGCAAAACAAATCATTCAAAAATCATAAAGAAATAAGAAAGTTCAAAAATTATTGTTTCTATTTTTTTATTTTTCTATTTTATTCGATATTTTATATTTTATGGGTTCCCCCTTTTTATTTTTTCCGGTTGTGTATGATTTTTTTTGTTTTCGAATTTTTTTATGACTTTTCCCAATTGTTTATAATTTGTTTCAAATTTTTTCTGGTTTTCTATGTTTTTTATTTTTATAATTTTTCCAATTTTCTTAATTTTCCTGTGTTTTTGCATTTTTTTCAATTTTTTCTAGTTTTTATGAATTTTTTCACCAACAACTAGCCATGTGGGTTGCCATGTAGCAGCCACATCAGCGCCTAACGACCATGTAATTGCTACGTCCGCACTTAACGGTTGCCCTAACGGTTTTGGGGCAACTGTGCAAACGGAGACAAGTTCAAGGGGTGAGAAAGTAAAACTCAAGATCAAAGAGCTACGTGAGAATCGCTGCAAGTTTTGGGGGCAACAGTGCAATTTTCTCTTTCTTTGTTAACACGCTCCAGCGTTTTTTTCATGTCTGCCAAATTCCCAGATTGTCCCTCCTTGGCCCATGAGATGAGATATCCTGGCGGGGACAGCACATCTTATATATGGATATAAAAGAATTTGGCATACACGCAGCTGGAGCCCATGGTGCTATGTTCACTCTAACTAATTTAGTTTCCCTGCAGTGCTTTATGTAATTCCAGTGAGAATAATTTCTACATAGCACCCCTCGAGTTGTCTTTCTGAGAACTTGAACTTTAATAAGAGATGCCTTGCATTGTGATTTTTCATACAGTGCAAGAATTCATGTACTTATAGTTCCATAGTATTGTGATGTTGAGATGTCTCTGTAGCTTTTGGGTTACAATAATCTGCACTGATTAACTGTACTGAAGTGGACATGCGAGTTATGAAAGCAAATGGGCAACTACAAATGGCTCTTCTCAACTGATTCTGTAAGAACAAGAAACAAGTCAGATTGATGCGCGTGGCCTAAGTCCAGCAGGTCTATGTATGCAGGCCAATTTCATTCGATTATTATAATTATTTTAACGCCTCAAAACATTTATGAGTGGCATTACAGGGATAATGCATTGCACCAGTACTATCCATCTGCCAGAGATTTGTGGCATGGTCTAACTTTTGTATTCTACTATGTCAGATTATGAAACTATGGACAAGTTCAAAATCCAGAAGAACTTGTCATTGTCCTAGCAGAGTGGTTGCCGAGCAAGCAACCCGTTCCTCTTGCATCGGAGTATCCGACGCACCAGCCGAAGAGTTGATACAGTTGTTCAACCACGATGCCATGACCTTCAGGGACAAATATGAGCTGAATTTGTGAAGCACATTTCAGAAAAGAAATCAACTTTCAGCCAAACACCAAAATTACGACTAGCAAACCTGACACAGACGGCATGCTTACCAAGTTTCATGTGACATGCTCATTTGAGGACTATACTGAATTTCATTATACATCGTGAGGTCGCTGGGGTTGGCCCGCCTGAATGAGCATTCAGCAATGGTGCAAGAACAGCTTTTCAGAAGCACTAGAACACTAAACTAATGCAGACCACATATATACATTAGCATAAACAGACGGCGCAAGCCACAGTCTAATACATGCTCCGCCACTGAAGACGACGACCAAGAAGAGGCACAGCCATTCATATCCCCGTCTCCTCCTCTCCATTAGGCTCCTCGTTGCATTCAATCACAAGAAATTCTTGTGATGGAGCAAGAGCCTACCAAGAGATCGACCAGGACGATGGCATTAGACGCATTGCCGCATTGGCCATGGCGAAGCTAGTGATCGCCGCGCTAGGCATACTGACCTGCCACGCATGCATCGTGCTCTTCAAGGGCACGGCCATGCTCATCGTGCTGGTGCTCAGGCTCGTCTAGCTCCCGGGATGCCTCGTGGGCCTCCTCCTGCGCGCCGTCAAGGCAGGCACCGTGGAGGGCTTCAGGGCCACCTGCGCCGCCGTCGCGGCGGTGGCGGCGGGCCGCCGCGGATCTGCCGGCGCACGCGTGGGAGGCGGCCAAGGGCGCGGCGTGGAAATCGACGGCGGTGTTCGTTGATACAGTCAGATATGTCATCAAGCACGCGCGCGTAACAGCGTCCAATATGATCATGCATTGCATGGTGAATGCCAATTGTTTTACCGATCGTCACATCGCCATCATCTCGTCGGGCTCAAGCGCGCCGCCGCCTCCGCCCGTCCGGCGTGGGCGCCGGCGCTCGCGATGTCGCTGGCGTGCTATCGCGCGGCGACGCTGACGACGAGCCAGACGTGACCGCGTGAGTACAGAGGCCCAGTTTTACTGGGCTGGGCCTTAGTGGCTTACGTTGGGCTTTAGCGCAAGGGAAGGGTCGATTAGCAGGCCTATCAGCCCGATTTAAGGCCTCGTTCATTTCGGCGTATCGTACCGTTACGTATTACTGTAGCAAATTTTGTTATTTTTATACAGCCTATATGTTGTGGTAATTTTTAACGATTTTTTCGTGGTTTTTTAGTAGTCCTTCCAAAGATCCTAAAACTATTTTTTAAATATTTTTTTTTATAATCTTTAGATCTCTTTTCGATGGCTCTCAAATTTGTTACAGTAATACGCCAACGCAACGGTACGCTGCAAAAGAACAAGGCCTTAGTTGAATCATGGCATGCAGCGAGGGTTAGGGTTACAGGTAGACGTAGCCATATATGCCTTCTCTCTCGTATTGCCTCAAATGCTCTTCGGGTCCTATCCGCCCGATTTAAATCACTGCTTATATACCAGGTATTGGTCATAATTTATTAATCTAAAACGTTGTGACCCTAAAGAGACGTCTTGGAGAGTCCAAAATTATGAAAAAATATTTTAAGGACTTTAAAAAGAACTATTTAAAACCAATAAAATAATTATTATTAAAAAAATTTATTTAATTTCAGCTAAAAAGAACCAGGCCTGCGTGCTCACGCCTTCAGTAGTTTAGTCCTTCTACGAGATATTTTTTGATTGTGAATCGGGATAGGTCGAGGTGAAACAGCGTGTCGGGGATAGAATCACGGTCCATTGCCATGGCCCACTCTATGTGTATCTTGCCGAACAGCTTCCTGGTCGGTACGATTATGTGGCGTCCAAGACTTCGTGTTTGAGTCCGACTCGAACAAGAGTTCTACACGGCTACGTGAAGACCCGAACGTTGGTTTCCCGGATTGGAGCAGACGTCGTGATCTCAAGATTAGGAGTATGCCTTATCTGCCTCGGGATATATTTGGCATGTCGAGTTCGTTACGATCTCGTAGTTAGCTCGGCCCGATATTCCCTCGGTAGGTCGGTTTGCTCACCACTATATAAACCAAGCCCTACGGCGTGTTAAGGGGTGAATCCTACAGGAGTTTACGCATCTGGCATCGAGTTTACGTCTTAGCATCTGACCTTCGCATTGTCGCACTTGTACACCATAATCTCGCCGAGACTTGTTCGTCTCGCCGAGCCACCTCTTGTATTCATCTTTGATATAAGAAAGGCTGAACGTAGGGCTATTATCTCTCCTGAGAGATCTGAACCAGGATAAAAACCCCTGTCTCCCTGTTCGTTGTTGTTAGTTCTGTTCGGCGTGTCTCCTATCTTCCTCTTGAAGAACCTTAGTTGACTTGGGTCAATATCCCAACCGTCGACACAGCGAGAGAGATATTTTTGTGTCAAGTTGGACGAGCCTAGTCCGCTGCCCGGTGGGCCCCGCAACCTACAGCGAGCCAAGCCCAAAAGGCGCCGTAAAACCCTAGCCGCCTCGGCCCCTCTTAAACCCCTCTCCTGCTTGGCCGTCTCGCCTCGTCTCTCTCTCACCCCTTTAGGTATGGCCCCTAGGGATGGCAATTTTATCCATGGGTCGGGTACCCATGGATACCCGACCCGATGGGTACAGGTATGGGCTTTATTCTAGACCCACGAGTTTCAAAATTCGAGTTCGGGTTTAGGTTTATATTCATCCCATGGATACCCAAATAGATGATAAAAATAAAAAACTCTGACATATGGGCCATATATGGTACGGTATCATATAAATTCCCCCGGTAACCCTAACCGGCCGCCACTAGCCCTCCTGCCCCTCCACGCCGCCAGCCGCTCCCTCCCTCTCCTCTTCCCCGGTGCGCTCCTCTCTTCCCCTCCCCTCCCGCTGTCGCCGCATCCTCCCCCCATCGGACCCCTCCGCCACCGGCGCCGTAGGTGAGCTTCTCCCTCTCTCTCTCTCTCTTCCCTCTCCTCTCCTCTAGTCCTCTCTCTCTCGGCCGAAGGTGAGCTGCCCCCCCTCTTGGAGTCTCGGACCCCTCCGCCACCGCCGCCGCCGAGCTGCCCTCTGCCGCCGCCACAACCATCCACTCACAGGTGAGCTTCTCTCTCCTCCCCCTCCCCTCTCTCTCCTCCTCCTCCCTCAGACCCTCCACGCCGGCCGCCGGCGTGGTCGCATCCTCTCCCCTCGGGCCCCTCCGCCGCCGCCGAGCTGCCCCCTGCCGCCGCTGTGCCGTCATCTCTCTCCCCTCCCTCCTCTCCCCCCTTTCCTCTCGGGTATGGGTACCCGTCGGGTTCGGGTATGGGCACGGGTTCGTACCCACGAGCGTTTTCGGAGTTCGGGTATGGGCATGGGTTCGTACCCACGAGCGTTTTCGGGTTCGGATATGGGCGATTTTTTCGGCGAAATCGGATATTTGCCCCAAAGTTGAGCTGCCTCTGGATATTTGCCCAAAGTTGAACTGCCCCTAGATATTTGCCCCACTTGGCCTCTTTTGGTTTTGCTTTTGTCTTAGGGGGGTGATTAGGAAATTGTCAAAACACACGCCCGAGCGCGCTGCGCCGCTCGGCCATTCTCCCTGCCGCCATCCTTCGCCCGGCGCTCCATGGCGGGCGCTCCTAGCCGGCCGGCGCCTCCCCCCCGGACCGCATGCCTCCCGGCTGGCCCTCGCGCCCGAGGCGCCTCCGCGCTGCCCCTGCGCAGCCTTTGGCGCTGGCCCCCGCGCCGCCTCCAGCGCCGGCTCGCTACGTGCCAGGGTTCCCATCGGAGCCGCCGTCTCCGGCATCCCCTTCACCGGCCCGGATTGCTCCCTTCCCCCCACAAGCTACAGGCAAGGTAATTTCCTAGGGTGAATTTGAATTGCTTCGCCCCTGAAGTTGAATTTGAATTGCTCCCCCCTAAAGTTGTGCTACATGCGTGGTTTACATGCAATTCATTCATGCACGTATCCATTTTTCATTCAAAACAGCGATTTGGGAGGGAGTGGAGAGTGCGATCTGGGAGGCAGGTACACTGTAGGCGATATGGGAGAGGAGCGTTACCAGCAACCTGGAGGGAGAGTAGGAGGCTGGGTGTGTTTTGGCGATTTTCTAAACAGCCCCCTAAGACAAAAGCAAAACCAAAAGAGGCTAAGTGGGGCAAATATCTAGGGGCAGCTTAACTTTGGGCAAATATCCAGGGGCACATCAACTTTGGGGCAAATATCCGATTTCGCCGATTTTTTCGGGTTTCGGGTTCAGTACAATAAAGGTGTACCCGAAGATACCCGCCCGATTGCCATCCCGTCGCCGCCCCCTCTTGCTCATCTCAATCTGATCTACTGTTTTCAACTCGCGACGGATGTGAGGATTCGCAATCGCTTCCTGTTAGATTGTTGGGTTGATTTGATGCGGGATCTCGAGGTCGAGGGGAAAATTGAAAGGTCGGGGAAAGGGGAGTGTTTCTGATGATAGTTTGTATCTCGTTAGGAAGTAAGGAGAGAGATTGTTAAATTGATTTGATGCGCGATCTCGAGAGGGGAAAAATCGGTTCTTGTCGGGGAAAGAGCAGGGTCTGACGGAGAAAATTTGTAATTGGTATCTCGTTAGGGAGTAGGGAAGGGAAGATAGATTCCGCGTCTGTTTTACTGGTTTCTTGTTTCTAATGTTGTTGTGGTGGTGTGGTGACATTGATTGGAATTTTATGGCCGGAGGAATGTTTTTTTTGGCATGTATATTTGATAGAATCTTTGGGTGAAAAGGATCAGATCCACTGATTTTTACATTGATTTATAGTATCTAGTTAGGTCCGGTTAACCGATTTAGGTTAATCTTGTTCATGAGAATGCTCTGTGCGGTTTTCAGTTTATGGCTATCGTGTTTCTTGGTTAATTGGTGGCCATATTATCGATTAACGGCAGATTTGCATCGAACTTTGTCTCTTTGGCTTGTAGTCTTGCTGATGATTGTATATATGTATATGTTCATGTGCAGGTTTATTCTTCCTCCATGGCGGCGTTCAACAAGCTCGGCGGCCTTCTGAGGCACAGTGCTTTGGTGAGCAGTGCCTCCACTGGCTCAACTCCTGCTATGTTCAATGCTGCTCGGCTCATGTCCTCCAAGGTTTTCGTGGGTGGTGAGTTTTTCCTGTTTTGCTTCTGATGTATGTACACAGTCAATCTAGCTGGTCAGGACTTAAGTTCGTTCTCGTTTGTCAGGTCTTTCCTGGAATACTAATGACCAAGGGCTGAGAGACGCGTTTTCTGGCTTTGGGGAAGTTACTGAAGGTCAGTGCATAATTGTTAACCTTGTTCTGTGTAGCAGTATGAACATTTTGCCATAGAAATGTTTGGTCAGTTGTATATTCTTTATTCAGTTAGGTTAATGCTATATGTTTTTCTTTTGAGTTTTAAAATGTGAAGTAAATGCATGGAAAGTTTGTTGGATAATGCTGAGATCATTGTTCTTGTATGCTGTTCTGATGTGTTCTATTTTGTGTTATGTTCTTAAGATCTATATGTTTCTCATGTTGCAGCTCGAGTAATCACTGACAGAGAAACTGGAAGGTCAAGAGGGTTTGGTTTTGTAAGTTTCAGTAGTGATGAGGATGCACAGACTGCCATCTCTCACATGGATAATAAGGTGAGTGAGAACTAGACTTGGCTGTACACTTTTTAAGATCTTAATGCTGCTATCTGGCTATAGTCTAAATGAAACAGGTTTGGGGTCATAATACTATCAGATAAATGTCATCTTGTTCGAGAATTCGATTTCAATTTCTATTCCATGTGGATGGGGCTAAGATAATATAGGCTGTATCATAACCCCCCCAAAAAAAAAAAAAACTGTATTGTGTTGTGCCTGCCTTTGCCTCATTGCTGATGCTTGATAATATAGGTTTGATTGTGTAATACCTTGCATTTGTAGGAACTTGATGGGAGGACCATCCGTGTGAACATTGCAAATGAGAGACCACCGAACCGTGGCTTTGGAGGAGGCAGTGGATTTGGAGGCGGCCAGGGGTATGACAACAACGGTTATGGTAGAGCTGCTGGGGACGGCTATTAGTGAAGAGCGCTGACTACTATAAATTCAATAATGAACTTAGGACCTGATGTGGCTTCTTTGAAACGTTGATCTTCTACTATTTCGTGCTGTCATTTATGCTCAGTTTATGAGCTCCTAGGTGCAGATCTGGTGCCTTATATTTTTTGCTTTTGGTTTGTTTTGAATGGAATTCATGTGTATGCTTTTGAGGTTAAGCACAGAATGTGCTCGCGGTGCGATGATGCTTATCTGTTGCAATACGTCAGGCATTTTACATGATTTTTTGGCAGTCAGAGGTGTTATGCTGCGAGCTACGTATTAATGCTGAGCTGAGTGCAAATTGTAGTGCATCGAAATATTTACATGGTTGTCATGGATGATGGCGTCATCAACATTTTGTTTTGGATTGTTTGGGTGGTTTGATGCAAGCTTATTGTACTTGAAATGTGGCATAAACCGTGCTGTGCCGTTGGCTTTAGTCTTAGCTCTCCACAATTTGAAAAGGTGATAATTACCCTGGAAAACTTTTGTTAGAGGGAATTAGAAGGGTGGTATAGCTTGTGTTTTATTCTCATTTTTATCTTGCATGCACAAGTTACATGTAAAGTGAAAGATAAGGCAAAAATAAGCCCTTGTAAATGACAAGCTTGTTGAGAAATAAACTAAGACAGTTTTATTATGGGCAAAATAGTAATTATCTAATTACAGGATTAACACTAATTTACAGTTAATCAAGGGTGCTTAATCCATTCGCTGAAGAAGAGAACGCAACCATCCCAACCTCCATGCATATTGCGTACGCCAAAAGCATGGGAAAGAAACTGCCATTTATTTCTGTATAAAAGGGAAAGTATTCCCATTGTAACTGACTGATCAATCATTAATAAAGAAAGTTTACACATTCTCTTTACACTGAGCATATTGGCATTAAAAACGTTATCAAGACTTTGCTCAGTGCGTACTAGTCCATCCTTTTTCAATCAAAGTTTGTTTGAGAAAGGAAAAGGAGGAAAAGAATGGATGAACTTTGCATCCGAAGGAGGATTTGCTATCCACGCGCCCACATGGCATAATCATCCTTGGTAGGACTCAACTTCATGCACTATTGACTGAAATTGGTGCATCTAAGTGAGAGTTCCACCGAAGAATCAATCATCGCCATGGTCGCCGTCAGAGAAATGTATGAATCGACGGGAAGAAGAAGGGAAGAAGATACCATGCACCGGGATGGAGACGCACACCACCGTGGAAGCCACTCCTTACCTCGCCATGTGCCAAGTCCATCATCGATGAACGGTTCGCCGGAATACTCACCGACTCGCCGAGTACGTGCCATCACCGTATCACTCGGGATTTCACACGATTTTGGACTCGGCAGACGCCGTGGCAAGGAGGTGAACAAAATTGGCTTGCTTCTCTTCGTTTTGGTGTGGATACCACTTTCAATGTCCTGCAAATCCTCGTATCCTTGCATTTGGCGAGAAGCCGACCTTCATTTCCAACCATGGCGATACAAGGAAGTAACCCAAAGATTTGTCAATGGAGGGCTAGAAGACTTAATCAATGGCACCGCAAATCTTCACATCGAAGAAAAACATGGCGGGCACATCGGCAACATACCTACAGATGTTGCCATCGTCAACCAACCCGGTGGCGCCCGCCATTGCAATCGCTCGTCCATGGCTTGGGCGGCGCCCCGAGCCTCGTCGGAGAAGCTTCACAGCGGCCACCACCGGGAGGAGCACACGGCCGTCGATGCGGTTCTCGGCGGCGCCCGGCGATCGCCCTCTTTCTCCGCCGGGGACGGCGCCAGCGCCGCCGCCGCCGCTAAAGGTGCCGGGAGGCAACCCCACCCGTCGCCGTCGCCTCTCCATTGCTCGGGCGGCGCCCCGAGCCACGCCTTCCAGATACCGGCGGCGCTTCGTCCTCGCCGTCGCCGATCCGCCTGGGTGGCGACCCAGTCGCGCCGCCGCCGCTCCATGTGCTTTGAGGCGCCCCAAGCCGCGCCGTTCCTCGCTCGGCGGCAACACCGAGCCGCCTGCTCCAGATGCGGGCGGCGCCCCCCGCCGACATTTGTTGAAGGAGGAGTGGGCGGCGCCCCAGCCAGCCAATGCCGCGGCGAGGTGGCCGCCGCCGCCGCCACCGCGATGGGAGATAGGGTTGGAAACCCTATTGACCATGGAGAAGAGGCAGAGGAAGTGATGGGTGAGACCCATTAATTTGGATAAGAAGAAGCTCTGTGTTTTTAAGACAAGACCTTCAAGTTTGCTCAAATTCCATATACATCCACCAATGAAGACAAGAGGGCTTTAAATGAAATGCAAATTAGTCCATAACTTTATATCTGATGAGTTTATTTACTGTTTAATTCGCATTTATGTAATAGGATGTTTATTTATGGACATGTATGTATGTATGTATTGTGCCACATATACATTTGTGAAATTACCCATGTATGTATTGACAATATATTATTTATATATGATATTGTTGTTATATATGTGATTTTCTAAGTTTTATATTTCTAGCATTTTTCTTAATTGATTAATTAGATGATTACTTTCTATGGATTTTGGTCTATAAATCACAAGAAAATAGAGACTAGTACAATGACTGCGATTAAAATATCATATCTCTAGATAAGATAGAATTCATGTACTAGCAGAAAAATAGCCAAAATCCAATCAAAATAAAGGCTATTTAAAAATGGTCATATCTATTTTGTATAGAAAGTTTACATCTAATTAATAGAATTCATAAAATATGCTAGAAAATATTCTAGAAAACACATAAAGTACATGGGTAATAAAATGCTAAGACCTATTTATTCAGTTATTTACAACATTTTATGCAACATCACAAGTATATTGATGCACTTGCATGATAACATTGTAGGATATGGCTGATATAAATAAAAAAGAGTTTGCTGAGCTTCCTGTAGATGGTACAAACTATTTGACTTGGGCTATGGATGTTAAAATTAATTTGGCATCTAGAAGTATAGTAAATACTATTCAAGATCCTGTTGAAAATGCTCCAGCAATTTCTGAAGCATACAAATTTACCGCTCTGCATTTTATTAGGCATCACCTCCATCCAGATTTAAAAAATGAATATTTAATGGAGGAAGATCCACTTACATTGTGGAAATCTCTCAAAGAGAGATATGATCAACAAAAATCAATCATATTGCCTGAAGCACAACGAGAATGGACTATGCTACGCTTTCAAGATTTTAAATCAGTTGCAGCCTACAACTCTGCTGTGCATAAGATTAATTCCAAACTACGCTTTTGTGAAAAGGCAGTAACGGATGATGATATGATTGAGAAAACTTTATGCACTTTCCCACCTTCTTTAATGATATTGCAGCAACAATATTGCCAAAACAACTATACTAAGTATTCTGAATTAATATATACATTGCTACAGGCGGAAAAACATGATGAACTTCTGTTGAAGAATCATAATGTTCGTCCTCCTGGTGCAATGGCAGTGCCTGAGGCACATAACAATATTCAGAATGCTAGTACTAGCGCAATAAAAAAAAGAAGGGTAAAGGAAAGGCTAAGTTTAAGAAAATGCAGAATACAAAGGGTAAATTCAATGGCAAAGAAAAATTCAAGAAGAATTTTTCTAAAGGCAAAACTGGCCATTGCCATAGATGTGGATGTGTTGGACATTGGGCAAAGGAATGTCGTGCCGCCAAGCATCTAGTTGAATTGTACCTTAAGCATGACAACAAAGAAAGGAAGGATCAAAGCAACAAGCCTGAAGCTCACTTCACTGAAAATCCACAAATGGATGTGGATATGGGACAGCATGATGCTGCCATGGATGTTGATACCATCGGAATGGTTCAACAAAATGAAGACAAGATGAGCATTGAAAACATGATCGTGGAATTTAGTTCCCAAGATATGTTTGGAGATACTGTCTAAATCTTCTAGATTACTCTTTGTAATATCAGCGTATATTATTCTACAAGACATATATGTTGTATGTAATAATTGAATAGATTGATGTAATTAGGTCTTAATTATTGCTCCAAAGACGAGCATGTAATATGTTACAATGACATATTAATATATGTGGTTATATAGTTCTATTTTTTGGAATAGAGTCTAATTTAATTTATGCTCTTTAATATAGAACTTGGAGTAGCAATCCAATGGAAGGAGAATTATGTCTAGTTGACAGTGGCACCACAAATACAATTCTTAGGGAGACAAAATATTTTCAAACTCTATCTAAGAGTAGTGGAAATATTATGACAATTGCTGGTAGCAATGTTCAAATTGTTGGTTCTGGACGAGCCATGATTATTCTCCCTATGGGTACTAACTTAGTAATTGAGGATGCTCTTTTATATCCTGATTCTAAGCGTACACTTTTAAGCTTCAAAGATATTCGCAATAATGGTTTTTATGTGGAAACTAGTAATGAGAGCAATGATGAATGTTTGCTCTTAGTGAAAAATATTGGTTGCGAGAAGCAAGTGATTGAAAAGCTTCCTTCATTTTCATCTGGATTGTACTATATATACATTAAACCCGAACCATATGTTGCGCTAAAGACAATTTATAAAAATCTTGATGTTTTCAAAATTTGGCATGACCGGTTGGGTCATCCTGGTTTGGGAATGATGCGAAAAATCATCAAAAATTCTATTGGTCACAATATTAAAAATATAAGTTTTCCAAAGCCCGAGGATTTCTTATGCACGGCGTGTGCAAAAGGGAAATTAATTTTGAGACCATCACATCTCAAAGTTAAAAATGAGTCACTAAATTTCTTGAAAAGAATTCAAGGTGACATTTGTGGACCAATACAACCATTATCTGGACCGTTCAGATATTTTATGGTACTGCTTGATGCATCTACCAGATGGTCTCATGTTTGTTTATTGTCAACAAGGAACCATGCTTTTGCAAAGCTAATGTCCCAAATAATAAAATTAAAAGCCAATTATCCTGATAATAGGATAAAATCCATTCGTTTGGATAATGCCGTCGAATTTTCTTCATGGGCATTCAATGATTATTGTATGGCTTTGGGCATTACTGTAGAGCATTCTGTACCCTATGTCCATACGCAAAATGGACTAGCAGAATCTTTGATTAAAAGGGTAAAGTTCATTGCTAGACCTTTATTGCAAAACTGCAAATTACCAACAAGTTGTTGGGGTCATGCAGTATTACATGCTGCGGCATTAATTCAAATAAGACCAACTGCATATCATACGGTCTCCCCGTTACATTTAGTACGTGGAAATGAACCAAACATTTGCCATCTGCGAAATTCGGTTGCGTTGTATACGTACCGATCCCACCACCACAGCGTACACAAATGGGCCCTCATAGGAAAATGGGGGTATATGTGGGGTATAATTCTCCGTCAATTATAAAATACCTTGAGCCATTAACTAGGGATTTATTTACGGCTTGGTACGCTGATTGTATATTTGATGAGGATAATTTTCCGGCATTAGGGGGAGATGTATACCACGAAGAATGCCGAGAAATAAATTGGGATACAACAGGCATTTTGTCCTTAGATCCACATACAAACGAATCTGAACAAGAGGTTCAAAGAATTATAAATTTGCAATATATTACAAATAATTTGCCAGATGCGTTTACTGATCACAAAGGTGTGACTAGATCACATATACCTGCTGTGAATGCACCGAAAAGAGTAGAGGTACCAAAGAAAACTACTCTTGCCCCCAATACTAATAAGAGGGGGAGAATTTCGGTTGCACGGGACTTAGTTTCACGAAGACGTCCGCTGAAACAACAAAGGACCAATAAAGGTAAATTACCTACATCAGTAAATGAAAATCGATGTGAAATTAAAAACCATGAGAGGGATGGTGAGACCAGCATCAATGTGCGCACAAGCTTAGGTGCTGGAACATCGGAAGACCTTGATTCCATCGTTATGGGAAATCATGTGGAATCACAAGGTAAAAATAATGAAATGTCCATAAATTATAACAATTCAGGGGAATTATTTGAAAGAAATGCTACAATAGTCGACATTTACTTTGCCTCTAAAATTGCAAAGTCTCTTGATCTGGATCCAGAACCAAAAACCATGGCAGAGTGCAAGCAACGCTCAGATTGGGTCAAATGGAAAGAGGCTATTGAGGCTGAATTACGCTAGCTTAATAAAAGAGAGGTATTTGGTGATGTTGTACCAACTCCTCCTAAAGTATTTCCTGTTGGAAATAAGTGGATTTTCACTCGAAAGAGAAATGAAAATCATGAGGTGGTAAGATACAAAGCGAGACTTGTAGCACAAGGGTTCACGCAGAGACCCGGCATCGATTACGATGAAACATATTCACCGGTGATGAGTGGAATAGCATTCCGATATCTCGTATCTCTGGCAGCAACTATAAATTTGAATTTGCAGTTAATGGATGTAGTGACCGCATATCTTTATGGGTCATTAGATTCGGAAATTTATATGAAAGTCCCTGAAGGGATAAATATTCCGAATCCTAAAGCAAGTCGCAACATGTGTAGCGTTAAATTGCAAAAGGCGCTATATGGATTAAAACAGTCGGGAAGGATGTGGTACAACCGACTAAGTGAATACTTTATAAAACAAGGTTATTCACATAGTGATGATTGTCCTTGTGTGTTCATAAACAAAACTGAAAATGGATATTGCATAATTTCAGTTTATGTGGATGATTTAAATATCATTGGAACCACAAAGGAAGTGAAAGAAGCATGCAATCATCTTATGACGGAGTTTGAAATGAAAGATTTGGGTAAAACCAAACATTGCTTGGGTTTACAACTTGAGCATGTTCCTGAGGGAATATTAGTACACCAGTCTGCTTATATTGATAAAATATTAAAGAAATTCAATATGGATAAGGCTTATCCATTGAAAACCCCTATGGTTGTAAGATCCCTAGAAAGGGATAAAGACCCATTCAGACCTAGGAGTGAAGATGAAGAGATTTTGGGATCTGAAGTCCCATATCTTAGTGCTATTGGAGCATTAATGTATCTTGCAAACTGCACCAGGCCTGATATATCATTTGCAGTTAATTTATTAGCAAGATTTAGTGCAGCACCAACTAAAAGACATTGGGCTGGCATTAAACAAATCTTAAGATATCTTCAAGGTACAAAAGATCTTGGTTTGTTCTATAAGAAAAATCAAGAAATGACCATGATAGGGTATACAGACGCTGGCTATATGTCTGATCCCCACAATGCCAGATCTCAGACTGGATTTGTATTTCTGTATGGTGGAACAGCTTTTTCATGGAAGTCTAGTAAACAGACTTTAGTAGCTACATCCACTAATCATTCTGAAATAATTGCTTTATATGAAGCATCACGTGAATGTGCATGGCTTCGAAGAATGATTAATTTTGTACAGAAATCAAGTGGCATGGACACATTGATAAACCCCACAATTATCTATGAGGATAATGCAGCTTGTGTTGCTCAAATGCAAACAGGTTATATTAAAAGCAATATTACAAAGCACATTGCTCCAAAATTATTCTATCCTCATGAGCTCCAAAAGAGTGGAGAGATAGAAATTTTACAAACAAAGTCATGTGACAATCTCGCTGATTTGTTTACTAAATCACTACCTTATTCTACATTTCATAATTGTGTATATGGAATAGGAATGAGGAGACTTCGTGATGTGCAGAGTTCAGGGGGAGTAAATCCCCAAACTCATAACCTGTTACTTAATATATATATTGTACTCTTTTCTTTATTATGAGTTTTTCCAATAATGGTTTCTCATATATAAAGTTTTTAATGAGGCAATATAGCAATACAAGTATACATATGCAATGTATAATTTTTGTTCATCCATTTATCCCATCGGGTTTTTGGAAGGAGTTTTTATATGACATTTGCATATAATAATATTTTGCCCAAGGGGGAGTGTTGAGAAATAAACTAAGACAGTTTTATTATGGGCAAAATAGTAATTATTTAATTATAGGATTAACACTAATTTACAGTTAATCAAGGGCGCTTAATCCATACGCTGAAGAAGAGAACGCAACCATCCCAACCTCCATGCATATTGCGTACGCCAAAAGCATGGGAAAGAAACTGCCATTTATTTCTGTATAAAAGGGAAAGTATTCCCATTGTAACTGACTGATCAATCATTAATAAAGAAAGTTTACACATTCTCTTTACACTGAGCATATTGGCATTAAAAAAAGCTGAAACAGTGAAAATGTGTTTAACTATCTGCGATGCCACTACCCAGATTGTAGGTTTCCTAGCAAAATATCTCTGAAAACAACGTTATTGTGATTGCCAAACTAGCCACTCTCACCTCCAATTGATATATATAACAATTAACATTTTACCTCTGCATATTTTGTGTTGGGTGAAGATTTTGGAGACGTTAGAGAGGACAAGTTTACGACGAGAAGAATTGTTTTTTTAGTTTCCTTTTCATTTTATCGTACCACACTATGCACCTGTTGACACCCAAATTTGGCAAGAAAATCGGATATGATAACGAAGGGTAAAATCGGACTTTCAGGTTGAATCCGGAATTGGATCGAATCGGCAAAGATGGGAAGGCGTGTTGAAAATACTGATGGACAGAAGGATTCGGAAGAGATACAACCTGATCAGAAGTGCAGCCCGGAAAAATAGGTCGTATCGGTATCGGTATTGTAATAGTATAAATAGGGCTTTAGGTCTCATAGAAAGGAGGATCTACGACTCAATACACCAAAAACTTTCTCGAACCCGATCGACGCTGTCGAGAGGCTTCAACTCGCAGGTAGAGCTATCTCGATGGGATAATCGATTCTCTCCTTGTAACCCGTATGCATGGCTGTATCAATTTGATCTCATGTATACAAACCATGTTAGACTGTCTCGGGATTTACCGATCTTTAACATGTTTTCACATATTGCACTGTCTCGGTTTAATCGATCTGTAATATGTGCTTACCTTGCAATGCCGATTATCAAATGTCTTGCATGTTTTTTTCCCTGAATCTGATGTATGCAACTGTCTCATTAAATCGATCTTGCGTACCCCTTGTTTAGGGTCTGGTATGTCCAGATGTTTGTGGATTGGTATTGTGTTATCAATCAGTCTTAAACTGATAAACCGATTTATTAGTTTATGTCTAGTCTTGGATTTGAATACTGTCTTGGCCTGACCAATCTATTCGATCTATTTCTCTGATTTGATCTAATACTTCGATTTAAAGGTTCAATATTGATATTAATAAAAATACCAAAAAGAAACAACTTATATTTAAATGCTTATTTGAATCTATTTGCTCTATCGGGTATTAAGCCGATAGAACTTGTAATCGGATTATTTAAGAGCCGATTATAAATAACCTGATCTGGCTGTATTAGAAAGCCGATTGGGCCTATATTACTGACAATTTTCACCTTATTGATTTACAGGTCAAATCAATTGGCACGCTTGGTTTTCCTTGTTGCGACACAACCCCAGAGTTGACGCTTCGGCACGTGTGTTCGCGAGAAGCTAACTTTTCGTGTCAACAGCACCCCTATTCTCTTCTGCGCTGGACGTCTTCTGGGCAATGACACTTAACCCCTGCTCTGCCATGGTCCTCTCGTGTCTAGGGTTGGATCAGGAGGATCTTTTAACACCTTTTTTTTCCATCGAAATTATTCTACAAGGACCTTCCATCGTAAATGGAGAGAAGATGGAAGAAGCATACTTGAAGAGCGCAGTACAACGAGTAGTTCTATGCTCTATTTGAGAAGGATGAATCACTCACGAAGAGGAGTCTTCGGTTAATGGGCAATGATTTACTTCATGGGCGAGGTCTTTGGTTCAAGCCCAGGATAGCCTAGCTGTGCCATGGAAAAGAATAGAAGCCCTCCTACTTTGCTCCTCTCGATCGGATCTTCCACTTTCATCTCATGATGGATCCTGTGTGTAGTAATCGCTTTGAAACACCCCATTACATTAATAGCATATTAACACATAGCTGAAATCAATTCTAGATGATTCAACCACAATCACTCCATAACTAGAGGTTTAAAAACTTGAATAATAAAATTTCTTATTCAAATACAGTCTCGGTTACAAAATTATATTCTTTTACATTAATCAACACACACTACCTGGTAATTAAGTACATCTACAAGTTATATATATATATACACACATACACACACATATATACAAAATTACAAAAAAAAAATTCTTCTTTCTTCTTTTCGTTTCTCCTCTTTATCCCCCATTCTAATATCCCGGGGATATGTGCTGTCCAAAGCATGGCAAGTCATCTCCGGACTCCGACCGTCTTCCAATTCATCTACACAGAACAAGCACACGGAATAAATTATTATATGCCCAAGTAAGTAAACAAAGCTGAGATTAGCAGATTAACCAGTTAAAAATGTATCTAGCATTAAGGAGAATGGTTAGGCCGTCAGAATTCCTGTAGCAAGGCGATCATTGGGACACCAGGCCGTCCGGGGCCAGCCGGTCTCCCTCACAGCTATAGTGTCATCACCCGGCAAATAAAACAAACCTAAAATGCAGTTCCACTAGTTTAAGAGCAGCAGTAAGAGCATTCAAAGCTGGCATAGGGTCAAATGAAAGCAACCCAGCAGTTAGGTACGCAAACCAACAAATAGCTGCAAATACCAAATCCCTGCTGACATAAGGTCAAAAACAGCAGAAACAATCCACTAATCAAGGCCAACAGTACCAACCATACCCCAGGACAACAGGTATAGTTTCAGTCCTCAACCCAATAGAAATTGAGCCACATTTGCAACCAAACCAGATCAGCCACAGAGGATCCTTGCCTCCCACAAACCAGCAACCTTGCACATAGTTTCCATAACAGGAAACCACCCCCAAAGGGGTATATTTACCGGCCGTAGGCAGCCCTGCATGGGCCTTAGAGCCATATTTCAGCAAAGGTAAGAACAACTAAGACATGGGTAGAAGATAGAGAGGAGAGGGAGCTAAAAGGGACAAGGAGGAGAGCCGAAGTTGCTGCCCCATTGCTGCACCCCCCCCCTCCCCCCCCAAGCATCTAGGAGCCGAAGAAGGAGGAGAGGGAAGCAAATTGACCAAGGGAAGGCAGTGAGCTTGGAATCACCACCACTCCATCTCAACTCAACCACAACCATAGTAAGAACACATGCACATACAGATCATGCTAGCATTAGCAGTAAAATGCACATGCACTACCTAGACATGCATGCACAGGATCATTTAGCACAGGAATGGGCACTCTTAGGATTCTAGTGGTGCATGTCACATTTAATAACAACACATCAACCATAGAACTCACATGCATGTCCAGATCATGAGCATTCCATAGCGAGAGGATGCTAGTACACAGTAGGCTCACATGCACACCCCCTTTTACTAGCTGCATTGATAATCATCGATATGGGTATAGCTGGTGCCGATGCCTTTCGGCGATATGGAACATCGCGAAAGCTCGCAGGCACATGCACCATCCATGTATGCAGTCGCAAATGCAATGGAAGGCAATAGATTAACCAAAGCTTAAGCAGTTTAACCTACGGTTGCCGATCGGGAGTTCTAGTAGTCTAATCAAGCTCGCTGGCGCTGTTTCGACCATTAAATCTACCACCGAGACCATCCAGTAGGTATTTGGCTAGAAGCTTTGATTAATCTTACCCCCATTTCAATTTTCAGCAAACATGCAAAATCATATCAAGATAGCACACAACCAAGCAGTAAGAAATCACTTAAGCTCTTCCCAATCGTCGCATTATAATTCTCAGCAACGAATAAAGATCAACATGCAGAGTAAATCAATATTATCTATCAGATTAGGGTTAATAGCAGCAGAGAAATTAGGGTTTGAGGAGCCTAGCTCAAGAAGGATTGTAGGTGTGGGCAAGGTGTGGGCAAGGTCATCGCCACCAGGGTGGATGCCCCCTCACTGCCGACACCACTAAAGCCGCCACCGCCGCCAGACCTTTTTCCCTCAAGAGCACGGGGCAAGGGAAATGGTGGTAGGGAGCGGGGGAGGAAGCAGTGCAACACTGCTTGCTGAGGCAAGCTGCGCCGACGCCGCCGAAGTCGCTCAGAAGCGGAAGCCGCAGGGCCACTGCCACACGGCATCATCACGCCGCAAAGATCCCCATGGGCGGGCGGGGAGGCTGAGCTAGAGGGGGGAAAGAGGGGAAAAGAGGGGGAGCGTAGCCGAGGAGGAGTAGGTAGCCGATAGAAGCAAACCGAAGAAGGACGGCCGCTGCCACCGGGAGCACCAAGGCCGGGCGCCCGCCATGAGAGGCAGCAGAAGGAACGGGGCCGAGAGAGAGAGGGGGGGAGGTGAGAATTGGGGGCCAGTGAGAGTGAGAGAGAGTTAGGGAGGGGTCGGCCGGGCCAGGTGGCCGATTAGACCGGCCAGAGAGCCCAAGAAGCTCTCTCCTCATTTCTATTTAAAAACTTATAAGTAAAATCAATACTAAAATAACAAAATAAACATAGAACATAAAATAAAAGGAGCAATTATAATAATAGTAATTCATAAACCAAAACAAACTTAATAGACCCTAATGAAAGTAGTATTTTCTCATACGAGTATTTACTTTATTTATTTAGCAACTTATTAAAGTCGAATAACAATATTTCAGGACTTAATCTAAATTATCCGATCGAGAGCGATCAACAGGAGAACAACACTGGGTACTGGATTGAAATAGAAGGCAAGCATTTATTTGATATCAGAATATTTCACCTGTTATATAATTATTTTTCATATAAGCACCTCTAGCATGTATATATTGCATTAAAGATTTGTTTGGAAACTAATTGCAATAAGGATAAGTGAAAATGACGGTTTGATCAATGGAGCGATCAAGTCGGTAGAAATATTATGGTGGGTGAAGGGTGCCCTAGGAGGGTATAAAAACAAGGCGGGACCCTTCACAAGATATCATATAAAGACACGCACCTGTCACTCGGATACCGAGCCGTATTAACTAGTATCAACCTTGGTCCCGCATAGCGGATAGAGGAGGTTATCTATGCGGTGGGTATATTCTCCACATTGGGTAAGTAGATACGTAGAAGGGGTGGGTGAGCGTACCCAGGGTGAGCGGACCTATGATGTCCCCGACCGATGGCACTATGCTATGCCAAGATGCTACTCATTGGCCGGCGTCAGAAATGAGTACAACGGAGACGGGGACAAGTGATGGAGGACGAGATCGTGAGTAAGGTGCGTCCAAAGTTTAGCGACATCACTTGTTCTACAACAGGGCTAGAGATATAACTCACCGTATTAGAATAAACACTCTGAGTTCTGAATTTATTCAGGGCGACTATGGGAAAAGTGGTACAAACCTACGCAGGGTAAAATCATGAATTCATGCCAGTCTCCAGGAATGGAGATTACGGAGGCTAAGTCCGCCTTGTATATGAGTGCTGGTAGCTTTTCTTAAATTAAAACTGGACTACTCTTGAAATTAAATGATATTTTATTCTAGTAAAGTAGGAAGAAGTGACTGGAGTAGGTATGCTCAGTCTAAAGATGGTTTTCTGTTGGCCTGTTCAGATTTCAAATGTTGTTATTAATGCTTGCTGAGTACTTCGTACTCGTTCTTGCTATTAAACCCTTGCTTAGATGTGAACCCGAAAGACAATGTGAGCAAAAGCCAAGACAACCCTGTTACTGAGGGGCATCATGAGATGGAGCCTTATTATGAGGATATGGGCCTCCTAGAAGATTATCTGTAGAACCTTTTCGTGTAATAATAATGAGGGATGCATATCATCATAAGGGACATTATACCGTGGTCATGATGTTGAAAAATGGAGAGATATAGAAAGGAATCTTTAAGGGTGTGTTTGGTTTGTTGAACAAGGTGGTACGGGATGGTACGATGTACGGTTCAGACGTTTGGTTGGTGAAATAAGATAATACGGTTCCTCATCCATGTGTTTGGTTGGTAGGATAAAGTTGTATGGGATAGTACAACATGGTTTAGATTTAGGGAATATTCCTTGTTTATGTTGTATGGTGTGGTTCAGCCGTTTTGGTCGAATGATCCCATACAACTTTTGTTCCATCCAGTTTCATCCTATCATGTTTCATTTTGTTCCATACAACTTCGTACAACAAACCAAACACACCCTAAGGGATTCTATATAGTAAAACTATACGGGGTGATATTTAAAAGTTAGTGTTGGAGGCAACCTTAGCGTGGGCTATTTGTGATAGCCCGTTGGGCCTCCACCTCCGCCCAGGCCCAGCCCACTTAAGGGGAATAAAGGCAGTGGGGGGAGGGGCACACCGACGGTTTCTCCTGGGAGAAAACCTAGCCGCCATTATCCTAGTGCTGCTGCTGCCCTAGTGCCGTCGTCTCGCCGCCGCCGTCAGGACGCGCCACCCAGATGTCCCGCGCCACCGCCGCCACCCAGTGGTCAGCGCCGCCGCCGCCGTGTGTGCCGCTGTTGCCTTCACCTTGCTCGCCCAGTGTCACTGTCCAGCCATCGCCGATGCCGTCCTTGGGTCCACCGACCAGTAGTCGCTGCCGCCTAGACAGACGTTGTCTTCATCCCCAAGTACTACTACTCAAGGTACTGCTCGTAGTAATTTAGTAGATGAGAGGGTGGACGGGGAAAGGAGGTAAGGGAATTAGGTTTGATAATTGATTCGAATGGTTCAATTAGATGAGTCCTCCTAGGTTTTTCTCGCTCTAGATGGTGGATTTCGTGGATTAGTGAGGATTAATGGGTGGAATTAAAGCTTTAGAAGAGGAATCTAGTATGCAGAAGGTTCGGGCAAGGTTTTGATCTATTTAGGATCCAATTCAGGATTTGGACCTATGAAAGAAATTGTGCGTCTATGTCTTAGCTTCGTTTCAAGTATAAGAACGCGGAAATCGGTTGAGGGATGTAGGAGTTATGCTTGTTTTAATACTGTTGTCCGATATCTTAATAAATTATTTTCTGGATTTTAGTAGTAATAAAGGGGTGGATATTTAGGATTAAAGGAGGGATAATACGGTAGGCGCAATATGTTCAAGTTGTTATCTTCTTGATGGGAGCAATGTATTGAATTCAATCGTCTTCCGTAGGTGGTGGTGCGAGTTCGGCGTTAGTTGATTGTGCTAGTCCTCGCGATTAAAGGCAAGTATATGTTAAACATTGTTTGTTTGGATAAGTATGGTTGTTCTAGTTTTATCTTAGGGTTAAAAGCATACATGCCACCAAAGAGTACGCTTTGAGCATAAATGCCACTGTAGACATTGAAATATCTGAGACGCCATTATAAAGTTAACATTTGCGCATATATGCCATTTTTGAAGCTAGGATGGAATTTTGGATCAAATACATTGGAGAAACACGGACAAAATACATCTTGACATGTGGGGCCCACATGTCACCTCTCCACCCATCTTCTTCCTCCTCCCAACTCTCACTCTCTCTCTCCCCTACCCGACCTCTCTCCGGCTCTCCCGAGCTCTCCCTCTCTTCCCCGAGCTCTCCCCCGGCGGAGGAGGCGGCCGGCGAGAGGCGCCGGCGGGCGGGCGGCGACCGGGAGAGGCGGCGACGGGCAGATCGGTCGACGGCAAGTGGCGGAGCTGCGGCAGCGCTGTAGCGCTGGGCTCGGTTGGCGCCACACCAGCTTCTGCAATAAACCAAGCCCGAGACGCCGGCCTTCGATCCCACCTGCGATTCCTCCCGCCGGAGCGCCGACCTCGATTCCTCCCGCCGGAGCGCCGCCGGCTGATGCACCGCCGTCTTTCCCCTCGATTCCTCCCGCTGGAGCGTCGCCTAGCCGAGCCGCCCCTCGCCTGCCGCAACTCCACCGCCGCCGGCCGATGCGCCGTTCCCACCTCACACGTCGCCGCCCGCCGGCTTTGAAACCGCTCGCCGCCGCCTTTCCCCTCGATTCCTCCCACCGGAGCGCCGCCCAAGCTCGTCGGGGCACCGCCGTCCTCCGTCCGCCGCTCCCCAAAGCTCGCCGAGGCACCGCAGGCCTGCTCCCTCCCCTTCCCCTTCTCTCTCTCTCCCTTCCTCTCTCCGATGCGTGTGCTGTGCGGTAGAGCATGAGGAAGAAGATGAATAGGGGGAGGCTGACATGTGGGTCCCACATGTCAGACCGTATTTTATATTGTATTTGTCTATGTATTTCATCTAAAATCCTATCCCACCCCTAATAATGGCACATATGCACAATTCTTCATTTTGTAATGGCGTCTGAGATATTAGAGTCTCTGCGATGGCATTTCTGCGCAAAGCGGACTCTTTGGTGGCATGTATGCTTTTAACCCTTTATCTTATGAATGGATGGCTATGTCCTAAATGTATGTGGTTGTGCTTTGGCTAGTTGGTTATTATGCTGTTCATCTCTAAGTGATGAAGGTGGCGATAACTATATGACAGAAGAGCATTGTTGCATCATGTGCACATGAGCCATGTTAGTGAGCAAGTCACTTTTGACTAGTCCGGTGAGATCAGTGAGAAAGTCAAAAGTGACTAGTCTAGAGTGATCTGAAGTCCTACTTGGTAGACACTCTACGGGAGTGGAGTAATTGGTCCCCGCCTGAAAAGGACGGGTAAGGTGTGGCATCAACGGGTGCGCACCTAGCTATATCGGTATGAGCTCACTGTACAGACGCATGTGCATTGCATTGCATCGAATGGATGAGAAATAATCTGTTTGGAGTATTTGTACTAACAATTGTTTATATTTTTGAAAATGAAGGGTATGAATTTATGGAAGTGATTTTGCTTCTCTTGTATTTTGATATATGCTTTGCTGAGTATTGTTGAATACTTACTCTTGCTTTTATTTGGTTTTAGGTACAGGTGATGTCAAGCATGCATGGGATAGGAAAATAGAACCTGGACTTGAGCACTCACTACCTCTCACGTTAAATTAGTACATTGGTTTTATATGAGTTTTACTTAAATAGTCGAGTCATGTATATAATTGAGAGTTGCAGTTGTTATAGTTTTCAAATTGGTTGCTGGTTGATAGAAATATTTATTTGTTCTTTGGATACAAACTGTCTACTGTGAATGTCCATATAAATAGAGGAGTTGCTGCCGACATGTTATAGTTTTTTAGAGAGTTAGTAGCATTCTAGATTGTCGAGGAACCGGGGTGTTGCACTAACTACTCTTAAACACACACAGGGGCCAAACATGCCCACCCCGTTACTATAAAAAAGAAAAGAAAAAATGCCCTGCCCGAGTGTGGAGTAAGGCCTTGTTGTTTTCAGCTTAGCTTAGCTTAGTGTTTCACTATAGCAAAATTTATCTTTTTTATATAACATATTTTTTATAATAATTTGTATCCATTTTTCTCAGGTTTTTAGTAGTTCTTTTAAAGATTCTAAAACTATTTTTCTAATTTTTTTACAATATTTAAACCTTTATTAAAAACTTTTAAATTGTGCTACAGTAAAAAGGTACTTCCCTAAGCTGAAATGTGCATGGTCTAACTGTGACCTAGCGTGAAGTATTAAATCCGGCCAAAACCAATTCACGCGCCGGCCGCCGAGCCGCCGCCGACATGAATCCGCCGCATCCGTCACATCTCCACCACCATCACCGACTCCACCTCCACCTCGATCCCCGCCACCACCACCACATCCACATCCACCTCTTCCACCACGGCGCCCACCTGCTCGCAGCCACCGCCACCGCCGCCGCTCCCCTCCTACCAGCACCACCGGCCGCCGATTCCCCACCTGTTCCTCAACGCCACCAACGCCTACACGCCCCCGACCGCGGCAACGTGGCAGCCGGGGAACCACTCCACGCCGGCGGGCCGGTCGGGTACTGCACCGCCGCGTTAGCTCCTTATGTAGCGGCTCGATTATAATCGGTTCCTTGTTGGGTGGGTGCAGGATGCAGGGGGAGGTAGCGACAGATTTGGAGGAACGGGCGCGGCAAGTGGAGGAAGCAGAGGAGGTGATCCTCGACGAGGAGGAGGAGGGGGAGCCGGTGTTTGTGCTCACGGACGAGTGGGCGGAATTCTTCGCCAAATCGGAGGCCAAGAGGAGACTGGGTAATCGTCGTGCCTGGCTCAACTCTGCCCCTTTGCCATGAATGCTCTGCTCTAACCTGCAGCTCGCTCGCGCTCTCTCTTGTGCGGCAGCTAAGCAGCAGAAGAAGAACAAGTGCAGGAAGACGTAAGTGGCCGCGCCGCCGCCAAAGAAGACCACACGCTCAAACAAGCAATGTGGGAGGACACCAGGAAAGGATTTGCCGGTGGCAGCTTACTGCCTTCCATGCACTGATCGTCACAACAGAACTCATGATGCTTTCTAATCTTTTGAAAAGTTATTTTACATGTTGAACTATCACGTTTCGTTTCGTGTACATACCCTGAAATATAAATCAGATATAAATCAGGTGTTTTACCTTTTGATACTATCAAACTGGTACAAATAATCTTTTAAAGGTGTGGTTTCAAGAGTGGTTTTGTTAATATGATGTGACTTCCTCAACCTCGGCATCATCAACGAGGCCACGTCGTTCTGCATCATCAACGCTGCCATGAACCTCCTAGGCTACCTCATGGTGTGCCTCGCCGCCGCGTGTATCATTTGCAATGCGCCATGCATGCCGCCGATTGATTATTAGTTGGGTTTTAGCGGTTGGTGTTGGGGATGGATGGTGCATAACCAATATTCCCTCCATCTTTAAAAAAGTCTTTCAAGATTGATTTTTGCTATCCAATTTCTCTATTATATATTATGAATTTCTACAGAGAGGATATGTATCAAAAGCACTTTGAAATATAAACATATTGGTACAACTTTTGTATACTAACGATGCATATAATTTGATTAATTTATAGTCAAAGTTTACTAAGTTTGCCTTTTTTGAAGTAAAACTACACCTTATACTCCCTCCGGCCGCAAAAAAGAAGTCACCGTTGATTTTTGGACACGTCTTTAACCATTCGTCTTATTCAAAAAAGTTATATAAATATTATTTATTTTGTTATGATTTAATTTATTATTAAATGTATTTTAAGTATGACTTATATTTTTACATATTTGAACTAAATTTTTTAATTAGATGAATGGTCAAAGTCGTGTCCAAAAATCAACGGCAACTTCTTTTTGTGACCGGAGGTAGCATTTTGGGATGGAGGGTGTATTGGAGGGCATGGTGAAAGCCGTTATGGATGGCATGATAGTACTGATGGTGTCGCGCAAGTTCAAGATGGAGGAGCGTGGGCGACATCCTCCCACCTCATCGCTGCGGTCGCGGCTCTGCATCGATTTGCTTGCCATACACCTCCCCTCCATCTACGTCATCTCCATCGGCGGCGATGGTGGCGTCGCGCTCGTCGTTCCCATCAAGCTCGTCAAGCTCGTCAAGCTCATGGTCATAGGTATAGATGGCCAGATGGGCCGGGCCAAATGGACCGGCACGAAAGCCCGCATTTTTGGCCCGGCACGAGCACGGCACGGCACGTAGGGTCGTGCCGGCCCGGCACGACATGGCGTGCCGTGCCTGGGTCGAAGGCCAGGCCCGTGAGCCGGCCCGACACGGCACGATTATATTTTTTATTTTTTGTGTCTTACATATATGTATATTATACCCTTGGTATATTAAAACACAACAGTACATGTGCTCAGCTGGTTAATTGAGGGAGCTTTCCCACCTCCCAAGCCTTGAGGACGGGGGTTCAAGTCCCTTCCGCGCAAGGTGCACAAATTTTTGGAAAAGAGTCCCTTCCGCGCAAGGTGCACAAATTTTTGGAAAAAAATTGGCAGTGCGCAGTGCTAGGCCTACAATACCATTGTACACATCTCTGTTTTGTTTTCCACATCGTAATTTTCTTCTTTTTCTCTATATATATAGAACCCTCTTGTTATTTCGTCTTTTTGGCCTTGGTCTCATAGAATCAAGTCAAGGAATGGTGTACATCTAAAATCCAATCTAATTTCACCTATAAAACAAAGATTACTATTCCCTGGTAATGTCTAGGAAGAAGGGGCCATCTTTTTCTTCTGTTGGAGATAAGAAAAATATAGGAAGAGATTTTTTTTTAAGGAAACCAGTATATAAGGCTATAGGGTATCAAATTTAGGGGTTTCTATTGGAGATAGCCGGATAATATATGTTTCCTTATTGGATCGCCCCGTCACATTCCGTAGTGGCGAAACTACCTTCGGAACCACGTGACATGCCACTGCAGCAAAACCAGTATTTGCACTAGTTTTGTGGTTTCATGAGATATAATACCTAATTTTATAGTTCGTAAGTTGCTAGCAAAGGACGATAGTTTATGGCGTAATTTTTTTTAACACAGTATATTGATAGAGCTTTCTAAACTTGGAGAGCGTATTCATAGTTCTTCATACTAACATATAACTCTGCTTTACATTTATATAAGGGGCGATCAGAATACTGTACACACAGATGCAGATCTACAGTGCCAACTTCATCAACAATTACTGAAAATAGCCATAGGCCCACACAGCAATAAGTGAAACATACCAGAAATCAAATCAGTGCACAGGACCACAGGAAAAAGGCTAATGAACCATTGCAACTGTGTTATGTACAATCAAGTCAATATGCCCCCCTTTTTCTCTCTCAAAAAAAAAGTCAATATGCCCCTGCTATTATTCCTAGGTGGCGCAAAATTCGTAATCCAAATGTTTCCTACAACAAACATATCTGCAGTTACAGTTAGCGTTCATAAATTACAAAATAGCTGGGCGACGATCTGCTCACCCTAGTTTAACAGTACAAAATCTGTGACTATGTTAAATATAGCCCATAAGTTCTTTGCATTCCACATTGTTTACAAACAAATGTATGAAATTCAACCATGGTGTATCTCCTGATGCCGCATTTGCATGACGAATTTCTAGCTCCACTAGCCCCATTAAATCTTTCTAAGAAGCCACAGGAAGTCCACCTTGAATGGTTTGTTTAAATATGACTAAAATACATATACCCGCTACAACATGATTTAGTTGCCTCTTGACCACGCACATCTTTATGAAGCCCAAAGCGCATCAATGTTATTTGACGTTGATCAAAATTCTCACGACTAGCCTACTTCCGATGTTTCCTTTTTGCATCAGTTCTTTGACGCTTTTCTTCGTCCCATTCTCTATCGTGCATTCTGCCAATTAAGCAAGGTTTGTTAAAAGATCTGCCAAAAACTGATGTTCAAGCAGATGTAAGTAAATATTGCAACAAAAAGAAAAAAAAATAGCTAGTGATGTTCTTTCTGCAGGCAGGATCTACTTCTAATAACCGCCTTCCAGCCAGAAATTTTGATTTGGCAATATAATTAAGTAACCTAATAAAACTACAACACATCACCTAATAAAACTACAACACATCAGCTCCCAAAATACAACTTTGACCAGTCATTTCTGTTGCAATGTATTTATGTAACCTAATAAAATTACAAGAAATAATTCTTCTGCTGCCAAACTTTCGAATGTGTCGCAGCATGCAACCCATGAAGGGAGGGGGCATCTTATGACCACAATGTGTTTGAATAATATATAAAGCCTGCTAATTCAATTTAATTATTTATCTTTGTATGTATACCAAAAACCGATTCCTTATGAAAAGCTAAAATAATGAGGATCATGAAAACAAATGAAAACAAATTAATTTAGAATTGAAAATTTTGATCAATTAATTTTTCATATACCCTTACCGTCTAACACGTCAAGGGAATTTTTTTTTTGTACGCAACTTATGCATGCACCAACCATTGATCTTCATTTGATGGCTAGGATTTAACATCATGTCAACCATGGGTATTATACAGGGCATAAATTTCAATATACATTACCAAAGGCAATAATTAATTTGAAACCAGAATTAGTGTGTGTACATAGTCAGCTATTTGTATGTTAGCATAAACAAGACAAATAGTGTGCACACATTGTCCTTGTCTGTACGAGACAAAGGCCAAGGCATTTAGAATCGGGTATGCAAGAACAAGTGAACTGAGTGGCGTTGCACAAGGATTTGAAATCCAATTTTTAGCTGCAATTACCATGCATCAATTGGAACATTCACTGCCAGTTACACACAGCATTGCCAAGAAATTTCTACATTCTTTACCTACCACCTAATGACTATGTAACCTGGAATAGCTTTTTTATTGACTAAGGCCTTGTCCTTTTCAGGTAATTTTTCAGCTGAAACCAGCTGAAAAATATAATCTGAAAAGGTTGTGACCCCTTGAGAGAGGCCTTGGAGAGTCCAAAAAATTATTTAAAATATTTTAGTAACTCTGAGAAGAACCACTTAAAACCCCACAAAAAATGATTAAAAGTACTACTACCTCAGTTTTTTTATTTGACGCCTTTGTCTTTTGGACACACCTTTGATCATTTGTCTTATTAAAAAATTTAATGCAAACATGCAAAAAAATAAGTCATGTTTCAAGTAATTTTAATGATAAAAGAAATCACAACAAAATAAATGATACTTACATAGTTTTTTTTAAATAAGACGAACGATCAAAGGCGTGTCCAAAAGTCAAAAGTGTCAAATAAAAAAGAACGGAGGGAGTACATCGTTTGGCTTATACAAAAATAATATTTTGAGCAGTAGATTTTAATTTTAATTTAAGTTGTAAAGAACAAGGCCTAGGTCTATTTTTCATCATGAATAGCAATAATTTACCTACAAAAATGCTGTATGCTAAAAAAGCTCAAGGAAAATAAAGAATCATGTACATTTTACAAGGTAGTGTAATATGTAACTTCATATGAAAAGTGAAAACACAATTATTAAAGTGGAAAACTGCAAAGGCGGAGATTTTGTGATGTAATTTTGCAAAGGCGGAGATTTTAAGTGGAACAGATCATGTGGTTTGCGTGACAAGTACTGAGATTTGAAAAATACATTGTCAAGTGTATAATATTGCAAATTGTAGGAAATTATGCATTATTTTTTTTTTGAGAAATTATTATTTCCAAAAACTTACTGGTCAGGGTCTCTTCGACTTGTCTTGCTTGTTGAATCCTTGCCATGCATCCTAGGGAGGTCATCAGCATGTGACGCCCGGTGCTGTGAAATAGCACCCTTTCGTTCTCGCTCACGTACGTCGAATAATTGAGAGCTACCAACTCCATGGCTGAGTGGCTGCACAACAGGTGTGTATTCCCCAGCTTCTAAAGCAGACTGATCTCTCTTAATCTTCCGCCGTTTGGAAGCACTATTTGGGTCAGTGTCTTCCTTCATAGTATTAACTTTGTCCCTATCCCTGTCATCAACCTATAAAACCAGCAAAGGATCAGGAATTCAAACAAGTACCTTTTAGGGTTACATGCTACAAACTCATAAAAGAGAATATTGCGATTTTCTGAATCAAGTCATTAGAACCATACATCCGTCAAGCGAGAAAGCAATAAAGCAAGCACAAGACACGCATTAACTACTTATCTCTGGAACTAAACAAAAGATAACAGTGGTCATAAATCACAAAAGATGTAAGGGGTAAAAACATATTTACCTTGCTTGATGGAATATCCCGATCTTCACGCTTTCTATCCCGGAGATCATCCTCTCTTCTGTGTTTTCCATCATCCTGCGACAACGAAGCGTTCTCCTCCATGTGCCACCTTTCTTTCTCATCACGCCTGGGAGATGACCGTTGAGTATGCCTGGTGCTAGCACCCCTTCGGTCACTATCTTCGTCTCTTCGGTTAGCACCAACTGATTGGGGTACAAAACTTGCTGGAAGAGGTGGAGGCGGTGGCAAGCTTTGTCCACGGAACCGTTCATCAGACGAATGTGCACGATCTGTGGTGGTTTCAGCATGCTTAGCTTTATTCCTCTCCTCCTTATTCCTATCTTCTCTTCCTTTTTCAGGAGCTCTATCTGTCCCTCGATCTTGCATCCTTTCAATAGAACGCTCCCTCCTCTCCACTAATCTGTCTGTTGATCTCTCAACTATGTCTTCGCCACGACGCCTCTCAGTTCGATCAGCTTTTTCTCTAGGATCTCTGTCATATTTCTCATCAACCTTTTCTTTTAATTTCTCTGTCCGAATTAGGTTTTGTTCCTCACTGGCATTCTTCTCGTGATCCACAGAACGAAATTTATCTACTGACCGCAACTCCAAAATTTTTTCTTTGTCTGTATGGTGTTCTGCCAAGTCACCATCCCGGCCTTCAATCTCTCCTTTCCTCCGTTTACTTGCTCTATCTTGTTCTTCAACTGGAGCAGATCTTTTTTGCTGTTTCACGGTAGAGTCAATCAAGTCAGTAGATTCACCGGAGGCATTTGCTGTTCCACCATTATGTGTAGCCAACACTGTCGATCTTTGGGAAGATGCTGATACCTTTCTTGGTGCAGGATGTACATTACCATTGGTACCAACCAAAGAACTGCTGTTGGTGTCTTGCACACCATCAGCTGCCTGAGACAATACTTCTCTATCAACAGGAAGAGCAGAGACTTGTTGAATAAGTCCCCTGCTAGTAGATTTTCCAGACTTCGTGTCTTCCTTTACCATATCATGCTTAGATACCTTACCAGCATTGTGTGCAGCACGCTTTTGTGTCGCCCTTGTCTGTTGTGTTTAAAAAAATGGTTGATTACAAAGATGTCCAGCACATAATTTCTCATAGTTATGCATCCAAACAAAACAAAGCGCTATAAATTGCCTATTAATATAATATGTTTAACTGTTTTGAGTACTAAACTAAGAGGTACCTCAGATTCTGCAGTTGGCTTCACCCTAACTCCTTCATCAGAAAGAAGTTTTGGAGGTTCATCAGTACCACGTACAACTCCTGAAACTTTACCTTGTGCAGACGAAGATGATATTTGACTATCAGATCCATTTGCAGACAATGCACTCTTCTTTTGTTGAGCATCTGGCTTCATGGTACCTTCTGACCTTTCATGTTTACTCTCTGTAGATTTTGCACGCACACTCTGATCTTTTGCTGTCAAGGGATCTGTTGACTGATTTCCTGTAGGAGACTCAAAGATAAATTATGTTCAAACTGATCATAATATTTTCCACAAAGGAACACCATATTTATTTTCTACTCACCAGCAACAGATTTAGCAGGCACAGGCTTCAGATCCAGGTGACCCATGCCAAACTCCTCTTCAGATAGCCATGAACTCTGCATAAGCATAACATTAATCATTCCACAAATACAACTTATCTTAGTCTTTTACATGAATAGCTGTCTAATGGCAGGCAGAAAAATGTACCAATTATGAAAGACGTAAGCATTACCTTGCGAGCTGCCAAAGCAGCAGCAACACCAGTGGCCAGAACTTTCAAATCCTCCCTCTCATCCCCCTTCAGCTTAGCAACCTGGACAAAATGTATTGGTGAGAGAGAGCACAACATATCACGATTCATGAATGGTGGAGGATAATAGGTTTACCCGTTTCTCGAGATTCACACCACTTTTACGAATCACAGGAAAAATACTTGATATCTTTGTGAGAACAACAAGGGCGTTTCTAATTTCCATGTATTCTTTTGATTCCATACACTGATTAAGCACCTTGGTGATTCTTGAACTCCATTTCCAATGAACCTTTGAAAAGTACAAAAAAATGTTCAAAAACATATATCATAAATAAAATGGCAAATCGAAAAATGGCTCCCCATAAAATTTTAGATATTAGATATCTACCTTTATTTATATTTTAAAGTAACAACCAAAATATATAGTAAAATCAGCAACGACCACAAATATTAGTTTCGTGAAACCTGTTAAAGTAGATAGGTATAAGGGGGTTCTTTGCACTTTTCATCTCTCTTGCACATACACATATAGCCCATTTTGGGCCACCAATAGACATGTTGCAACTGTAACATAGTATGGGTTAGGGTTCCCCTCACCCTCCAATCCTCCATCTTGCAGCCACAGCCAGCTCATCAACGGCCAGCCGTGACACCGTCGTTGGAGGATCACTCCGGCGGCACCTCTCTCTCTCCCTCCCTCCCTGTCGTGCGTGTGTCATCGATCCGAGCCGCCATCGGTTCATGTCATTCCGTGTGAGCCTCACGCACCCTATGTTGCCAGCCCAAGAAGCTGGATCCGCATGCACCTATTCGCACACGCCGTCATCCGTAGCCTGCTCCCACTTGGGACCGCCGCCGCCACTGTCAAGGACGTCGGGACCTAGGGAAGCTGGCCCTTGGCTACGGAGTTCGTAGCCACGGTCCGTCTTCGCCGGCGAGGTTTTGCTCCTCTGCCGTTGGCTTGTTGGGAGGGAGACGAGAGATTAGAGATAACGATCTTGCTTAATCTTCCCAATCTGTCGTTACAGGAATATATGGCCAAGGGCCTTAACCAATCTCTCCTAGACTTCAGGAATAAAAATAGAAACTAATCTCTTTTCCAAACTTAGCCACTCGTGGTGGCTCTCTCTCTGCAGCAGCAGCTGCTGCTCATGTGGCGGCAAGATGTCACGGCGGCGCTCAGACGGCGCGCCATTACATGACATCTCTCCCCCCCTCGAGACCCAGCTCGTCCTCGAGCTGAAAGTCGGGGTACTTGATGCGGAACTCGTGGAGGTCCTCCCATGAAGCAGATTCTGCCGGCTCGCCACGCCAATGCACGAGCACCTGGCGAACCCCTCGCGCCAGGCGAGCTCGCTCGACCCGGAGGGGCTCTGGAACCACCGCGCCATGGTGGACTGTGGGCAGGTCAGGAGGCGTAGCCGGCGGAGTCCCGATGAATTTCTTGAGCACTCCAACATGGAACACATCGTGAAGACGCGCGCCCGGCGGCAGTTCCAGGCGGACAGCGACGTCGTTGATCAGTTCGGCGACACGGTAGGGGCCGACGAAGCGGGGCTTGAGCTTCCCCGTGGTCAAGCGTGGAAGGGAGGTGGCCGCGCGCTGACGGAGACGCAGGAACACCCAGTCGCCGACCTGGTAAGACACCCGCCGATGGAGCCGGTCGTAGTGGCGCTTCTGCACCGCCTGCGCCTGTTCCAGGCGATAGCGGATGTCGGCGAGGAAGGCCTCGCGATCTTCCATCTCCTGGGCAACAGCTTCGTGCCCATGAGGCGCATGAGCTCGCGCCAGAACGCCGAAGTGAACACCGGGTCACGATCGGACACGGTGGACTGCGGGATGCCGTGGAGACGCACGATGTCGGCGAAGAAGGCCTGCGCCACGGACTCGGCGGTGTATGGGTGCGCCAAGGGAATGAAGTGGCAGTACTTGCTGAAGCGGTCCACGACGGAGAGGATGACCGTCTTCCCATGCACCCGGGGCAGCGCCTCCACGAAGTCCAGACCGATGTCTGCCCAGACGATGGAGGGAACTGGCAATGGTTGCAGCAAGCCGGCCGGGTGCAGGTGTTCGGACTTGTACCGCTGACATGTCGCGCACGCCCGCACGAAATCCTGCACCAAACGACGCATGTTGGGGAAATGGAAGTCGCGGCGGAGGCGGTGCAGCGTGCGGTGGACGCCCTCGTGGCCATCGTCGTGGATTGCGGCCAGGATCTCCTGCAGGAGTGGTGAGGCGGGCGGGATGTACAGGAGCCCGTCGTAGGCGACCATGTCGTCTATCACTGCCCACGGCGCCGTGCGCGTGCCGGCGTGGACCTCGCCATGGATGGCGACCAGGGCCGGATCAGTGGCCTGGGCGTGACGGAGGCGCGCGATGAAGTCAAAGCGGGGTGCCGAGATTGCCAGCAACTCGCCCTCGTCGGTGTCGCGGCAGGAGAGGGCATCTGCCACGGTGTTCGTCGCATGGGTTCGGCGCCGTGCTCGCCCAGGACGGCCACCCGGTCGCCTTCTTCAGCCGGCCCATCGCCCCCCGACACCGCTCCCTCGCCGCGTACGAGCGGGAACTCATCGGCCACGGGTGATGCGGTGGTCGTGCGCGCGTTTGGGGGGCAGCCCGGTGGGCGCGGCGAAGATGTCCCCAAAGGAATCCAGGAGCTCGTCGAGGAGGGGCTCTCCGGCGCCCGTGGCGAGGGTCAGCCTTATTGGAGACGCCACGCCCGACCAGCAGATGGTGCGCCCCTGGTGGTGGAACGTCATCCGGCGCCGGGCGAGGTCCCAAACAATTGGGCCCAAGGCGCCGAGCCACCGGGTGCCGAGGACCACGTCATAGCCCGCCAACGGCATGACGAAGAGGTCGGCAGGGAATGCGGCGCCGTCGATGGTCAGTGGCGCGCCGCGGATGACCCCGACGCACGAGACGCTCTCGCCGTTGGCGACCATAGCCGTGAGGCGTGGACGCTGCTGAAGAGGAAGGCCGGAACGCCGGGCAGCCGCCTCGGAGATGAAGTTGTGCGTGCTGCCGGAGTCGAGGAGGGCGACGAGCGCCACGGAGCCGAGCGCGACGGCGACCAGCATGGTGTCGGCGAAGGAGACCCCGGCGAGGGCCTGTAGGGAGAAGACAGGGGCGTCCCCGGCCGCGGCCTCCTCAGACTCCGCGGTGGAGCCGTCGGCATCGTCCTCCTCGATGCCCTCCAGGAGGAACAGCCGCTGGCAGACGCGGTTGTGGCCCCGGGTGTACTTCTCGTCGCAGTTGTAGCAAAGGCCTTTTCGGCGCCGCTCCTCTTGCTCCGCCTGGGTGAGGCGCTTGATCTGGCGGCCCTCGACGGAGATCGTTGCGGGTGCGGCCGCTCTGGGACCCGGCCTTGGCGAGGGCAGCGGGCGGCGCGCAGAAGCCGAGGCCGTGGCGGGCCCCGGGGCGCTGGGGAGGCGTACTGCTCGCGCAGCTCAAACTGCCGGGCCAGACTCATGGCGGCGGCCAGGGACTGCGGGTTCTGGATGCGGACGTCGATATTGAGCGGCGGCTGGAGACCACCGGTGAAGAGTTGGACCCGCTGCGACTCCTCGAGCGGACCGGCACGAGGAAGGAGCGCCTGGAACCGATCTTGATATTCAGCGACCGTGCCCGTACGCCGGCACTCAGCCAATTCGGCCAGCGGAGCCGAGCGCAGCGGCGGCCCATAGCGCAGGTGCAGCAGCTCCTTGAACCGACGCCATGACGGGGTGCCTTCGTCCCTCTGGACCTGGACGTACCACATCTGCGCGCCGTCCTCCAAGTTGTAGGAGGCCATCCAGACCTTTTCCTCCTCCATGATCCGCTGCTGATGGAAGTACGATTCGCAGCGATTGACGAAGATCAACGGATCGGTTTTTCCGTCGTACCGGGGAAAATCCATCTTCTGGAACCGCGGGGGCCGATCATTGTGGTGCTGACCGTCATTGCCCCCGTTGGGGCCTGACGAAGAGGACTTCTCCTTCTGCAGCGCGGTCACGGTCGTCTGCAGGTTCGTCACAGTCGTGGTCAGGGACTCGATCATCTTGGCGAGATCAGCAATGGTCGGGTCCGACATGGCTGAAGTAATCGGGGCGGCGGCTGATGGTGGTGGATTGGGTGGGCTGGGTGGTGGCGCGGAGGTAGCGGGCTGTTGAGGCGGCGCGGCAGAGGAAGACGAGGCACGCCTGGAAGCTGATACCAGGTTGTCAAGGACGTCGGGACCTAGGGAAGCTGGCCCTTGGCTACGGAGTTCGTAGCCACGGTCCGTCTTCGCCGGCGAGGTTTTGCCCCTCTGCCGTCGGCTTGTTGGGAGGGAGACGAGAGATTAGAGATAACGATCTTGCTTAATCTTCCCAATCTGTCGTTACAGGAATATATGGCCAAGGGCCTTAACCAATCTCTCCTAGACTTCAGGAATAAAAATAGAAACTAATCTCTCTTTTCCAAACTTAGCCACTCGTGGTGGCCTCCTCCTGCGCGCGCGCAGTGCGTTCTGTGGCGCGGCGCATGTCACGGCGGCGCCTGTACATGCGCCCCCACATGACAGCCACTACCTCCAACCATTGGCTACGTGGGAGCTACAGCAGACTAAATTCCAACCGAGCAATCACGCTCTCTAGAGCTTAGTCCTCCGACTAGCCAGCTCTCTCCAACAAGGCAACTCCTCCATTGATGCCTTCTACCTTCATTTCAGAGATGCATGTCGACAGCTTGACTCTTTTCAGCCGGCCACAGACCCTACCTATGCGACTTGTGTTCGTACCCGACAACATCTAACTAAGCAATGTCTCTTCGAGTTCCTCGCCCATCTTCGTCTGGAGTTTGAGCCACTTTGTGCTCAGCTCCTCGCTCGCTCGCCGTTACCCTCTCTTGTTGAGGCTCTCACTCAAGTCCGGAGACACGCATTGGTGTTCTCTCGTTTCCCTCAACCGTCTCTCTTCTCAACGGTCTTGTGGGTGGCCTATGATCGTGACATGTTTTTACTCTAGTTGCCAACTGTATCACTGTTCTCTCTTGTGGCCTTTGCCTCCGTCCGTCAACCATCTTCCATTTTGATGTGAAGAATGTGTTTCTTCATGGTGAGCTGCAAGAGGTTTACATGCACCCACCTTCTGGCTACCCTATGCCAAATGGGCACGTTTGCCGCCTCACTACGGCCTTAAACAAGCCCCACGTGCTTGGTTCGAGCGTTTTGCCTATCGTCACTGCTGCTAGCATATGACCCACCTCTTTGTCCACACTTCCTCTTGTAGTTAGACCCTTCTCTATGTGGACGACGTGATCATCAGTGGAGATGATCCTCAGTATATTGCTTTTGTTAAGGCCAATCTCACTGAGCAGTTCCTATGTCTGATCTTGGTCCTCTTCGTTACTTCCTTGGGCTTGAGGTCAATTCTACGCTTGAGGGCTTTTACCCCTCCCAACGGAAGTAAATCTAAGATTTCCTTGCTCATGCTTGCCTTAGTGATCAGCGCATGGAGCTCCGACTCTAGCTTCGTCCAACCGACGATACCCCTCTTGAGGATCGTACTTAGTATTTCCACCTAGCGTTACTCGTTCTAACATTTCTCGTGACGTCCATATTCTCAGTCAGTTCATGTCCTTCAACTCAGCTCCACTATATTCACCTTCTTCGTTTCCTCCGGTATCTTCGTGGCATGATTGATCGTCATCTCTTCTTCTTGACCTCTAGCTCCTTACAACTTAAAGCCTATTCTGATGCAGCTTGGGTTGGCGATTCTACTAATCGCAAGTCTCTCTCCGCTTACTTTGTCTTCCTTGGCTCTTCCTAGATTTCTTGCAAGACCAATCGACATAAGACTATTTCTCACTCTAGCAATGAGGCCGAGGTTCGTGCAGTCGCTTCTATGACAGTTGAGGTGACCTAGCTTCGGTGGCTACTAGTAGATCTTGGTGTTCCACCTTCTGCTCCTACGACCGTTTACTTCGACGGCACTGATGTCATCAGCATTGCTTGAGATCTGGCTAAGGATGAGCTCACCAAACACATTGGTGTTGATGCTTTCTACATTAGTCTCAGATGCAAGACCAAGTGGTGTACTATTAGTCATGTGCCTTCGGCTCATCAACTTGCCGACTTTTTCACCAGGGCACAGACTATAGCGCAGCATGATTGTCATCTCTCCAAACTCATGTTGTAGATCCAACTTGAGTTTGAGGGGGGTGTTAAAGTAGATATGCATAGGGGCTCTTTGCGCTTTTTATCTCTCTCATGTACATATAGCCCGTTTTGAGTCCCCCATTGTGACATGCTGATATTGTAACAAAACCATGCTGAATTCTTATCATGGATTGGATAAACAGAATAGAGTTTTCAATCCAATAAAATGGGGATATACACATTAACAGATCAGAAATGCATGCAGTGAGTAAAAGTGTAAAACAAATAAGAGATACACATTAAGATGCTTTAAGTTTTCACATATCAAAGCTAAGTACCCAGTACACTTCTATCCCAGAGCTCACACAAGAACCGTTCTACAGCAAAGCTCACTGATTCCAAAATGACTTACGAGAACAGCCAATACATAACTCAGTTGGCCACCAATCAGATTCTCTAATCTAACCCCCCCCCCCCACCCCCTCACAAAAAAAAATAAAATAAAAAGGGGGGGTAAAATACAGTCCAAAAAAATAATGGAGGAACTCTGATTACCATCTTTTGCAAATGTAGCAGATGACAAACCACATTAGTAGAGAAAATTTACGTTAATTAGGGCAGTATCCATGTATGCTGAGGCAGGCTTGGCCGGCTGTTTAATGTAGCTTCTAAATTTTCTAAGGGATTCATTAGCAAAAATTAAAATCCATGCACTCATTTCAGTCCAAACCTGGTGCATAAAAACCTCATTCAACGGCTGACAATCTGACATGGTGAGTTAGAATGTTACTACCTAAACATGATTTTTGCCCAGTACCATCCACATAAGATAATTTCTTTAATTGAAAAACATATACGGACATTATTTTTTACATATGTAAAGGCATCAAGCCATGTTTGGAACTTCTGGACATTTCCATATGTCCAATTGTCCTATTATACGATTCATAAATACAAGTATGCAACTTAAGTCTTAAATTTTCAACACATTTGTGATTGAGACACTAAAGGTAGTATCCACATGGGATTTTCCCTGAATTAAAAAACATATATGGACTTTATTTTTTACAGATGTACAGACATAAAGCCATGTTAGAAATTTCCATACGACCATATCACAACAAACTAGGTTTGCATTACTGTCCAATTGCATTGCTATACAATTCATCAATACAAGTATGTAACTTGGCCCTAAATTTAACACAAGCCCTATTAATCATCTCTATGTTTCATTTCTACCATAAAGCAAATGAAAAAAAATGCAGAAGATACTTAATTATGTAATAAATATAATTGTTCAAGGAGTGGTGAAACATACTCGAATAAACTGGCTATAAGATACACGCTGGCTATTTGGAAATCGGAAGTACACAGCAAAACCTGGCTTATTTCCACATTCACGCTCATATATTGATTCATCACTCTGCAAAATATTGGAAATGAAATTTAGAAGCACTCTCATAGATGTAATAGCCAGAAGAAAAGTTGTCCAATCATGTGTGCTACCCACGGTTTACAAAACCGCCGGTTAACCGCAGCTAACCGCGCCTCCGCGGGGGCACGGTTAGGTAAACCGGCGGTTTAGGGTTTAGGGGTTTGAGCAAAATTCGTTTAAATAAATTTTGAATGTAAAATATACATGAAATTTCTAAAAATACTATTATTCATTCTAAGCATTTTGGCTCAAACAAAATTTTAAAAATCAAATTTCTAATGTATATTTTAAAGAATTTTACCAATTTTCATCGATTTTCACCCATTTTGAATTTTTTCCCTTAGAAACCGCGGCTAACCGCGAAAAACCGCCGGTTAATCACCAAAAACCGCGGCTAACCGCGGGCAAAACCGGCTAACCCTAATTTTGCATTTAGGGTGAAAACCGTGGCTAACCGTGGCTAACCGCGGTTAACCGGCTCCGCGCAGTAGACTGTTTGGAGCTTCTCCGCGGTTTTGCAAACCCTGGTGTTACCTCCATTATTTACTATAATATTAATACTATGGTAAAGAATGTGTAACACACTTGAAAAAATAAATAGTTAAATACCTTCCAATAGTAGGCCATCTTCAATGTCTCCTGAAGAAACCTTCCAAGCCTACCGGCTTCATATTCTGTGCAACAACAGACCATTGGCTGTAGTGTCTTGCAGATAAAGACATCAATATGATTCACCGTGTTGAAAAATGGAGTTTCAAGTGAATGAAGTGTTTGGACAAATGTGGCACAATACACAGCATCCTGCATGCTAAAAACACAGCGTGGGTATATACACCGCTGGAGAAATTCCATGTTGATCTTCAGTGCATCTGGACTGGAACTCAACCACTTATCCTTTTCACGGGCTAGCCTTTGGAGGACTGATCCAATGTGTTGTTGATGCTTCTGAGATTCATTATTCAATTTATCAAGTAAATCCTGGATTCTCTCCTTGTCCTTTTTACGTCGTGATATTGCAATGCTAGAGTTATCTGAGTTATCTTCCAGCTGTTTGAGATTTTCATGCAGCTTCTTGATTTCTGCATCATAACGGTCTTTTGGGAAATGAAGGTCATACAGAGTTAAGCCCCAGAAAGTAGCATATAGTTCAGGTGAAAGACTGTTCCAGGCTTTTGTTGGTAAAATTGTCCGTGCAATGTTGAGAAGATCTGACCACCTGTGTGCAAGACATAATACAGAGAACAGCATGTGAACTGAGAACATAAAATACAAAAAAAACTGAACTCAAGGAGGATTCAAAAGGTAAATTCATGGGTTTCTTGAATTTTTCATGACTTTTGCTAGTTTGGTTACATGGTGATTGCACAGGAAGCTTGATTGCATAGGATATGTTGCTAATTACTCAAGGTATAATTGGTTCACTAGTTCCCTACCAGCTTCCGGTGATCTCAAGATCTTCCCTAATCTTTATTAATGAGAAACAAGTGGGGATCAGGTAGTTCTAATTCTTAGGGTGTTAACTTTACTTTAACAGTTCTTTCTTTGTAATTTAATTTTTAACTTTATATTTGAGTGGAGATAAGTTTGGTAGTTATATGGACAATCACCATGCAGTTGTGGAGAAATAAAGGAACCAGCTCGCTAGCTCTGCACATGGAACTTACTACAAGCATAAATGAGTGAACTAGGAGGCATATAGATACAAAAGGCGGCAATAAAATAATTAAGATGCGATGATTCACACTATTGAATAGATCCTAGAAATGCACAAATAAAATATAAATATTGCACACAAATTTCAACCCATGCTAGGAGAAGTGTTTAAACAATTTATATGAAATTTGCGGTTGTGTTCTATGGTGCAATACCATCACAACATCTCTAACACCAAGTAAAATGTCATGCAGTACATCCAAACTAATGGCAGACGATCATAAAAGACTTACATGATTGACTTCTGTGATGAGTCAAAATACAAGATCATATCGTCACATGACACAGACTCCCCTTCTTCATTGTCATCCAAAGGCCAACAGGTGTCACCTCCATTAGTGCTTTTGAAAAGCCTCATCACCGGGCGGTATATAAGAAAAGCAACCTTGAATACAGTGGAAACACTACTGTGTTTACTCTCAAGTTGAGGCGTAAGAAATAATCAAATAAGCTCAAGCACATAAACTATGCAGAGAAAACACAAGATAGGAGTGTATTACGTCTGGCTCGATATGGAATTTATGAACCAGATCTTCCAGCGGAGGTATTAGTTGAACATAACTAGGTGGAGTTACAGCACTTGAAAGAAACTCAACATACTGAAGTAGTATTCCATGACACCTATCGAAATGCTCGCTGACCATTTTGATATATGTGGCATCTGCATTTATTATAATCCTGAGAACAATAACAACAGTATCAAGCTTAAAAGAGTGGTGCAAGAAGTAAAAAATTGAATATGACAGGCCATATGGCCAATATATGAATTTTTTTATACAGGTATCTCATGATACAGACTAAAGGTCAAGAAATGAAAAAGGAAATCTTACTTGGATCGATGCTGAGCAATAAGCAGTAAAAGAGGAATTGCAAGTTTGGGTTCTTCTTTTGGAAGTAAAGAATCCCTCAGCTTGTTTGTAGACTTATTCAGGACCTACAAAATCAAATGCTTTGGTAAATTGTTTTTGGTCAAAATTTGACCTTAGCATTGCATTATGAATGGATCACTGGTTCCTTGCAACCTTATAGTTCCTTGTTGATCCAAACAGTGAAGCTTGAAGACGCAATGTCTCACTCCCAGCCATAGCATCGACCTGTTCCTCAGTCATGTTCTCTGTGTACTGCACATTTGCCATTTGCTGGATAAGTTCCTGCATCATTGATCGTTTTAAGACTTCAGGTTCGTATACAATCCATGAAAGAAGGAAGCTTCAAGGTAGCCAACAGACCTCCAGTACAACAAGCTCAATGCCCGAGCCTTTCTTCAGTTGGTTAACGAGGTACTCGAAAAGGCTTTTCAGCTCCACGGAAAGATGCTTCTTGCACCTGTAAAAATTATTGGTTCAAAAGTAAACAGCATTATGAAACAGGAGTATAAAGACAAAAGTCAAACGGGCACAATCACGTCAGGGAGGTATGTAGACGAAACATTCTACATCAGGGACAAAAGTATACTTTTTCCTAGTGTATTTATGCCATCAAGTATGTAGACGAAACATTCTACATCAGGGACAAAAGTATACTTTTTCCTAGTGTATTTATGCCATCAACAAAATGTGAAGGGGTTTATTTAACTATCCAACAGATTATGCATCCACCAAAGTTTAAAATCATATGTGCTTTTGCAGCATATTTGTGATATCTTTGTGAAAGGTAACATCCAAACAAATAAATATAATTAGCATGGATGGACAAAATGCTAGACTTTGCGAATAGCCACTATGAAAGATTATATCTTTGAATTATTTAACATCCAAAATAGTGACATTTCGTCTATTGTAACTTACTACTATGGAATAAAAGGCAAATAAAATAGCAACACCGAATTTGAATATATTTCATTGTTTTAGCCTTTTGACGAAAGCAACTATAGGTGCCTAATAAGTAGTAATGTACAAGTCGATAATTCACTAGATCATAATAAGGTTTAACTAAAAACTAGTCATTACATCACATCACGTGTAAAGACTAAAGAATGTAAACACAGTTCAGGGTTCAAAACTACATACAGGTGCCCCCAAAATGATGCGAGACACTGAAGCCAATCTGACAAATTAAGGCCGTCATCTTTAAGTTTTTCACGACCACCTTGAGCCAAGCGTTCAATTACAATATATTGCAAGATGTCATACTCCAGCTGTAAATGAAGCACATTTAAACAATGTTATAGATAGAAACATATAACAATTTAAAGACATGCACAAAACAACTATAGCAGATATTATATATAAAAAAAAGAATGAGGATATGCATAAAACACAAATCAATGTGTGACTAATACCTGAGTCAAATATTTAAAAGCATCCACGACAGGATTTATCATATCCCTGTATGCTTCAACCTGCAGATTGTTGTCAATGAAAAAAAATATGGAAGGATTGGAGATAGAACAGGATCAAAACAAACAAGGACTATAAGGGTTTCCTAAAATCACTGAATAATCATAGCTGACTCAGTAAAAAAAAAATATCTTAAAAATCTCTTGGCCAATCTCACTCCATTACCATTCTTTCAGCATCATTACAACTAAAAATTATCATGTTAATTTCATCCAGACTCGACATTAATGAGATAAATCCTATAAGGCTAAACATTGGAGTATCTAGTGAATCCTTTGTCAGATGTATGTTTTCAGTAAAAGGCTAAAGTAGATCTAGAGAGGTCACCAGTAACCACCAAGGAGGGGCATCATATATTCATATATTTATATATATTACTCCAGAAATATACTGCCAAAAGGAGCTGATGTAGCTAATGTCAAAAACAGAAGTGCTAAGAACATATGACGGTACAGGTGGTAGGTGTCAAGAAACCCCAAAAGAGAATAAAAGTGCACAATACAGTGCGGATGGAGCTATCAGCAGATGAAGCAATGGCTGGCTATCTCCAACACTATACAAGAAAAAAAGAACAAGAAGTAATTTGAAGAAGAAGAAGAAGAAGAAGAAGAAGAAGAAGAAGAAGAAAGATATCGCTATCACAGATGAAGCAATAGCTGATCATCTCCAACACCATAGAAGAAAAAAGAACACAAGTAATTTCAAGAAAAAAAAAATGTCGCTGGTCCAAATGGAAGTAACCAAGTACAACATATCGCTTACCAAAGCAAACATTATGTCTCAAATATAACTACAATATAGCAATTTTTACCCAAATGAGCAATCATATGCATGAGTTGGTTCAAGATACCTGTTGGATAATTGTCCGAAGTACAGTCATTGGATTTGCATGGGCAAGTTTAGCCACCATGCGGCCAAGCTGCTTCAGATTTTCCTTAGCCAGACGTTTTAGGAGCCTTCTGGTGTCCAGCTATTTTTTTAAGAAAAAATGCCAGTAAATTAGAAATTTTAAGATAAAATATAAAAAAAATCACAGAATAAGTAGAAAACCTTAGCAGTTTGCCTCGCGGCAAGGACAATTGGGTTTTGTTCAGTGTCCTTCTCCCATTCACCATACAAACGATAGCGGGCCTAAACATGAATAGTAGCTGACTGCTTAAGACTGAATAGAGCAGTAAAACAAACTGCAAAGCCATATGACAATTGACAAACCTCATATGGAAGAAGGGAAAGAACTCCCCATATCTCCATATCAACAGCAGGATTAGCAGGTATAAGCTGCAATGAAGGAAGCAAGCATGACCCAAGTGTTTCTTCGATCCGAGATTCCAGAGAAGTTACACCAGCTGTACAGGTTGATTCTTTTGATGAAAGGTAGTATGCTTTTAGTACTCTGCAAACCTGAAGAGTTAACATATAGAATGAAATATTGAGTAAGGTATTCATAGGGCATAGACATCATGTTCTAATGCATTTTAAAAGAATGTAACAGGAGCCTTCTGTGTTGTAAGCTGCAAAATATGTAACTAAATTGTTGTGGCTAGGCAAAAAGGGAAAGGATAGCAATTTTGTCTTCTAATTTATTAGACCAAATGCAGGCCAGGAGGGAAAATCCTGGTTTTGATAACCATTAATAAAATGGAAAAAAAATCATGATATGACACTTTGTAGTTTGTAAAAATATCACCAACACAAATTAATAGTACATGACATAAATGTACAAGAGAAAATCTACAGTCATACAAAATATGCCAGCATTAAGTATAGCAAGATAGTGAGAAGGTACTAACAGGAGAATACTTAGCAGTAAAAGGATTTGATAGTACCTTCTGAAATAATTGTGTATCACGGTGAAGGTAAGGTCCACAGGTGGTAAGCATTTGGAAGAACTCTTTGGGCAGATCAACTGAAGAAATTAGTGAAGAGACAGTTGATGTGTCCATCATGTGAGCGTTGCTGTTAGGAGGGATTTTATAATATGTTTGACAAGCTATATTGTAGGCTGGAGATATAGTTTTTTCAATTATTCTGCACAAATGAAAATTAGAATTAAACAACATAAACCAAGGAACATAACATAAACAATACAAGACACATCTCAGGCACACCATCATATACACTGCTTGCATTTTGTAAAGAAATGCAGGTAACAGTAATACAGATGCTTAGGCTGCTAATTGCATATGCAGAACCAGTTAACAAACCTAAATAAGCCATCACAGATTTCAATATGCTCTACAGGATTTAGGTGTGCAAGACGTTCAAAGAGCAGCTGTGCATGCCCCCTGTCAAATAATAACAGAGTTTAATCATTAACATTTATATCATGTGAAAAAAGGAAGACGTGTTTAATGTAAAATTGCAGTTGCTGTTAAGAATATTCATAGCATAGTTATACAACAATTAAAATTAATGCAATATATGTAGTTACCAATCATGAACTGAGAGGAAACCAAGAAGAAGGCCAAGTTTTTGGTTCTTCTCTATCTCAGGGGCTCGCTCCCCAACAATATCATTTTCCATCTCCAATGCTGTGTACATGTCAATAGTTATCTCTTGCTTCTCATCATCCATAAGGTCCTTTCCAGTTGCAGCGAGGTTTATTCTGCCTATTTTACTAGCCTGGAATAAAAAAAGATAGAGAAGACTAAGATCTATAAATAGAAACATCAATTCAATGCGCCCAATAACCATTGAGGTACAAAAAGAATATAGTCATGCCATCAGCACAACAGCACATTCATGCATAGCTTAAATCTTCAAGTTACTAAAAACACGGTTATGCTATACAACAACCAATAAGTCGTATTGCTACATCAGTCTGCAGATTTTTCTGTTGACAGACATATATTTACAGACAGCACATTCATGCATAGCTTAAATCTTCCAGTTACTAAAAACATGGTTATGCTATACAACAACCAATAAGTCGTATTGCTACATCAGTCTGCGGATTTTTCTGTTGACACACATATATTTACAAACAATTGTATGAACGATACTCCTTCAAAATAATAACTACAAAAAAATGTTATTGCAAAGAACCTGCCTATTTCACCAATCTAGTCCTCATTTAGATTTTAAAAAATCTCAATTAGGCCTCTCCCCTCAAACCCAAACAACTCTTCTTCCCAGTCAAGAACTCATGCAATTGTCCCACCATGAATTATGATCATGCACAGCCTCCTACCACGTCCCATGTTGACCATAAGGTGCACCAAGCACTTCCAGTATTCCATATGATAGTTGTATGCATAGGCCCACCCAGATTGCCTTGTTTTAGTCATATTAGGCCCTCCTTGATTCGTAATTGTAGTTTGGTTTTGGTTGTCATTGAAAAAGTTGAGGACCTCTAAAATGGTGCATGAAAAGACTAAAATAATATATTTGAGATCTTTGAGAAAAACCCCACAAAATCTCAAAAAAATTAATTCAAAATGTTACACTGAATGGTCAGTACAAAAAATAACAAAATTTCCAAATCAAACCAAAACCGTGAATCAAAGAGGGTCTTATTCACATAACTAGAACCATGGTTTTGATTTTTCAATGCATGGCCTGTGTCCCTCTTTATAAAATGGTATAATCATATTTTCTAGGTTTGTTTTTATAAAAGACAAAATATTCAAAAACATATGTTAGGAAACCTAACACCAATAGAAGATATGAACGACATAGGAGATTTGATGTTTGGTAACGCAGTTCGACCCAATTGCCTATATTTGCAGGGCATGCCTATGGGCACTCCTCCCCATCAACAATCCCATAACATACTGGTCATCAGAATCTCGACCATAAGCCGATCGAGACCCCTTGCGAGTTTATGCTACGATTGTTTTGGTCGTTGCCTATTATGACAGCATAATCCTTGTGCTATAGAACATAATAGAATGTTCTAGAATCTTGTAGTCTAGTTGCTGTCCAGAATTGTGTACAGCAAGGTGTCCTAGAATTAGTTGACCTCTAGTGTGTTCTAGAGTGACTTCTCACTAGAGTAATAAATAGGGAACTATATGAATATTCTAGAACTAGCTGGGCTGTAGGTCCTAGCCTCTATATATATGTGTGTGTATGCTTGTACTAAGAGTAAGAGAGAGAGAGAACTCCTTTCAGATTTCACTTGTCAGTAGCAAATTCAGCACCACTCCATTGAACTCCAGTGAGTTCAGCTCTCAACCTAGGCTGTTTTTCTAACATATTACAGTCCGACTCAAACTCTAACTTGCCCTACCTATTACAACTCAGAGTCCTACTCATATACATATTCGACACAAATCCTAACAACATAAGAGTCGTGTTTTGGAGTGGCACTTTTAATGTTCGAATCTTTGTCATAGTATTTTTCACTATCTACGTGTGCTGCAACAGTATTTTTTATATATACAAATCAGCCTTATACTCGCGCCAGTCACCAAAAAAGGATTTTTAAAGTCATAAAATGGACACTAACCTCGTCAATTCTCCTTGCAGTAAAGGAGTCATAATGCTCAAATGCCTCATCATCATTTGGAAGTAAATGAACATAGCTGAAAAAATTCCACAAGTGTGTTATCATATATCTGAGGTGAAGTTGAAAAAATTATTGCCAAATAAATAGATCTGACAACAACATCAACTCATGCTCATACAGTATAGGAATTAGGACAGTAAAAACAATCTGAGGACTATAAACAAATAAAGGTCTAGCTCTGCTGAAATAATAAACAACTGTAAAATTATCGCAAACAAAAATAAGAATCCACAACAAAGAGCAAAAACTGGAGAACAAACAGGGTATGAAGTTCCAAGCGAACATCAAAAAGAAATGTAATGTCAAAATACTAAATCTGCATGGATATAACCCTTATTAAAAGCATAACCACAAATTTTTTCAATATTTGAAATTCCCATATATATTTTTATGGACGATGTCAAGTACAAAGGGTTGAGATCAGAAAATCTAGAGAAGCGTGACAATTAACAAACTTACAGGTTATCAAGGTCAATAAAACCAGATTTGACCAACAAGGCTGCTATTCGGAAAAGACCGGGTGGAACAGTGCTGTTGACGTCCAATCGCTGGTAATATTGGAATTTGAAACCCAAAATTTGAGCAGCATGGGACTGAAATAAAGTAAATATGTAAGATGGGTGAAAATAGGACAAGACCTATGACAATTGATAATAATCTTTAGAGGCTGTCTAAATCATATTAAATCAATACCTTTGGGAAAAGAGGTATGAGTTGATAAAAGATGTTGTTATCTGGGTAGAGCTCAAAACATTCCAACACCTAGCAGACAAGCAGGAATTAACAGAATTACATGGTTTCAACGCATATTTCTTGCAATATTAAAACATAATAATGTGATAGTGAATGAAAACTCACAATGTCAAATACACGATTAGGGTCCAAGTCAAAATGCCCAATCAATGACTGTCACAATAATATTATGTTAATGCACAATATTGTTTACATGCTAAAATGGTAACATAAGAGGAATAAAGGAATTCTAACACCAAACCTTTATAATGCTGATAGTAACTAAAGAAGCATTTTGGCAAGCCAAATCTGAACCAACTTGACAAAGGAGGGTGACCTAAATTATCCAATCAAACAAAGATAAGCAGGTTAGAAGCCACCAATCTTCAATGACAGTAAGCCATTGTAAAAGCACCTATGAAAACTAAGCGAAGACTGGAACTAGCCAAAAGTCACACATAATGGCAAGATATAGACATATAGTCCCAAAAAGTTTTCAAACTAAAATTTTAAGAACATGATATGTGGATATATAAACTTGAAATCACAAATTGCAATTGTTGGTTGAATTATCTAATATTGCAGAACGTGGCCTCTAGATTAGGTAGGGCACATTAAAAAAAAGTACTTTAGAAAACACGGATTCCAAAGTTTACCATCGTTTTGTTTGCGTCCGCCTCTGCAATTTATAATCAATGATAAAATGAATATTGGAATTTGCTAATTGTGTAACAGACAACCTTGTTCACTCAGTAATCGGGACAGGATTTGTTCAGTTTAATATCATTTGCTGACCTAGTATATAAATTGTGGCCCTATTTCTTTTAGGATGTACAAGCCGGGAATGTTTCCATTATCTAAAAAAAGTAACTAGGGCCAATCATAATCTAGGATACATGACAACTTTTATAGGATGACCCACTTGGACCCTAAGGAAATAATCTTATTTATCCCTGCGTGTTGTTGCTGTTTATAATGGCCTCTTTGCTATAAGTCCCTGCAATGGCATTTCCGTCCAAAGCCAACTCTACAGTGGCATGTATGCTTTTTACCCTATCTATAATCTTATCACTTATGGAAACTAATATAATCTAGCCCCACAATAATAGAACCATCTATTTCGTGTGCTATAGTATCACAGGTACTGTTCAGGGAGCCGTAGAAGGGACACGGAAATGCCCATAACAATACTTTCTCCTTGCAAATAAATTTTGTCCTCAAGGTTGAAGTCTGGAAACCCACGGTCTCATGTGCACACCGAGGAGGCTGCATCCTAGGCCATAGGTCAATGCATGCGACTTCCTTCTGCTGAAATTGTGTGTCTGACCTAGACTAAGCAGTGGATCGGCCATCACCTTGCATGTTGTGCCTCCATTAGCACACGCCTAAGAGGTTGGCTCCTAGTCCAATATGGACAGGCGTCAGCTTGAACGGACATTGTTCTGCTCAAAACCTCGTCATCTTGAGAGCCCATGGACATCGTCCGTTTCAATGCCTGACACCTTATTGACTTTCACAATCTATAGCAACCCCTAGATCTTGTCAGCTTCGACCACCTTGCTGAAAATGGCGTCGGTCAGGTGCTCCACGTGCACTGTTCAGCATCATTGTTGAATCGTCGTGGCTGCTGCATAGCCCAGTGTCCCCAACAGATGCCTTGTCAACCTTCAAGATCTTGAGAAGTTCTGCAATGGTGATCATGATCATGCAATATTCAGCATCATCGTTGTCAGCAGATGCCTTGTCAGCCTTTGAAATCTTGAAAAGTTCTGTAATGGTGCACTTGATCTTCAAGACGGTTACAGCCCTTCACAGGGGTAGAACGAATTGTTGATGAAGCTAACACCTAGATTATTAATTGGAGCCACCGCCGATTGAATCTCTCAAATTAAATTGTTTCTTCATTTACAATGGTAGATGATGTCCCTTTATAGGAATGACAAACTTGGTCCCTAAGAGAATCATATTAACTGATTCTATCACCTATGGAAACTGATCTAATTTAATCCCCAAATGATATCAATCACCAAATTCAGGTGCTACATTACCAATAGTACTGTTCATAGGAGCCGTAGAAGGGTCACGAAACATGCCCATAGCAACCAAACATTGATCGCGTATTTTTAAGGTGGTGCGGCTAAAATGGTATCCCAATGTAAAAACTAGAAACACACCAAGCACAGTATCCCAGGTTCTGCTGCTCATTTCAAATAGCACATGAAAAATATTGAGATTGCTGAAGTTTCAAAGAAAAAATATGCACAAATACCCAATCATGACAATAACAGAGTAAGAAGTTGATATACGTACCAACTTGGCATAGCCCTCACTTTCCTCTCTTAAAAGATTGAATTTGGTTTGCTGATAAAGAAGTCGTGTGTTGACTCTGACCTATTACCAAATTAAAACCAACTATCAATCAACCATAATGTAAATGAGTGAAATAAACAAAAAATGAAATCACCCAATTTAGCAGATTAAGTAACAAATTAGCAGAAGGGCATTGCTCAAGAATCATGGTTAAAAAGTATGCGCATTAATGTGACATGATACATTGCAAATCATGTTAACACACAAAAAATATATATCAGCATAAGATGATAGTGACATAACAATGAATCCTGGTAATATGTAATTATGCATGGTGTTAGTATGAGGCACACACCTCCTTGGCTTTTAAATCCTGGCCCTTTGACTTACTCAGTTCAACCTCCCACAGGAACTCTTCCTTCAAGTGTACAAGTAGAGGAAATAGAAACAGCATGTGTCAGCTTCAATATTGAATGCGGTGTCAACACTCAACAAACATGTGGTGCATGTGCCCTACTACAACTACAAGGAACAAAAATACTCACTTCACATCGCTCTTGAAGAAGCCTAGGTGCAATCAACGATGATTCCACAAATGACTTAGTCTACAAGGAAAAGTATTCAGCTGAAGTTTTGTGAACATTGCATTTAAAATCAAAAGACAGTAACAGTAAGCAACAAGAAGATGTGTGGTATTCGTATTACTAAAATTATGAGGTGTAGAAGTATCAAAAAGGTTGTTACCATTTTGATAAGACGGCTGCGATAATCGCCAGAGATTGTAATCTGCAGAATGATATAGTTCAGCTCAACCACTAATGCAACACCAAGTAGAAACATTCTGAGATAAATTCATCTTAAATTTAAGTCTGGTCACTAATCAAACAAAACAGGATTCAGCACGAAGAAGTTATGGAAGGTACTATAGGATGTTCTCCTGTGCTGAATAGATTATTTGCTGAAACCAAACTTCGAGAGCTGCCAAAACTGATAATACAAACTGGATTTGAGAGCTTTTATCTTGTAACTTCGATAGTTTTGATAAATAGCGTCAAAAATAAAAGCATTCAAAATGATAAATCAATTAATTTAAGTAAAAAAAACAGTCAATTCCATTGCTGTATCTGTTTGTTGGAAGAACAAAAAAAAAAAGAAATGCTCAGCAGCATCTATATCTTTTCTTGTACACATCATAACAGTTCAACTTTCGCGATAGCATTGAACAAGACAGCAATCTATGGTAAACATTTCAAAGTTCAGCACAAGCTGAAAAAAAAGAGCTGTCTCTTGATCAGCTGCTAATCTGGAATGAGGATTTTGCTTTTCCGGCAGAAGATCATTAAATATCTACACTCAAAGAGAAGTCATCTGCTGCTGGGTACAGCACGTGCTCATGTGTATACTGTATAGGCATGTGAAGTTAACCACTTCTACCTGTTGGCTAGAGCCATGATATGTTTGGCTGTTTGGTTCTCTGTGAACAATCTTGAGCATACTAGGATAAGCTATAAACCAATATAAGGTTCAATTCTGTTGTTTTGAAAGCTAGCGCCTTTTAGTTTGAGTTGTTTCTGCTACGACTTCAGCACAATATTTCGTTTCCAAACCTAGCCTTAAATCCTGTACAGGGATACCACATCCTACCAATTCAATTGACAGATTATTTGTCATGAAAGCACTATATAGTTCGTCAATTCAACCAAAATGTCAATTTATTAATTCTACCAGCAAAACAATTAGGCGCTTCTACAAATTGACCAGTTTAGCTAAGTCCACAGTCCAGTGTTACCGCCTACGATCCCCCTCTAGAAATATTGACTAACGAAACACACTCCAATGAGCCATTCCAGGCTCACCAAGCACAGCACGGCAGCAAAAGAAGAGATGTGTATACTCACATCCTGCCCAAGGTGGGCGACGATGTCGGCAAGCACCGAGCCAGACTCCCCGCGCTGAGACTCTTCCACGAACACCACCGAATCCAGCGCCACTCGGCACTTCTGCGGCGGCAGGTCCCCCCGCACCTGCGCAGCCCAACCCACGGAATCAGCACCAAAAACGAGACCAGCAACTGGCCAAGCGAAACCCAACCGCGCTGCAGCACAAGCTGGCGAGAGCTCACCATCGCCCAGCACAGCTCGTAGAGGAAGCGCGACATGGGGACCGGATCGGGGAGGCGGAAGGCGGCGGCGGACTGGCCCTTCCATTCGCGGAGGCACTCCTCGGTGATGTGCCTGTAGTCGGGCGCCTGCAGAGGGGGAGACATAGCGGCGGAGGCTGTGTCGGAGTCAGGGTTTTGGGGGATTAGGGTTTCATGGGAGGTGGTGAGGTGAGGCCTGAGGAGGGAGAGGAGGTCGCGGTGGTGGTGCGGAACTGCGGACTGCTGAATGGGGGCAGACGGCGAGGGAGGCGGAGGTGTGTGCGAATGTGATGCGGTGCCCTGATGTTTAGAGGTTCGGCTTTCGGGCACTGGAAACGGGATGCGCGAGAGTACGTAATAAAAGGACGTAAAAGGATCTGAAATACGAACGGTAGTATTTTTTTAGGGCTATATATATTATTTGAATTTGAATTTAAAGGATGTGTACCGGCAAGAATCAGATCAATAAAAAAGAACTGAAACGAGGAAAAATGAGCAGCGAGAGTTCAGAACTACAACGAACAAAACCATTAAATAATTGCAACTTCAAATGATTCGCTTCATCTCGTACAAAAAAGTTGCATCGACGAGCAAATTTTGAAGGCAACGAGTGACACGGTGTTGGTGATCCAAGAACGGCCCACCTACCCCGAGATGGGCCTTGGGCCGATTCCGTACCGGCCCATCGCACGTACAAAGGGTCCAAAAGGCCACCCTTGGCCGTACTAAAAGAAACATCTAGTCCACCGGGGTTATTCCGGACTTGACCAAATCAATCGTGTCTTCCTGGGTCATAACCATGAGCGTGGCGCACCTTCCCGGCTATCCTTAGCCCGGAGAGGTCCCCGCCTGCCTCTGGGTAGGTGGTGACAACTGTCGTGCCCCACAACGCTTTCCCGGCCTTGTGAGGAATCAGACCTCCTGGGGATTCGCATGTGAGAGGCGCGCGGCATTTCGCCTTTGTCGTTCACCCCTGGGCGGATGGTAGCAAACATCACGCTACGCGACACCCCCAACAGGTGACGCGAGGCTGGCTCGGTCCAATCAATACTATATTGGGGATAAAGGGAAATTGCTTTCTCCCTGAAGCAGGCTTCTCCCCCGCATAGGCACTCCCAGACGAACACGTGTCCAGTACTGACCAAACCAGCTTCTCTTTGCAGACCACGACATGACGGAGCCCCGGAATGAGATAAGGACGCCGCTACTAAAGATGGACAAAGCAGAGGAAGGCGCGGGGTCCGCCGTATTAGCTTCGGGCGACCCGCCGCGCCTATAAAAGGAAATACCCCGGACCCAATCGGAGCCAAGCGATTCAAGGTGATAACAAGCAATCCACGCAACACGAGCATTGGAAGCTTTCTTAGCAGTAGCCGTAGTCCTTAGTCACTTCAGTGTCCGATACCTCCTTGTAAGCTCGGGATCGGTGCCTTCAAGCCCGGTCTCGGCACCTTTGTACTATTTCCACTACATAATCAACGAAGGCTGGAGTAGAGCTGTTACCCGGCAGTGGGGCTCGAACCAGATAATCGCTTGTGTCTTCACGGTTTGTAGTATTGTTTCTCTCTCCCCCTCTCTTTCTCATCGTACAACGGATCTATACCTGGATCGCCAAGTCGTACTAGGCGTAGTCCGGGAAGACCGCGCAGCCTGAGCCCTTGCGAGCTCGGCCGCCGCCCCGAGCTGCTGAGAAGGGTTGTCGTTGGGCCTCACTCCAATTACAAATTCGTCTGCCGGTCAGTGGACCCGCGGCTCTCCGAGGCGCGTTTCCCAGACACCGACACATGGGCTGCTATATTAATCGAAAAATATTATAATTTTATCTCAGTCAAATATGCAAGCAAACAAGGAAAAAATAGTTCCTTTTAAAAATGCTTGAACTCTAGGGTTAGCTCCGCGGAGATCTCTAATCGTGACAAGTATGTGGTATTGCTGGTATCGAAAACTTCAAAACTGTTCGTATATCTTTTGCAGCCGGATATTTCATGAAGAGATGGAATAAAGTTTCTTCGGCATTTAAGTGACAAAAAAAGAACAAGCTACACATAATTTTTAAATGCCCTTTCGATGAATAAGTCTTCAAGTGTTCAATCGATTAAGCAAAATCAACTACAAAATGATTTTGTGTTAAAATTGATTGCTGTCTGCCCAAACAATTTTGTGGTTATTTAAAGATAAGCTATTTGTTGTGATGTTCATGTAAAACCATCTAGAAAAAAAATTGTTATTGTTTTAAATATAGTTTTAAGAGTTTCCATGCTATTCAAAGGCCAGTTCGTCAAATAGCGCGAAAAAGGTTTGTAGCTCTTGTAGACCTTGGTTGCTCCACGCCATTTGCGAAATATACTTGTTGGTTTATAAATGCTGAGAAGAGAGAGTGTATGCTTGATTTTTTTTTCAATTGCAGGTAAAAAATACCTCATAAAATTACTCAACTAAGGATGCACTATGCAAGGGTCATCCCAAATATAAGTTCTTTCTTATCGCTGATAACACACGAACAAAATGGTTAGGATTTAGTCATAAGTTTCAGGCTATCACACACCAAAAACCTCCCTTGGGAGCAACATGGAGTGTGAGTGGGGTAAATAATTTGTCAAGTATGGACCTAAAGAATGTCAAAATGATGAAAGAGTTTGTATAAAAACTTGAGAACAAACCATCATTTTATGTAGCCAGGTTAATAACGCCTTACCCTCTTTGTTTTTTATAAATGGAAATGCTCTTCCAAACGACAAATTTGTAGCTAGGCCTGCGAGGTGCTTTACCGTGCCAAAGAAACGACATCGAAGCTTATCAGTTTTATTAATCACACTCTTTGGTAGCTTAAGAAAGCAGAGGGTGAAGGTCAGAATGAAGGACAAAATTGCATTGGCACGTACCAATCTACTCATAGAACTTAAACGGCGAGCTCGTTAACCCGCTAATGTCTTATCTATGCAATTTAGGAGGGGCAAAATCATCTTTTGACGGGGACGATGAGTAGATAGAGGCAATCACAAATACTGGATAAGAAAGGCTCCAACCTTCCGATCAATTATACTTGTCGTGCGGGAAGTTAATTCGGTATTCGCTTGATATACCTTGCTAGCACGGATAACTAACCATTTAACACAAATAATTCCTCTATTTGGATGAGAGTAAAGTAGATTTTACGAATAAACTTATTAGTCTCGTAATATTAAACATATATTAGAGGTTTAATCATAGGCAAGCACTAAATTGAACAGTGAACCACACACGTCCTTCACATTTTTCATAACAATAACCATCACTTCATCTGTTGTTTTTTAATAAGACACAGCCTGACGTGCACGGTTTTGTAAACTATACTTGACCCTTGATATATTTTATCCTGCATCATTCATAATAACAAAAATTATAATCATTAAAAAAAATTCAAATACGTATCCAACGATATCATTTATCATAAAATTTATACTCCTATATTGTTAGACAAATTATTGACAAAAAATGATGTTTGAATTTTAAAATACATATGCATATTATAAAACGGAACGAAGAGAGTATTCTTTATCGCTTGGAACGACTAATGCCATTTTGACTCGCGAGAGCGCCAGTTGACCCACCTCTGCTCCTTTATCGGAAGATCATCCATTTACAGGGACCTTTTTTTTTCAAAAACATGCAAAGATCATGTGAATAACGAATTAAAACTAACAAAAATTAATATAGAAAAAATAAAAGCTCTGCTCCCTGGTCTCCTCTAAGTGGGCTGGCATTTCGAGTACCACGCAGCGCCTGGGCTTCTTTTTCGTCAGCTTGGTCCGACCCGTTCATCCGGTATGGTGGGCTTTATGGGCCGTTCGATGGTGCGGCCTTGGGTTTCTGTGCTTCCTTTCCTATCCTAGCTCCATCGCATTCGCCGGCGCGGGCGCGCGGCACGACGGCCCGAGGTCGGCTCGCGGCGGTCGCCGGCGGCGTTGGCGTGTGGGACGTCACGACTCTCGCCGGCGCCGTACCCCGTCCGTCGTCTGCATGCACATGGACATGCATACATGACACGAGAAGATAAGGATCAAGTTTGTCACGGTGACATGGGGCTTGGTTCCAAGCTTCCATTTCATTTTGGTCGTAGAAGAGAGTATGTAGGGGGAAAACCGTGAAAAAATATTTAAAGATTATAAAATTTTAATCTATGCAGAACAATAAATTTTACAAATTGTATCATCGTAATCATAATCATAATCATAATCATAATCAAATTTAAAGCGTCTAATGGTGGTGGTGCCGGTGGTGGTAGTGTCATCTTACCATCTCAGCCGTCCATCTCACGAGCACCAAATCCTGGCCCTTGTTCGCCACTCGCAGGCAACTGTCCTCACACGATCTCCCTCGCCTCCTGGGCCCCGGCCCGTTCCCCACGACCGCCGCCTCCTCCATTGCCTCCCGCGCAGCATCCCCTCGTGGAGCCGCCGCCTCCACCGATGCGAGCCTTCACCTATGCTCCCCCGTCGGTCCATCTCCACCGGCGCCGGCCGCCGCCCCCGTGCCGATGCCCCGTCAGCCCCGCTCGTTGCTAGCTCGTGCTCGTGCTCGGGCCGGCCAGGCAGTGACGGCACTACTGCCCTGTAGCTCGCGCACCGTGCCGTTGGCCGGAAATCGACCCCGTGGGCCGGCACGGCACGGCAGGAACGGGACATCGTGCCCGCCGTGCCCAACCCTCCACCCCCTGCACCCACCACCACTACCCTCTCCGCGTTCCTCGCCGGCTGCGCCTCCGTCGTCGACACTGCCGCCCTACACGCCCGCATCATCAAGACCTCCCGCCTCTTCCACCCGCCATTCCTCGCCAACTGCCTCGCCGCCGCCTACTCCCGTCTCGGCGTCGCCTCGTCCGCCGTCGCGCTGCTCCGCCATGCGCCCACCGCCAACGGCTTCTCCCGTAATATCCTCCTCGCTGCCCTTGTGAGTGGATTCCCAACTTCTGGATGATTGATAATAGGTTTTTGTCATTTTGATCCGCATTGGCTGACTGAGGTAAACGGGGTGGTAGTTTCTTGGGATACAGTCTGAATTGTTTCTTCCTCTTGTTCCTGGGATGGATGTGCATTTTCTTGCAATAGCAGTTACCTGATGAAATCCCACACGGATCAGGCATCTTCAGGTTGATTATTGGCTTTCTGCCCGCCGCGTGGACGTGAGCAACGCGTCGTTTTGATTTTGGGGGATTTCGAGCGGCGGTTCTTGTTTGGGGATGATTCTTGTTGTGGATCTTTCGGGGTTTGCCAATTTTTCGATGGACAGATGGTAGGTCTGATCGTTGCACTTGATTGCACGTGTATTTTTTTCCCAGACTGGTCATACATACATGGATATGAAGTATGTTTGGATTCAGCTCATATGGATGTAACGATGCTGATGGTTTTGAAATTTTAACCGTGTAGCACCTGAAAAGCAGAAAATGACATGAACTGTACCAATGCGTTGCAATGGTTAGCTTCAGCATTTCATTATTTTTGTCATATTAACAAAGGGTAACCGGGATCCAGCTACTTTGAAGGTTTTTTTTAAAAAAAATTCATTGTCTTCACAATTGTTTGTCCTTGCATCATCTAAATATTATCAAATTTGTCTGAAATCTGTTCAAAGATCATTGAATTTCTTTGGAAGCACAACCGCACAATTTCTATGGGCTAGAATTGTTCTGATTTCAAGGCAACCCCATCTGCAGAAAAAGAAAATATCAATAAGAAGCTCAGTTTTAGATCTTATTCAGGCCAATATATTTTGGGATATTTCTAAATTCAAATAGTTTGTGTTACCTCCGTGTTACAAAATAGTGCTTGTGTTACCTCTGAATTTATTCTATTTGTGTTCCGTATAATTACATATTTTCTTTTTTTAGTGCCCTATAGTTTGGCACAAGAAAATAGCTCACAGGTCAACAACTACCCAGCTCCACAAGGAGGTATAGCCTAAATATGAAATGTAGATGAATTAGACAGGCCTAGAATTGTTGATGCTCCTTGTGGAAATTTTCTTGGCAAGATGAGGCCAAGGAAAGATCATAATTAGTATTGGGCACAACAAGAGCAACCATACCAGTATTTATAGGTAAAGGAGTTCGCTGGGGCATTCCATTTCCCTTGGAGTTAAATAATCCCTTGTTAACTCAATCAGTATAATAGAGATAGTTTATTCACTTACTCGGTTTTTCCATCCCGAAGCATGATTGGCATGCTATTTCCGTGGATTCATTCGTAGTGGAGATCAGTTAATCTTGTTAGCCCCTGGATATACCTTGCAAGACATCTGATTATCAGCCTACAAGTTGTGCTAAACAATTTAAACTTCATGAGCTGAAAGGTAAAAATCTATCCCAATTTGATAGTAATGATATTTCACCTCCATGCCAACTATTTATTTCTTTGTTGTTTAGGCCTCCGTGCGAACCTATTACATGATCGTGAGAGTGTTCGGCTCTACGTCGATCATTCCAAGGAAGATAGGATTAAAGCTATTAATACTAAGTGATCGTGGAATAAGTGGTGTATTCAATTGTTTGTATTGGCTATGAAATTTGATTTATATTTATAATGATGTTCCTTATTGTAATAAGTATGACGCTTATTCCAATTAGTTATGTTCCATATTTTTTTTGTTCCTTATACAATTTTGGTGATCATGACCAAAATTTCATATGACAAATAAATGATGGTCTTTTGTGAAAGCTCCGTAGCAACGCACGGGCACTGTTCTAGTCATAATCAAATATCTGAACAGCGAATCAGAGAGGGCAGTGTCTACGAACAGGGGGGCGGCCGGAATGTGCCGCGGATATCCCAACGGTAGCCGTGGCCAGCCATATCGCCGGTGACTGGTGCCCGCAGCTCGAGACCCGAACCCGATCCATCCGCAGGGAGAGGAGGAGGGAGAAGAAAGCGACCGCGCAGTGAGCGCGAGGAGTTTGTCCTCTCTCCCAGCCCCAGCCCGCGCCACGCACGCAATCTGTGGCGGCGCCGCCTCCGCCGCCGCCGGCGCTCGCTCGCTCGCTTCGCCGTCGCCTCCTCCTCCACTCCATTCGGCCGGCGTGGTCTGCATGTACGCGCACGCACGGACGCACGATCGATCCAAATTGCATGCGCACACGGCGCTGCACCGTGGGCCCCACGCCCGCCGCAGTCCAAGCGCACGGGCGAGGCGCGCCACGTGTCACCCGCCGCGCGCTCCTCTCATCCCCTTGCTCCCTCTCTCTCTCTCTCTCTCTCTCTCCTCGACTCCACCACTGTCTCTCTTCCTCCAACAGAAGCCGCCCTACAACCGCGGCCACAACCGAAAGCAAGCACACGAACCTCCCCTCCTCTCTCTCTCTCTCTCTCTCTCTCTCTCTCTCTCTCTCTCATTTCGTTTCTCTCTCTTGATCTGTTGCGGCATTTCCAATCTCCTCGCCGCGCGCGCCGCTTCTTCCTCTCTCTATCTCTGACGCAACGCAGCGCGGCGGCTCGAGATGCTCGCGTGATTCGAATTGAAGAGTTCAGGGGAGTCGCCGGCCGGATCGGTCGGGGATGGCGGGGAACGAGTGGATCAATGGGTACCTGGAGGCGATACTGGATAGCGGCGCCGGCGCCGGCGGCGGCGCCGGGGGAGGAGGAGGAGGCGGCGACCCCAGGTCGCCGGTGGCGGGGGCGGCGAGCCCCCGCGGCCCGCACATGAACTTCAACCCGACGCACTACTTCGTGGAGGAGGTGGTGAAGGGCGTCGACGAGAGCGACCTCCACCGGACGTGGATCAAGGTCGTCGCCACCCGCAACGCCCGCGAGCGCAGCACCCGCCTCGAGAACATGTGCTGGCGAATCTGGCACCTCGCGCGGAAGAAGAAGCAGGCAAGCGAAATCGCCCCCTCGATCTCCTCCGCCCTTTCTCTCGTGTTTCTGGTCGATTTTTATCTCGTGTTTCTGGTTGATTTCTTCGCCGTACCGGTGGGTGCTTCTCAAATCTCAATGGGGTTCCTCTTTGCATGCCAGGGCGATATGTACTGTGTTTGTACTCCGTACCACTAATTAGCAACTGCATGGCTGAATTAATTATCTGAGAAAATTCAGTCCGATGATACTATAGTCTGTAGCGACGCGTTTAATTCTCATATTGCCTGATGATTGAGTGATCATTTAAGACTAGATGAAGCCGTAGGCATGATGTTGATTACGAAATAATCTGTGGGTTACAGTTTATTATTATTTTTTTAGCAAAATAGTTTAAAAAATTCATGAATGTGCAATCGGTATCAGATATGAAAAATAAGCATGGGTGGTGTTTTGAGTGGGTGGTACAGACGATGCTTATTGCTCGGTTGGTTCAATTGAGTCTCTTTTTTTAAATGAAAATTTAGGCAAGATGCCTAAATATTCATTGCAGGAGGAGAAGAAACGGAGCTCGTTGGTTGGATTGAGTCTCGCGGTTTATCTTTTCCAATAATAATAAACGTTCGTATTATCTGCAGGAGTTACTGACTGATATGTGCAGCTATTGCCTTTTGTTTTTTAAAAAAAGAATTTTTATATTGACGTACTAAAAAAGTTCTTTTATGCAAGTAGTATGCACTCTGCAGCATTACGTGTTTTTCGAAATTGGAAGGAATTTACACTATACACTTTTGAGTTTGCCCATGAAACAGAAAATTGGTTGTGTTTTCCTGTATGGGCGTCCACCATTTGGCTATGCTTCTGAACATTTTTTGTGTGGGTGTGGTGGTTCACGATAAGCAGCTGGAGCTGGAGGGCATACAGAGGATGTCGGCACGGCGGAAGGAGCAGGAGCAGGTGCGCCAGGAGGCGACGGAGGACCTGGCCGACGACCTGTCGGAAGGCGAGAAGGGGGACACCGTCGGGGAGCTGGCGCAGCACGACACGCCGCCCAAGAAGAAGTTCCAGAGGAATGCCTCCGACCTCACCGTCTGGTCTGACGAGAACAACAGGGAGAAAAGGCTTTACATTGTGCTCATCAGGTACCATACCACGTAATTTTCTTTTTTGTACAGTGCTCCAGCCAACTCATTCAAAAGAAAAAAACTTAGGTGCTAGACAATCACAGTTTCATACTGAAATGCATCCTCCCATCGTAATCTGCTGCCTTGTGCTTATAATTAATATAGTGAAAGCGGGTTTGTTTTACTGTGATAACAATTAGCATCTGGAATCTTGATCATAGTAACTAGATCCTGAATTCCTGATGTTCTAGACTACATGACCGTGACTTCTGAGGTGGCCTGATTTTTTACCTTCTTTGATAGTGTACATGGCCTTGTCAGAGGCGAAAACATGGAGCTGGGTCGGGATTCAGACACTGGTGGTCAGGTAAACATTACTGATCTTTAAGATGGAGAAACAGTTCCGTAGCATCAGGCTCTGGATGACTGCATGGTGCATGTTACTGTGTTTTGTGTGTCTTGTAGGTGAAATATGTCGTTGAGCTTGCAAGAGCCCTTGCAAACATGCCTGGCGTGTACAGAGTGGACCTGTTCACTCGTCAGGTGTCGTCTCCTGATGTGGACTGGAGCTATGGGGAACCAACAGAGATGTTAACCTCTGGTTCCACTGATGGGGAGGAGAGCGGCGAGAGTGCCGGGGCTTACATTGTGCGCATACCATGCGGGCCGAGGGACAAGTACCTCCGGAAAGAGGCTTTGTGGCCTTACCTCCAAGAGTTCGTCGACGGAGCTCTCGCACATATCCTGAACATGTCCAAGGCTTTGGGCGAACAGGTTGGAAAAGGGAAGCCAGTCCTGCCTTATGTGATCCATGGCCACTATGCCGATGCGGGAGATGTCGCTGCTCTTCTTTCTGGTGCGCTGAATGTGCCGATGGTGCTCACCGGTCACTCACTTGGGAGGAACAAGCTGGAGCAGATTCTGAAGCAAGGGCGTGTGTCAAAGGAGGAGATTGACTCAACCTATAAGATCATGAGGCGTATCGAGGGCGAAGAGCTGGCCTTGGATGCAGCGGAGCTTGTCATAACGAGCACAAGGCAGGAGATTGATGAGCAGTGGGGATTGTATGATGGATTTGATGTCAAGCTCGAGAAAGTGTTGAGGGCACGGGCGAGGCGTGGGGTTAGCTGCCATGGCCGTTTCATGCCCAGAATGGTGGTAAGGGTTCTGTAATAAGCATAGTAGCACTGTACTATATCCAGCAAAATTATGGCAGATTAGGTATTTGATGTGACATATTTGTTACATTTTCCGCCGCATAATTGTTTTAACTGCTCTATATTTCTGGGTTATTGCAGGTAATTCCCCCTGGGATGGATTTCAGCAATGTAGTTGTTCCTGAAGATATTGGTGATGGAGACTTTGAGATGAAAGAGGACATGATTAGTTTGGAGGGTGCTTCACCGAGGTCACTGCCCCCAATTTGGGCTGAGGTTGTTGGCTGATTCCAAATTTATTCTGCATGCCCACGACAAGTCACTAAATTACTTAGCGACATTCTTCACATGTCTGAAATGAAACTGCTTGTCGCAGGTGATGAGGTTCTTGACCAATCCTCACAAGCCGATGATCCTGGCTCTATCAAGGCCTGATCCGAAGAAGAACATTACTACCCTTGTCAAAGCATTTGGAGAATGCCGCCCACTGAGGGAACTTGCAAACCTAGTAAGCACCAGCTGACGTTAAAAAGTACATTTCAGCAGTATTATTTGATGATCAAAATCTCTATCCATCCACCATGATTACCCTGTAAAGGCGACACTAAACTAAGATTTTTTTTAAAAAAACTGAACATTCTTCAAGTAGTATCTGTTGCCATGCTAAACAGAATTTACCCATGTTTTCAGACTCTGATCATGGGAAACAGGGATGACATCGACGAAATGTCTGCTGGCAATGCCAGTGTCCTCACCACAGTCCTGAAGCTGATCGACAAGTATGATCTATACGGAAGTGTGGCTTTCCCAAAGCATCACAATCAGGCAGACGTCCCAGAGATCTATCGCCTCGCAGCAAAAATGAAGGTCTGCTTCATCTCATGTTACTTTCTTCGTCTTCCAGCTTTGATCAGTTTTCTTTTTCAAAAGAAACTTTGATCGCTCACACTCAGCAACATCGTCCCTGTAGGGTGTCTTTATTAATCCTGCTCTCGTTGAGCCTTTTGGTCTCACCCTAATCGAGGTCAGCCTCAATTATCTGACAATCACCTGATCATTTCCTATAGCCGTTAAAATCAATACTCAATTTTCAAGATTATGACAAAGTTATGGCTTTTAGGCTGCGGCGCATGGACTCCCGACGGTTGCCACCAAGAACGGCGGCCCGGTTGACATAAGAAATGTGAGCACCCATGATATGTAGTGTGAAACTGTGACGATAGAATGCGAACGGAATATGTAATTTTGTAATGCATGTGTGCGTGTGGCAGGCACTGAACAATGGCTTGCTCGTGGACCCGCACGACCAGAACGACATCGCCGACGCGCTGCTGAAGCTGGTCGCCGACAAGAACCTATGGCAGGAATGCCGGAGGAACGGGCTGCGCAACATCCACCTCTACTCGTGGCCGGAGCACTGCCGGACGTATCTCACCAGAGTTGCCGGGTGCCGGATAAGGAACCAACGCTGGCTGAAGGACACGCCGGCGGACGCCGGCGCCGAGGACGACGAGGCCCTCGAGGACTCCCTCATGGACGTGTCGCTCCGCCTTTCCATCGACGCCGAGCGGGGTTCCCTGAACGAGTCGTCGTCGTTGGACTCGCAGGATCAGGTGTTGAAGATCATGAACAAGATCAAGCTGTCGTCGTCTCAGCAGGCCGCGTCTCCGGACGCTGACGGTGCCAAGGGCCCGAGCGAGGCCACCGCAGACTCGGTGAACAAGTACCCGCTCCTCCGCCGTCGCCGGCGGCTGTTCGTCATCGCCGTGGACTGCTACAGCGACGACGGCCGGGCCAGCAAGAAGATGCTGCAGGTGATCCAGGAGGCGTTCAGGGCGGTCCGCTCGGACTCCCAGATGTCCAAGATATCGGGGTTCGCGTTGTCGACGGCGATGCCGCTGTCGGAGACGCTCCAGCTTCTGCAGATGGGCAAGATCCCCGCGACCGACTTCGACGCGCTCGTCTGCGGCAGCGGCAGCGAGGTCTACTACCCTGGGACGGCTCAATGCATGGACGCCGAGGGGAGGCTACGCCCCGACCAGGACTACCTGCTGCACATCAACCACAGGTGGTCTCACGACGGCGCGAGCCAAACCATAGGGAAGCTCATGGCGGCGCAGGATGGCCCCGCCAACGCCGTCGAGACAGACGTGGAGTCTTGCAACGCGCACTGCGTCTCCTTCTTCGTCAAAGACCCTCAAAAGGTAAAGCTACGTGTTTCACTTCTGATCAGTCACATACTCGCCTGAATCATTGACAATGCCATTGGTATCTCGATTTGAATTATCTCGATTCATTAGGTGAAAACGATCGACGAGATGAGGGAGAGGCTGAGGATGCGTGGCCTCCGGTGCCACATCATGTACTGCCGGAACTCCACGAGGCTACAGATTGTCCCTCTCCTGGCTTCGAGGTCACAAGCACTAAGGTAAATAAATTGACACTTGAAATAAGCAAGCACTACTATACATTGCAATGTGGCCACTGTACCATTTCCGACCCGCGTATAGGCTTTACTGCCAATCTCTGACGAAAAATTTCAGGTATCTTTTCGTGCGCTGGGGCCTGTCTGTGGGGAACATGTATCTGATCGTCGGGGAACATGGTGACACCGATCTTGAGGAGATGATGTCAGGGTTACATAAGACGGTGGTCGTCAAAGGTGTCACCGATAAAGGCTCGGAGGAAATTCTGAGGAGCCCAGGGAGTTACCACAGGGAAGACGTCGTCCCGTCAGAGAGCCCCTTTGTTGCCTACACAAGCGGTGATCCGAAAGCCGACGGAATCATGAGGGCTCTGAAAGAGGTCTCCAAGACCTCTAGTGGAATGTAAACCGGCTGCTGGGGACTGGCGAGTACGTGATCTCTGACACAACACCTTCGAGGGTGCTGGCTTCTTGATGTTTTATCTGGTTGTTGATAGTTGAAACGCTTACTAGTTACTCTCTTTTGTCCACAACATAATAGATTATGAATACTACCACGGGTAAATCTTGCGGTGAGAATAATTAGGACACTGCTGATGCTACTGTTGACTCATATGTTTGTGAGCTAATTCAACAATGCATATATGGTTTCTTCGAGAGCTTAAGCCACACCGCATGAGATTTTACTTCCTGCGCTTTTCAAGTTGACACTTGCTTTTTTTTCTTTTAGCGAAAGGGCAGAGCACTGCATTCCATGTGCAAGAAACTAGAGACACTACCTTGCCAACTTCCTGTTGTAGGTATTGTTTAACCACAGCCACTTGCTGTATCACTATCTCTAATGATGAATATGCTGGTAGATTAGCATGTGCTGCAGTTGATCATGAGACAAATATCATATTCAGATCACGAGCAAGGGAGGTTACGATATCAGGAGCTAAACAGGATACATTGTCATAGAACATACCAAGGACAGCCCGATTTAAGCTATCTGCAACATCCTGTCTGTACTCTTGACTTAGTAGATGAAACATCGGTGACTTCTCAGGTTCCACATAAGCTAAGAGGGACAGGAAGTCCTAAAAAATGAAAAGCTGATTTTTCATATTCTTACATGCATGATATGAACAAAAAAAATTAAAACAAGTGACTATGATCCCATATCTTGGATGCTAAAAAACTATATTCACTGTCTGAAAGGTCCTTCACAACTTCAATTATCTTAACCAATTGCATGTTACTAAAGCAAGGATATGGCATCAGTTTTGGCGATAACAGGTCCTTACTCACTATTATTGAACATATATTAAGAATATGTTTATATACACGGCACTAACTATGACAAACCAAATGCAATGAAAATATCATGCCAACAGTTGAATCTGATCTATTTATTTGCTAGAAGATGGTAACTTGCTTTCGAAAAGTAGAAGATGGCAACTTGCTTCCTAAAATATCATGCCAAGGAGGCTTTGCGAAGGATGAAAGGGGGCAAGGCGATGGGTGCAGATGGTATCCCTATCGAGGTATGGAGATATCTTGGAGACATAGCGATAGTATGACCGACCAAACTATTTAACTATATTTTTCGCTCAAACAAGATGTCAGAGGAATGGAAGCGAGGTATATTAGTACCAATCTTCAAGAATAAGGGGCATATTCAGAGTTGTACCAACTATTATGGAATTTAGCTGATGAGCCACACAATGAAGATGTGGGAGAGGGTTATTGAACATCATTTAAGAAGGACAACAAGCGTTACTAAAAACCACTTTGGTTTTATGCCTGGGAGGTCAACCACAGAAGCAAGCCTGTGAGTGGCTTTCCTAGATCAATCAACAAGACTTCTCCTCTTAGGCAATCAAGAGCTAGGTCAAGTTCTCTTCGTTCTCCCACTCATGCAAAAAGGGTTTGTCTAGACTGGTCCAACGAAGGCCTTCGAAAGCACCGCATAGTGGAATCCTTAGACAGTAATAATGTTAAGAGGAATAGGGACTGACCAAATCTGACGTTGGAGGAGGCAATAAGGAGAGACTTGAAAGATTGGAACATACATAGCGACTTAGCCTTAGGGACGCACGAAAATTAGCAATCCACGTGCCTGAATCATAACCTAGCTTACCCTCTTTGACTCTTTTTTTTATATATAAAAAAGTCGTGACTTCTATTGGGTAACATTTCTAGCCTACCCCAATTTGTTTGAGACCTAAAGGCTTTGTTGTTGTTGTTGTTGTTGTTGTTGTTGTATAATTAAATTTCATTTAGCTAAAGCTGTTGATATCAAAGCAGACCAAGGCATTGAGTAGAAACACAGGATGGTGGTTGTATATCATCACTGTTTTGCCAGCATAATCCTTCAACACATTCATTCATCCCTCATGCAGAAGGTTCTCCTTGTAATGTATGGACTCAAAAGGAGGCCTAAAGTTTTTTTTAATATAAGCCCATAATAAGTTGCATTTTAAGGCCTATAGGTTGAAGGGAAAAAAGTACCTCTAGCTTCTCAACATACTTGGGAACTTTTCCAAACAGTGTCAACCTTTTCTGGCCAAACTCAAGAGCTTCTGTGCTGCCAGTCAAAACAGAGAGAATTAGCCATCTGACATTTTTTCCATCAAATTAATTATTGAAAGTACAAACCATTTTCTGGAACGAACTAGCTCAATGAAGTGAAGACTTAATAGATCAAAATGTAAATCCATGTCTTTCTCCAGCAAGTTAGGTGCCAATTCTTCTGTCAGCTCTATGGCTTTCAGGGTATTCCCTTCCAGCACAAAATCAAAAATCTCTGAAAGATAATTGATACAAAGAATTAGATGCAAATAGTTTGTGCTTGCAACCGAAAAAGACCTGTTGGAACCATAACTATTATATATGGAATGGTTAAGAACAAACAATTCAAGAAAAAATACCACAACGTTAAGCTGCACTTAAAGTATCATGAAAAAGGAAAAGGAAAATAAATGCCACTAGATTCACTTAGGTTCTTAATCCACTCGTTATGGGTGCATTAACAAAAAAAAAGGTTATACACATTTTTATCAGTTCAATATATGCATGATTCTAGGTAAATATTGAACAAAATTTACAATGTTTACAAGGGGTGGCAGCCAACCCCTAATAATAAAAGAATGAATAACAACAAACATTGAGAGCATATACTTTTAAGTTTTAGCTAAGATGGTTCCATGTCCCATTTGCTAAATATATATATCGTTACACGCAAATCCATTAAGCAAGATAATTTCAGTTAGCTGAATAACTGGTTCATAATTACACATTTTTATCGATACTACAATCGTGATGGAAAGCTATGAAATAATATGAAGGCAGAATAACAGAAAAGTAATATCCAGGACTAAATCCTGTTAGAGAAAAGGGCTCTCGGGAATTTACAAATTTATACAGAGATGCTTAAGGTGTAACACCTCTCCCTAAATAATGTGGATTGACGATTCAGTACTGATATGCAAATAAATACCTTTACGTTTATCCACATTCACACTGTAATCAACAGGCAACTTCAAACCAGTGCTGGATAGGAATGCTTCCACAGTTTCCTTAAAACATAGCACTATGCTGCGAACATCGTTATCACTGACAGACTGTAGTTAAAAAATAAAGTTAATTGTCAATATAAGACTTTATTAAATGTAAAATGACGGTCACAGTTAGTACTAATCCAAACTTATTTAAAAAAACAGTGCTTTCCTTTAATTGAATATGGCAATAGAAACTGTATACTTGCTTCAGACAAAAATAGCAGCCTTTATGATCCTTGTAAACAGATAGATACTAACATTCACAACTAGCAGTTTGAGCATTCCTTTTTTGAGTGTATATTCATGTTTCAACAAATGCGTGATTAAGAAGCATGTATAGCTGGTTCAACTATTTGCACTCTAGACTACAGGACTACACGTTAAACACCAACCCCGCAGTACGATGGCCAACTAAACATCAAGAGAGCTTACCAGGATTATCCACGATTTAGGGTTTCAAATTAAAAAATGGGGCCAATTCATAAAAAACGTAAAAATAGTCCGAGTGTTTTTGAAGCGATGCCATGGGAACTTTTTTTGGGGGAAAAAATCATTTTGTTCGATCGATTTTGGATAAAATCCGAGCTCACAAGATAGAGAAAACCAGAGAGAGAGAGAGAGAGAGAGAGAGAGAGAGAGAGAGTGAAACCATAGTGATAGTGGAGGCTGCGCCTTGGCACTGGGATCCGCAGGAGGAGGCAGCCAGGCAAGGCGGCGGTCGGCAGTGGGGAGCGGCGGCGGCTCGATGCCGAGGTCGCAGGCGAGGCCTTGAGCGCGAGGGGAGCAGCGGGGCACGGCGGACGGCGGAGCGAGCGCGCAGGGGTGGGACTGGGATCGCACTCGCACGACCGTGTTGTTTTTTCGGCCGCAGGGGTGGGACTGGGATCGCACTCGCAGGGGTGGGCACAGTATGCATATTCTATTCGGCCGTGTTGTTTTTTCGAGGGAATTGATGGCCTAGAAATGTACGATCCGATGATCCAGTTTTTTCTATGGTGCTCCATAAACACTAAACCAGTCAAGGATTTTAGGCGTTGGATTTCTCCTCGTGCAAACCGACCGAAAATGACAAATGAGGAGAAGGCGGTCGCAAGTGCGATGAGAGTAGTATACCCTCCTCTATGTCATTGCAATCAACGGTCCATCTTAGTAAGGCCAAGAGTGGACTTTACCTCATTCTTCTGTTACCCGCACAATGATTCAGTAAGTGTACGTATGTCATTTTCTATTTAAATTAGTATTGTTTTGTACTAAATTTGATAACAAAGTGACTTTTTCATAGGATGGATGGCCTTTGTGTGATTTCTAGTAGTACATTTATGGTCCCAAATCCTGTTGGCCTTCTAGTGCGGAAGTGGAGGCCTTCCACTCCGATGATAAGAATTGGCCATGTGAGGAATATACACCGACTACTTGTAAGTCCGGGATACTGACCCGTACAGGTGTAGTCTCATCGGAGCTCGGGTACGGATATTATTGTGGCAACTCTTATAGTGATTTTTAAGTAAGTTATACTTGCACAACTCTTTTTTATTTGTTCATATACTTCATTGCATGTTGAGTTTGATAACTCTTACGCTAAATCTTATAGGCGGGAAGGATGTGTGATTGGGAAAAATATCAGGGACAACATGCTTTCGAAGCCAAGATTCTTGATTTGTGCAAACTTGAACGAGAGAAAAAAAGTGGAGAAGAGGAAAGAAAAGATAAGGCATGAGCATGGTGTGCTTATGCCGTCCACCGAGGAAAAAAAGATCTTGGATGATATGAGGAGGGAGCGTGTCGTGCCGCAACGTGGCTACTTCCCCGCTTCAGAAACATTGAAATATTGCAGGAGGCATGGGGGTGATACCCACCTGGAGTTGATCCAAGAGAGGTGAAATACCAAAGAGAGGTGTTGAGGCATTAGAAGGAGATGGAGAAGGAGCGCGAGCTTGAACAGTACAGGAAGAAGTTGGCTGATGGTTCACTCATTGACCTTAATGCCAATTACTGGCTTAATTCGTGGGAGGCTCATTTGCAAATGATGAAGCGCAAGAAGACGAGGAGGACGGTGGAGATGCATGAGGGCTCTTGTTGGTAACTTGCCTACTGTCGTGCTAGATAATGACGAGGATCAAGAGGAGTGAGATCGACTTGGTTCGATGTCGTTATGTAATATGATAATAAACTTAGTTTTTTATCAATGTAACGTGTGGTACTTAGTATGTTATCTCCCATAAGATTACTCTATGCAGCACTCTGAAAACATCCGTATCTTATTTGAAAAATTAAACATATGATTATGTTTGTGAACACTTTAGCGTGACACTATGAAAGCTAATTGAAATTTGTGTCAATATATGAAGTGATTTGATTCAAATTAGTACTCGATGTATCATGGTCGCCATTGTATTGCACAGAGTGGAGCATTCTCTCTGGTTCTAGGCTCTACTCTGTGCGGGAGCCCAGCCCTGAAGCACCATTTGTGATGGCGCGTCAGGGCTATGCTCCCGCACAGTGTAGAGCCCAAAACCAGAGCGATAGGGGAGCACTGGTGAATGGTTCACGGCTCTACGGCAGCACAGGCCTGCCGCGCCATCCCTAGTGGCGCAGCAGGTCTTGGTTGTCACACCAACTAGAACCCCACAGTAGTGCTTCCCCTATCTCACTGGTTTGGAGGCCAAGGATGTGCGGCAGCACAGCCCCGCCGCGCCATTGAAACCAACGTTCACGTCTATTGAGGCCGAGCATTTGCCGCACCATGAGGGGTGGCGCGACAGGTCTATCGCACCATTGTTGGAGGCGCCGCAGATTTGTCTTAACGCGCCAACCCTATTGGCGCGGTAGTGCCAGGCCCTCACATTTTTTCTGAGTCTTCTCTGTTTGGCTCTGGTGGCTGGAGGCAAGCTGGGAGGTTCTTCCCCTGCTTCATCCAGCACCATGCAGTTGGGAGGTTCTTCCTCTTCTCGTGCAGTTGGGAGGACATACTTTTATGGAAGTTGAAGCTAACATGCTGCTATGGGGAGTATGTGATTTATTTTTTAAGAGTTCTTAAAATTGATCTTATTTGCTGATATTTTAAACTTTGAGAGGTTTCTGAAGCGGTTAACACATGGACGACATCAACCTTAATGCTTGGAATAATTACAAGAAACAGTTGGTGTCCTTAACATACCTCAAATGAGCACAAGTGGCAGTACATCCATATAGGCAAAAGATCTAGTACATCTGTATTGGCCACACTCCGGGGTCTAGTACATGGATACAACTCGAGCTCAGGGCCCCGGCGTGTAAGGACCCCGTGGACGGCGTATCCTCCCGGGATTTGTCTGCAGCACGTTGTACCTACCGACGTCGGTGGCGTCACGGTCACGCCTGCGCCTGCGCCTCGCGTAAGGTATGGTCAGTGGAGGGGGGTGGATCCACTGGGGCCCTGTATTGTATGACAGAAATGTCGGATATGACATAAAACAACAAAGAATTCATGGGATCACTTCAGATGTCTTACCGCTCCTGCGTGGGCTATGTCTGACTCAAGAGGGAGCATCAGGCATCTAGCTCAGTCTGATTGTGCTGCAAAAACTGGGGTCGTCGGCGAAGGAGTCCGAGTCGTCGTGCTAGCCGGCGTCTTCGTCGTCGACTACGGGCGGCATGGTGCGCTTGCCATGCGCCCCTCCTCGCAGGAGTCTTCGTAGTAGCTGCGGAGGACCTGCCCGACCGTGGCGTGTGCGTGCACCCGTGCCCCCTTGATGGACGGGGGTCCGGTGGCTCGACGACTGGGGCAGAAGCACCGCGACTGGCTGTTGACCCATATCCTGCTGGTTCATGCAGCTCAATTTCTGAGTCATACGGCGGCATGTCCTCGTCACTCTCTGTAAATGGCCAATCCAGGAACAAGGGTATTAGCATGAAAGTAAATTGAATTGTATGACATGCACACGGTCGTACCTCCGTAAACATCCGCAAGGCACCGCTTTCATGTGCACCCGCATTGCCAAGAGCGATCCCTATCTCATTGGAGAGGCGTGCAAGCTGCGTAGCCTGTAAAGAGGAACAAGTTAATATAGAGCATAGAAGAAGGCGGGATAAAATGCGGGGCGCGTGGTTTGTAGATACACGTACCATGTAACGCTGTAGTGGGGCTCTCTCAGGCTGCACACCCTCCCGTGTAAGGCGATTGTACTCGTCCGTGATGTTGTCTCCGATTTCGTGTCGCTGATAGGCACGTTGGTTAGGGCTGGCTTAAGGAAAAGCCTGGCCGACTGGTGGAGCCAAGCCAAGTACTCGTTGAAGGTCTGATCGTTGTGCATCGCTCCTTTGCCAGGCTACCACCTCTCCCTCGCCTCCCACAGCTCTAGAGGCTGGCGGTGCGTGACACGCCAGTCTAGCTGGCTGTACCTCTTCTTCCTACTAAACCTCCATAGTTGATTGAACGGTGTGTTAATGCAAATTTTGAATGAATTAATCAAACTGAATTAATAACCATTATCTCACTTATGCAGCCTCTGATCTGTGGAGTGAACGGAAGGTGGGGTCCGCTGCCTGCGACCAAACTGTTGCAGTGTCCTACACGGCAGGTGCCACTCCACCACGTGGAAGAACACCAGCGGACTAACCGCCCTCCAGAGCTCTATGTCCCAGGTGCAAAGTGCGCTAAGGGCCATGTCCTGCACCTCAGCACAGCGATAAGGAGTCCAGATCATCTGCCACTGCGTCACGCAATCCAGCTCGTTCGTGTACTGCAGGTACCTCCTGTCGGGGTTGTCGCGCACTGACTTGATGTTTTTTCAAAGATACATCAACGTGGGCTCGATCCTCGAAGCCTCACGGGCAAAAGGGAAGCGCCATGGTTAAAGTGAGCTCACCGGACGTCCTCCTGCAAACATACAATCGTTTCAGCCGTAGGTTAGTCACCACAACCAAAGAATTTGGAAATAACGAAACCAACTTGACGATGCTCTTATTTGCTGCGGTCGTTCTCGTCCTTCGTGGGCCCACACCAATGGCGCCCTCCACCAAGTCGCGCCAGGTGCCGGGATTTAAGATCCCGCAAATTGCGGCGCCCTCCAACGGTAAGCCGAGGACCATTCCCGTGTCCTTCAAGGTCACCGTCATCTCCCCGCACGGGAGGTGGAAGGTGTGCGTCTCGGGCCTCCAACGGTCGACGGGTGCTATTAGAAATGGCCGGTCAAGGTCCGGCAGCCCCTGCGTGACGGTGCGGGCTAGGTCGAGGAAGCCGGCTCGCTGGAAGTAAGGCGCGAACCTATCGTCCCACGTGAGAAAGATCGAGTGGGTACGGGGACGGAGCGAGGGCAGAGTCTGCAAAATGAACAAACCGTACATAATCACTACGATGGATAAAATAATTGCAATCCGAAGAAATGAGTGGATAGCCAAACCTGTTGCTCATCGTAGATGAGCCGCGCACGATGGTCCTGATCGTAGGCTGTCTCAAGGAGTGGGTACTGAGGGTGCGCCATCCTGCAAAATTTAACAAAGAGAGTTAAATTACAGCATTAATATAAGTTAGTTTCATGAAAAATTTAAAGCGTCCACATTTTGTACCGCTAGTAGAACCCTTATGCTTTTTATTATGCGTGCTCGCATTGTGTCCAATCCGGTGGCATTTAGAGCATCGGGCCACCCCTCCGGTTTCATATGTATCATCCCCGTTACCATTTGCACGGTCCATCTCACCTCAACCAAGGCATACCACATTTTGCCATTCTCATCGACCAAGGCGCTGCCACCCGTGTAGATGAAATACTTTGTGTCCGGGTTGAAATGTTTAATTGCATTCAACATCCTTGGCACCATGTTGTATGCCTCCTTCCAGTCCCCATATAGCAACTCCATGACGTGTTGTTTTACCAGCCATGCCTTTGAGTACTTCACATGATACCCAATGAATCCAAATATGGATTCAATTAAGGAGCCAACTGACACGTCGCTATCCGCCGCGACAATGCCAGCGATACGGCGCCCTAAGTACGTGGCTGTGTTTTGAGCATGCACCTTCTTTGTTTTCCATGGGCCACACGTGTGAGGTTGCCACACACGAGTAATCTTTCATCTCCCACTATATTTGTCCAGCCGAGCCCACACACCCCAAAGACATCCTTGTTTGCAGTTCACCGTGTACCTGATTTTGGCGTCTGAATGAGTAACATTTATGGCCTATGGTACCTCACCGCATAATCCATCAAGAAGTACTACAGATGCTGTAAAGACTCGAATGGCATGCCCTTTCGGATCTTCAGATTCTCAGAATCCGGCAGTACATCGGTTGATAACAAGCCGCTCTCACATATTGCCATGTGAGTTCGGCTTATGTCCTCAAAGGTGGTCACCGTGGGCACATCAACATGAACTGCCCTAAGCTGCTTCCTCTCCTCAGCTGACAATGCGTACGTTGCTTGCTCTATATCTCCCACGCCTAAGCAAAGAACCTCGTCATATTTTCGACATCATCTTCTTCCTCCACCTCATCTCCTTCCCCACCTCTTCTTGTTCGCCTTGCACCCCCTCTTCTTCTGCCCTTTCCTCATCATAGGATTCCTCCTCGAATCCTAGAAAAATTTGGTCGTCGTCCACCTCACGTTCTTACTCCTCAAAAACTCCATCATCAAAGTCATTTCTGAGAAGGCTGCTATCAAAGTTACCAAACGGCTCTCCCACCGCCTCCGTAACACATGCTTCAGATTTGACTTACCTTCGTTCAACTGTGCCCAACTCCTGAGTCAAGTGCTCTACAGGCTCATCTTCGTCATCAACACTTTGCACGGCTTGTACGAGCGTTGCTAATGAGTCACTCGCACGAGTGATCTCAACCACCACCTCCTAACAACTGATGTTCGAATTTTTCACAACCTCCTTATAGCTATTCCAATCCGACTCCGATAAAATCTTCAACATCATATAGTGAGCCCTAACCTTCCCAAAATCAAATCTTCCTTGCAACAACAGTTCACCCTCACCAACCCCACGGCTCATGAAAGACCGGCAGCGGAAAACTAAATCATCAAAGCTTGGGCTCCTAACAGTACCACATCTTCCTTCATATTCTCAAACTCCCCATTTTCTCTAACGGTTCCACTATGAAAAATTGGACTAAACGATTCATCTACAAAATTAAAGATAACACATCCAAATCGTTTAGGCCTAATATACAACATCATCTACACCAAAATTAAATGCCACATCCGTAAATGCAACGGATTCTACACGTTAATAACACGGACGGTACATGCAATACGTATGCCACGGTGCTCGGATCGAACTAAACATGCCAATATGAAACATAAATCAAGTTTTTTTCTCAAACCCTAACTATCCAAACCCCACGAAATGCGGTTAATCGAGGACCAAAACGGACAGAAAGATTAGAGCATCACCTTCACAGGAGGGCGGGGAACGATTTTTCCACCCCGAAGTGGCCGGAGACGGGCGGCACGGGGCGGGCAGCGTTGGGTGGCGGCGGGGCGGGGCGGGGCGACCAGAGAGCTCAGGGAAGAAAAACAGACGGGCGCCCCTCGCGGCTATCTGTAAAAGGCCTTGATGCGCCAGAAGGGGTGGTGCATCAAGGTGGGACCCACGGCAATCCGCGCTGGCGGCAATTGATCGGGGCCGCCAGCGTGGCACCTCTACCGTGCCACATGCACTGGCGCGTCAGAGTGAGTTAAACAGAGCCACCACTTTAATCCTAAAATCCTAGAAATTTCCACGTTAATCGAAAAATAGTAGAAATTCTCGCATTAATCGTAGAAAAAAGAAAAATCTACATCGTTCAATATGGATACCATTATGTAAATCTAACGGTCAATAGTAAAAAGATTAAAAAGATAACTACTAAACCTAATCTAATATATTAGAAATAAACTCTAATATATTAGAGAGATAAACTCTAATATATTTATATTATATTATTAAAGTAGAGGAAAACAAAGCCACCACAATACGCCACGTCGTCTGAAAATCCTTCACCATCCAATCAAAATCTATCAAATCAGATAACCGTTAAATTTTCTTCCACAAAATCAGATAAAAAAGATAAATAAATAATCTCTACAACTAATCCTCAATTAATTTAACGTGATAAATACTTCTATCCGACTTGGTAATTATCCGCTTAATCTTGATCTCTTTATTGCTCAATGCTATGTAAGGGAACTCCCACAGCTAAAACTCCCACCGCTAATAAAGCCTGGCTATTCACACGACTAATTCATCCATGAGAGGCTTCTTCCGTGATTAGAAAAGGAGCGGAATCGATCTACATGGCGGTGCTATCTCTCTAAGCGATGTTTATCAACAACCTACGGAGGCCGGAGGCATGTATTGAGAAGATTGATCGACGATCAAATCGTCCGAAGCGATTAACCGATCGGAACCATGACAGCGGGCGAATCACGTAGAAGATCAAAACTCTAATATATGAGCAAACTACTAATCTCAGAACAAGTAGATTAGAAGATTGAAGTCTTGCCGTGATTAAAAGGAGCGCTCCAGATAGAGGGGAAACATGCAGATGAAGAGCAAATATCTGCATAAGATCAATCTACAATTCAAGACCAAGAAACATCCAAGGACGAGGCCGATGGGCTACGTTGTCCAAAAGTCCTAAATCAAATAAAAAATATCTATAACAAACTACTAAAACCGGTCTAGCATATTAGAAATAAACTCTAAATTTAATCTGATATATTAGAGATAGATTATGAGTTGGTGAATTACCCTAAAAAAATCATGAGTTAGAGATAAACTCTATATGGCGACATAAATCTAGCCGCGCAAATGCGCGAGCCACCCTACTCGTTTATATATAAAGTAGAGTTAAACGAAGTCACCACATTAATCTAAAATACTAGAAATTCTCACGTTAATTGTAGAAAAAAGAAAAAATCTCCACCGTTCATTATACTTTAATTCTAAAAAAGAAGCTACACCGTCTTGTAATTTTGACTCATGTTGTACGCTGTTGCATCGAACTTCACGGTTGAATGAATCAACCAAAAAATCCCAAAAAAAAGACCTAAAGTTAAGGATTTTTTAATGGGGTTTCGGGTACAGGTACCCTTTTGTTGAAGGTCGTTCGAGCTTTTCCTGAGAGTATGACATGGATTACATACTTCAACGCCGTAGCCCCTGGTATGAGCCTCGTGGAGAGGCAATAGCGCTTTGGTCCCATGCCGCGACGCACGTCCTAGTCATACTGCTCTGGCTCGGCCGCGTGTCCACTGTCGTTGTCTCCTTGTCCACCTGTCGCACCTCGCGCTTCTGTCCCTTGCTGTGGCGCACGGGGCGGTCATGCTGCTCCAGCTCGGCCGTGTGCCCACTGTTGTCGTCTCCTCGCCTGCGGCCGCCGAGGAGGTGATGCGGACGTGCGACCTTGCCTTCGCGAGCCGGTTTGCTATCGAATATATTAGATTATGGGTTGGAGATCAAACTATTGAAGCTAATCTAATATATTTGAAATGAACTCTAAATTTGATATGATATATTTGAGATAGATTATGAGTTGAAAACTGAAATTGATCTAACATATTAGTGATAACTCTAAATGTAATTTGAAAACTCTTCATATGCCTCTTAAGGAGAGATCCCCACCATCCATCTTGATGGCATCCAACGGCTCCCACGCACCGAACCGTCTTATGCTCGTTGGGCTATTTGGTTTCTTCATGAGGAAGAAAATTAGTCCAATACAGACAACTAAAATTTTATTAGGCAAAGAAGAAAAAAAAAGAAAAGAAAGAGAGAAAATAATTAAAGGAAGCTGCTAAGCCAAAGGTGACTACAGCGGATCACCAAATTCAAATAGTTTCATGTAGTTTCTTGCACTTTTATCTAGTTTTATTTAAGTGATTTCGTGTAGTTTCAGAAAGCTGCATGCACTTTTAGAAATCTTCATATGTTTAACGTAGTTTTATGCTAAGTCATTATGAAACACAGTATGTTGCTGTCAACGCTGTTATCACCATGCAAATCGGCTCGCCCATTGAAAATGGTAAGAACAGTCGTTCCTTTCTTAGAATTTCTGATGATTAAAACCAATTGCAGCTGCACGCATGCATGCGTTCGCAAAAAAAAAAAAGAAAAAAAGAAAGATTTGTCGCGCGTTCCAAATTAAAGGCTCCAAATTTAGGACACTGCCTACGCTTGAGCAACACCACAAGAACAGCACGAACACACGCCCTGAAACCTCTCCCCTCCACCCCTCCTCTCGCCTCCTCCCGCTATAAATCCTTCCAAGAACACCACCGCTTCCGCCCATCGAGCAGCATACAATAACCCACAGCTTACAATAAACAAAGACCATCCACCTCTACCGAACTCCGAGCTCGCATCTACAGCGAGAAGACACGCCGGAGGAGAGCGCGATGGCGGCGAGGTCCGACGAGCTCCGCGTGACGCTGCTGGGCCTGGCCCTGCTCGGGCTGCTGCTGCTGAGCCACCACGCGGCGCCCGTCGACGCCACCGCCGGCGGCAGCCGCAAGAGCAGCTTCAGCATGAACAACGACGGCAGCCGCCACCTGCACAGCTTCAGCATGAACTCCCAGAAGGAGGGGCACGGCGGCCACAGCGCCGGCGGCGACGGTGGCAGCAACTGATCGATCCACCGCAAGTAACACCGTGTTGATTAACCTATACAGCTACAGCACTGTGTCTGAAAACCCGCGCGTGCGTGTGTTCTTGATTAATTTGTGCGTTGTGCGTGTGTTTTAATTCCGTATGTTTTTGTTTCTCTGATCCTGATCTTGGTCGCAGCCGCATGCATGCCTGGATCATTGATTTCTTCTTCTTTGTAATTCTATTTCTTGGAGCAACACAGCGACCTGTAGTAAGGGTCGTCAGTCTGTACGTCTTAATTGTTTGATTTACTTTACCGTGTATGGAATTAAAGAGTTCTTAAGAGTGATTCTGCATCCGGGATGCAGACGAGCTCCCGTGCATACCCGAGCTAGATGGGCGACGCGTGGACGAGCTGCCGATCCAACGAACGAAGCGCTCGGCTCCTCGCGCGCGCATCGCTCGGCTCCTCGCGAAACCCGCGGCTCCAGCTGACCCCGCGTGGCTCCTGGCGAAGCGTCCCCTCCCCTTCAGTCTTTCTCTCGGTCTCTCGCTTTCTCACCACGACCCAGCGACGCCGGCGAGCACCGCCGCCGCAAGCTCCCGTCCGGGCGTCCCTCTCCCCCTGCAGCCCCGACTCCGATGCTCCCAGACCTCTCTCCCCCAACCCCGATGCCCGCACCACTAGATCGGGAGATCCCCAACCCTAGGGTTTTGGCGGCGGCTCCTCCCACCACGACGATGGTGGCGGGCTGGCGGCCCACCGCCGACGCCGAGACGTCGACGACGACCATACGGTGGCGGCCTCCTTCGCTCCTCGCCGCCGCCAATGCTTCACCGAGCCCGCAGCCATTGTGCCCTATCACCGCCACCGTTTTATCTGATATTGCATATTTTTTTATGTTGATTGCATATGTAAATGCTATGTCAAGCACTTGTAATTTTGAATGTGTTGATGTATACAAGTGATATTTCAACCATGGTTCACAATGAATTGTATACGGTTGAACCTCTGTTTTTAATTGTAACTTGAGTTGTATATGGTCCTATACTCAGTATGGTTTCAATTGTAATTTAAATTGTATTGATATTGGCATTGGCATTCTCTGTCGATTTGTAGACACGGCCTGATTGCTTGTGTCGTTGTTGTGTGATGTCAATTTTATAACAGTTCAGTGAATGAATATGTAACTGATCCTTTACAAAATTGCTCGTCTCAGTGAATGTCAATTGCTTGTCTCAGCTTGTCTCTCTGATACTGTTGGTCAGAATAAGGCAAAGACCATAGATCTCTTTGATTTTGAGAAGCTCAGTGATGTTCATTTCACTTGGTTGGAACATGTTGCACTGAATAAAGAAAGAGGATTAATGGACTTATGAAGAACTGCCTGTTGCTTTTGGACAATTTTTGTGCATGGGCCCTACAGAAATTTAAACTCAAACTGGACACTAAAAGAAGGCACTGGACATAGCACCGGCATATTGCCTTTCATACTGGATTTAAAATGCACTCAATATTCAGTTTCATAACATAGCAATGTCCAGAATTTCAAGGTTTCATATTACATAGCCATGTCCAAAATTTCAAGGTTTCATATTACATAGCCACACATAGTGTAGAGCAACACAAACGAGCACAATAAGGTTACATATTGTCATGATTTGACACTCTGTCAAAATGCAATTTTCTAACAGCTGACTGCAATGTGACATCTTTATCAACTCCAAGTAAGAGACTTGTATATCCTTCTTGGATATATGGAGCGTCCATGATAGAAGAATTCTCGTGCATTGAGGCATTACCATATCCACCTTGGATCAAAGGAACAACCAAGGTTGGCATTGTATTAGTACCGCCAAAGCTACCATCATTCTCTGCTACTGTATTTGGATCTTCTCGTACAGTCGAACATATAAAATACAAGAAAATAAAATATTAATAGTAGAAACAAACATAATGGAAATAAAACAAGGTACAATGGGTAAGATCAACACCTTTCTTTTGGGAATCTTTCTTTTTCCTCCCACTCTTCTTTTCAACAACATTCATTGCTCGTTTATTCTTTACCCCTTTTACCACCCAAGGAACTCTAAACGATGTTGTATCTTTTAATGTGTCTGTAGCATAGGCATACGAAACTAGCGGAGCCTCATTGGATTCTTCTTCCATATTGCTTAGAGAATTATCTGCTTCCAAATCCAACTTATCTATGGCTTTCTCCAAATCATCAAGAAGCTCTTTTGATACTGAACACTTCAATGCAACTGATGTCGCCTTTCGAGAGATACGTGCAGCATGTGTTTTCAAATTTACATTGTCACATCCTTTTTTCTCAATATAAAATCCTTTTTTTGCATATTTTATCCATCTATTTAGTATATATTGCGAAGGTAAAATGAAAACATCATTCATATTAAAGACTTTTAGGGCATGTCTGCACAATATACCTATAAGATGTAGAAGACAATTTTCAGCAACTTCTATTACAAACTAAATTGCAATTTGAAATGTGTATACATACCTACGGATTCGTACTTTCTGCAAGAACATGTAATGATCATATCTGCAATTTTGAAAAGAACTGTTGCTCCATAATCAGATTGCATATGTGTAACCATGAATGTCAAGATTGATTCCTCAGCTTGTAACAATTTACAAGACAATGAAAATTGTTTTTAAAATTCTTTCTCAAACTCTGCATACATCCTCCTTGTATATGATTCAGCTGCGGTCTTCAACAAAGGTAAATTTGGGATGTAAGAAACTGGGAGCTTTCGACGTGAATTAAAATCTTCATCCAACTCATTCTCACGGAGACTAGCGGAAACCTTCTCACATTCTATAAGGAGTTCTAAAAGACCGAGTTTCCTATGATGGTTGGTTCCAAGGAGTGGAGCAAAAGGCATTTCAAACTTATTAGTCTGAAAGGTGGTGTCAAATGACACGGCATCGCCAAAACATGCGTAATCCATTATAGACTGACCATCTGCCCAAAAGAAATTAGCTATCCGGCCATCTTCTTGATCTATTTCAATGGCATAAAAAAATGTAGGATCCTCTATCTACTTATTCTTCAAGTAATCCAACAATGTTTGCGCATCATTGGATTCCAAGTACTTGTTGCGCTCACGACCGATCTCATTATTACAATCCATTCTAGAGAATGGCACTTTGTCAGCTCCATAAAAATTCTTCATGAACTCATACACCTGGGCTGGTTTCATCCCGGCTTCCCGTATCTGGCCAATTAGCTTTCTATCTGCTTCTATAACACGCCGTTGAGACCTCAGCTTGTGTTTCTTATTTGGACTAGCAAGATAATGGTTGTGATCAAGTGCAACCTTTTGCACTGTCCATATCCCCTCTCTGCTGACACTAAACTGAACACGAGCACCACAACCCGTCCTTGTAGTGCTCTCTGAGGACTCATTTTCTGGATGTCCTTGGTTACTGCAAACTATATATTTCTGATATATAGTTTTATCTACTCGGCGCTTTGTCTGGCCCTTTCTAATACTGAAACCAACCTTACCAGCAAAGGTGTTATACATGTCATAAGCTTTGTCCTCAGATTCGAAAGTCATTCCAACTTCAGGAACGATCAAAGTTGGCCCAACTTTATGAATCACCTGTTGTACAATGAGTTGAGAATTAAAATTATATTACCACGGTACAAAAGTACTATATTCTTCATCAAATCTGTTATTTTTTTTATTTCGTTACCTCATCTGATCCTTCGTGTGCCATTTGATCAGGTGTGTTGTCATCGGCATTGGTGTTTGCATCGATAATGCCAATAACGTCTTCTATCGTGGTGATCGATTCGGCGTTCTGTACAATATATACACAATATGCATGACAAAACCACATAGATAAAACTATAAAAAGAATACAATTAAAGAATTAGATGGCAACCATACTTGTGTTGTCTGCTCTTCGGCAGCTTCTCGACTACCAGCGATGGCTTCATCTGCTAGGGACGGCACCATCAACCCGGCCATCAAGGCTGCGTCGTCAGGCGATGAAACAGCAAGCCCGGCCATCACGGCTGCGTCGTCTCGTCGGGCCAAGAAACGGCGTTGCTAAACTAGGGTTCATGCGGCTGTTGCGGGGTATGAAGGGAGAACGACGCTGGGCGCTTGGATTTGGCTAGAGCCGATGCATAAAACGCGCTTGTGCGGGGTCAGCTGGAGCCGTGGGTTTCGCGAGGAGCCGAGCGCTTCGTTCGTTGGATCGGCAGCTCGTCCACGCGTCGCCCATCTAGCTCGGGTATGCACGGGAGCTCGTCTGCATCCCGGATGCAGGAAATTTTTTTCCGATTCTGTACACTCTCCTTGAGGCTGTTTTTTTAGACTCCCCGCTATTGCCTTCTCTTCACAGTTGCCCGTAGCAAGGAAAAAATAATAATAATCACAGTTGCTCGTAGCAAGTAAAACAAAATCAATCGGCACAATCAACATAAGCGAAGCACGCATCAAAAGACGGGTAACAAGAACGAACGGTATACCTTTGGTTTTAAGAATTTGCATCGGTTGTACATACCAACTGGAACATCTAGCTTAAGAGAAATAACCACATCTTCCGCTCGGTCCACCGTCCCCGTCTTGTTTTTTTGGATCAACTATTTAACGACCTTCGGCTATGAGTAATTCCGTTTGCCGCAGGGGCAAGCTGTGTAGTACCCTAATTTCTCTTACGCCTCCTGGGGGTGGGACCTTTGTATTACCTCCAACATTCCCTTCTCTTTTGATCAATAAATGATAGTTCTTCTGTCCTTTGCTAAAAAAAATATTTCTAGTCGGTGTAGAGACTAAAAATTTATTCCGTGATAAAAATACAATATTCATTGCTCGTCGTTTTTGGAGGAGGCGGTTTTAAATCTCTTCATACATGGAAATTTTTTCAACTCCATGAGGCCAGTTACGGGTTCGAACATAAACCCGGTTCTTTTCAGCTTATCAATTTAACGACTTAACAGTTTAACGACTTATCTACGTTTTGAAAAGACATGTTTTGAGTTTTTTAAGTCTGCTTTTTCGATGTTTTGAATGTGGGTCCTAACGGTTTAAAAAGAAAGTCAAACAAAATGGATCCGAATCTCGAGACTACCTCGACAAGGTCTCGAAATTCAGTCATTTCAGTCGTTCAGGTGTTCAAGTCAACTAAAAAAAACAGGACAAAATTTTTTTGAAAGAGAAGATGAGACAAGAACTTGAGTCACTTTACACACTGCTTGTGTGAAACAAATGGAACTTGAGTAGATAAATCTGTCCCTTTTTTTGCAAGAATGAACAATGATTTAAAAACTGAGTGATACTCTGCCTTGATATGCTATTATCAGTCTTAACACGTTACTAACAAAAAATAATTTGGTTTATGACTAGTTAAGATAAACTATTTTTAATTTGAACAAAATTTGGTCAGAAAGAAAATAGTTTGCACTTACCAGAACATGTTTGACCATAGACAGTACAAACAAAAAATTGACAATCTCTTAAATGTGCATGGGAGTTAAATTAGAGCTGAAGAGGCATGCAAGTGTTCCAGTTAACTTATTGTTAAAATGGGTGTACAAAAAATTAGAACATAGAAACAGCAAACTAATGAATTAGCATAATTCAAACAAATATAAATAAAAAAACATGAATATACACCCAAACAGATTGAGATTAGTGGCACGGTACAGAACATGATCAAGCTGGTGGTGGCAAAAGTGCAGCACCGCCAAAAATTTAGTTAGTGGCACAACAGAGAGACAAATTTTGATAAAGCATGACTACCACCTGAAAACATAAATGAGAGGCAATCGAGTTGTTGAGTAACCCTCCCTTTTCCGAGGTCGCGTGGTGTGGTCGGCATCCTCCACGTCGGGTGGCGGCGTTCATTCACGTTGTTTGGTTCTGCGTCTTCGGCCGACAACTCGATTCTTCTTGTGTTATCGACCATTGACGACTTTTATCTTATGCGCTAGCAAGGTAGGTATTGAGCGAAAGCCTTGCCCTTTTGGGCTGGTTTCAGCGTCATCTTTGATGTCGCTCCCTCGTTGGAGGCATCACCTTTTGAACCTTCCCCTGGTCTGGGTGAAAACCTTAGCGGCTTTGCGACGGCGGTGGGTTTTCCCCGTCGTTGCCTTGTTGGAGACGTCGCGGTCGTCGCCTTGCGCTTTGGGTTTCCTCTAGGTTTGCTTCTGCAGGAGTCGCATGTCGTTGTGTGAGTGTTGGTGGTGTTTCCCATTCTCCCTCTCCTCTCTTGTATCTCTCACTTGTTTGGCCTTTGGCCTAGGTGGTAGCGGTGTGGTTGCATTCCCTTCTTTCTCCTCTGTAGGTGGTGTTCCTAGCGGTGGCCGGAGGTGTGCATGGCTTTGGTCAAGGTTGCAGCGGAGCGCTACGGTTGTACCTCGCGCTTGGACTAGTTTTTTTTTATTTACTCTTGCTGATCAATGAAATAGGATGATAGTTCTCCTGCCCCTCTTTCAAAAACCGAGTACTTATTGCTAAGTATATCAAATTTATCAATATGTATGAAACTATCTGCCAGGGGCGGACGTAGTGTGTTGTGACACTGGGTTCAAGTGACACCAACGAATTCTGCTGTTCCCCTATATATAACCCCTAATTAGTGTAGTTAATGACCCCAATAAAATTTTGCTAATGATCTCAGACCACACTGTGCAGAACAGCCAGAACTTGTAAAGAGTTTCGTTGGAAGTTGGAAGCTCGTATTCCGCAGCCCAAAGCCGAGCTTCATGGGTCCAGTAGGCTAGCTAATCACTGCATGTGCTAGATAAAGCCCAATACGGGAATAAAAACAGGGTCTAAAGTATCTGCTTAGAGAAACTTAAAACCATGCAATAAAACCCGCACTGCATCACCTGAAGATGCTAGCCAAAATACATACAACATCTAATTTTATAAGTTTAGGGGAAAGAAAGAATACATGTTTTAGCATGGGTGAGCACATACATCTGTCTTAATTACAGAACAAACAACAAACATCACCCAATGGCGATAGTGAAAACTCTCAAGGTTAAGATTTATGTCTACACAATATATAAATTTTAAATACAATGTTATAACTATTTCATTGAAGAGGTTGTCTATTTGATGTCCATTAATAACTAGTCGTTGATTCCGCCATTGAAAATGTTCACGATACAATTCGTTCATATCCTCAGACGGAGTTGCACATGAATCTTGCATATTATATTAGTAATTAAAATTCCAACAACCATGCATGATGGTGATGCAGATGTCAAGATCAGACGAGATAAATTTCAGAAAGGAAATGATGAATGCTAGGCTCGTATATATACGTACGTACTTTTCCATCAGAAACCAGCTATCGAGCGACCTAGATAAATACTCCATCGATCTGGTCCGATAAAAATGATGTAATAGCTGAGTAACAACAAGATATGATATATAGCACAACATCGCGGAGAAGGAAGAGCCCCGTACACATTCGTCAGCCACGATCGATGCATGTGCATCCAACCAACAACATTGCACGTTAGGAATTTAGCAGCGCGCATGTGCATACCACCGAAGCGTTCATGCATGTTCGGGATGATCGAACGCGGGGCACAAGCCGATGGTGCTTTTATATTAGTCATTCCACCATACGGTATATATAATACTGTGAGGTTAGGATGCCGCACGGGGATGTAGCTCAGATGGTAGAGCGCTCGCTTAGCATGCGAGAGGTACGGGGATCGATACCCCGCATCTCCAAATATAAATGTGAACGATTCTATTTTATTTTTTAAGAATGACTTGGTATATTTTGCTGCTCAAAATCACTGCTGGCTGCATTTTTACGAATGATTTGATAGCTGTTTTTTAGAGATGTTTGATATGTTTTGCTGTTCAAAACAATGCTATCTACAAATATAAGACACTCATGAGGTTGTAAATGGCACACTATATAAAACAGTAAGCCCACGACTAAAATACACGAACATAGCTATTCTTGCAATAGCCGCTATATTCACCTATTGCCGCTATTTTTGTAACCGCTGCTTTAAAAATTTCTTTTAAAATTCTAACAATCAATTATTATATGTTTAGTTATACTCTACTTAATTCTTACATCATCTAACTTTATAAAGCGATACTATTAATATAGAACTAATAAATGATCATTTAGAGAAGTTTCTCTATAATGAACTTGTGGAAGAATAGATCACAATCACTTACTCTACAAATTAATTATACTAGCTTACAAGTATTTAAAGTAACGTGTACATTTCTCATTTAGTTGAATGTGACTAATATTATATAATTTTTTATATTTTTATATTAAATCGTCATATAAAAATAGCCACCGCAAAAAAAAAAGATTTAGGTTCTGTTCTTTTGAGCTGATCTAAATGGCTGAACAGCTGAACGACTGAAATGACTGAACTTCGAGAGCTTCTAGAGGTAGTCTCGAGATTCGGATCCATTTCGTTTGACTTACTTTTTAAAGCATTAGGACCCACCTTCAAAACAGCGAAAAAACGGACTCAAAAAACTCAAAGCATATATCTTTTCGAAACGTAAATAAGTTGTTAAGCTGTTAAGCCGTTAAGCTGGTAAGCTGAAAAGAACTGGGCCTTAAAACCCTGCACACCCACACCCACACCCACACCCACACCCACACCCACATTTGGCCTTATTTGTTTGAGCTAAAAGTTGCTAAAAAAATTTATCTGAAAAAGTTGTGACTTCTCAAAAGATGTCCTAAAGAGTTCAGCGGACGTTTGCTATCGGAATCTTGTCACCAAGAGCTTAAAAAAGCATCTTTAGAACCAAACCCTCACGCTGACCATCCGCTTTCTCAGTAGCGAAAGCGCTTCTCTTTGCCTCTCTATTGCCAGAATTTGAGACTGGCTCTTCTCCACAACAAGAAAACACAGAACTCCCAGAGGTTTCGTCATAACCAGCACGCACCCTCGCCAATTTCGTTCTAAGCTCAATCCAGGATTGTGATTGGGTTGCCTTTCGATTTCACTTGGTGAAAGCTTGGATCCAGTAGATAGATACTTTAAACGATGGCCCTTTTTAAAAAGGGTCCCTCGGGGGGGGGGGGGGGGTCATGGAATGTTTTTCTTCTCCTCTTATTCCATATGGAATACAATCAGTTAAAATAAGAAGGAATATGGGAATATTCGATCGTTTCAATTCTTTATTTATCTTTTACGAGTTGCAAGTGAATGGGGCCGGTGCGTGGTGAACGGAAGGGTTCATCAAGCCATTTCTGGTCAAGCGAAAGCTCGACTAAAAGGAGAGGAAAGAGAAGCAGAGCTGTCGAGAAGCTGTTTAACATTCGCCAGAGAAACATGTTCAACATGATGCTCCTCTTGTATAGGAGGCTGGTGAACATTGGGGGTTTTATTTTCTTCCTCGTCGAGAGGAAGTCCATTCCATATCTCTGCCCGAGAGGAGGGGGTACCTTGTATGCAGGTCGCTACTTAACTTGACAAGCAGTGCTTGCTTTCTGATTCTATAACAAAAAGGATCTTGGGCTACCGGTGACCGGCCAGTAGGCACTAAGAAGAACGGCTACGAAAAGGATACCTACAGGGCTCGGAGGAAGAGAAAGACAACATTTACATGTCCTTATGGTACATTTGCTTACCGATGGTTACCATTTGGTCACTGTAATGCCCCAGGGACTTTTCAGTGATGTGCCATGTCTATCAAACAGATAGAAAGCCTGGAACATAATAGGCTCCAGGCTTTTCCAGGCTTTCTGGATCAATGCAATAAGAAAAAGATCTTCTCCTACCTTTATATTAAATAAGCATAACTCTTGTAAACTTGTACCGTATCCCTACTACTTAAGTCAAGGCCTATGAATCGGCGGAAACAGCTCCTTAAGACATGGAACAAGGCGCTTGCGGCATTGCTGGTTACCTCTTTGCTGCTAATGTGTACATGTTACGGCAGAAATTGGCGAATTGCCAAGCCCGAGAACCTTATTTTCTTCCCTTCCTCGGATCATAAGAATAGCTCCTTTTCTTCTTTGCTATTACCTTGAAGCGAGTAGTATACTCTATTCGCGAGGCTATTTCCCTTACTTACCAAGCAGGGGATGAGCTATTCATGAGAGTTTGGAGAGTCTATGTACTAACTTTTTGTCCACCCTTTTTGGCACCAAAAAACTGTTAGCCCGGCCTGCCTACTTACTGGTTTAGGTCAGGCCGAGAAATAAAGAAGAAAAGCAGGACTGCTAAGCTAGCAGAAAGCATTTGCCCTTATTTCTCGCAAGAGATGGTGGTCCCAGGTACTTGCAGCTCTATTTTGACCGACAAGAAATTGAAAGTCTTACTTTTTTAAAGAAAAGCTCATTGAGATTACTGTCTCTTCCTCGGCCCAAATCTTTTCTCCTGGTGTGCGAAGAAACAGCCGAGTGCTTGGTCCGTCCTTTACTTGCTTACGAAAAGAGCTAGCTAGTACTTCTTTACCTAATCCTACTTTCACAATACGAGAGGAACGGAGTCGTACTTCTCGTCGAGCCCTACCATTTGAAGGGGGCTCTTCGTTCCTATCTGGATCGTATTAAATTTGACCCAACCACGAACCAGGTTCAAATGCTCGTGCTCCCAACCGAGCGAAGCTCTTTCTTTTTTTGGCCGTGCCGTGAAGTACAATTTTATCGTATGCGTTTTAGAGATGCGGTTCGGAGAGGACTCAGCTGTTAGTTAGTACTCCCTTGGTTTCGGGGTGGACCCTTTCACTCTATTTTAGTATATACGCTTAGCGAAAAGAATGTTTTTTTATAGACCTGATCTAAGCACATAGGTTTGTTCCCGCTAAAACTTAAGCAGCTCTATCTATAGAATGCCATGGTGTAGGAAATGCCTTATTCTCACCGTATCCAAACTCCGTGGCTAGCCTACGCTCTTTGGACTTTTCAAACTTAGCGCACTCCCGATCAGTAAGTGGTACTCCCAAAAGGAAAGCGGGTTTAGACCTCACGGCATTCTTGCTCTTGCATTTGAAAGTCGAATCAGGATTCCATCTAGAGAAAGGTACTGACAAGGAAGATAAAATGCATCGAGTCGTTTATCAAGAAAGTGGACGAGCATGGCGGTCCCTATATCTCTGAGGGGTGTACCACTGTTTTCTTTCAAGTCAGCTTAAGAGGTTCAAAAGCTTTTATCGTATCGCGCATTTCTTTTCCTTTCCCTCGCTTCTCTTTCTTGGATTTAGAGTGGATGTTTTTCCAACAAGTGATCCGATTGGAGGACTTCGAGATCCTTCTTTCTCTGTGTTGCCCCCTCCTTTCGCTCGCCCACCCGCACGCTGCATGCCTATCCTGCCCTTTGCCTCTGGCGAGGCCACCAACGAGGTCGCCGAACTTCCTCCACTCTGCCCTAACAGATGGAATTGATTCACGATCAGCCTCCTTCGGACCCGGCAGCTACAGCCCGTAAGCAAAACAAGATTTGGTCTCGCCATACATCTAGGTACATTTTTTTACCGAATGGGAAGGTTTAAATATCCCGACCGAGTCTCTCTCGGCTGTCCTTCACTACACTACCAGGCTCGCTGGCTACAGTTGCTTACAAAACTAGTAGGTGCGGAGCAAAAGAGCGGCTGGCCACTGTCAGTGCGGGGCAAAAGAGCGGCTTGGCACAGCTCCTTCGGTTTAGGTGGGCAGCTCGACAAGTAGACATCCACAGGAATTCACTTATCGACTCCCCCTCTAGGAATCGAGGTTGGCGGCGCGGCTCTTGATCCACTATACTATTCTCGCTTTACTCATAGCTCTTTCTAGCTTTCTTCATAAGTCAAGATCTCTCCAGGAAGACTCGTAAATTAGTTAACTGGGTATGGGAACGCCCCCTCCCCCCCAGAAGCAACAGGTTGGGAAACCAAGAGAAGGCTTCGCCTTTTCTTATCTTCTTCCCGGCACAAAAAGAGAGTTATTCAGTCAATACAGAGATGCGCTTAAAGTAGGGGGTGTGTTGTCCCTATTGGGCTGGGCCCTTCCCCATAAGGCCCCACCGTCGGCAGGTATCCTAGCCCGCGGAGGATCTTTATAGGTTGTTTGGTTGCCTTCTCAGTTGAACCAGACTATATGAGCTGAGCCAGGCTGGTTGGAGCCAGGCTGAGATGATGCAAATGGTGGTTGTTTGGTTAGGTGCATGAGATTGTACAGGCTGCGTAGAGACGTTGTTTGGTTGACTGCACTAATGAGAAAATGGCATGGAGAAATTCAAAAGAGGGATGAAATATTTTTAAAAATAAATTCTAGAAAATCAAAATAACAAAAAAATCAATTACGAAAATAAAGAATTCAAAAGAAAGTCTCATAAATAAATAAATTCAAAAACAAAATTTTAAACTTTTAAAATTTATATGACAAGTGTGGTCTCGTTTTGTTAAAAAAATTATCAATAACCCAATTTTAAAATCGGTTTGATAACCTAAAATAAATAAATCAAATGTGTCGCGCATGTGGTTGTTGTTCCATCCGCGGAGCCTGGCTATGGGGAAACGTCCAATTTGGTCGTATCTCCAGAGCCTGGCCCGGAGGGGTTAATTGCATCTGTAGAGCTTGGTTCAGATGGGTGAGAAGACAACCAAACATCATAATTTTATATCTCTAGATACAAAACTCCTTGAATGCAGGCAATCAAACATCCCATTAGAGAACTAAAGCTGGCGCAAGCCGCCTTTCAATAAAAGAGAGGGGGCTAAATAAAGTAGAAAACGGAACTAGGTCTACTTCCTCGCTTTAGTCTCTTTTTCTTTTCCTAGCTTTTTCACTCCACTGGACAGAAAAGGTGGTGCAAACGCCAGCAGGGGCTCCTCTTTGTGGCCTTCAGACTCAGCATTATCCTTCCTATTCCTACGGGAGGCCCAGGACCAGGGATTGGATTTCCTTTGTGGAGTTTGATCTTCCTTTCTTCGGGATTGAGGACGTTTCCAATACCAACTGCAGCCCCGATCTTCCATTGAGAATCATCGATACAGCTCGCCATTTCATCCTATTCCAGTCACCACTGCAAGTGCTTGGAGGAAGTAGGTGCCGCCAGTACCATAAAAAAAATTATTTTACAAACTCTAAGAAAAACTATTTAGGCTTCACAAAAATGAGTACAAAGAATTACCTAATTCGACTTATAAAAAACAATAAGCTTTTATTTAATTTAGTTTAATTTAATTTAGCTTAGGGCCCTGTTCTTTTCATCGTGTCGTTGCGTTGGCGTATTACTATAGCAAATTTGAGAACACTTAAAAAGTGGTCTAAAGATTATAAAAAAATAATTTAAAAATAGTTTTATCATCTTTGGAAGGACTATTAAAAGGCACAAAAAAATCGTTACAAATTATCACAATATATAGCTATATAAAAATAACAAAATTTGTTACAGTAATACGCAACGATATGATACGTTGAAACAAACAAACAAACAATTTGTGTTTCAAGTTTCCGCAGCTCTCCTTTTGCGGTTTTTCCATTCATTGTGCCTGTATTCGGTTGGCGCTGATTACCTTCTGGGCGTCTCCCAACGTGCAAAGTGCAAATGCAACGAATAATTATTTTGGGGGCGACTACACAACGCCCTCCCCTCCTCTCGCGCCCCTCCGCCTCTTGCTCACAGACCTCCGCCTCCTCGCCGCCTTCCCTCCTCCATGCTGGCGATCCACTGGCGCTTGTTCACGCCTCACCTCCCACCGCCCACCCTAACCCGAGGGGTGAGGTGCGGTCCTCCACCGCCACCCGACCATTGCCACTTTACCCGGCCTCGGTGACTCCACCGCCATGACCCACGCCCGACGAACCCCACCCACCGCTATGCTGCCGCCTTCCTAGCCCCAAATCTAAACCCGAATCCGAACCCCACCCTCGAACCCTAACCCGAACGACCGACGGCGAGATCGACGGCGGCGACGACGAGGTCGACGGCGGTGACGTAGGCCTCCTTCTTTCTCCTTCCTCCTGCCTTCTTCCTCCTCTGCACAGCGCACGCGTGACTCCCCGAGAATTTCTCAATTATTTTTGACCGGATTTCCAAACTGAACAGAGGCGGCCTACTTGATTGTCCCATCAACATTTCCCGATTTTTTTTCCCGAATTACTACCTCAACGGGCAACGGCTATTTTCGTCGTCCCTATAGATACGTGCGTTTGTTTTTTGCCCCACCCATTCCCTTCCCCGCACCCATTATTTTTTTTAAAAAAAACCGAAGGCGAGGCGACGAGAAGGAAGGAAGCAAATCGGCGAGCGCTCCCACTCCCAGCTACCGCTCTCTGATCCGTGGGACCCGCTCCGCGATGGACGAGCCCCACATCGCCGGAGCTGACGCCGCGGCCGCGTCGGCGGCCTCCTCGTCTGGCTCCCCTGCTTCCTGGCCCTTCCGGCCGCGCAAGGGGGTCCGGCTCCGCCTGCGGCGCCCGGCCCCGGCGCACGGCCTGGCTTCTCGGGGTGGCGGCGGCGGCGTTCGGGACGACCTCGCTCTGCCTCTGGGGATGTCGTTCGCCGCCGTGCTCGCGCAGGTTCGTGCTATTGCTGCCACCTGTTCTTTCTCGTCATGCCCCCAGAAAAAAATTGACGCGATTTTTGCGCTGTTCGTGAGGCTCTGAGCGATGTTCGCATCAGCATTTGTAGCATCTTATTTTTGTCCTTCCTACTAGCGTCGGGCATGGAAGGTTAGCCACATGAATCAGTATAGAGCTGTGCTCTAGTTGTACCTAGAATGGTAAATGAACTTCCAACCAGATCAATTGCCTCCAGACAAGTGCTAAATGTCCCCTTTGATGAGCAAAATTGTCGATTCCGTGCCTTCGTTGATGGAACATAACATCCATATACACTGCAGTATCATGGTACTTTCTCTGTGGTAAAACTGCTTCTCGTCAGCCAGGCTCTCAAAGATAATTCTTTTCATGGAACAAAAAGAAAAAAAAAAGTGTATAAACGCTTCAAATGATTGTTTCATCATTACAAGTACAGTTAAGCACTTGTAATGTTCATAAATTAGCAGCAAAATGATTGCTTGTTTGTAGAATGACAGATTAAAAAGGACGGGGTGTAATGTTAACAACCATAACTTATCGTATAGATGACATGGCAGGATTTTAGCTAAAGTTATTGTGGTCTTGCGTGTTATGCTAGCTTAGTGCTTGCCCACATTGAGTAATTTTTGACGTTAACAGTGCAACATCAGCTAGCTATTTCAAAATTCGAGGGTTATGCAAGTTTTGGGCCTTCTCGAAATTGAGTAATCTTGTCAATTGACAGTAGAAAATCAGCTAGCTATTTCAAAATTCCACACAGTCAAATGTGACGCACGTCCTCCATCTCTCCTTCAGAATGCATCAAAGTTGTATCTGTGTGCTCGACTCACTTAGCCTTTTCACCAGCTTGCACAATCGCACACACATTTCTTCAGCACATATGCGTGTAAGCTCCTAAAGTTTATCTTATATTCAGTTGCGTACAACTGCACATTTGCATCATCATTTATCATCATTATGCACACTAGTTTACCCTCTTGGTTGTACTAGTAAGGAGGTGCCTTCTGTTCATTGCAGGTTACGAACACAAATAATGGTTCTGGGCAAAAAATACATCCTGCGTTCCTTTCTAAGGTACATACTTTTAATTTTTATTGATAGACTACAAACCATAAACAAACAAGTTATATAAAAATGTCTGAATGCAGATTTGTACTTCGGCAGTGAAGGAATCATTGACAAATGTAAGTGTGCCTGTCTTTATATTTTGAAGCTCACTTTCAATTAACAATTCTGATATATCTTACGCTTATCATTTGTCTAGATTTATGGTGACAGGTTTGACAGCTTCATGCGAAATTTTGAGAAATCATTCTGCAGCACATTGAGGACGCTGCATCTTATTAATGATATACCAGTCTATGGGAAAGATCCTATTCCTGAATGTTCTTTTAAGCACCAAGGTTCTGTAGAGGAAGATAACTTGAGCACTGCTGATTCGCAAAATCAGACACATGAAGTCAAACAAGACCTTGCGAATTTAGTTGGAAGTCAGCTTGTTCTTTTTGCCAGAGAGAATCAACAGCTGGCTCATCTTGGTTGTAGCAGATCTTCTCCAGAAGATAATCAGCAGATTTTCAATATATTTGAGAGATCTGTGAAGGAGCAAGCTCGCTCAAATGAGCTGAAGGAATTTGAGATAGGGCTTAGCATGAAAAAGTTGCAGCTGAAACAATCTCAATTAGCTCTTACCTCCCGCTCTCACATGTTAGAGAGGGTTAAACTATCTTTGGGGTTTCAGAAAGCTTCCTTGCAAGGGGAGAAATTCGAGACTCAGATGCAGGACACAAAACATGCACAAATCCTCAGTACACTTATAGATTTTCTTGTTAGTGCGGTGATAATTATGTCAGCATGTTTTGGTTATGGAACTTATATTTATTCATACCAACGGATAACTGATGTAACTGTAGCTTGTTCAGCTGCTTCAAGGGTATGTTCGTGTAGTTCTGTTGTTGTCGTTGAATAATGCTCTCGGCATGTCTCTTCATTACTCAAAAGTTTCCTCTCTCTTTCCTCTCCTCATGCAGGGACCTAAATCATGGTGGATGCCAAACTCGGTGTCAAACTTCAATTCTGGATTGCTCTTTATCAGATGTCATCTAATAGCAGCAACACGGATGTCTTTTGGCATAATAATGATTTTGGCAATTGCTTGGTTAGCGCTCCAGCGATCTGCAATGACTGTATCAAGTATGCCTGTGACTTTCAATTTCATTTTATTGGGAGTTATTTGTGGCTTTGCTGGAAGGTTTTGTGTCAACACACTAGGCGGCAATGGAGACATCTGGCTCATATGCTGGGAGGTCCTTTGTTTCATCCATTTAGTCGGAAACTGTTGCCCATCTGTTTTTTACCACATTCTTTATGGCCCTGTTTTGTTATCTCACAGAAAGGAAGTTGTTTGGTTGCCTTATTGGGTTCGCCGATGCATATTTTATGCTTTGATGGGGCTTATAATCCCAGCATTGAATGGCTTACTGCCATTTGCTTCTATTTCTGACTGGAAGGATCACTTTGCTAAAGAGATTCAGTCATTTGTTGGTGAACAAATTGAAGTCTGAAATATCTTGAATGCAATGAATGTTATCCTATTTATGTGAGTCAGCTGGTCAAGTCAATCTTTTGGACTTTGTGGGAAGTAAAATATGTTGGATTAGAGATTAGCTTCACAAATTTAGCTCGTTGTTGCTCGAGGGTATTGATCGAGCTTGTTGTCCGAGGGACGTTTGAACTAGAGCTGGAGGCATTGTTGAAGAATCAAGGAAATCATTAGCTTCACCAGTGGTAACTGTTGTCTCCATCTTGTTTTCTTCCATCCTTGTTGTGATCTAATGGAAAGCCATCCTCACACTTCCAGGTCAATTTGAGATGATACTGGCTTCTTTGTTGTGATCTTGCGATCTGTATTTTGTTTCCTAGATGCAAGATCATAGCATAGCGTAGAGTGTTGACCTGTTAGCTGCCGCCTTTGTTGTAGGTCTGTTCTTTTAATGTTTTTCCACCCTGGAATGGGGCATTTCCTTAACTCTCGGTCTTTGTCTATTGTAAATACTAACTACATACCGAGATGTCCAGACTCGTGGAAGATCTGTGTTGATATTATCTTAGCGTTTTGTGTGCTGAAGGCTGAAGCCTGTAGTTGATGGAGTTTCGCCCAAGTATGTATACGGAAACGCTATTTCGCAGGCACTTGCGCGAGACGAAATTGCACAGGCCGCTTTCTCCAGCTCTGCAGCCATTGTCATCGTCTCTGGCTGCCGGCGCCACCCGGGTTAGGATTAGGGTTTGGGTGGGCGGTTTTGTGCTCCCTGGCTATAGATCAAGGGTGGGGGGAGGTGAAGGCCCGACGGTTGGTCGGGGTTATGAGGACGCACACACTGGAGCCGGGGGTGGGGGGAGATGGCGGTTGGGCCGGCGTCGGCGGGCGGATCTAGACGTTGCGGCCATCGTGATTAGGGTGTGCAGCGTCGGCCGATGGTGGGTGGACAGGAGGCGGAGTGACTGGCGGCGAGGGCGCCGCCGGGCGAGGCGGTGGCTAGAGGCGGCGGCGAAGGAGGAGGCGCAGAGCAGAGGGAAAAAGAAAGGGGATCGACGGGGGCGGGGACGGAGCCAGAGGAAGAAGAAGGTGGGAGTGCGCCTGCGTGGGACGCCTGCGCGATAAGGCCAACACATGCGCCTGGCAACTAGCGCCTCCCTTGTGTATAAAGACTTGACGTCCAAATATATATTCCTTCCGCAACAAAACAAATCAGCAAAGGTTGGTGCAGTGCTGCTCTCTGGAGCTTACGTCAAGAATATTTTTCTTGAACACAATTTCTTCAAGCATTTAAACGTTTATTATCCATGCCACGTTATCCCAAAGATCGGTGCAGTGAAATCTCTGATCATCAAATCGCATAGAAATGCATAAAAGTTGCTGTTTAGATACAAGCAATCATGCGACAGATGCACTGAACGGTTTAACTGTCATGGGATTTTCCATTTTGGAACAAAATTTACAGCATCCCAAGATATGCATATATGCACAATAAGAGTACAGTTGCCGTTCATGGCATGATATCACACAGATGCACGCGAGAAATACAATACCCATGTATGCAACTGTGCACTATTGCAGTCCAAACCAAACTATGGCATTCTCAAGTCACGAGCAAACAGAAACTATGGCACCTCAAGTCTCAACCAACCTACATGGGCACACTGGAAAATCACTGCTTCGCTAGGCTTGTTGGCAATGGCAGCATCAGTTTATCGCCATGGTCCCATCTTTCGTTTGAGAATATAGTCCCAGTCCGCAAGAATGGTTGCCATCACCGAACTCGTTTGCATGAAAGAGAGGTGACCATGTCTTCATCCTGTGGCCGCTTTTTGTGCCTTTTGACGAAGATGCATGAGAATTTAACTGGCTGCTGCGTCTCAGCTTCATTTACTGATCATAAAAGTAAGGAAAGGTTCAGATTCTAGAGTGTGTTGTAGCTTGTTTATGATTTAAGAATCATTAGTTAGGAATTTGAGAGCTTTATCGGTTGTCACTCACCTGAATTGTACTCTACTTCCTTAATCTTCTTAGCTGGATGCCCTGGACAAGTCTCATCCAGTCTGAGTCTTCTTTTCAAACCAAGGGTGATGTCATCGCTTAGTAGCTCATCACCAGATTTTGATAGAGTTGAGTTATTATCCTGGAGCTTGCTCTTCTTGGAACGTTTTTCTTGTTCCAACTCAGATTTTCGTTTTGAGTAGATAAGAATTGTAGGATCTGAAGAAATTAGCATTGCTGATTCAGATCAGAATATTGTGGAAGCATATGCGATCAGCTTATGTCAGGGTAATAAGAGTATTGACATGCCAATATCCATCCTTCTAGCATTATGCGGATAAAATATTAATTCATAAATATGGATAATGAGCTGAACTTGGGTTAATGAGGAAAAATTGAGTTCAACATTCAAACCAGATTCAATATTCAAAATAGATTTTAAATTCAAATCTAATTTTTAAATTAAAAAATTTGAGAATTCAAACCAATTTTAAATTCAAAATCAACACAAATTCAAAATTAAATCCAGATTTTAATTTCAAATCACAAATCAGATTTTAAATTCATAATTCAAACCATTAAAAATTCAAATTTTTTTCAAAATTCAAACCTGTTTCCAAATTCAAAATTTAAACTGATTTTAAACTTGATATGCTACAAAACAAACAAATAAGAATCAGCCTGCGAGAGAAAGCTGTATGTCGTCATTCGGCCAAATTGAGCAAATAGAGCCGTACAACATATTAATGGAATATTTCATTTATTTGTATCCCTCCATTTTGAATGATTTGATACGATTCATCCAATCAAAACACACGAAGATTCCGTACCATTTTATACTGGAGCCATCTCATTCAGGTAACCAAATGCACCCTTAGGGAAAAATGAGTATAGTGTTGCAACCAGTTCGACTGACGAATGGCAGTTTCGATAAAATGATAGCACAAAATGCATCAGCCTACACAAGCTATCGATGCATCATCATTTGCAAGCTATCTTTGAGAATGTTTCTCTTGTGACTTTGAGATTGTTAAGAAACAAACATAAAAAAGCCAAAGCATAAAAAACTAACCAAATAATGAAAGGAAAAAAAACTTTGGCAGAACATGCACTAAATATCCCTGGATGATAATCAATTTTCCACCAAATCTAAATACATCTCAAATTCGCTCAATCAAATTTTCTCCTGTTGCACACTGGTCACCAAAACTTACTCACAAATCAAGCTTGAACTCCGGGCAATCTCTTCACTTGTAGTAGTCAAAAGGACTAAAGGACTAAAAGATTATGCTGCAGAGATCAACCCGGGCACCCGGCCCGGGCTTTATTTACACACAACGCACAAAAAAGCTCGCAAGCATCGATTGAGCGTTCCATTGGACCTCTCGATCGCATGATGTAGCTTCCGAAGCCGCAAGCAGGTGAAGCAAAGGCACAACCATCAAGCATTGAAGCGAAGGCACAATCATCCGCATCAATCAAGAACTATGCAGCAACGAGCGAGATACATGCCGCACAGCACGAGTGCATTGCCAGGCCAGAGAAGAGAGGAGTACCTGGGACTGGGAGTGGGGGCGGAGGCGCGGGTCGGGCGTGCACGGCGACGGGCGCGGCGGGGTCGGCGCCGGTGGGCAGCCCGCGCGCGGCGAAGAAGGAGAGGAGCGCGCGCCAGGTCACGCCGGAGGAGACGTGGGCCGGGCCGCGGCTGAGGAAGTAGCCGTTGAGGCGGACGGTGGCGGGGTCCAGCCCCAGCGCGCGGCCCACCAGGGCGAGGTCCACCCCGCCGCCTCCCTCCACCGCGACCGCCGCCGCCGGTGCCCCGGCGGCGGGCGGCGAAGACCAGCGGAGGTGCACGGTCCGGGCCGGCGAGGCAGCCCTCATCACGGCGGCGGCCGAGGCTTGCTTTGGAGTTCGCGGATGCCTCGATCGATCGGAAAGACGCACGGAACAACGGCGAACGCTCTGGTTGCGCCTGCTGCTGCTGCTGCTGCTGCTAGGGTCACTTCCTTTCTAGAAGTGTCTCCGCGCGGTCGGATCCTAGGGTCACTGCAATGTGGGCCGTTCCTTTGGAACTGTCGGTACGTTATGGTCTGGGCTGCCTGCACCCAAGGCCCATGATTGGTTTCTCGGTGAGGCAGAGAGAGATTGTCACAAAAGATTTATTAAATAGAAGTTTTATCTGTACATATGTTTCCAGCTATTTACATTTGGTATATAAACCTACATATATAGATTGTCTCAAGAAATACTTTTTGTAGAATTATAATTTCATAAGTTATATAAATATTTAGTGTTCAAAATCACTTTTTTTTTTTGTAAACGTGCCCATGACCAAAAAAAAAAAATGAAAATGGGCCCATGACAAAAAAAAAATAGAGTTCAACCTGCAACCGATGTTCAAAACAAATAGAGGTCAAAATTGCTTTTTTTTTTAAATTTGGTGTTGTAATTTATGGCTGATTTTCATATTTTCCTCAAAGTTACAACCATGGTTTTTGCCGAGTACATGGGCTTGTTTACAACAAGATAAACAAATTGAGTACCAGCTAGATATGGTAAAGGATCGCTTAGCTTTCGTAAGCTAGAAAACGATGTTCCACTTATGCTCCTTTGGTTGAATACAACATCCGAGCCAAAGAGAACGCAATGGGAGCCGAGCTTGTCCTAATTTTCTTGTTCTATTAGTAACGAATCCAAAGAGAAGGCACAGCCTGAACTGGGACTTTTAGTTCGGGCTTTGCTCATTTATGAACAAGTCTAAATTGAGCTTAATTTTCATCTCATTTACAAACCCGAATCAAGTCAATATAAGCTTGCTCGTTGCTCATTTCATAACCTAATGGCCACTCTAACTATAGATCCCTACCTATTACCCAAACATGACACTATCTTTAAACCGACTCCAACACTTTTCTTTTACTAGACTCACTCTTTCTCTGGTTCTCCCCCATATTACTCTTGAGTTTCCCTTTGGCCTATCGACACCCCTGTTCCTTCTCCTCCAGCTGACACCCTGTCCCTTCTCTTCCTAGGTCCCAGCTACCACCTTGTCCCATCTCCTCTCAAGCGGCAATGTACCTCCCCTCAGCCAGTACCATTGCCTCTCCTCCCGACCCGCTGACATCGCCCCTTCTTCTCGGGCCAACTATCACCGTTGTCCATCTTTTTGACATGGTCGGCGTTGTCGCCCATCCTCTTGGTCGACACTGCCATCCTCATCGCCTCTCATGCCGGCTAGCGTTGTCATCGTGAGTCCGCAAGCTCACAAGCTAACTCAAGTTCTGGATAAGCTTGAGCCTAGCTAAATTCCTAGCTCTTGGAGGCCAGTTAAAAGTTGTTGTAAATTTTAATTTGAAAATTAATAGCCAGGGGCCTTGGAAAGAATAAAGAATATGGAAAAAAAATTTAGAAACTTTTAAAAGAACCATTTAACTCCACAAAAATTACTCGAAAATATTATATCGTTTGTCTTGTACAAAAATAACAAGCTAAATTTAATTGGTTTAATTAAGCTGAAAAGAAGTGGACCGAGCTGATGACTCAGTAATATGAACAAGTTCGAGTTCGAGTTCAAGAATGTGAGTACGGATGATACAGGAGGATTAAGAGCACCCACATCAGACACTATCTCTCCACTCTATTTCACTATTAGCTACCACCCTATCCATCATTTTAAATTTTTCTCCACGATTTACACTACACTAAAGATTATTTCTCTCCACCAACTATTTTATCCAAAGATACTCCCTCCGGTCACAAAAAGAAGTCATCGTTGACTTTTGGACATGCCTTTCACCATTCGTCTTGTTCAAAAAAGTTATATAAATATTATTTATTTTGTTATGATTTGGTTTATTATTAAATGTATTTTAAGTATGGCTTATATTTTTACATATTTGTACTAAATTTTTGAATAAGACGAATGGTTAGAGGCGTGTCCAAAAGTCAACGGTGACATCTTTTTGTGATCGAAGGTAGTATGATGCTTTAAAGTGTTTGCTGACGTCTCGCGAGCTAACTTCCGGGCCTCAATTTTTTGGCCCAGTAAAACCATTCCCCAGTCCCGGTCCATGACAACCTGTTTAGGGGAAGAAAACTCTCTGCGCACCGTCCGCAGCGCTCCCTCATGCGGACCCGCTCTCAGATCGCGACACGTGTCCCTGGCCACTAATCTCGAAGCGCTGCGAGGCTCCTCCAAATTTTTCCCGATTCCTCCCATTGGGCATTCCTCTCCCACCGCAATTCCTCTCTTCCCTAACCCTAAATCTTCTCCTCCCTCCCCCATCCAATCGCGTCGACGCCACCACCACGTCGTCACTGTCCTCGGCCGGCGCCGCCGCCTCATTGTCCTCCGCCGGCGCCGCCGCCTCGGCGCCAGGAGCTCCCGAGCCGCGTCCGCCTCCACTCGATTCCGGCCGCCCCCGCCTGTCATTGACTCCAGCGGCCCCCGCTTCCCCTCGACTTCGGCGAGGCGGTTGTCTCCCTGAGCATCCCGCATGAAGCTTGTAACCTAGAAATGGAAGTCCATGGAGCTGCAGAGATGAAATTTTCTTTGAAATGAAGAAATGTTCCTCCATTTTGCAGAAATTGTATCATTGTTAGCTTGTATGTATGTATGAAGCTTGTATGTAATGTATCTGTTATAAGAAATGTTCCTTCATAATAAATTGTATCTCTTATGAAGCTTGTATGTATTTATCCAATGTATTCAAGTTTAAAATTGGCCCATTGTTACCTATTTAATTTGTGAATGTAGTTCAAATTTTGACTTTCTGAAGTGTATGCATTCTTCTATTTTGGAATAAATTGCACATATTTCTATTGAGTTGAATTGAATTGAACCTGGCACATACTCATGCATGTCCACTGGCCAGAAGCAACAGCATTGGCATAAGAGTGCATTACATAACAACAACACATATTTGACAGCTCCAAATGCTCAAAACTGATGTACAAAACTGCAATTCTGAACTTCTGATGCACTTCAGATTGGTTAAAGCAAGTGCAATTCTAAACTTCTGATGCACAAAACTGATGCAAGCTCATAATTGACACCTCCAAATGCTCAAAATGACAGCATACAAGCTCATAATTGACAGCTCCAAATGCTCAAAATGACAGCATACAAAAGCTCGAAATTCACACCATATAAGCTCAAAATCAGCGTGCTAAAACTGAACTGAAATGAAATGGTTCACATACAACAGCAGGTTCAAATAACAGATGGTTAATTCAATAGGTTCACATAAGTGCACCAAAATACATAAGTGCACCAAAATACAACAGCAGGTTCAAATAACAGATTGGTTCCATACAAACAATAACAGGTTCACATATCACTCAAACAACAGTAGGTTCAGTGCTACTCACATCTTCCATCAATTGGCAGGTCCTCAAAATGTAATCTTCTAGTGGCCGATGTTTGATTGGCATCTTCAACTCCAAGTAGTAAGCTTGTATAAGAAATCATGGTTGACTCATCTTCGAGAGTATCGTCCATCTTCTACCTTGTGTGGTGATACCTCAGTGTCTTTACCTACACATGAAACAAAAATAAGAAAGTGATGGGCAGCTATAAGAAAATGTTTTTTGTGTTTACCTTTTTTCTTGTTCTTAGAAATCTTTGCACTTTTTTCTTTCTTTTTGTTAAGTACATTTCTTTGTCTTCTTTTTTTCCCTATTATGATCGGAGGTACTCTAAATGATACAAGACCATTTGGAACAAGTTATGAACATTCATCGGAGCTTTGACTAACCACATGAGATTTCATAGGCATTTGGCTTAGGGAATTATCTGCCTCCAAATCTAACTTATCTATCGCTTTCTCCAAATCATCAAGCAGTTGTTTAGAAACTGGACATTTCAATGCAATAGATGTGTCCTTCCGAGAGATACGAGCAGCATTTGTTTTCAAAATTTCCTTGCCATTTCCTTTTTTTTCAGAAAAATACTCTCTTTTTGCATACTTCGTCAACCTATTAAGGATGTGCTGAGATGGCAAGTCAAAAACCCATTGATATTGAAGATTCTAAAAGCATGCTTGCATAATAGACCTACAGGACATATGTAGTAAATGTTACAATCATGTAAGCAATGCAATAGATTACAAAAGTAGGCTAATGACTGAGAAAGCAATGCATACATACCAATGGATTCGTACTTCCTGCATGAACATTTTAAGGTTTTAGAAGCAGAGTTAAAGACAACTATTGCCTCATCTTCAGAATTCATAGGCAAAACCTTGTAAATCATGTCAGCCCCCTCACATTGTAACAACTGGAATGACAAAGAAAATTGTTCCTTAAATTGCTCCTCAAAATCTGAATAAAGTTTTCTTGTATAAGATACAGCCGCTGTACTCAACATAGGTAGATGTTGTATACAAGTAATAGGGTTAGAGTGTCTTGACTTGTAATCTGCCTTCAATTCATTTTCACGGAGACTACTCGCACATTTCTCACATTGTTCTATAAGTTCTGAAAGACAGAGTTTTCTGCAAAACCTTTTTTGAACACATTATTAATATCTTCACTCCTTTGAGTTGATGTCATATCAGCAGTGAAGGAATCACGGAAGATTAAAGCCCACTTCTCCCGCAAGGTATACAGATTGTCTAACCATTTGTTGTCCTCAAGTTTATAAGTTGTCAAAAGTTCAAGCCATATCTTATCAAAGCACTCCATTGACCTTTTCTCATACACACATCTTTTGAAATCAGAGAGAAACTGAGGATGCTCTTATATTACACGACTAAGATGTTTAGCTGCGTTTTAATAAATGTGCCATATACAAAGACGATGGTGTCGAGGGTTGAGATATCGATCTCAAGTCAACTAAGGTTCATGAGAAAGGGGAGATAGGAGACACCGAACAGAACAAACAGGAACCAGCGAGCAACAGGGAGACATGGGTTTTTATCCTGGTTCAGGCCTCTCGGGAGAGATAATAACCCTACGTCCAGCCTTTCTTATATATCAGAGATGATTACAAGAGGATGCTCGACGAGATGGACAGATCTCGGCGAGATTATGTGTGTACATGAAGTATTATGCAAAGATGCGAAGTCTCTTGGCCCCTCTACACGTCGTAGGGGCCCTGTTTATATAGTGCGGAGCAAACCGACCTACCAGGGACAATCGGGCCGGGCTAACTACGAGATTGTAACGAACTCAACGTGCCAAATACATCCCGAGGTAGATAAGGTAAACTCCAATTCTTGGGGATCACGACGTCTGCTCCAATCCGGGAAACCAACGTCCGGGTCTTCACGTAGCCGTGCAGAACTTTGTTCGAGTCGGACTCAAACACGAATCCTAGGCCATTACTCACCGTGCCAGCCAGGAAGCTGTTCGACAGGATGCATATGGGCCTGATAGAACCTTCCAGGGAGTTGGGCCCTAGTAGGCTGTTCGATTGGGCCGTCAGGGAGTGGGCCATGGCAATGGGCCGTGATTTAATCCCCGACAGATGGCTTGTATTTGGGAATACAAGCTTGATTGCCGCTGCCATGGCCGTATCTTGATATGTGAAAATGGTGCTAGGATGTTTGCCAGACATTGTCATTATAAATGTTTCAAAAAGCCAAACAAATGATTCAATTGTTTCATGATATAGTGATGCTGTCTCAAAAATAATAGTTTGCTTGTGATGATTGATTCCAAGAATTGGAGCAAAAGACTTTTGACGGCGTGTTCTCCGCTCAACCACTGCGGATCACACCCCTGGTCAGATTTTTACTCTGCTAGCCGACTCGATCAAGCTCGATTCGATTTGAGCGTCGGGCTCAACAAGGAACGACTTCGCAGATTTACCTGAGTTCGGACCCTCATGGTAATAGTCCTACTCCGCCGAGCCTTAGCTCTTTTTCGATTGTGGTTGAAAGGAAAGTCTTTACAGAGTGCTCACACGAACCGAGTGTTGAATCCTACCCAACGTGCCCCCCCTCTCTCTCCTCTCCTTTTATACAAGCCTCGAACCGACGGAGAGAGCCGAGGAGTAGGCGAAGATGATGCCCAAGATAATCGACAAGACACGACAGAAGAGATTTAAACGCGTGCCGCCCACGCCAGCCAGCCGCTCGCGTGTTCGCAAGTGGCCTCTCACCCGCACCACACCGGTGAGTCTGCGGGTGGGCCCGCCGCTTCCTCCCGACGCAGGCGGCCTCTTCAAGCAAACCTCCTCTCGCTGTCAATTCTTGGCGCCACAGTGATGTACCGCCAGACTGCAAGGGCCATCAGAAGCAGTAATCATTTCTTCCATTGTCTACTCGCGTGATGTCTCATTAAATGCGCTTCGTCTTCATGGCAGCGGGAGCCTTCGTCCAAGACTCTTCGCAATACTCACACGCTGGCCCCGCTTGACGACGCTGGGCCCTCACCGGTCTTCGAGAGGGCTCGCCACGCACCCGCTCGGGCGCGTGGGGGCCTCGCCTCACCATCGGAGGGCTCGCCACACGCCCCTTTGGCGCGTGGGGCCCTCGACTTCGCCTCCAGGCTCGCCCACGCACCCACTGGCGCGTGGGCCCTCCCGCCCCTGCCTTCGAGGGGCTCGCCCACGCCACGGGCCTTGCTCGCCCGCTGACGCGTGGGGCCCTCCGGCCTTCGAGGGCTCGCCCGCGGCTGGGCCTCGCTTCGCCACCGCCGACGTGGGGCCCTCCTGCCTTCGAGGGGCTCGCCACGCCAGCTGGGCCTCGCCGCCTGCTTTGACGCGTGGGGCCCTCCTGCCTTCGAGGGGCTCGCCACGCCATGGCTGGGCCTCGCTCGCCCGCTTTGACGCGTGGGGCCCTCCTGCCTCTCGAGGGGCTCGCCACGCCATTGCTGGGCCTTGCTCGCCTGGCCGACGCGTGGGGCCTCCCGGCCTTTCGAATGCTCTTTGTACCCCGGTATTTATTACACCGACAACTTTTTAAACTTGTTAGTTTGAAACGTAGTGTCAAATGACAGCACATAATCTACGATAGATTGTCCATCTGCCCAAAAGAAGCTAGCTATGCGACCATCCTCCTTATCTAATTGTATGGCATAAAAGAAATTAGGATCCTTCAACTGCTTATTCTTTAAGTATTTCAAAAATGTTTGAGCATCATTAGCGGACAAATATTTTCTACGCTCACGACCTATCTGATTATTACAATCCATCTATGAGAAGGGAACATTCTCACCTCCTCCATAAAATTGCTTGAAAAACTCGTACACTTGTGCAGACTTTAGTCCAGTTTCTCTTATCTGATTAATTAATTGTTTATCTGCATCTATAATTTATTGTTGTGACCTCAAATGATGTTTCTTATTAGGACTAGCAAGATAATGATTATGTTCAACCACAACCTTTTGTACTGTCCAAAGCCCCTCCCAACAAACACTAAACTGAACACGAGCATTGCAAGCTGTCCTAGTTGTAGCATTTTCTTTCAAAGTGTCATGCACTGAGTGATTACCTCGTCCACCTTCGTTGCTGCAAACCATGTACTTCTGATATATGGTCTTATCAGGCCGCCGCTTTGTGTGACCCTTCCTGATGCTAAATCCAACCTTCCAGGCATAAGAATTGTACATTTGATATGCGTCGTCCTCTGAATTGAAGACCATTCCAACTGACGGCTCGATGATGGGAGCACCTTCATTGGTGGCGATACGATTGCATCGGTGGCAAGGGGGGGCAAGAACGCCCCACAACAAATACCTCTCGGCGGCTCGAGAGAAGGAGTGTTGCGATCGAGACTCTACGGTGCGATGGTGGTGGCGGAGGCCTCCTCGCTAGCAGTGGCCACGGATGCCTCGGCGGTGAGCGGCGGCGAAAGAGCTGTGGGGGTGAGAAATGTGGCGCTCGCCTGAGCCGCGCCATTCCAGCTCCGTTGTGGTGGCTCCATGGTGGTGGATGAGAACCGGTGAGTTAGGGTTAGGGTTGTGGTGGTGGTAGGACGAGATTTTAGAGGGGAAGCCGTGGTAGAGGCGCGGTGGAGGTGGGGGCGTGGTGGAGGGGCGGCGTGTGGAGGTGGGGTGGCCGTCGGCGGTGGCGGCGTCGCTGCCTCTCCACTCGGCAAGTAAGGAAACGGGGTGGGGCTTCCACATACGCGAGGTTGAGGAGGCGATGTGGAGTTGGGACTCCACGTCTGCGCTGGCGATGTGGAGTTGGGACTCCACGTCTGCGCTGAGATTCGGACTGCCGTGCATCGCGATTTGAGCGCGGGTCTGCACGAGGGAGCGATGCGGACGGTGCGCAGAGAATTTTCTCCCGTGTTTAGGCCCAAACCTGCGACATTGCGGTTTGCCACGGCAGCTGCGATACCGCTGCATGACGTAAGCATGAAAAAAACCCTCCGTCCGTTTCACACCAGGCCCGAAAAGCTGACGCGTAGAGGATAACTCCGCAGCCCGAAAGGCGGGGGCGGGGCGGTGGGCCCCATACAGTTGACCAGGTCCGCGTGCGGATCACGCGCGGCCCACGAAGCGAGAGCAGCGGCGGCCCGACCGATCCCACTGCCCATTGGCGGAAACACGCGGCCCACAGGCGCCGCCGCGCGGAGGGGATCCCGGACGCCACGCCGCCCATCCAATCCGCCTCTGGGCGGCCGCCCTATAAGTCCCCCGCGTCCGCCCTCCCCGGCGACGCCATCGCGAACAGCCGCCTCACTCCCGGCTCCAGCTCCGATCGCCGGACTCCCGCGGCGGCGCCGCAGATCGATTTGACCTACCCGCGCGAGGTGGAAGTGGAGAGGCTTGGACGGGATGTCGGGCGCGGGCGCGGGCGCGGCGGGCGAGGAGGACAAGAAGCCGGCGGGCGAGGGCGGCGCCCACATCAACCTCAAGGTCAAGGGACAGGTCTGCCTCCGATCGATCTATGCTTGCCTCCCCTGCTCCCCTCACCTCCCCTCTTCCCGATTCACCCCGGGGACTCTTAGGACTTGGTCGCGATCGCCGTCTCCTACGTGTCTTCTTTGTTGTCGTTGGTTTGGGTGAGATTGGTATAATGGCATGGTACCGTGTGCGGCTTAGCGCTGTTCGTTTGATCTCTCGCGTGCTGTGTATAATGCTAGATTGATCTCGCGGGTGTGTTTAAAATGGCATTGGTGGATTGAGCCAATCTGTGTTAGGCCTAATGGCTGGATGCTGAATATGTTCGGGGGTAGAAAATGGAGGGGCTTAGAAATATTTAACATGATGTAATTAGTCGTTGTTTCAACCCCAAGATACTGGCATGGTGATTATTTTGGTTATTGTTTTGTTGGAACTTGGAACACTTGATTGAATGCCGCACTGCAATGTTCTGAGCTGTGTCAGAGTCGGCCTATCCGACAGTGCCACAAGGGATTTTCAGTCTTGGTTGGAGGCTAATAGCGCATACATCATGGTTTTTTGTGGATGTGTTGCTCTCCTTGATTTAAAAAAGCTCATTTTTTAGCTAATGTCGTGGCAGGATGACGAAATTTTGTTGATTTTGCTGTGTCACGCTTTCATGTTTTGGCCTATAACTTACATCGTATGCTGGATTAAAAGGGCTCATCATTTAGCTACTATTGTGACCGGAGTTGCCTTGTGACCTCTCTGTATCACTTGTTAAGGCTTCCTGGGGTTCCTTGGAAGACGTAGCGACTCTTTTGTGCAACCATAATATGATTCACCATCCATTTTATATAACTTGAGTAGCTTATATGCATGTAAGTGGTAGTTGCCTGTTTATTTTTAGCAGTTGACAAGCAGTATATGTGATGTTTTGAAGAATTTCAGATCAAATATAATCTTGATGGTTGAGCCCTTAGCAACGAAAGTGAATAGTTCCAATTTGTGCTAGTTCCTTTATTTTGTTTGCGAAAGATAAATTAAATTTCCATTTAAACAACACCTTGGTACTGGTTCTATATCATTCTCTGAACAGAGAGAATGTGATTGGGCACTGCTCACTGCTATTCTTATCATCAGTCTTTAAATATGACCTAGAAAAGTCTTTTTTGAAACTAAATTTCTGGTTTACAATTGGTAATTGGTAGCCAAAGTAAAAGAAAATCCGTTTTTGATAATTGTTTTATGTTCTGTAATTTTATATGTTGTTCAGTGGTCAGAGCAAAAGAAAATTTTATGTTTTTAGTGCTTCATTTATTTAAAACATATTGTTCAGTTCATATGTACTGCTGTTCGTTAGTTACATGTTGACGCAAATATTTGTGTGTTAGAAGTTCATGCAAGTCAATTAGCTGATTGACTTATCACTTGTTGCTGTTGTGCTGTAGAACTTAAAAGGCAAGGTGTAGGAAATCCTACGATGTACAAAGACCAAAAATTGAAAACTTGCGTTTGTTTAAGGTTGTGAGCTTTTCCACTGCGTATTGTACTTGAATTCAAAAGTTCAGAGTCATTCTATATACTTGAATTCAAAAGTTTCAGAATTATTCATATATTTACTCATCAAACCTGGTATGTGATAGGATGTTGCGACATTGTTTTTGTGATTGTTTAATTGTTGTAGGAATTTGCTGCGGACTGTGTTTGGCTATTTTCTCAAGGCTCAGTGCCAAGCTCTTATGTATCTTAATCTCTTGTGCCGTAGGATGGCAATGAGGTGTTCTTCCGCATCAAGAGGTCAACCCAATTGAAGAAGCTGATGAATGCCTACTGTGACCGCCAGTCCGTGGATATGAATGCCATTGCATTCCTGTTTGATGGCCGTAGGCTCCGTGGTGAGCAGACTCCTGATGAGGTGCGTGGTGTAACTTCACTGCAAGCTTGATAAGCTAGTATATCTCTGAATTTCACTATATGCAAACTGTTTCAGCTTGAGATGGAAGACGGAGACGAGATTGATGCCATGCTTCACCAGACTGGAGGCTGGCTGCTGCCTAGTGCTTAAGCTGTAGCAGCATGGCCCATTATTTTCTGCCCTGTAGACTTGTCAATCTCTAGAGTACATGAAAGAAGATTAAAGAACTTGTGAATCTTTTGCCCTATGCTAGCTGAAGGACATTAGGAGAGCTTTATCTAGGAGGGTTTGGTACTTTGCCTCCATGGCTCGTCTATCCATTCCCTAATATATCCTTCCATACGCTGTTCCCATCGATTTGCAAATTCTTTTACCCCCTCGAGGTGGAATGCGTCGTTTTGCTTTGCTGACCGTCCGTTCTGTCTGGTGTACGTTCCATACACGGAGATGTTGGTATTATGTGGGAAGACGTGAACGGCATGTGTTTACTGCTCGATTACCGTGTGATTACCATGAAAGAGGATAGGCAGGCAATAATGGGAATATTTCCTCACTGTTCCAATGTTTGTTTGGTAGCACTAGTTTTGGTTACTGACGAGTATAGGCCATGTACACTGACATGAGCCAGTGCACTTGTCTGGTAACTCTGGTTGCTTTCGGTCTGTATGATGAGCTCCGGTTTCCCTCAGGTACTGGTCTGTCGCGCGCTTGCATCATTTGCAGTTTGCACGGCCATAAGAGTATGGGAAAGCGATAGTTGTTTCATTCTAGGTCCCACCGATTGCTGAATCGCTGGTTTTTGTTTTCTCGTTGGCTCTATCCAAACCATTTCCGGTTGAAGTTGTAGGTACCATCCTCTTCCAGCCGAGGGGACGACTCTATGGGCTCTGTTTGGAATTTGGATTGTAGCCTTGCCCATGCGAACAGAAGGTCATGTCTTTACGATTTGGCCGGCGTTTGGATTGCAACCATTCGTTGACGCGTCTTCTAAAAAATCTCTAAAAGCAGGGCAACAGCGGCCTTTAGAATTCCAACCATAAGGTTTTATAGTCTGGAAAATTTTTCTCTAGATCTTGGAGAATTCCAAACATAAGTCCTCACATCTTTTAATTCATGCCTTGACGATTTACAACACAACTTTCTTTCTTATTCTCTCCATTAATCTTGTTTTTTTTTCACCTTTTTCTATGGTAGAAGTAAATGGCAATGCATGAACAATTTATGTAAATTCCAATCCTATCGGATTAAAAATGCGTAAACATCTCAATCTCATAGTTTTTCTATCCATGTGACTTTAGAATCGAGTGAATCAAATAGGCCAGCAATGTTGTCTTGTAACCCGTGCAACTAGTTCTCGAGGTCTATTAAAGTCTTTTTTTTGAGCTGATCTGAACAACTGAATGGTTGAAATAACTGAATTTTGAGAGGTTCTCGAGATAGTCTTGAGATTTAGATTCATTTCGTTTGACTTACTTTTTAAAGTGTTAGGACCATCTTTCATCACAGAGAAAAAATAGACTGAAAAAACTTAAAACATTTATTTATTTTTTTCAAACGTAGATAAATCGTTAAGTTGTTAAGCCGTTAAACTGAAAAAAAACAAGGTCTTAATTTACTCCCTATTGCATTTCACTTAATATGAACGTGATGAACACGCTGGTCCACTGTACGAAGGCTTTTGTTGGTTGCTTGCAAACAGATCTGCAGCTGGTGGTACCGGGTGACGAGAAGATCAAGATCCAAATCTCACGCATAAAACTTTGGATTTGTTGACTCCCGCGCCTTGCAGGAAAGAGCTGAATGCCCCGTGATGCCGGATCATGCACCAGCGAGATGTATATAGATCACACTCTCACACTTATCTCATTAATCTTTTAACGACTCGCCCTAATTTTAATCCCACCTGACGAATCACAGAGCTGACATTCCTCGAATTTACTGTTCTGTCCATGATGGCCTCATGTGCATCACCACTACTAGCCTCTCCTGCTTTTTAGCTCCGGGTTACAGTGTGACAGCTTCTTTCCTGTAATTTTCTAACGGTTTATGATTAATATATGGCAGTTAAGCTAACGTGGTTATCTCTGACAGCTGGGCCACCCTCGGCGTGCCCCCACGTGTCAGCCGGCGATAGCACGCGTGCGGGAGCTCTTGGCGAAGGAGAAGTCATTAATGCTGCGGGTCACATGAAGCCTCAGGTCCCATATTTAATGGTCGTTATCTACCCCTTGCCGTTTCTCGAGTAAATGCATTAAGTGTTCTTCATGTTGTTTTCGCCATTTTTAGCTACAGACTTAATTGATCTTGCGTGTCTTCTCGCTTTTACACCTCGAATTTTATCTCAGCCGAGCAAGTCACGCGGAATGTGCATCGACGTGACGTTAAAACCCTGCCGTTTTGGCCTGGCAGAGACAGCATTTACGCTCCCAAGATGGGATCAATGTCATCTAATCGTTTATCTTAACATGGTACTACTAGGACTAAATTTTATCTTCCCCTGTGGGTTGTTGCAAGTAGATGTGGATGCATTGATTAAGAGATGAAAAGTTAATATAAGGAAATAAGTTGAAGACTGTTGCGTCGTCCTTTAGATCAAGATTGTGAGTAGCATTTTAGATCAAGATTGAATAGTAGTAGATTATTATCCGAATGGTATATATTTTTTTCCTATTTTTACCCATAAATCCATGATATGTTATTTTTTTCTAATAATAGTGCGCAGTCCTTAATCCTTAACCTTTCCTGCAACTGCTCAATTCATAATCGGTCACAGTCCTGAATTAGTCATAGTATAATCGGCCATCACTGGCCTTGATCCTTTTTTTTGTGTTTTTGGGTCCCCGTGCTCTGTGCAGTCACATTGAAGATTGAGTAGGGAGAGAGGGCGATGCGAGAGGTGAGGTGAGACCGTGAGAGAGAGAGCGAGACAGAGAGTAAAAAAGCAGAAGTTTTCAGGACTTGTTTAGGGAGAGAAAGAGACAGCAGAGTGCACAGCGAGCAAGGCTCGCCGAGAGAGCGGTGAAAGAAACTGCCCAGTGCCCACTCCCCCCACTCCCCGCTCCCCGCCTCCCACCGTCTCGTCTCCTTCCCCCACCTGTGTCTGTGTCGCCTCCCCCGCCTACCCTTGCTCCGATCTTTTCTCGATCTCTGCCTGCCTCCATGGAGGACTAGCAGAGCGAATCTTGGATTCAGCCAGCCCCCCTTGTGCCGCTGCGCTCGGGGGGATGGATTTCGACGGCGGCATTGGCGATCAGAGGTGAGAGTCTCGCGCTTTTGATCTTTGCGCGATTCAGCGCCGTGCGCCGCGAGGATTTGGGTAAAGGCAGCGTTTTGATGGGCGAGCTGGGGGGGCAGAGCTGCGATTTGCTCCTTCTCTTCGCTTTAATTCTGTCCTCGTTGATGCCTAATTTTGGCTTTCTTGGAGCGGTTGTTGTGTGCACTTCTAGTCGCTACAACTGCGCTGTGCCTTTTCTTTCTTGATCTTTATGCCGTGGTATGATGATGTTGGGAGACAGGAAAAAAGACTTCTAATTCTGGGATATAGGAGTAGTTTCATGGTTTCTTTTGCCGGATGCTTTGTGGCTTTTGCTCTTTTGTGGTGTACCGCGCGTGTCTCAGCTAGTTGCTGTTAAGTTGGTTGTGTTGTTACTTGTTGCTAGCCTTTCCTGTTAAACCCTAGTTGATTGTTCATGGTGTTTGCGGTAACAATTGTGATTCTGAACTGCTTGGTGGTTATGTTGTCTGATTTCTTTTGCTTTTAAACCCTCTCTTGTTTAGGCATGTGTTTGATGTGCTGGCCTGAACTTCCATAATCGCGCAAGGTTTCCTTTTTCATATCAGATACCAATGCGTTCTTAGATCGATGTTACAAGATTTTGCGCTACACTAATTTGCAGGTTTTTTTTTTCTGAACATTCTGGCATTCTGCAATAAAATCATTATGATGTTGTCTACAAGGTGAAAAAAATTCCTTTTAGACAGATTGTTTTGGTTTTTGTTGCTGTTGGTATCCTTTCACATCACTCACTACATAGTTGCAACTTGCGAGTTATCTACGTTTCACATTGTATCTTCTCGATGTAACTGTCTAAGATCAATAAAGCTTCCATTGTCAAAAAAAAAAAAATCTACATTTCACATTTTCACTCCTTTCTTTTCTAAGTTGTCCACATTTTTTTTGCCTGAATAATAATTTGTAACGATGCTCTTCAATGTGGAACTTCGTACAGTGAGATGTGGGGATGGCAGAGTCAGGAGTATGATCTGCAGAAAGATTTGTTAGCTGGTTTGGAACACGCCTTTCATCAATCCTTCCGTCCTCAAACTGCATCCATGCAATGATGCTGAAATTTATGTTTCTTGATTTGGCAGATCCGTCTAGCAGCTTGTGGGGCGAATCGAACCACAATGTTGGTGATGCTTGGAGCATATTTGATGAGCAAACTCCAATAAAACATTGTACAGACATAGATTTTAAGTTCTGTGATATAGGAGGTAAAAGAAAACTTTATTTGCGTACGTATCGTGGTTATCATTCTGTAATATACTGTACTACAAGAGAGGAATGCGCAGTGACTAGTGTCTAGTTGTTTCTACTTTCTACTAGTATATGTTTCTACTACCCTTATGCTGTATTGTCCCCTGTAGTTGTTTGAATGACCTTGTACTTCATAATAGTTCTGCTACTTGTATGCACAGCATCTCTGAATATATATGTGTATGCAAGCAGAATAGTAGATAATACAGCCTTGGCTAGTGGCTACTGTGAGTGGAGCAAATACATTTCGTAGTTATCGTTTGCCGCCTTGTGCGTTTATAGATTTCATTTGAATCACCATATAGAATCTTTCAAGACGCAATTGATTTGTAGTTTAACCTTGATTTGCAACGATGGATTTTTCTAGATATTATTGTCAAGGACTTTGAGGAGGGAAAGGAAAGCTTGCAAGCTAAACGAAGACGCATGCTGCAGTTCTGTTCAGAAAGTGTTGAGGTATGTGCTGTAGAGGGATTTTTCGAAGTCGTCAGGCCTAAAAAAGTTAACTATGTACTAGATTTTTTGGTTGCAAACTGTTTCAAATCAATGATTAAGTCGTAGTGTTTTAAATCCATCAATATGATGTCATTTCATGTGTAGATGGAGTGTCCAATGACAGAAGATGGACTCTCAGAAAGTCTGCAAGTGAATTTGGATTTCTCAAGTAGGCCATCCCTAATCTCCGCTAATGTTAGGCTAAGATGATTTATCTCCATTTCTCTTATTTCTATATGTGACTTCAGGTGACGAATGTTTGTTAAACTGTGATGGGACAGAGGAACTAACAGAAGGATTGCTAGTTGACTGCTCGCAAGATAGCGAGCATCATTGCCTGCCTGAAGAAATGTATGCATGGCTTAGTAGTATTTCAGTTAACTGTCAATTATGAAGCCTTCTTATTCCTCTCTTTTTTTATGATCCTTCTCAACAGGAATAGTCCTATTGCTGCTGTGAAAAAGGACAATCTCTCTGGTTAGTATAAACATCTTAATGGTTCCCAGAATTGCACTATTGTTATTTACTGCAAATATGAAGTTTAACATTACTGAGACTATCAACACTTTGTTTACTATTCAGTTCATCAGAATTCTTTGCCCCAGGAGCAAGCTAACATAGTTCAGAACAATCCCGTGCAATTTCGACCTACACCTCTGAAATGTACGCCCAAGCTCAACTCTCCTGGAGTTTGATTATTGCTCCATCACTTTTGTTGCTTTTTTATCCCATAAGTTCCGTTTTTGCAATGGCTCATATTGGACTTTGTTTATGCCGTCTGTAAACTCATACATTGGTCTCTGATTTGCAGCTGGAAAAAACATTATTAGAGCAAGAAGGTCGAAGACATCGGTTGCCTATCCTTTTGAGCTTATCAAGCCATGTGGTTTCCATGGGGATGTCACCTTGAATGACATCAACCAGAGAATTCATGCCCCACCGCCATTCAAGATAAAGCACAAGAAGGACGATGAGCCAGTTTCATACCAGACCTCCGCTATTTCTGGGAAGCCTGTAGTTCACAAGACAAAGATCCACACCGAAGGGGGAAGGGGTAGCATCACAATCACAAGAACTAGAGGCTAATGAAGTCGGCGCAATGCAAATAGGGTCTATATGGTCTCTTTGTGATGCATATCGGGAGTATCTGTTGGGATAACTATAGCCCTTCTACTTATTGCCCCTCTTTTGTGAGCCATTTACTAGTGCTTGCTTAGTGTGATAGTGTTGGTAGGCAGGGGTGTGGCGAGAATGCATTTTTTTTTTGTCTTGTTCAAAGATCAAAAGCTGATATCATCATATAAATATGGACATATTGGTTTGGCGAGATTGTATTCTGCAAGATCTGAGCTGGATCTCAGCTTCATAACTACATATCTCTCTGTTGATTGAGCTGTTCGTGTACTGATACTGCTCGTTGTTCAGAGGATTTGCTGTCTCATGCATGGCAGGCCCCATCAGAGCGGTTGTACTAAGATTTTGCATGCTGGATCTGGGACTGGTATCTGCGCTCGTCATGTTCGCCGCTTGACCGCCATTATTTCATTGCAGAGCATTAACACGGGAAGAAGTGAAGAACTCGGCATGAGCATGCTGTGTGTGGTGCACGCTGTATATTTATCGTTGGCTCACTGCATTCCCCTGTTCATCACGCTCTGTTCATCAACGCCAGCAACTGACTGACGCCTTGCAGCAAGAGCTGTACTGTGAGCCTGTCACACTCGTGCAGGAATACGGATAGGCTGACGACGCCATGAAAATTGCCTGATTCTGAAAGAGCATGTGGAACAGAACCCGTCGGCCGTACAGAAACTTGCCAAGCAGAACACTAATGACACGGAGAAGAAAAGGCATGTCCTCCACTCTTTCCTCTTCACGTTGTACCCACCACTGCTTGTCGTCCTCTCTTCTTCTTCAGCCAGAGTTGCTCCTTCCGCATTGTTCTTTTTATCTTAATTTTAATTAAAAAAAGATATACGAAAATTTACTATTTTTGTACAACCCAATCATCGTAGCATTTCGGAGCTATTTTTATATGCTTTTGCTAATCATCAGATGACTTTTTTTAAGATTTTTTTCTTTTTAAGCAAAAGTGTATTTTTGCTTAGAAAATAAACAAATCTAGCTCCCCTATAGCTCCTTGAAGGGGCAATCGCCACTTGGGATGGCGATATGCTCCCCGCTGTCGTAAGCCGGCGGTGTTGCCCTTTTAAAGGTTTGGACGCTGATGTAATGTTCAGCTCAAAATACAGTCTTGAGCAACTCCAACTCCCCCTCTATATTTTCCCTCTAAAACACTATTAGCATCCCTTCTATCCATCCCTCTAAAACTCCTTCACAAATTACACTTTTCTATAAAAGATTCCTTCCCTCCAGCAGCCACTCTATATCTACTACAGTATTATAGAGGGCCACCTAGAATTGAAGATCCAGCTACACTTACCTCCATTGCTCGGCCACTGGCGTGCATAGATGGGATGGGATCTCGAGCGAACGGCCTCATCGTCAGCGATAATAATAAGACGCCAACACTGAACGTTACATCAGCGTCCAAACCCCAGCTCAGCCTCAGCCTGGCTGCAGGTAACAAACAACGAGCAGCATCGCTCGTCGCCTCTGCGGTGGGAGCACGACCAGCCGATGGCTTCACGAGGCGTATAGGAACCCTACCACGCGTGCAGCCATCGATCGATCACAGGCTGGCCCTCGGCGATTTTGCTCTGCTTCTGATGCGGAATCGAGAAATCATGCCATGGTGTGCCCAATTATTCCAGTGCTTAATCATGCGATGCGCTTCTTCTTCCTGGGGAAAAGACCGTGCCAGATGCTGCCCCTTCCGATGCATGCAGATCCAATACAAATGCTCGTTTTGGCATCTCTCCGTCTCCTTCCTCTCCGGTGCACCGCCCACCGCCCCCGTGATTCGGCGTTCCATTCCGCAGCAGCATGAACAGTGATGGACAAAGCAAAAAAGCTCGAGTCCAGTCGGGATCAAAAGCTAAACGAGTGGATCTCAGGCCTAATCCTTATCATTCCGCAGAGGCGTCTCCGAATCCTAATGATTTGTGCTACTAAATTCAGAAATTACAGATACCGCATGCTTTCTGCGGCCAAGTTTGTATAGGCGGATATTCATATTAGGAGCTTGGCCTTGGCTAGCTTATAATCCAAGATTTATTTTAGTCTAGAGCTTGCTGTGTTGTTTTTTCATCGGTTTCACGCTTTCTCCCTCTATCGACCAAGGCCTAGCTCCCTGCCAAGCTTTCAAACAAAAAAATGTATTTTACCACTACACTTTACATAAAACAATGTGATCAAGAGGTCAGCCGAAGTGGTTGGAATGGCTATGCTTCGACAGGTGCTTAATTAACGCTAATGGGGGGGAGCTTTCCCTGCGTTACCTACCTGAGACTTATCATGTCTCACCGAACACGCACGCGTACGCCTACGCATAGTGGTACAGACATATATACAGGAGCTTAGATTATCTGGCAGAGACAGAGACAGCCATCGTCGTCCTCACCAAACGCCTAACCCAACAGAACAGCTACACATCTCACGGCTCATGATAATCTCTCACTGGATTATCCCAAATGAAACTCCCAGCTAGAGCAGTACGTCTCACTGCAAGCACTAGCCAGTTTCAGTGTAGCACGGTGCAGTCAGAGGTGCAGTGCTCATTGCTCAAGGTCAAAATCACAGAGTTTGGTAGGTTTTAAAATCGAAGTGATGGGATTTTGAGAGGTGTTTCGAGGTGTTTACGCAGAGTGCGTGGGTAAGGGTAAAGAAAGAGTGTCAGTTTGCATGCAAATGCCGTTGATTGCACGCATGCAAATGTAATTTTTTTTTGTTTTCCTAGCCGTGGCTAGGTGTTTGTACAGTGTACAGTTCTCTTCTTCTTAATGAAATGGCAGAGCGCCTGCCCCGTTTGTTTAAAAAGAAGAAAAATGTTCAGAAAGGAGTGCCCTATTTGAGCCGTGTTTTTACCTTTTTTTTTTTTGTTTCGTGTATGTTTTGTACTACTATCGCCATCTGATTTGCAACCTAGCAAAGTTTACAGATTACAATTTTTTTGCACAAATTTACTCGCATGAGAGTAGCAATCACGAGCTGAAATATGTTGTCAAAAATCAAAAAATTTTACTGTTTGCACATAAAAAATTCCGCAAACCAAAAAATGCCCAAGCTTTACTGCTAATTGCAAAAATACCCCTAGGCGCTTCGGGCAAGGGCGGCATAAAAGACAGGGCGCTCCGGCGGACAGCACCAAGGGGGTAGGCGCTCCTGCCCCGGGCGCCAAGGGCCTTGGCGCCCCCACCCAGGGCGGCAAGAGGCAAGGCTCCCCCACCGAGAGCACCAAGGGCAGGGCGCCCCTGGCGAGAGCTCCAAGCCGCCACCCCCCCTGCTAATTAGCCAACCTAATTAGCCGCCACCCCCCTGCTAATCAGCCAACCTAATTAGCCAACCGTAGTAAGTATTGTTCATTTGTTTTTTTTCTCACTAATTTTTATGTCAATCACATATAGCGTCCAAATTACATGAAACAAACTTTATAATTCATGTAAAATCCAAACCAATCCATTTTTATATAATTATATATATATATATATGTATGTATGTATGTATATGTATTTTATATTCACCTGATTTTTTTGTATTTGTGTAGGCATATGTCGCGTACATGCATGCATACCTCGCGCAAAAAAATTTCACTATCGCAAAACATTTTTTCCAATAAATAAAAATATGAAAAAACAGTAGAAATTTAGTGAAATTTTTTGTGCCTGCACGATTTCGCAAATTATATGAGCAAAAATCTCTCGACGTGAAAAACATAAAACAAAATAAAATTTATAATAAACATAAAACAAAAATCTATAATAAATAGAAAACAAAATAAATCTATAATAGATCAGACCTCGGGCAAAAAAATTCCACTATCGCAAAACATTTTTTCCAGTAAATGAAAATGTGGAAAACAGTAGAAATTTAGTGGAATTTTCACTAATTGAGTGCTAACTATTGGATTAATCCTGATACACCCACGATCCAATTTTTATTAATTGAGTGCTAACTATTGGAAAAATAATTATGCTATATGCAATTTTTATATATAAAATATCCAATTGTTTATCCGATCTCAACCCATGACCGATCTATATTCGCCTTGTTTCTGTATCTGGGATCCATATCCGGCATATTCATATATGAATTCGTATCTAGGAAAAATACATGTTAGAATACGGGACGGGTACTATCCGTCTGTATCCAATCCGTTTGTACCCTAGCAATGAACCAAACACACCCTACCCATCTCTTTCACATTAATAAAACATTAAATGAAAAAAATTGGATTATAAAATACAAAAAAAATCAGGTGTATATATATATATATATATATAGATTATAAAAATGGATTGGTTTGGATTTTACATGAATTATAAAGTTTGTTTCATGTAATTTGGACGCTATATGAGATTGATATAAAAATTAGTGAGAAAAAAACAAATGAACAATACTTACTATAGTTGGCTAATTAGGTTGGCTAATTAGCTACGGCCGTTGGCTTTACTACGGTTGTGCAGGGGGGTGGCGGCTTGGCGCTCTCGCCGGAGGCACCCTGCCCTTGGTGCTCTCGGTGGGGGCGCCTTGCCTCTTGCCGCCCTGGGTGGGGGCGCCAAGGCCCTTGGCGCCCAGGGCTGGAGCGCCTATCTCATTGGCGCTGTCCGTCGGAGCGCTCTGTCTTTTATGCCGCCTTTGCACGAAGCGCCTAGGGGTATTTTTGCAATTAGCCGTAAAGCTTGGGTATTTTTTGGTTTGCGGAATTTTTTATGGGCAAACAGTATAAATTTTCTCAAAAATCGGATAGCCACCGTGAGTTACGCATGGCACCACGGTAATTTAAGCTTGATTGCCGCGCTAATTATAAACCCGAGTTTAAAAAGCCCGCGAGACCCGCTCCACCACCTCTCCTCTCGTCTTCTTCCTTCCTTCATTCCCACTCGCGCCCCAATCCCAACGACGCCAAGACGCCACCTCCCCTCCACAACCACCTTGCCGCCTCGCCGCCGACGAGAAGGAGGCGCTTGGAGCCGCGGCGGCGGCGAGCAAGCGGGATGGACCGGCGGCCGGAGATGCGGCGGACGATGACGCTCTCTGACCAGCTGTCCGTGCCCGGCCCGGCCATCCGCGACTTCCTCAAGATCCCCGACGACGACATCGCCGGCGAGCGGAGACCGGCGACGCTCATGGACGCCATCGGTCTGGACAGCGACAGCGACGGCGAGGGTAGCCCCACCGCGGCGGACGCCGGCGGCGGCAGCGGAATGATCAACTGGAAACCGCTGCGCGACCGGCTCCGGCTCCGGCGCGCAGCAAGCGCGTGGACGGCCACGCCGCCGCCCAAGGCCGCCGTGACGAGCGGCGCCGCCGCCGGGAGCCTGAGTAGCAGCAACAGCAGCCATAGCAACAAGTACAACTACTCCCCCGGGGAGGCCGCGGCGGCGTTTTCCCGCACCTTCTCCCGCGCGCCGTCGCTCCGCGCGACGCCCACCTTCTCGCGCGTCACCTCCACCCGGGTCGACCCCACGTCATCCGCCTTCTCCCGAACCCGGCGCCCCGTGGACGAGGACGACGAGGACGAGGATGACGAGGAGGAGGGCAAGGACGACGAGGCGCCGGCGGCGCAAATGTCGCTGATGGCGCTACTGGAGCAGACGGATAGCCAGTGGGACGACGAGGAAGAGGAGGGCGGCGGCGCCGTCGCCGTCGCCGGCACGCTGAAGAGCGCGGTGGGCGAGGAGGAGGAGGACGACGGCGAGGGCCGCGACGAGGAGATGGTGCACGTGTGCTGCGTGTGCATGGTGCGGCACAAGGGCGCCGCCTTCATCCCGTGCGGCCACACCTTCTGCCGCCTCTGCTCCCGCGAGCTCTGGGTCAGCCGCGGCAACTGCCCCCTCTGCAACGGCTTCATCCAGGAGATCCTCGACATCTTCTGATCCACTCATCAACCCACCTCCCGCTTCTTCTTCTTCTTCTTTCTCGCTTCTCCTCCATTGCTTCCTTGGCGAATTCTCACAGCAAACTGTAAAGTTCTTGTGTTTGCTTTTGCAAGGTGAAAATAAAGACCGATACTATAGTTCAATAATGAAATGATCGGTCGTGTTCAGTTTTTTTGGATGTGATCCATTGTTTAAACATGCCAATTGTTCAGAATAAGAATGGCATGCCTGCGAATGTATCATGCAAACCAGTGCAGCTTTGGATCCTATGTAATTTATCTGATTTTTTCAGTTTATAGCTGCGGCGCCGGCGACTACACGCTTGGTTGGCTCAACTTCACATGAGAACAAGTTGACTGCTTGGTTTCCAGCACTGACATTTGAGAGCATGTTTAAACTCGGACACACATTGAAATTCAAAACAATGTTTAATTGGGGCGAAGCATGGAAATTCGAGTGCCTATCTAGCTTTGGGCTCAGTATCTGCACGTTAGTTCTGAAGTAACTCTCTCAACTTTAGCTTCTAGGCAAACCTGTAGTACGACAAAGGGTAATATTCAGTTTTACAATCTCGAACTTAGAGGAAAGAATGAAAATCAACCTTGGAGTGGAAAAAATCAGATATTTATCACCACTAATCACCTTTGAATATTGGAAAAATCTGATCCCCTGGCCAATTCCATAACGGTTTTTGCTGTCCTTGTAGGCGTAAAAAATTGAACAAAATTAATTCTAATATTCAAAATGGCAAACATGCCCATAAAATAATCCTAATATTTATTTTTTGTTATTTAATTTCATTGAATGCAGGTTTAGTTCACAGGCCGGGCCCAGGCCCAAGCCGAAGCAACGAAATCGAAACCGACCTGCTTACATTCGTAACGGGCCAGGAGAGAAGGCACAGCATGAAGAAACCCGGGGTAGCATTACCAGGCCCCAATTTTGAGCCCAATAAGAGCCATGCCAATAGACAAGTTTGGGCCCACTCGAAGACTTCACCCCGGCCCGGTTTGCCAAGGCAGCTGCGCTATTGGGGCATGACGTAAGCATGCAATTCCAAAAAGAAAACCCAACCCACCGCACGTTTGTTTCACACACAGAGGTAATAAAGCGTAACTCCAAAAGTAAAAAGAAAAAATTCGTCTCTTCGAAAACTGAGAGAGCTGGTTGGTGGGCCCCGCCTTCATTTGTTTGACCTGGTCCGCGTGCAGATGACGCGCGGCCCACGAAGCGGGCGGCCACAGGCGATCCCGCCGCACGCACAGCCCACACGGGCCCGGCCAATGCGGTGGGCGGAAACACGCGGCCCACAGGCGCCGCGCGCGGAGGGGATCCCGGACGCCAGCCCGCCTATCCAATCCGCCTCTGGGCGGCCGCCCTATAAGTCCCCCGCGTCCGCCCTCTCCGGCGGAGCCATCGCGAACAAGCCACCTCACTCCCTCGGCTCCGGCTCCGGCTCCGATCGCCGGACTCCCGCGGCGGCGCTGCAGATCGATTTGACCTACCCGCGCGAGGAGGAGGAGGAGGAGGAGGAGGAGGAGAGGCCTGGACGGGATGTCGGGCGCGGGCGCGGCGGGCGAGGAGGACAAGAAGCCGGCGGGCGAGGGCGGCGTCCACATCAACCTCAAGGTCAAGGGACAGGTCTGCCTCCGATCGATCCTTCCTTCCTTCCTGCCCCCTCCTCCCCCTCTTTCCCGATTCGTTCGTGGAATCCTTTGGGCCTGGTCGCGATCGCCGTCTCCCATGTGCCTTCTTTGTCGTCGTCGGTTTGGGCGAGATTGGTACAATGGCATGGTGCCCGTCTACGGCTTAGCGCTGCTCGTTTGTTCTCTCGCGTTCTGTATGTGCGCTAGATTGAACTCCCGGGCATGTTTAAGACGGCATTGATAGATTGAGCCAATCTGTGTTAGGTTTAATGGCTGGATGCTGAGTGTCTACGGAGGTGGGCAATTGAAACCTTAGCAAGATTATGAAATTAGTTGTTGTTTTAACCCCAACATACTGGTAGGATGATTATTTTGGTTATTGTTTTGTTGGAACTTGGATCACTTGACTGTATACTGTGCTACAACTGTTCTGTGCTGTGCCATACTTGGCCTATCTGACAGGGCAGCAAGGAACTTTCTGTCTTGTTTGGTGGCTAATAATCCATACATGGCGGCTTCTTGTGGATGTGGTGCCCTCCTTGATTTAAAAAGCTCATTTTTTAAAGCTTGTTCTGGCAGGAAGAAGAAATTTCGTTGATTTTGCTGCTTGCCATGCTCTCATGCTTGATCTTGTATAACTTAGATCATTTGCTGGATTAAAAGGGTTTTTATCTAGTGTTGTGCTAGGAGTTGCGTTTTGATTTATCTGTATTACTTGTTAAGCTTGCCTGGGGATCCTTGGAAGATGTAGTGACTCTTTTGTGCAACCATCATATGATGCTCCAAGTCCCATCTATTGTATAATTTGAGTATCTTATGCATGTAAATGGTAAATGATTGGTTATTTTTTAAAGTTCACAAGGAGTACATGTTTTGAAGAATTTCAGATCAAATATAATCTTGATGACTGAGCCCTTTATCATGAAAGTGAAACGATCCCATTTGTGTTAAATTATTTGTTTTGTTTGCAACCGTGCATATGAAGATACAGGAAAATTTCATTTAAACACCACCTTTGTTCTTACTACAGCATTTATTCGTTTATGTCCAGAGGGGATTTGATCGGGCCCTAGTCTGCTACTTTTATCAGCCTTCCAAGTATGGGCTAGAAATAAGGACATTTTTTAAAACTAAATTCCTAGTTTACAATTGGTAGCTGAGTAGAAGAAAATCCTATTTTTGATGATCCGTGTATGTTCTGTAATTTTTGAAGTGTTATAGCGGCCAGAACGAAACAGAGTCAATGTTTTGATAGCGCTTGATCGACTTAAAACGTATTGTTCAGTACATATGTAATGTAAGCAGTAATACAGTAATACTGCCCTTTATTTACATGTTCATGCAACATATATAAATTTTGTGTCGGAATTTTTTGCAATGTTATTGGCCAATTTGCTTATAATGCGTTGCTGATTTGTTGTAGAACCTAGAAGCACAGCATAGGAAAAAAAAATTATGATGTACCAATGCCCAAAAAAAATAATGTTGTGAGCTGTCTCACATATGATATTTGAATTCAAAAGTTTCAAAGCCATTTGTCTATTTACTCATCAAGTCTGGTATGTGATAGGACGTTTCGACACTGTACTTGTCATTGTTGAATTGTTCTAGGAATTTGCTTTGGACCGTGTTTTCTCAGTGCAAATGTTTATGTATGTTGCCCATTTTGCTGTAGGATGGCAATGAGGTATTCTTCCGTATCAAGAGATCAACACAACTGAAGAAGCTGATGAATGCCTACTGTGACCGCCAGTCCGTAGATATGAATGCCATTGCATTTCTGTTTGATGGCCGTAGGCTCCGTGGTGAGCAGACCCCTGATGAGGTGCGTGGTTTGACTTCACTGCAAACTTGTTAAGCTAGTATATCTCTGAATTTCTTTGTATGCAAACTGTTGCAGCTCGAGATGGAAGATGGTGATGAGATTGACGCAATGCTTCACCAGACTGGAGGCTGCCTGCTGCCTAGTGCTTAGAAGAAGCTGCCGCAGGCTGCCCCATGATTTTCTGCCTTGCAGGCTCTTATCTATCTTGAGTACATGAAAAGAGTCTAAAGAACTTGTGAAGCTTTGGCCCTGCGCCATAGCCGAAGCTGAACGATATTAGGAGAACTTTGTTTAGAAGATTTGGTACTGCCTGTCATGGATTGTCTATCATTGGCTAATATTTCCGTACATCTCGCTGTCCCGAATGATTTGCAATATTGTTTAACATGCATCGTTTTGCTTGCTGACCGTCCGTTCTCATGTACGTTAAAAGTACACGGCGATGGGAAGAGATGAGCTGCATGTGTTACTGCTCGATTACCGTTGTATTATTATGAAGAGAAAAGGCAGTTTAATAGTGGGAAATGTTCGTTTGCTACTGCAGTAGTACTTGCTCTGGTTGCAACAGCAGCCAGTGCGCTTGTCTGGAGGGATAGCACGCAAATGCATGTGGTTCACCTTTAGGCCCTCTTAGATAGCTTGCTTAGTTGTAGTTTTTGTTGGGTTGCAACTTTTGTTATTTTTATATACACCATTCACTTTATTTTCTGAAAATGTTTTTTTATAACTTTGTAAAGTTTTTCTCAATGATCTCAAAAATATTTTTTTATTAATTTATTTAGCATTTTTATGCCACTTTCAAAGGTGGTCAAATTTTTCCAACAAAAACTAAACCAAAACTAAACAAGCTATCAAAGAGGGCCTAAAATTGGGAGAGTAGAGAGATTTGGGAGGAAGTGAATTCTTTATTGATCATCCATTGTAATTACAGTGGGCAAAACTTTTTTATATACAGAACAAATGGGTGTCAAAAAAGGCACCTTTCTGGTAGATACTTTCATAATTTGCCTATTTATAATATTTCTTAACACTCCACCTTAGGCAAATTAGTAATATGTCCTAAAAATCTCCTTATACGTGGAAAAACAAATGGAGAAAACAAGATTGTCTAATATATATTTATACTTTTTTTATTAGTATATCATTTAGTAAAACTTATCCAAAAACCCAATGGAGAAAATGGACGAGACAATTTACTTTATTCCATGCAAGATTATTTATTTTATTTTATTTAAGATATGCTATATGTATAATGTTCTATTTATCTTTCTAAAAACGACTCATGTCCGAAAGAAAAGTATTTGAATAGAACAATTTTGATCATCTCATAATCTAATGAGATATGGAAAAGTAAACATTCAATGTGTTAGATTTCCATTTAAATTAAGATGATATTTGTTTAATATCGTAAACATAATCGAAATCTCCGCGAAATATATTTATGTCAATAACGATGTCTCGAAATTATCCAATGAGAATTGGATCATAATTTTTCATATACCATATGATATTTATCACCTTCTAATGCATACTTTATCAGTTAAGATAAATATCAGTAACGTCTAGTTACATAGTCTTTTAAACAAAATACTATTGTGCATAGTGAATACATTCACATAGAACTTATCCTTTCCAAATATGCAATTTGTACGTTGATGCTAGTCAATTTGCATAGCCATGAAACAATTGTCAATTAAAATGGCTTAATACCCACTATGCCAAGTAACACTTTGCTAATTATGATATCCACCAATAAATAGGCGAGTGACATCAATGCCAAAATCATGATTAAGGTGATCACAATGATGGGTGTAGACCTTGACATAGTTGCGGATGATCTTCTATCACTGTCATTGTTAATGGGCTCCGCACGAAAAAGATAGGCACCATTAAAATCAAATAATTGACAATCATATGATAAAGAGATAACTACAATAAGATATTTGAAACTATTTGCCAAATGTTTGGTTAAAATGATATCATATTTACATGTAACATGTAACGTACTATAGGCATACAACCTGTCCGTACATTCTAGTTACATGAAATGAGTGTATTATGGGCATACTCAAAATTATCCCCTCCAAGGATAATATCAATTTGTCAGATTTTTTTCCTACAATTTTTGGGATATTTCTGATATCATCGGATTTGATGGAAAATAGAAAATCCATCAATAATCCCAAAAATTTACAAGAATGAAAAATAACCATAAAAACATGGTTCCCATAATTTTCCAGTATGAACTGATTTTACCTTTCGCCTTGGATGCAAAGGGAAGATCGACGACGAATTTTCCATTCACTTCGGCCTTCTCTGTGTATGTGGTTGACGAAGGACAGAGAGAACGTGAACGGTTGCTTCTTGCCCTTCGCCTTCCTTAATCATGATTAGGGGTAATCGCTGTGATTAGAAGTCTATCTGTTCTCACACGATAGAGACAGTGCTGATAACGTTTTAAGACACTATTAGCAAAATGAGATAGTAGAGAGATCTGAGAGGAAGTGAATTCTTTATTGATCATCAGTTGTAATTACGATGGGCAAAGCCCCTTTATGGCCTTGTTCTTTTCAACAGATCGTTGGCGTATGACATCAGAAGTATGAAATTTGAAAGACTCGAAATGAGGTCTAAATATTATTAAAAAATAATTAAAAAATAGTTTTAGAATCTTTGAAATGACTACTAAAAGTCATGAAAAAATCGTCTCAAATTATGACAACATATAGACTATATAAAAATAACAAAATTTGCTACAGTAATACGCAACGGTACGATACGCTGAAAAGAATAAGGCCTATATAGAGAATAAATGGGTGCCACAAAAAGGCACCTTTTCAGTAGGCACCCTTTCATAATTTGCCTACTAATAATATGTCTTGACAAAATCAATGTTCTAGAACTTTTTTATGGATTGTTTTGGTGCAACCACGGTTTTTTTTTTTTTTTGCAAACTTTCTATTATCAAATTTTTATTGAGCATAGAGAAAACAAAATATAAAATAAAAATAATATGCCACAAATAGGAAAATAATCTATTAGTAACTTGGACTTAAAAAATATCTGATGTGTTTTTGTTTTTACAAACTTTTTTTTGGATTTTTGTGGCATACGAAAATACGGAAAAAAGGAAAATTGGATGGACAGCTGGATTTTGTGCCACGTGACCTTTCGGGTAGGAGTGGACGGTCCGGGTTCTTTGAATGACATGGCCAGGCGTGGAAGGCGGAACAAGTTTCTAACAATTTCCATATGAACATGGTGTTAATTTTCAGCGCGTTTTGAGATGTGATCATGGATTTAAATAGCACGCTATAGCGTCGCTATAGCGTTTGGGAGACGCTGGCGCTACGCTTTTCACCATTTTGACACTATTGACGCTAAGACCGCTATAGCGCGAAATAGCACACTAAACCGCGCCGCAAACAGGCCAATTTAACATCGCTATAGCACTTAGGGCCAAAATTTGGTGCAGAGCTAAATTCAGCGGCTGGCGGCCCAAATCCACACAATATACGACCCAAATCCATACAATATTATGCACAACACGGTCACACTTCCAAGCTTTGCACTTATGCTTGAGGCAATTGGACCTGTTAAGTACTTAAGTTGTTAGACTGTTAGACTAATATGCAGGAGAGCTGCAGAACTAATTTATGTTGGCTTGTTGGATTTAAATAGCTGCATTTTGCATGTTTTTTTTTTGAAAAACGCTAAATGTCTTAGCATCGCTATAGCACGTCTTAGCGTTTCTGGGAGGCCTTCGCTAAAGTGTTTAGCGCGCTATTTAAAACACTGGATGTGATCGATTGTTTAAGCAGACAATTGTCGGAATAAAAATGGCATGCCTGTATACGTATCATGTAAACCCAGCGCAGCTTTGGTTCCCATCTGATCTTTTAAGTTAATCTCATGTAATTAATCTGATTTCTTCAGTTTACGGCGGTGACAACAAGCATCTACGCGGTTGTAACCCTTTCTTGGTTGGTTTGACTTCTCGTCAGATAATGTAGAGATTTGACAACAAAGGTTTCCACCAGTGGGTGGCATTTGCGGGCCTTGTATGTGTAATTCATCTGTGTCTTTAGATTTGGGCCCAGTACCTTATTGTTTGATTTGCAAGTGACCCCCATTTGGCTGAATAATATGCTCACGGCCTTATTAATTTAACTCCATGTCCCACTAAGTATTGTGTTGGTCCTAAAAACCCATGCATCATCCCTACATATCCGGTATGCTAGACACACTGCTGAGAGCTTCGATAATCTTTATATGGTCCACAGACAAATCCAGCCTTCCCTTTCAGTGGTTCTTGTCAAGCGTAGTTTAACATATCTCTCTTAGCAGCGCTAATTGGGACAGTACATCAAGACTGTATCATACAAGGCACATCATTTCCCCTCGTTTTTCTGAAGGAAATAGTATAACTTGCTTGAAACATTTCTCGTTGTACGTTAACGAGAGAAACCCGATCAACCGAACGGTCCTGTTTTGTACTGCTAACCTAAGATTGAATGCAGAGAAAGAGAAAGAAATGCTAACCGGACAGCTGCGAGAAGCTAAGCTATTCCGAAGCATCTGGCTACTGATAATTGGCAAAACGTCGTGATCCGTAGGGGCTAACTGAACGAGGTTAGAGCATCTGCACCCCCGAAGTTTGCAATACGCATTCTATAAAACTATTCACCGCACGATTTCTCTATCTCTCTAAAATTTGTTCACACTTCACACTACATTTTAGAGAAAAAAGATTTACCTTCGACAGACATTCTATCCCTACGTATTTTATTTTACAGTTTTTCATACGAACGCTCTTAGCGCATAAAACATTTTGGTAAGAAGGGAAAAATGGGGGAGGATTAATTTGTCCATCTGAGGATGCAGCCGCAGCAGTTGAGCACACTTGAGCGTGGTTAATAACACGGGCCACGGCGGGGACGCAGCACGAGCGCGCGCAGGCGCAACCGCCAATTGGCAGGCGTACGGTACGGGCACGTACGCCTCGCTGGCACTCACCGGCTCACTGGCTAGTGGCAGAGCGTGAGCCGAAACACCAATACGGTACACGGCTGCAGTGCAGTACCACGAGCGTACGTGCACACCACAGAATAGTGAGATATTGATGAGCCAGAGAGAGAGAGAAAGAGTGTGTCTCAAATAATACTCCGTATCTCCTACGCAAATTCAGTTATACCTGTATAGTCCTAAGTCCTAACCTACCATGCACATGGGACGAGAGGAGAGAGAAGTGGACACAGTGTGACAGAGAGAAGCAGTTGGGCATTGGTCCAGGCAAACCACAAGCCATTGAAGCAGAGAGAGAAAGAGATATAGAGATAGGTAGTCTGCATTTCGCTGCAGGTACATGTACACCCATGCATGTGTCGACGTATGTTCTCGCTTTGCTGCACGATGCTTCCACCCATGCATTGCTGTCACCAAAAGAGACCTTGGGTTGGGGGGGGGGGGTGGTGGGGGGTGTGCCAAGCCATGCATGGTGGTGGGTACCAAACCCAACACCAACCCACCCAACCCACTCCCCTTTCTGAGTCCTTCCTGATCCACACTACCACAGTGTGTACGGCTACACCATTACCATAACAAGACAGGAGTAGCTAGCCCGGAGCCCAGAAGCAGAGTGGCATGGCACGCTGCTCCCCCTATTAGTATACTGCTACTACTGCAGCCTCAGTATTCCTCTCTCCTGCCCTGCTCCTGCAGCCTCCTACTCCTCTTTTCCCCTATCCCTTGCGCCAAATTCGGCTATAGTAACAGTATACCAGTGTCCAGTGGAGAGTTGAGTCATCAGGAGCGGCTGCCTCTGAGAGTGATATCTTGGGTGTATGGTCGCCGTCGCCATGAGCAAGGATCAGCGCCGGATGGAGCGGTTCATCGTCATCCCCTTCTCCTCCTCCTGCCGCTCCGAGTCCAGCGTCGACGTCGCCGACGGCCGGCAACCGCCCAAGAAGCCCCAAGCCCAAGGTACGACGAGCTTTCTTCTTCTTCTTCTTCTTCTTCTTCTTCTTCTTGCTTGAGGAATTGATTTGAATTGGTGCGTGCGTAGGCGGCGGCGGCGGCGAGGGGAAGCCGGCCAAGGGGGAGTCGCTGGTGGCGAGGCTCCTCAGGGGGTTCAAGAACCTGTCCCAGATCTTCGCCGTCTACGACGACGGCGACGAAGAGGAGGAGAAGGAGATGGTGATCGGGCTCCCGACGGACGTGAAGCACGTGGCGCACATCGGGTGGGACGGCAGCACCAGCACCACCTCCAGCGTCCGCTCCTGGAACCGCGCCGCCCCGCCGCCGCCGCCGCCGTCCTCCTCCTCCTCCTCCTCCTCCACCTCCGCCGCCGCCGCCGCGCCGCCGCAGTCCCCCCTGCCGGCCTTCTCCATGCGGCAGTTCGAGCTCGCCATGGCGGCGCAGGCCGCCGCCGGCACATCGACGGCGACCTCCACCTCCACCTCCACTTCCACCCGCCATGGCTGCCACAGCTAGCGCCGCCCGTGTCCCTGCGCGTCTGGCCATATTGTACGTAGCCGCGCAGGTCGCGGCCATTTTCCCGGGGATTTTTGTTCACTTGCAACTTGTCGCCGCATGCGCCGAGCCCCACCGCTCTCGTTCGCTCTCTCACCTCGGTAGTTGGGCTCTGGCCGCGACGTGCATGTGAGCTCGCTCGCGTCGCGCGCCCCCGATCCTCTGTGCCTGGCACCGTGTACCCGTGCGTGTGCGCCTCGCCACGAATCACACCCATGAGTCCATGACCCATCCAAGTCTTGACCATCAGAACGTAAAAACGAGTGGTTTTTACCTTTTATTACATCGGCTGATATAAAAACTAGCCCACAGTGTTTTTTCCCTCTACATTCTTTAGCACAGATTTTGGATTGATATGATCGTATATATGAGCTAGCCTCCCATTTCCGATCGGATTGCTAGCAAGTGATGTCGCGTCATGGTATTGCGGTGTTAATTGAAGGGTCAAAATGTTTGGTTTTTTTAAGATCGGCTGATGAAAACGCTTCTGTGTTTTCCGAGCTACTGTTTGTAATATAACATTTTGGTTGATGTGAGTGTTGGATTTTTTATCCAGCGGATCCCTCCCCTGCGGGGAGATAAGAGGGGAAGGGTCGGCGGGGACCCAGCTCTAATGGGCCGCAAACGACTTTGGCTGGGCCCCACAGCCTAAGGATGCACTTTTTCCGGGATAATAGCCATGTTTGTTTCATCTTAAATTAATAATTAAATGAAAAATTATTAATTTCCGTATAAAGCAAATGATGTACTACTTTATATTTTTTTTTGTGGGGTTTTAAATAGTTGTTTTTAAAGTTCATAAAATATTTTTCATAATTTTTTGAACTCTTTAACGCGTTTTCCGAGTGGTCATAACTACTTCCTTATATTAAAGTTTTCGGCAACTTTTCGCTCAAATAAATAAGACCAATTTTTGAACAATAGAAATGTACTTTTTGTGAGATTGAGGAGGGAGTACCGTACTCGGGACTGTAGGGCGTGGTCGGCTACTCACACTCGTGATACGTGGTGACTACTGGTTGTTTATCGTCCTATGGGCGCGTGGATTTAGGCTGGTCGTTAATGGGTTCGAAATTCGAGCGCTCGCTCCTGCCCGTCTTGTTCGTCGTTCGCATGCTAATCTAGCTTCAAATTTGAACTGTTATGCTGGTAATAATTACTCCACTCCATCTAGGTATAGCATTGACTGATTGGGCCAAGAAGATCGATGTCTGCCTAGTAGACCCCTCTTATCAGGACTACTATCCAGGTGAGCACCTTGCATGCCCTTTCCTTTCCACTTCATGTGCAGCAGTAGGATTGTAATGACATTGCGTTTTAATTTAGGATGCTTCATTACCAACCATATTCATTACTAACCAAGTTAGCCATTGAATATGCCTTAAAACATACTCCCTCCGGTGTCAAAAAACTAGTCGTTTAAACCTTTTATTCAAAGTGCCAAAAAACTTATCGTTTTAGCCTTTCATCTAGAGTAGTAATTAGATGAGACCTTTGAAAAACCAAAAAGAGAGGCATTCTGGTGCATCTATTGGTCCATGAGAAAAGTTTCCATAAATTCATTACTACCAATTAATGAATCAATTAGCCTTTTATAGAGGTGTTCACACAAAAAGTGAGATCTTCGCGAACACACTTGCGGAAGCGTCGTCTGGGCTTGTGTCGCAATCAAAAACCAAGCGTGCCAGTCAATTTGACCTGTAAATTGATAAGGAATAAATTGTCAGCGACTTGGCCCTAATCGGCTTTAAAATGTAGCCAGATCAGGTTATTTCGAATCGGCTTTAAATAATCCGATTGTAAATCTATCGGCTTAATGCCTGATAGAGCAATTAAACATAAATAAACATTTAACATCTCTTTTTGGTATTTTATAATATTAGCAATAAATCTTTATATCAATTTATTAGATTAATTCAAGAATAGATCGAATAGATTGGCCAGGGCAAGACAGTATCCATATCTAAATCTAGATGTTAACCAATAAACCGATTTAAAGGTTTATAACTAATGTAGGTAAAGGCAACACTAATCGGTAAGTAACCACACATGCAAAATCCTAAACAAGGTATACGCAAGATCGATTAAACGACACAGTCACATATATCGGATTCAAGAAAAAGCACGTAAGATACCTAACCATCGGTATTGCATGATAAATACACATCACAGATCTATTAAATCGAGACTGTAATATGCGAGAACACATTAAAGATCGATAAAACCCGAGACAGTTTAATATGCTTTGAATACATAAGATCAAGATGATACAGCCATGCATACGGGTTACAAGAAGAGAATCGATTATCCCATCGAGATAGCTCTACCTGCGAGTTGAAGCCTTTCGACGCGGTCGATCGGATTCGAGAAAAGTAGTTGTGTTTGTGTATGATGTCGTCCCTTTTTTCACGAAACTTAAGGTCCTATTTATACTATTACAAAATCGATACCGATACGACCTATTTTACCGCGTCTCGAAACATATCTTCTGATCAGAGCGTAATTCTTCCGGAGTCTTGTAACTATCAATATTTCATAATATGCTCCTCTTCTTTACCAATGAAGCTCATTTTCTGATTCAGCCCAATAATCCTGATATAATTAGTCATTTCGTTATATCCGATTTTCTTGCCAAATTTGGGTGTCAACAAGAGGCCTTGGTATTCTAAATTGTGTCTAAAACGACTAGTTGTTGACACCGGAAGGAGTATTTGGTTAACACAACGGACAAACAATGTAATACAAACTCTCAAGACCATGGACAAATATAACGTAACAGAGAGAGTATATGGACTCCAAACAAAAAGTTAGATCCAAATTGTACTACCCTCGTACGCACGCAATATCTTCCCACCTCTTTTCCACCGTCTCCCTTTTAAACCCAAGTGTATTGTGAACTCACTCTAACCCAAACCCTAACCAAAGGGAGGCGATGTCGACAAGGACTTGTCGTATATGAGTAAGCGTACGCGACACACGTGACGAAGATGAAGCGTGTCATTGTTGTTTCCTATCCCTTTGGTAGATGAGCAAAACGTATCCCTTCTCTAGTTTCCCTCTTAAAAACTCTACTGACAACACATGCTATGAGATATGGAGAGCAACAATCAAGGCCTTTTTAGCTCAAAGTTTCTGAAAATTTTAATCTAAAAAAATTGTAACCTTAAGAGAGGCTTTGAAGAGTAAAAAAAAATATAAAATAATATTTTAGAAACATTCTAAAAAAAACTACTTAAAACATCGTAGAAAAGACTACAAAAAATACTGAATCATTTAATTCGTTAAAAATAATAAAATTTAATTTAATTTAATGTAAACCAAAAAGAACCAGGTCCAGCCCTGCTACTAGCCATCAACTCTCCAGCCGAAATTCATGAACGCAACATGCATCACGCGATGCATCCATGCGCACTGCACCCAGGGGAGTCGAGACGCGCCAACGTTCGCGTCGGTTCCACACTTTCACGTGATGTGGACGGCTATCTCGTCATCTTCCGTCCGCCTCCCGGGCCGGAATACCTGGATTTCTGGGCCCAGGTGATGCCGTACCAATGGGCCGGGCTTGCTGATGCGATAATGCGACGCGGCGTGCGCCACCTCGGACGCTGTCAGTGACTAATCCTTGTCCGGTTTGTCTCGCCTGCTGCTAATGATGGGGCAATTAAGCCGGCTGATGACGCAGGTGTCTTGAGATCCGCGAGGGCCAGGGCACGGAAGCATGCCATAATTTGCATCATGAGCTCATCGTCACGTCATAATCATGTATAGTGGTGTCATCATAGAGGCCGTCGCCGTGCATAGGACAGGCTCATCGATGGGATCATGGGACGTGCGCATGCCGTGCTGGTGCATTAGTAGGATATGTTATTTACGGCTTATACACTCAATTTTTTTTTAAATATAGAAGTGTATTCTGGTTTATGCATGGTAGCCACGAAAACTTTTAATCACGCAATGCTTCAGTCAAAAAAAAAAAGTGCCTTGCATCAGAAGGAATGTGACAACAAGAATAAACAACTCAAATATATTGGCATCCATGTAGCGTAGCCACTATCTACAGTAAAGCTTGTGTATTTATGTGGTCAACACCGTTTGTAAAATATAAACGCTTTGATTTATTATTATTTTTTAAAATATTAATTAAGGCATGCCTCAAAGCTATAGAAAATCAAACTAACTGAATTTAACTATGGTGCATTAGTAGTTATTTACGGCTTATATACTCATTTTTTGAACTTAGTAAGTTAAAGGATTTTTTTGATCAAAGATGGTTTAACCAAGGTGTCACGTGTATTTTTACGTTAAGAAATATCAAAATGAAACCAAAATGGGTTGAAGGTCATACTACTACACGGTCACGGACTAACAAGTATAGTGATTGAGAGCTGAGCATAGCTCAGTTGGTTGGGAGCGAACTGGGCTCCCCGCCGATCGGGGGTTCGACCCCCGGCTCCCACTAGTGGCTTTGGGATTTAATCCCAAGAGCAATAAATGTTGAGGGTACACACATGCATGCATCCGATGTCTAAGGTCTGCTCCTTCGAGAGTAGCAGTTGTTTCTAGCGTGTGTGTGTGTCTGGGTGTATGCGTGTGTGTGCGCCTATCCCTCGAGCTGTGTCCCTAAAAAAAAAAAACAAGTATAGTGATTTTTTCCTCCCCTTTCTTGCTTTATGTGCAGGAAGCAGTGGAAGGATGCCTACATTATTATGCAACACATCTGCTGAAACTGATGCAGATTTTTTTGAGAAACTACTTTACTTCCAGCATATTTTGTAGCATTGAAAATAACGAGCATACGATGAGAGAACTGCTCGTTCGTGCCCGTGACGCGCACGCATGCATCGCTAGTTGGCGCGTTGCAGCAGGCACACGGTTTTGTCTCTCGCTGGGGCCGTGGGGCGGTTGCGCCGGCTCGCTTTGGCACGGGCATTTGTTAGTTTCTTACCGCTTGGCCACTACCCTTCCCATCGGTCGATGCTGATGCTCGCTTTGCAAATTTTGCGCTTCAATGTGCACATGGAAGCAAGCTGCTGAATGTGCGTACCATGCTCCCGTCCAGGGAGAATCATGTGCAGGTGTCGTGGGTTGACTTAACTGGCATCTTGGTGACCTTTTTGGCCTATCATATGTCCCAGCTTAGTGATCTCTTCTCACCTTATACATTGGTTAGAAACAATGAGCTGGCCAAAACGCCTCGCAAACCAGTTGAAGCACCCGGCACACCGGCACGTCCAAGGTAGTTAAAGACCTTGGAGCTTGGGACCGATCACCTTGGCGAAGAACGGGTTGACGAACAATGCCGCCCTCGAGGGAAAGGAAGATGACCACGTCGACTATAGACCGCGGCAAGGCAAGAAAGATGACTCTTTCCCACCCCCGCACTGGTATCCACCAGCCCCAACTTCAATCAAAGCCAACAACGAGGAAGCCAAAACTCCAACATCTCCTACCATCATCGGTGGGACCGCTACATACCGACCGTAGAAACCCTATCGAGCATAAAAAAATCGAATCGAAACCTGCAGCGAACCCAACAAGAAAATCTAAAACCTTAGATCTAGATCTATTCTCCTCCTAACTCGAGCCGATCGACGGCCGTCACCACCACCACTGAACCAGCAGCCAAGGATCTCTCCAGCACACTACCAACAAGTCGTTGGTGAAGACAATAAACCACACCTGTCGCCGTAGGGGGAAGGAAAAAGGACGCAAAGAGAGAGGAGGGAGGGAGGGTGTTGGAAGGGAAGGGAGGGGGAGGTCGGGATATGGGCCCCTCCTCTCTTTCTCCCCTCCGGCGAGGTCGTCGAAGAGAGAGAGACAGGGGGAAGGGGCCAGCAGCGTGGACGTGGGATTTGGGGACTGAATTCTCAACTAGTCGTTGGTACATACACCTGAGTTCCGATCATTCTCCGAAGACTCCGTTGGCCTGCCAGTATATACTATTGCTCTCAGTATAGTACGTCTGCGTGAATACCTGTGGCTCAAAAGAACTGCATGAATACCACGAACAGGTACTGGCAATTCTACGACGCACTTCAGCACAAAAACATTTTTTCAGTCGAAAGCAGCAGCGCCAATGGATACCAGAGAGCACTGAAAGTCCAGAATAGCTAAATCAATCCAATGAAGTACTCAAAGGCAGGGGTGAAATGGACAAATGAGAATAGCCAAAGCATCTTCTCAACTTGTAAGACACCCATACTTCCATACTAACTACCAGAGGAGAAAGTGCATGGATCTAGATAAGAAGGTTACAACAGTCTCTTATTGCAGTCACCCGAAAGCTTACTCTCTAGCTCTACCTACAGTTACCTACCATTAGCCTGCGTTAATTTCAGGAAGACAAGAACAACCATAGCTGATGCTGGTCTTCCAATTGCACTGTTGTATGCCAAGATCATGCTGCCAATCCAGCATTACATGTCCCTTGAGATTGTCACCACCAGCGGTTTACATTCCATCATCTGGGTCGTCTTGAGGCCTTTCACCACCTCCAACATGCTTGGCCTCTTCCATGGCTCGTCGGCAGTGCAATCCCGAGCAATGGTGAGCACACGCAACATCTGCTCCCGCCACACGCCTGAAACTGGCAGGCAAGGGTCAAATAGATCAACCTCCTTACCGTGCGCAATCATCCACCGCACCCAGCCAACAAGGTTTCCACCGCCTTCTACCTCCTCTTGCCCTGTAGGTGGCCGTCCGGTGAGCAGCTCTAGCATGACGACACCGAAGCTGTAGACGTCGCCTTTCACGGTGGATTTCATTGTGAGACCATACTCTGGAGGGATATATCCAAACGTACCGGCAATGTCAGTGCTGACATGAGTCTCACATGCACTGATTATCCTTGCAAGGCCAAAGTCAGAGACCCTTGGCTCGAAGTTCTCATCCAACAAAATGTTGCTTGACTTCATATCACGGTGGATGATATGGGGCACAAAGCCATGATGTAGAAACGCGAGCCCACGGGCAGAACCAAGGCAGATCTTGAGACGGTCGGGCCATCCAAGTTCTTCAACTGCATCAGCGCGGTTCCTCAACCACATTTCAAGGCTCCCATTCTCCATGAACTCATAGATCAGGAACCGCTCATCACCACAAACACAATAGCCAAGTAGGGGGACAAGGTTTTGGTGCTTCACCTTTCCAATGGTCTCCATCTCGGCCAGAAATTCACGGTCCCCTTGGAACTGATGGCCACCATGAAGCCTTTTAATTGCGACTCTCTGGCCTTCAGGGAGTGCTGCCCTATAAACAGTGCCAAAGCCACCATCACCTATGATGTGAACCTTACTGAAATTCTCAGTGGCTCTCAGAATATCATCAGCGGTGACTCTCAGCAATGCGTGCTCAAATGTTGCAAGATTGATACTCAGAGGTTCACGTGACTTCTTTCCTAGGAGTTCGTCGCTTGAGTTGGGCTCGACAGTAGCCTTGGCCTTACAGGCAGGTACAAGAGCCAGTGACCTGCTTCTCAACAGCCTCCATCTCAGATAAACAACCAGAAGAACTAACACAATGATGATAGTAAGGGTAATGCCACATATGGTTGCTGCCCGTACAGCTTTGTGAGATGGATGTTTTGCTTTACGATCAGTACTGTTGGTGGAACAAGCGCCTCCTGCAGCACAGTCTGCTAAGTTGTACATGCCAATGTGGTTACCAGACAGGTTGGCAAACGTGAGACCAAATATATTGCAGATACCACATGGGATGGCACCATAGACATTGTTGCTTGAGAGGTCAAGATAATTCAAATATATGAGATCAGAAAGTGCTGAAGGCAAGCTTCCAGTGATGTTATTGTTGTGGATGTCAAGTGAAGACAGTTGCGTGAAGTTCGAGATAGACTCATCAAGGCTCCCTGAAAATCTGTTATTGCTTGCGTTGAAGAATAGCAATGAGCTCGAGGATTCTCTGTCCATGGGACAAGAGAATGGAATTTGTCCAGAGAGATTGTTGTTACTAACATCCAAATGGTTTACATATTTGTTGCAGAGCAAAGACTGAGGCAGAGTTCCAGTGAGTGCATTACTGGAAACATCTAGCATTGCAATTTTGGGAAGAATGCGGCCTATCTCAACAGGAATAGAGCCCTCTAGGTTGTTATTTGAGAGAATAAGGCCTTGCAATTGTACCGATGGTTCAGACCAAGGAATCATCGGTCCAACTAATGCATTATAAGACAAATTGATGGCTGTAAGATTTGTCAGCTCACCAAGCTCTGCAGGAATGCTGCCATTCAGTAAATTGCCTTGAAGATTTAGCACCATCACCATAGAACACTTCTTTATCGCTGTTGGGATCTGACCAGTCAATAGATTGTATGACAGATCAAGAAGTCCATGGTGCTGAACAAACTCTGAGTCGGGATGAGCCTCGTTCTCAAATCCCACACAGATCTCATCTGGGATAGTGCCAGACAGCTGATTATATGACAAAATCAAGCTGTTGAGCATTGTCAAGTGAGATATAACCCTCGGGATGTGTCCAGTCAGGTTATTAGAGCTGAGGTCCAACATGACAAGGCTTCTGCAGTTGAAAAGCTCTAGTGGAATGTTACCAGATAACCTATTGCCATGTAGAGACATATTAGTCAGATTCCTTAGAGCACCGACAGACTGTGGGATAGGTCCTTCCAAATAGTTATTATCTATCTGCAATCTCTGCAGGCTTGATAGTCTACCGATGCTATGAGGTATTGGGCCTATGATCTGATTATTGCTGAGATTGATCTCCAAAACAGTTGACGACTCCCATAGCTTGTCAGGCAGCATTCCCGTAAAATTGTTTTGAGATAGATCCAGAGTAACTAGAGGCAGCTCTGCCAGGTACTCAGGTACCTCACCATGAAGATGGTTATTTAACAAGTTCAGCTCAGTGAGGTTCGTGCATCCTTTAAAAGTTTTCTCGATCCTCCCATTCAGATTGTTATCATGCAGCATGAGTGAATGTAGGGAATTGGCTTGACATATCTCAGCAGGGATAGAACCTGAGAGATGGTTGGTATGTGCAGAGAAACTAACCAGATGCTGCAACGGTAGCACTGGCAAAGGTCCATCAAACAAGTTCTGAGCCAGAGTTATGGACCTTGCATTCACCCAGTTCCGAATCCAATCTGGAATATGGCCCAATAGTTTGTTCCCTTCCACGGTAAATGTGACAACAGCTTCTAAATCTGCAAGTTCTTCAGGAAGGGAGCCAGTGAAGGCATTGAAGGACAGATTTATGAGAGTGAGTTTCTTGCAGCTACCAAGTTCTTTTGGTATGCTGCCACTGAGACCTGCACTCTTTGCAATCAGCTGTGTCAGATTGACAAGTTCACCAATCGATGTTGGAAGCTCAGCATTGAAGTTGTTCTCTGAAATGTCAAGTTCCTTCAGGCTTACAAGACCACCAATTGACCCAGGAATGGTGCCTGTGAACTTGCAGTCAGGGAGTTCTAGTGCTTCCAGCCGCTTGAGGTTACCAATCTCTTCCGGAATGCTTCCTGTGAAATCATTTTGACCCAAAATTAGCAATTCCAGATTTTTTAGTTGCCCAATCTCCCTAGGAATCGGTCCCACAAAATTGTTTGATGACAGGTCAAGAGTCAACATGTTCACCAATGAGCTTATTCCTGGGAGTATTGATCCAGTAAAATTATTCCGACTTAGATCAAGGTGCAAGAGCTGAGACAGATTATAAAAAGCTGCTGGTATCGATCCATTCAACGTATTTGCGTGAAGATCCAGGAACTCTAGGTTCTGCAGACCACCCAGCTCTTGAGGAAGGCCTCCAGAGATGTAATTCATGGGTATAGATAGCTTAGAGAGGTGCTGCAGCTGAACAATCGCAGGGCTCAACTGTCCAGACAATAAGTTGTTGTCAAGAACAATCTCTCTCAGCATCTTCAGATTGTATAAAGAGATAGGCAAGGGCCCAGTAAGCTGATTATTGGACAAATCCAGGTATTCGAGTCCCTGCACCTCTGCCAAGGTTTCTGGAAGCTCACCACTAAACCCACATCCACTGAAGTTGAGCCGGATAAGTGACCGAAATGCACCAATGCATGACGGAAACGGTGCATACAGTGGCACAGAGGACAAGTCGATGACCACCACACTATGCCCCTCACATGTTATGCCCGACCAATTGCACGGGGGTGTTTCTGAATCAAACCAGTTGCGAAGGAAGCCTTTTCCTTGGGTGACTGTGTCCCTCAGAGTGAACAAAGTATCTATATCACTTGATTCTGCAGAAACCGAGCTGCTGATGAGGCACATAAGTAGGATGAAATGGCAGAAACTTCTAAATCTTGTTGCCATTTTTTGGAGAACTGTATAAAGTTTAATCTGCATGAAGAGATATTAGCCATGTCAGTAGCTGTAAAAGAGCCGGATATCATTACAGCAAGGCAAAATTTCATCATGTTTATTGTGATGACTCCAGGCTGATGCATCAATGTGCAATGCAGAACAGACAAGGAGCTATCACATTTCATAGATTATGGGAAAAGTCAATTAAAGTGATGATCGTTTTATTTATTTTAGACCAGGCTAGCTAACTTATGGCCTACAACAGATTTGAGGTTTGGGCTGTGTTTTTTTAGATAATGGAATTCCTTCCGGCCTGTGGACCCAAAGATGTACACAGCCCGAATAGTCTTACAGAAATTCAGAAATAACCACTAAACATAGTTCGAGGAAATAAACAATGTCAAACAGCACATAGTCTATTATCAATCCTCCAACTATAACTATTGTTGAAGAAACTCATAGGCACCACTTCTATAGCTTGGCACGCCTTAATAGTGTCTGCACAAGCATTATTGTTGAAGAAACTCATAGGCACCACTTCTATAGCTTGGCACGCCTTAATAGTGTCTGCACAAGCATCATCCTTGATGTAGAGGTGGCAACATTTTCCATTATCTAAAAAATAGATTTGATGTTTTGGCTAATGTAGATGTTCAAAACTTATTGAAGCAGAAAACTAGAAATGACCGTCAACCACATCCTATTTGGAGAATATTCTATTTATCTCCCTGCTTGTCTAATTCAGATTTTCAGCATGTGATGGCTAAAAAAATATACAAGTGTCTACTAAATTGAGGTATCACTCAAAATACATTGGAAATTGAAGATTACGGATGCGTTAAGCATAAAAAGAAAGCTAGGAACATCAATATTTCAGTTAATACCTTAGAAATTATAGCCTTATTCTGCCGCCAAGTAGGATATAGTTGCCCTCCAAGCTTTGCATACTCAGTACATATCCTGGAAAAAAGTTAATGTCACATCATTATAGTGAACTTTGCAAAGTTTAATGAGGTTGATTGGAAATGATCAAATCACAATGAAAGTTGGAATCTGAAGTGAATACCTTCTGGGCCGTGACTCTCTATCTCTGACTCCGCTCCTTGCGAGTTACTACATCAGTAATGCAGCAGACAAAACTTAATAGGGCAGTATGCTCTTTCAGAAAAACAACATGATCCTGAATATAGAAAGAAAAGACAGCACACTCAGCTTCATGTAACTGTCAGCTCAAGATACAAGAATGTTAAAATAGCAAGCCAATCCTAGTTCGATCAATGTCACAGCACAACTAGCTGGAAAACCGCGAGTTAAAACATACTCTCATTTGGCACGCCCAGCATCAAGTCAATAGACTCAAGACAATGCAGGTGACCCAGTGTTTGGTATCCACAACTATGGATCCCACGAGGATAGCCTCCGAAAGTAGCAACACAATCATAGCAAATCCAGGAAGTGCATACTGAAGAGATCAAAGGAAAACAGCAGCAGAAGTTACGGAAACACCTCCCTAAAGCCAAAGAACCAGGAAAGGAATGCACAAAAAGCCCATGAAACACCCGGCCATCACAAGCACTCGATTGTTTTACTACTCCAGAAGATCCAGAAGAAAAGATAAGGCCACTACCACTACATGCTAGGGACAGCTTTGAGCTTTACATCAAATCAGATGAAACAAATACCAACCAAGCATCATAAAGACAGGCCACCTCCTGCACATGAAGGAAGCCACACACGACACACTCCCCAGGGCACAAGAAAGGCCACTCCCACACACATCTCCTTGCCCAGAAGACCAGAACCTCACTGTACCTGTTCACCCACAAGCCTCAGCAAGTGGCAGCACATACGCAAGCTGAGCATAGACTAGTGCCTACACCGCTGCATATTTTAAATGACGACAAGCCATCAAGGCTGTACATTGCCCCCTTTTGATTCAGGGTTCGGCTTGGGTTGGTTGGGCTAAAAATTGAGAACCATAAAATAACAATATAAAAATATTAAAAGATTATATAAAAATATTTTTGAGATCTTTAAGTAAAATTATAAAAAGCTCCGAAAAATTATTCCAAAATATTACACTGAATAGTCTATAAAAAAACAAATTTTAACCCCACCAAACCAAACAAAATCGTGAACCAAAAGGGAACTCGCCTCTGAACCCCACGCTGCCAGACAGAGCCAGGGACAAAATTTTGACCAGTTCAGAAAGGCTAAAATGCCGCGAATGCTAGTTATTTGAGGGGGCCAGGTGCAGATGAGCCACATGCATGATGCATCTTTGCCTCCATGTCTTTAGTTGGACTGACTAGATACTCAAAGCTTGTCTTTGGTGGCCATGTCTTTCCTCAACAAGCATGGGTGATGATTTAATACTCGTATTACCGATAAAAGTTATTTATCACGTCCTTTTTTATGTAAGGCAGATTTTGACTATAGTTTTAGGTGGTCGTAAGGGCCATATACGTGATGTAGAGGATAATGTAGAGGAAAGAAAACATTTCCATTATCCAAAAGAATAACTGCCTACATCCCTTCCGGATCACGGCTAATCACGGTGTTTAAGATACGAAATGATTAAACTAAGAGAGATTAAAGAACACATTTCTAGGTAGGGGGTAGAGTGAGTGAGTGAGCTGGACTAGGATGGAGAAAGATCCGAAAGAAGCTGGGGATGTTCCACTCCCTGGGATTTGGACCATCATTTGGGGGGTGATTTGTTTATGGGGCCGTGCGGAGACTGACCAACCAAGTACTACAATTACCAGTACTATTTAATGGCAACAGCAGCATTTAAGGGAAGAATTAAACTACTGCTCACAAGCCCGGTCATTACTCGCAGGCTTGAGCACGCAGCCCGAGACAGCACGAACGAACAGAAGCCAGCCATGGGGATTGGGGAGGCGGAAATTCGCGGAGCAAAAGGAAGCACTTTTTCCCCTCCCGAGGCCGCGGCGGCGAACGGATGAGCGGAGCAAACGGCATGGAAGATGGAACGGAACGAGGCTTTTGGGCAAAAGCCAAAGCAGATTCCGGGAGAAGGAGAGGAGCGGAGCGGAGCAGGAGGGGGAGGACCGATCGAGCCTGGTTACCTGCCCTGGGGCTCTCGGCTGGCAATGGCGGCGCTCGCCGACGGCGTGGTGCTCCTGCGGGGAACGGGAGGGGCGTGAGCGGAGAGCGGTAGGGGATCGAACGAGGAGGCGGGAGGAGGATGTGCGCGCGACAGGTCCCTCCAGTCCCGGCTTACCTCGCAGCGGCGATGGCCGGCGGTGGCGCGGGGCGGTGCCGTGCCGTGCTCCTACGGGGATGGGGAGGCGCACGAGGGAGGCGTGATGGCTCGAACTGGGAGGGGAGAAGGAGAGGAGAGAGGAGAGAGGAGGAGGAAGGTGGTTTTAGGGAGGAGATATTCGCTGCGCTTTGGGGGGTTTTGCCTCCGCTCCGCCTCGGTCGTTTGGCTCTTGCACTGCTTGTGTTTATCGCCACCTTTTGCGGGAGAAAGGCGTCCGTTTTTAAGGGTCGCTGACACGGGCGGCTCGCTACATTTTTTTTTTTTTTTTATCGGTGTTGCTCGCTGCACCGTGCAAGTGTACAATATTTATGAACTTACTTATTTGTATTTTGTTTTTAAAATGAATACGGTGTTTAGCGCATTCGCACGAATATAGATTTTTTTATTCTTGATTTGTATTTTTTATTATGATTTTTAGTGCACTCTTTTTCTTTGATTTGTGGCTTACGTAGATTTATATTTCTATTATTTATTTATTTATCGTGGATGATACAACTGTCGACGGTTGAGATAACGATCTCAAGTCGCTAAGGTTCTTTAGAAGTGAGATAAGAGACACGCCGAACAACCACGAACAGCAACGAACAGGAGATAGAGGTTTTTATCCTGGTTCAGGCCTCTCGGGAGAGATAATAGCCCTACGTCCAGCCTTTCTTATATATCAGGGATGATTACAAGAGGTAGCTCGACGAGACGAACAAGTCTCGGTGAGATTATGGTGTACTGGAAGCAATGTGCTATGATCAAGTGTCTACGAGACGCTAAAAGCTAGATCAAGTCCCCTCTACACGTCGCAGTCCCCTCTACACGTCGCAGGGGCCTTGTTTATATAGTGCAAAGTAAACCGACATACCGAGGGAATATCGGACCGGGCTAACTACGAGATCGTAACGAACTCATACATGCCAAACATATCCCGAGGCAGATAAGGCATACTCCTAGTCTTGGGGATCACGACTCCTATTTCAATCCAGGAAACCACGTCCGAGTCTTCACGAAGCCGTGCAGAACTCTGTTCGAGACGGACTCAAACACGATTCCTTGGCCATTACGCATCGTGTCACCAAAGGTTACGTTTCAGAGAGACGACATGGGCCGATAGAACCTTCTGGGAGCTGGCTCTAAAGAAATGTTCGAGTGGATCGTCTCGGAGAGTGGTGCCAGAATAAGTAGTAATTTTATTCTCGACACAAACACTTTATTTTTTATAACACAAGTCCAAAAACCAGTCTAATGATCTCAGATATCTTCAGAAATTAAGACATAAATAAATAAATACAAAAGACATGTGGTGTATAAGCAGCTATGTGGCTAAAAAGAAAGACGTAGGCAATGAGCTAAACGAGTGCTAAACGAGCAATGAGCTCCAATCAATGCACGCAGAACAGCCAGCGAGCTGCAGAAGCTTCCAAGCTGGCAGGCATAGGCAATGCATTAGGCAGGCCGCAGATTGTAATCTGTGCGGTTCACGGGGAGAAGGCGGGCCGGGGTGGATCGAACGGCCCATGATCCGCCGCTCGATGGACGGATGGGATCGATCGTGCACCAGCCCCATCATTCCCGGCACATCTGCTGGTCCGGTCGGGCCAGGTGAGCCTGACGGGTCGGTCGGTCGGCCTCTTGGCCCTTGCTGGTCACTTTGGTCAGAGCGAGAAGCGCAGACCAGCAGCTAGTGCCGTAGTACGGGAAGGTACAACATTGTGCCTGTGTGGTGGCCCAGCACCGAGTACCAGCACGATTGGTCCACATCTCTGCACACTCCTACGACCATAGCACTCGATTGCTCTCTCTCTCTCTCTCTGTCTGGCACATATGATACACAATCGATCTTCTCTCTGTGCCACATATGATATGGTACGCAATCTTCTCTCTGTGGCACATATGATATGATACACAATCATGATGTGCGGTTGCAAACAAGCACGTACCAGTACCACTGGCACTGGTTTCTTTGACCAACAACGTGCTCGCTTCGGTCACCATCGGTTGCTTGCTCCCCCTCTCTCTCCCCCTGCGAATATGCATAGTAACACCATGCATATGCATGTACGATATGCACTGTGTACAGTGCTGGTTATCTTTCACGCCTTTAGCTCGTCTGTGCTTTACGCGGCAGGGCGTGGCGATGCATTGCACGCTAGCTCGATCGACGCGTGCGTCGCTCCATGTACGCGTGCATGCGCGCGCCCGGAACCGACGTGTATTGGTTTGTGTCGGGTGCGACTGTGCGAGCGAGCGACCCAGCGAAAGGCGCGGCAGGCTACAGTGCTACACGCTACAGCAACATACACCGCCGCTGTTGGCTGTTGCTACGCTACTGTGGTGTTCTATGTCCGGTCCTCGTATTCATCGATGTGTGTGTAACTGGTGGACCCCTGCGTCCATTTTTACGTATTTGAACTTAAAAAAGTTATTTTAATCCTGCCCGGCGACGGCGTTCCCTCGGCGACGGCTTCCCCCGGCGACGGCGTTCCCTCGGCGACGGCGTCCCCCGGCGCTGGTAACTGTCTATTTGCTCGATCTACCGAAAATACCGAAATACCGTATCGAATTAATTCGGTATTTTTGGTATCGGTAGCTATTTTTCTAGGCATAATTTCGGCATCCATTTTATGAATACCGAACTTTTTGAATACCGAAAATACCGTACCGAATATACCGATAATACCGAACGCCCACCCCTACTAACGAGCGAGGTGGCCCGCGCGTTTGCACGGCTAGATTTGTTTTTGGTATATAGTGTTTATCTCTAACTCATAATCTATCCCTAACATATCAGATCGGATTTAGAGTTTATCTCTAATATATTATATCAACTTTAGTATTTAATATGAATTTCTAATATGTTCTTTTAATCTAAGCCACGTAGATCTTTTTTCTTTGATTAATCTATCCCGTTATAATTTGGTTCGACAGTTGATTGAACGGATAAAATAACCATATTATATCATCTTTAGTATTTAATCCAAATTTCTAATATTCTTCTTTTAATCTAAGCCGTTATAATCCGGCCCCACAAAATCAACGGCATAGATTTTTTTCTTGATTTATGTGAGAATTTCTTTGATTGATCTTGGCCGTTATAATTTGGTCCCACCGTTGATCGAACTACTGAAATAATTTAGATGATGTGGATGAGCGTGGTGGCTTCTTTTTCCCCTCCTTTATATATATAATAGATATATTCGTACCTGAAATTGCTTGTCATATAATTAATGTTATTAATTTTCTGGCAATCGACGATGGATAATAAAAGATGTTTAAAGATTATCTATCTTTAAATATTTTATCGAGTCGAAATACGTCGTATAAAAGTGAATAGAAAGAATAGGTACATTTATTTTTCATTTTTATGATATAAACCTTTTATTTTGTATTTAACTCGAAGACGTGTCTAAACTCTAATGGTGTGTTTGATTCGCCTGTCCTGGATGGATTTAGCACCTCAACCAGCATGAAGCGAACCAAATAACTAATCAAGAGGAATGATCTAGTTCAGTCCAGAATGATCAAACCAAACGCACCCTAAGAGCATCCCCATCTCACCCCCTATCAGGCCGGCCTTCAAATTACTGTAGCAGCGATTTTTCCCGCCCAGAGCACACCCAGTGTCTTGCCTGCTCAATTACCGGCTAGCGAAATTCAAAAAATTTTGAAATAGAGGCCTGTGTGATAAGCCTGCTGTACATGCTCTAAAGCTCTAGAAGCATTGTACCCAACTGTTTTAGGCCACCTGTAGAATCTCTTATTGGAAGTTTACGAGAAAACCAAATGTGCAAATGAAACTTAAAAGTAAACAAGTTGTGTGCTGGTCGACCAAAGACGCATTGGGCTAATATTCAACCTACACATATTTATCCGTGTTTTGCGTGAGGTATGAAAGATTGCGAATATCCCAATACTTTGGTCATTTGGTGATGGGACCTGACCACTGTACTCGTGCATGCACAGAGGACACACACAAGCACCCAGACGCTAACTTTTACAGCCATATGGGCAGGGTGTATAGCAAGCCGATGCGACGGGCACTTTGCACACGAATGCACGATAGGCAAAGGCTTCGAGCAGCAAGTAGCATTTTGCTGTATGGTTTCACATTTTACGCTTCGCTTTGAAAGATTTTTTTTCTTTAGCAGACACTTTATCCATACATACTTTATTTTACTATTTCTCCTACGAATGTTCTTACGGAATGAATATTCTTCTGTCTATACATACTCTATTTTACAGTTTTTTTCTACGAAGCTTTTACGGAATGATTTAGAGAGGTTGTTTGGTCGGTTGGGCAACGGGCAACCTCACACAGTCACACTGTATGTCTGTATCCACACCATGGTCGCATCGCACGGCCACCGGAAAATACTGGTCCGTGTCGTGTACCCAGCCCCAGCGCCTGGCATGATACTGCTCTCTTTTTTACGTCCACGGGGACCAGGCCCGAAAGCAAAGCGCACGGCCTGCGTCTGCGTGCGTGCAGTGCAGGGTGGCACAAGTTGCAGCCTTGCAGTTGCAGGGGGAGGAGAGCGCGACCACGGGAAAGGATCGGGCGCGCGGCAGTGGCACGTAGAGACCTCGCTCATCAGGATTCAGCCCGTGCCCCGTGCCCCGTGCCCCGTGCCGCGGAATCGAATCGAATCTGGGCGGTGTCGCCGCCTGCATCTGCAAGTCTGCAGCTGCAACTGGTCTCCCGTCGCGTGGAGAGCAACACAGCGCCCTGGTCTTTTTTACGCTCCTGCCCGCTTGGACCAGTGCAGCACAGCTCTCACTGTGCCTTGCGTATATAGTGGTAGTAACGCGGGACAGTAGAGGACAGACGGGGCTTTGAACGAACTAATGCCACTGTCTAGGCATTATAATTTATAGAGTTGTTTTTTAACAGCTAAAGCTGAACATATGCAGCTGCTTATTATGCACAACTATAAGCTCAGCCTTTTAGCGTACAAGGGTTCGCAAGAAGAAAAATTACCATGCTGCATCTTCAGTGGTAGTGGTAGCTATCCTTTCTGCTGGTTAGACCTAAATAGGAAAGAGGGAGTTGACATCTTTGACAACCCAGAGTTACTGGTTAGAATGTCCATATATTCCCAGCAACATTAACAGGGGCCAAGAAATATTTATCAACAAAATTGTTTTCTGGACAGTAGATGCAGCAAAAATGTAATCGAAGTACCATCTGCATTTTGAGTAATAGTAAAATCCATTAGACTAAAGTGACCAAAAAAAGCTCGAATAGGCTCCTTATGCGTTGCGAATTTATGATAGATCCAAGCAAATCAGATGTGGAAACAAGAACAAGTGGAGAAAGAGGATCTCAGCAATTTGCATCCTTCTCTGCACTAGAAGGAGGAGGATGGCCACGTCGATGAGGAGCTCGATGATTTGGGAGGCTTCACTTGGTTGGTTCCGCTCTTCCTCTAACATGTTTCATCTTTGCATATGAGGTCGTGACAGAGCCATGAATCTTTGGTGAGCGTCCTTTGTGGACCTCTTGTTTATCTTACCAAGGTCGTCATGAATCTCTGGTGAGCGTCCTTTGTGGACCTGTTGTTTATCTTGCCAAGGTCGCCATGTCAAATGCAGGTGCAATCGCCAGTTAGTACATGCAACCAGATCTAGATGTTCGTTTCAATGATGGCCACAAGGTGATTTGTGGTGGAAAACCCTGCAATGACAGTAGCTGGCAAAGGGGTGTTGAAGTGTCAATCTCGAAAGAAATCTCAGTTTCTATCATTTTTAGCCAAATTCAATGATGACGCTCATGAGCGATGATCTTACTATAGGCGTCGTTGATGGACATGAATCTTCCTATTTGATTGCCTCTTATTTCATTGATTTAATGGTACGCTTTGCAGTGAATATTGAGTTATTAGACTTGGTTTTGACTAGCTAACATTGCTATTCAAGGCTAGCAGTTTCGACCGTTGCTATCTTTCTTACTAAATCCTATTGGGTGCTGTGAGAAGATTCTCGAATTGACTTAATTATTATGAAATAGCTAAGAAAAATCTCATGAAGGACGATGATGATCTTATATGTGAGGATGCTCAGAATTAAAATCGTTATGATATTCGGGTCGTCTGGTTGTTATGAGGCAGAAGCTTGTTTCTTTTTTTTTTCTTATCGCTTGCCTTAACAATTGTTTGTCATATTGCTTTGATTTTTTTAAGAGTAAAATACACTGGCGGCCCCTAAACTATTAGTCGATTCTCATATAGGTCCCCATTATTTGAAACTGCAGTTTTAGGTCCCTAATCTTTTTAAGTGGGTCCGTCTCGGTCCAAACTTGCCACGTGACAGTCCTAGAGCTGACGTGCCGCTGGCATGTCACATAAATTAGTTTTTGAAAGGGGAAAATCATTTTAAAAAAGCATAAAAATACGGGAAAATCATCGCTAAATCATTTAAAAATAATAAACATTATAATGTGGGAACAATATTTTTATAAAAAAAAATAAAACGAAAAAGCGTAAAAATACAGGAAAATCATTAAAAACATATAGAAAAATATCAAAAGAAACATAAAATACGGGAAAATCATTTAAAAATGGGGGAATCAATAAAAAATATGGGAAATCATAAAAAACACATAAACATATGAAAAAATCATAAAATTATTAAAAGAAACATAAAGACAGTGTGGTCGCCTTTAATCCCTCTATAGTTGTAAGCGCAAGACCTCTAACATCGTGGCGTATGGGAGCCCTCAAGTGCTACTTTTTTATATTTGTTTTGAATTTTCCTAATTTTTTATGATTTATCTTTTTTTATGATTTCTAATTTTTTTTCAGGATTTTTTCTGTTTTTTTAAGTAATTTAGTGACATGAACGGCCATGTCAGTGGCACGTCAGCTCTAGGGCTGACCCATGGTAGGTTTGAACCGGGACGAACCCAATTAAAAAGATTAGAGACCCAAAACTGAAATTTAAAAAATAGGGACCTGGACGAGAATCGATTAATAGTTTAGAAACCGCCCATGCATTTTACTCTTTTTTAATAAGTATTTGTAGTGCATGTATGCATTATTAGGTGGTGCAGAGATCGGAAGTTTCTTCCATTATCTAAAAAACAATTTGCACGTATGCCCAATATCAAACCAGAGCTACCACATGAAGAATTTCTAAGAAGTTAATCCTTCTATTCTCAAAGATACTATTTTTTTATAATCCAAATAGCCCACAAAACAACAAACACACAGCCCATGGCTGGGAGTTTGCGGGCCTAACATTTGGATCACACACACATTGCAATCGTACTCCTAATCACTATGCTAATGAATATTTTCAAAAATAAACGATAGCATGTTTCAATTTTGTTGCAAAAATATAAAAAAGGATCTCCCGGCCGTTGCCTTCTTCTCGACCCGTTTTTGGTCAGAATAGCATTAGCCTTACTGGCTAATCAGCAAGGGTTTCGTACTGTGTGTCTGTGTTGCCGTGAATACATATAATTTCATTATACAAGAGAGATTAAAAAGAAGATTAACTGAAAAAAAGGGGAGAATAGTGGTGGAACTTTTTTTTTTAGAGAGAGCAATAGCGGTAGGACTTGGGAGTTGCCGAGTTGGGAGTCCAAAGTAATGGCTGCCGCCATGCTGCGGCCAAGTGGTCCAATTCATTTAAACGTGGAATAGTCCATACTAGACATATAATGGGCCTCGTGGATGTAGCTGCGTCCAATCCAACTCATCAACTCGTTCCACCCATTCTTTTTTGTTATACTAGGATGTCACATCCAACAATCTATATAATGAACAGAAAAACTAGGAAACGATATATCTTTTTCTAGCTTCTGATAGACAACATTTTTCATTGTCCGATGTTCGCTGTCCTCCTCGCTCTATCCTCATGTCTATTTGGTTCAGGAGTGACACTAGCGAGAGCAACATCAACATGATGTTGTCCCTCCCCTGTGGATCGCCCCCTTGAAGTTCAAATCTAGCTGCGAATCATCGTGTATTTGTAGAGAGACAAGGCTATGTTGGAGGCGTGAGAGCTAGCAAGGAATCGGAGGGCGCGAGGTCCCACCATTGAGAAATATGGTTTTCATGTTTTTTTAGGGAAATATAGTTTCATGAAATGGACCTAACTATCGGAATGTTGTTTCATTAGGTATGACCCACTTCAATATTTTATATTTTACCTATACAATTATTTTGCTTGGTACGCTACAATGTTTTCGGTATTTTGGAATGATTTTACAGAACTTTTCACTAGCAATAGTAGTAGAAAGAGCAAACTTAATTTGCTAGTTCTCTAGGAAAGACAATGCCCAAGTTGTGTTTGTGCATCACTAATGAAGACACACTAGTTGTGTATGCGCTTTGTGTATAGGTTGTCTTGTTGCTTAGCTAGCTGCCACTGCTTTACCACCACCTGTCATACATCCATCTTCTTTATTCACTTTCTCTTCTCCAAATCCGGCTAACCACCACTTATCGGGCTTCCTTCGCTTCGGTGACGACTTGCACATGTGCCCATTCCCCTACTTTGCTTTTGCACCAATGCTGCCTTCCCCTGTCAGCCTTGTCCCTCCCTGGTGCCCTTCCTCCTGCCTCCAACGTGCTCGCACCATCATTTGCGGCCTCCTCTCCCGCGTCAGTATCGATGCCAATGATGGCGCACACCTCTGCCGTTTTGTGGCTTCGCAATTGACGGCAACCTCCACACCAACATGACCACGTGTCGTTGCCCACTGTCGGGGCAGAGATCACGCGGGATAGGACGACAACGACACATATCAGAGTTGTCGCTGACGCGTGGCGGAAGCGGCCTGTGGTGAGGTCGCCGGAGACGGAGAAGAGCAGTAAATGTTAGAAAAAAAAATATTCACGCAACAAAATGAGAAAGGCAGACGATCTCCATATCATTCGTAGTTTTACACCTCAGCCCGCATCATCCGCCGAATTTTTGTGTGCCCTGTCCTTCCAAAATTCCGATCCCTTCTTCCTTCCCCGGAGACGGGCGACCCTCTCCTCCACTCCATCACAGGACAGGGGATGCCATGATCCCCATAGCCCGATAGCCGCCACTTATTTTCCTTTCCCTCCCCTCCCCCTCATCTTCTCTCTCCTCTCCCCCGCGTGACGCGTCGTGGGCGGCGACGCGGAGCACGCCCGCCCGCGCGCGGGCGCTCGACGGCGGCCTCCCTCCCCGCGCCGCACGCCCACCTGCCGCCGGTCTCCCCCTCTCCATCGCGTCGTCCAGCCACGTGCCGCCGCCGCCGCCGCCGCCGCTCTCGCCCAGTTGCTCTATGTACGCCTCCTCCCCCTCAGCCCATATGCATCTAAATTTGGTCGAATTAATCAACCGAAGCGAGCCGATCCTGCCAATTCGGCTCGGTTTTGAGGATTGTTTATTGGTTGTTATTTGCAAAATCCGAAATAAAGAACCAAAAGAAATGAACCAGACTGGGTTCACCCCCAATAGGCCGCTGGGGACTTGGGGATGATTATTTTTATTGCAAGTATAGAGCATCGTAAATTCATAACGGTTAGGATCGAAGGCCATTAGATGACATCATCAACTCTGCTGAGAATCCGCTTCTGGATATCAGTGAATTAAGCGGTATACAAGGCTGTGTTGTGTGCGCGCTGTTGCTAACGTAATGTGGATAATTCGGTAGCTCCTATTAGTTGTAAGGCGTGAATTTTACACTGCAAACTTATTGATCCCAAATTTTATTAATTACGGCGGGTTTTAGTTAATTTCTAACTATGTGTGCAATGTTGGTTGCAGAGAGGATGTGGCAGTAGATGAGCATGGACACCAGCTCCACCATGCAAACTGGTTCATATCCTGAGCGGCCAGGGGAACCAGACTGCACTTACTACCTCAGGACTGGATTATGTAGGTTTGGCATGAGCTGCAGGTTCAATCACCCTCCGGATAGGAATCTGGTGAATAACTAATTTTACCTACTTTTATTATGTCGCTGTAGTGCTTTGTATCACTGATTCATGGAGCAGTTTTGTTCACTGAATAATCATCAGGGTTATGTTATGCCGAGTCCAATATGTTCTTTTATCATGTCGACTAGACACTAACACATAAAAGTAGCCAGTTGAAATACATCTCCAATCAAAAGAGAAACATGTTGTGTTGATTTATTCATGTTGCACACCGTGCAATGAAATGCCACAAGTAATCTATGAAAAGCAATTGTTCACCATTTGTTTATATGACCACCTTTAGATATTTAATTACTTCTTTTTTGGAGGCACATAAAGATCCCAGCAATATGCTGATAAAATCATCCAGCCCGATGATTGTCAACGCAGCTATATTTCTTTGTAATTTATGCTTCTGTCTTGTGAAGTTGAAATAAAATATTTTCATTGAGAATGGTGATCTCATCATCTATACACAAATCATGAGCGTTGACGGTAATCACTCCTGATGTAATTTCAAAGAATTGACTAAAACTAGGGAAAAAGAAGTTTAGCTGTCTACCAGGTTTTCATATAGAATTGTTATTCACATTTTATTCTGCTATATGTTACTCGTGTGTCATGACTCATAACAGAAAAAATCCCCTCCTTTTTGGAGAATTGTCACCAGCATGCTGCATTTATTTGTGATAATTGTCACCGGCAGGATGCAGATTCTTGTAGTTTAATGATGCATTATGACAGTGATTGCATTTTTTAATATTTTTTTGTATGTTTCTTTAATTCACATATCATTTTTTTGTTCTCAAGTTAGATTGGATCTGTTTAATGTTAGGCTATTGCCTCTGCCAGAATGAAAGGAGAATATCCTGAGAGGGTTGGACAGCCAGAATGCCAGGTGGTTATTGTTATTAACTCTTCTATCACTCAGAAGTCATAAGTATGGTTTTATGATAATTTTTACACGGGGTTCAGGTGCTGTTGTGTTGATCGATCATGGTTAGCTATGCCATTTGTTGTACTTACACTATACTCTTAGAAGAAATTACATGTTTAGAGAAAACATATGGGTAGCCAGAGTATAAACTTTGGTTAATGCACTTGTAGCTAGTGTTGTATTGAACAATTTTCTCTACATTCTTCATTTAGTATTATCTGAAGACTGGAACGTGCAAGTTTGGTCCTACATGCAAATTCCATCATCCTAGAGAAAAGGCAGGCATCACAGGGAGGGTGCAACTAAACACATTAGGATACCCACTCCAACCGGTTTGTAGTTTACCGTTGGCGGTATATTATTTTCGTCCTTTATATCTTTTTTGTCTGCTGTACTCAACTGAAGCCCATTTTACTGTTGTAGAATGAAAAGGAGTGTGCATATTACTTGAAAACAGGACAATGTAAATATGGGAATACATGTAAATTCCATCATCCAGAACCTTTCACTGCAATGGCTTCTCCACGTGGCTCCCCTATTTATCCTTATGTACATACCTCTGCAAGCACTGGTCCACATTCCTATACTGGAACTATAGCAAACTGGACTTTTCCAAGAGGTTCTTTTATTCCAAGCCCTAGATGGCAAAGTCCGTCTAACTATGCACCGATGATTGTACCACAGGGTCTTGTTCAAGTACCAAGCTGGAACTCATATACCGTAAGATAATTCCCTCTCAAACAATTATTCATTAGTGCTATGTTAATTGTGTGTGTTTGTTTTTTTTTTTGGGTGGGGGTGGGGGTGGGGGTGGGGTGAGTGATTAAATTTGGCGTTATCACATTGTCATATTTAACATATGTTTTGTGATTATTGAAATTCTGCAAGTGCAACCTTTGAATTCCATTCACATTTGTCATGTCTCTGCCTTAGGTAGCATGCTGATGTTTGCATCATGCCGCTGTTTGAATTCCTATTCTTATAATAGCATTTTCTTCCTTTACATGCCTCAAAACCAACTATTTACATTTATTGGAGGCTATATTTAGGGTTAATATTTGTGATTTTGCTTACCTCTCAAGGGACAAATGCTGCCAGTTTCATCTTCGGAGACTCGACTGCAGTCACCAGGTGCCCAGTCTGCCCACCAAACCTATGGAATTTCTCAACAAGGTGAAATCAGTGCTGGAAATCAGGGAATGTTTTCTCCCTACAGATCCAGCTCATATCCTGCACCTCAGTACGCAATGCAGAGAGAAAATATATTTCCTGAGAGACCTGATCAACCAGAATGCCAATACTACATGAAGACCGGAGATTGTAAATTTGGTGCAGTTTGCAAGTTCCATCATCCTCAGGTGCGATCAATGCCTCCTCCAGACTGCATTTTAAGTCCAATGGGTCTTCCACTACGTCCAGTAAGTTATTTGCACACCCTTCACCACTGCTGTTTTATCAATCCTTCTTCCATTGCTTGTGATATAGTTTTGTTTCATATATATTAGCTTCTCTGTCCATGTGTTTATTGATGTACCATCTTCTTTTGTGGGTGAGGGTAGATCCTTGTAGGAACAGTTTTTTAAAGCTGTAAATTTACGCATCTGTTCCACATTCTGTCACTGATATCGTTATAGCATGAAAACTCAATATTACCTATTATCCCACTATATTAGACAAAGGCCAATTACTGATGCCAGTATACTTACTAATTACTGTATTATTATAAGATGCTGACCTGACTGAGCAAGGAATGCTTAATTCTTGAACAAAAAGTGCTTAGTCTGAGGTCTGCTAGTTAAGAAAAGGGATATTACTTTCCTAACTTTTTTCTGCATTTCCTCGTTTAGTTCAGCATCAGTTGTTCCTAGTACACCTGTTGGGTACTCGTTGTTTATGACAAATATGGTTTGAGATTTTCAGGGAGAAGAACTATGCAAATTTTATTCTCGTTATGGCATCTGCAAGTTCGGATCAAATTGCAAATTTGATCACCCAATGGCTACTCCAATTGGAGTTTACGCGTACAACTTCTCTGCCTCTCCCTCTGCCTCTACTCCAACTAATGTACCTATTGTCAGGCATCTCCTGGAATCCCCGTCTGGATCTGCATACACATCATAGGTGTCTTTGCAGTTGACCTACTTTGATGTATAAAAAATTCACCGCACGCTATCTCACTCTCAGGCGTTGTGAAATGTTTTCCCTAACTCCCCGGGATCAAGTTTTTCTGTAAATTGAGTTGCTACCGGAGATGTACAGTTATCTATTTTTTAATGCAGATATTTGGAAAAGCCATCTGCAACCAAAATAATGTTTATATGCAGACTTCCAGTGTTCAGGGTTCAAGAACAATGGCAGAGTAAATAATGAAGTATATCTACAATTTTTTTCAGAATTTTTTTAATTACTTTTGTTAGTTTGGTTGTACGGTGATTGCATCAAAAGTTTGATTGCATAGGATATGTTGTCAAGAACTATTGGCATCGCAACATCTTAAGGTTCTTGACAGGTGGTGTGGAAAGAAAAATTGTGGAAGAACTGCAGGTTTTTTTTTTTCCTGCGATCCCTGTTGCATTATTTCATGAATTATTTGTAGCATGCATTCAGGTGCTGTAAGCTAAAGCAATATTTGCAATTAGCGATCATTAAGATTTCATGTAACTGTTACATGATCTTGGAGGGTTCTTGTATTTAGCTGCAATGGATGTGGTCTACTGGAGCAATGGTAAAAGTTTTCAGAAGAATTTCCTGCAGCCTGCTAGGGCGCACAAGACCCAGCCATATGGTGAAGTACAATGAAGAACAATTGAACAAAAGTGCACCTGAATTCGGTTGTCAAATCGACATCGTTCTTTGGCGCAGAAAGTTTTGAGGTAACCACTAACCAGCTTCCCTCAAGTCTCCAGCAACACAGATTATAATGATGACATGATAAGGCGCCGAACGTGAGCCAACCATATTTCTTGTGGCAAAAAGTAAGCATCAATACCTGCCTGGAGACTGGTAAATTCCCGCGGAAAGATTTTTAATTTTATGTGACAGTCTATGCTTAGATGGACTACACAACAAAAACCATGCCCTTTCATCTGACTTCGCATTATGAAGGCTACCACGACGATGCAAGAGTCTAGACCATCAGATGAACAGCTTACCTTTTTTTTTTTTTTACTAAAACTCCAAATTCAGAGTTAGTCATTTCATTTGCTTACGAAGCTTCCATTTCATACGAATTGTTTTTTAAGCTTCAAGGCATGTCTTTAATAAGATTAAAAAGGACATTGCTTCACATTTTTTAAACCGGAAATACTACTCCCTCCGTTCCAAAATATAAGGCGTATTTTAACCGGCGAAAAATCAAACTTAGTAAATTTTGACCATAAATAAATCAAATAATATGCATCGTTAGTAAACCAAATTTGTGCCAAATTGTTCATATTTTTGTTTATATTTCAAAGTGCTTTTTGATACAATATTATATTATAACAATCCATAATATATAATAGAGAAATCTAACGGTCAAACTCTATCTTTAAAAATTTTTATGGAGTCAAAATACTTCTTATATTTTGAAACGGGGGCGGTAATAAACAAGCTAAAGTTCGCCTACATCATCATTTTATTCAGAGCCCAGCCGGGACGGGCAGTGGGCACAGAAACGTCGCATGACGACAGCTGTTGCGCCTCTCGCCCAATCTTCTCTTCTTCCTCACTCGCTTCCCACAGTGTCCCTCTCGCTCCACTCCTGAATCCTGATCTCCCTCGCCTTCTCCTCCTCCATCTCCGGCGCCGCCCGGCAGCTAGCTCCTCCTCCTCCCCTACCTCCCACCCCACCACAGCTGCGAGCCAAAACCCTAAGCAAGCAAGGATGCCCACTCCCGCTCTCCTGCTGCTGCTCCTCTTCTTGGCCGCGGCGGCGCCCTCGGATTGCTCCCAGGTGAGCATCGGCTTCTCCTCGCCGCGCCGAATTCCCGAAATCTTGGCGCGATTCTGACACCGCATGATGCCCCGCGCAGATCCCGGGCGCGCGGCCCGAGCGCGGCGGGCAGCCGGCGGGGCGCATGGTGCCGACGGCCACCGGGGCCGGGCTGGGGTTCAGCGCCATGGTGCTGAACGAGACGCGGCGGCGGCTCGGGAGCTTCCAGCTCTGCGCCCCCTGCACCTGCTGCGGCGGGTCCAGGGGCGTCTGCGTGCTCTCCCCCTGCTGCTACGCCATCAACTGCAACATCCCCAACCGCCCCTTCGGGTTCTGCTCCTTCACACCCAAATCATGCGACTGCCTCGGCTGCAACCTCTGAGCCCCCCTCCTCTGGTTTGGTTCTTGCGCGGGATTCGTTGGCGAGAGTAGATTGAGGCTTGAGAGTGGGGGTAGGGAAGAACATACGAGGCTCCCCGCTAGTGCTTAGTTAAGTGGGAATTGTTATTGTTTCTAGCTATTTTGCTGTCGTAATTACTATATGGTGTAGCTGCTACATTGGAATCGGCTAAGAAAGAAAGGGGCTTGGTTTGGAGATTGGTGTTGGGGTTTTGTTTGCGACATGGCTCTCCTCTACCCGTGGGGTTTTAATTTTCCTTGCCTACTCACATGGATGTGTGATTACGACGGTTGTTTTAATAATCTGTAGCTGCTCTGTTCCAAAATTAGGATTTAGAAAATTCTTTAAAAGTATACTTTGACCAGTAGTTTCTTACAATATATTGTAAATTTCTTCAATAGTTTTAAAAGTCTTTAAAAGTTTTGTTGTCAGCCTCATAGAGACAAGAGTAATAGTGAGTATGAGACTATGACTACAGAATATGAAGTATATATGCATCAACAACAGAATGATCTGTGCTGGTAACCGTGTTCTTTCACTGCATCAGTAAACTTGAATTGAACTGGGTTTTCTTTAAAGTAAACTTGAACTGTGTATGGCATTAGGTGGTCATGTTCTTAGTATTTGATATATATGAGTTCATGTAAATATCATTATTTATGCCCTTTTATATCTGGTCAATCCACTGCTATTCGACTCTTACCCAGCTTATAGAGATCAATTGCCTGCTATTTGTTGAGAAATATGGCGTTGATAAATTTTCAGCGCAAATGCATCCATTTAATTTGAATTTTATTTTTGCTGCCAATTTATAAGTTTACCTGATTTCTGTAACTTAACATATTTACTGTTCTTTTAACTTTTAGATAAACCCTTCTATCTTGGGAACTGGGAACATATTGCTTGCAACCAAACTAAAAAAAGCTGCTAACAATTCTAAAAAAAAATGGTTGTACTTATGAACTTACCACATCTATATATGAAATTGTAAGTTCAAATTCATTTAAATTCATAATTCTCTTTTTTATTACTCTTTACATAGAACGAATTTGTACATGAAATTTTATATATACTATGTGGAGTAAACCATGAAGTACATGAACAAATTGCTTCACAATTTTTTGACATTTTTTTAGTTCGATTGTGCACCAAGCTTGGTCGCATGTAATATGTTTCCTTAGTTAGCATTGTAGACTGACAATCATCATCAATATGTTTTCAAAATAGCACTATTGGTTTTCATGGAATGGCAATTTTTTTGCAATGCAAACATAGAATATTTTTATTAAAGCATTTCGTCCTGCCTAAATACTGGAGTATTGATTAACCTGATATTGATTGCTCATTGCATCTTCTCTTTTACCTTGGTATCATTACATCCTTCAGACAATCGCTCTCCTTCTCACCTATCTAGCTTGTCAGTCTTGTTGTAAAGAAAACAGTAGACAGATTTAGCCATGATGAGCTGACTTTTGACTTACACGGTGGACCTCTATCCACCCCTCTAAAATTCCTTCACAATTTACACTACACTTTAAAAGATTTTTTTTCTTCAACAGCCCCTCTATATATGTATATTAGCTACAGTATTATAGAGGGCCTCCGGGGATGCTCTTGCTATCTCGGTTTCAGCTTGAATACATCCTTTTTATGTAATGGAGTACTTGCTTCCAATGTAACATGTAGACCATCTGTGTCCACACCTAGATGTTGTAATGTTCAATTACTTGAATTATTGGTAACCGAAGCTGTACCTTTATTTAAAAATTTCAGTAAAAATGGCTTGGCAAAATTCTCTCGTTAGAAAATCGAAAGGTGCTAGGTATATTGAGATGCATCGTTCCGAAATGGACATGGGAAAATTTCTCCCTTTTTATACCCATGCCATTTAAGCTGAGAATGGTAAAAAAACTGTCCATCCGGCAAAACATTTGGCAGTGCTATGTTCCTTGCGGAACAGAGTGGCAATGACATCTCCATGTGCAGAAAGGCATCAAAAATGAATTAAAAAATTTGAGGGCGACACAGAAAATCCCCAAATTGTGGCGAGCTGGCAAGGTTTATGCATGGGTTAGTTGGATTCATTGTTCAAGTTGGTTTTGAAATATTGTGCCAGCATGATTGATGTTTGAACCCTACACTGTTAAGATTCTTGTCTCGCACTCTGGGGTTCCTTTTCGGCTTATAACTCGTTTTTTAGATAATGGGCTTATAAATCATGACTTTGCTGTTTCTTCTTCATATGCTTAGCTTCTTAAAGTTGCTCCTCGAATATCATGAAGCTCTCATAGCTAAATTGAACCAACCGTTGTAGTTTCTCGAACACTAACAATTATTTGCTTTCTCCATTATGGTAAAATAAAACGCTTCGGTTTTGAAGCCTTTTTTTTATCATGAAGATGTGTCTGAAAAAGCTGGAAAAAAAAAAGCAAGTCAAGACAAAACTAGGTAGGCTCCAAAAAAACCGTTTTGGAAAGCTCTTGGGGTTCAGGTTATCAACAAATATAAATTCAGCTCTATAGAACACCCAGCGTCAACAGTGAACCGAGGGTGCATCGGAGCAGTGACACGGCCGCTCAGTCGTAGCGTTTGCATTCATCACACCTCACACGACTTTGTTTACGGGAAACAATCTTGACTTTTGGACACGTCTTTGACTATGTCTTATTCAAAAATTTAGTTCAAATATATAAAATATAAGTCATACTTAAAATACATTTAATAATAAATTAAATCATAACAAAATAAATAATATTTATATAACTTGTTTGAATAAAACGAATGATCAAAGACATGTCCAAAAGTCGACTGTGACTTCTTTTTGTGACCGTAGGGAGTACAACGCGGCAAAAGCAACCCAATTTACAGTTTGGTGGTGGCGTTACTCACTGTGATTCTGAGAGGCAGAATATCAAACACTGGATGGGTTGCTAGGCGTACAAAGGAACGCACAGGGCGAGACTGAAAACATCCAGAAAGAGAGAACACACTCTTCAAAATCTGAAACACCAAGAAGAAACTGAGCAGTTCATATGTATGCTACAACCATGCCAGACAATCCTTCAACCTATTTGGAGCCATGATTTTGATTTAGGATGCAACATAACACGCTGTGGTAATGTTTAGTTAAAAGTGGTAAACAAGACTACATGGTCTAGTAGTTCATATCCAGACAGTCTACATACGAAGGTACATCACTTTGCAGCAGCTCAATCTTGAAGGCCTTCAAGATTTTTTTATCTGTAAACCTTTTTTCTGTCCAACTTGTCGTTTTTTACCCTTTTTTCTTTTATTTATCCAAGTCATTCTGCACATGCAATCCAAAGAGAGAGAACAAAGAAGAGGGGTCGACTTAAAGAAAGTTGAGGAGGAAGCAAGGGAGCAGCAGGCTCTCGCCAGAATCGCAATGGCTCTGCATGCTGCACCATCCTTTTCTCCTGGAAGAACCTGAAAGAGAACCCATCAAAACATCCATTTTGGAGAGGATTGAACAATGCTCCGTTGAGGCTTTGTGGGCTGTTGCTGTTCCATGGAATTCCTCTTCTTCATAGCAGATGAAACCGTCGGGCTCAGATAGTCATGACTCCTCTGTGCCAAAGACGTGTTCTGCGAGTGTGTCTTCCGCACAGGGATCAGTGTGTGCTGCTTCCTCAAAGTTCCGTTTTGCATTGATGAGGTCCTTGGGGAGCTCCACCTCCTGTAGGTGACACAGCTCTGGCTCCGACCAACGTGCTTCTCCCTGGGGCTTGGAATGTTCCTGCTCTCCATGGTTTCAGCTGAGTACATTGTCTCCTCCTCGCTACTAAACTGGCCTTCATGTCCAAACTCCATTTGCTCAACAGGTGATGAGCTCGACTGCCCCTCGCTGCTGCAATCTTCCTGCATAAGAGCAACCGGAGGATCCCTAGAATAAGCCTCACCATTACGGTGCCATATCAACCCTGACGGGAAGCCATTATCTCTAGATTGATTTCTAGGTTTGGACGTCTCTGCATTGTTGTCATCGGAAAGCATTTGCTTCAGGGGCAATGGTAGAAAGATAGTCTTTGGAACCTTAGGTGGGAAGTTGATGTCCAGGAGTTGAGTTGGTGTGGCATCCTTCTGACCTTGACAAGAACTTCGCCTCGGTGACTCATATATTTCTGGAGTTGAAATTCCTTGCTCATTGTTCGTGCGTAGATCAACAAGAGGGTTTGCATCATGTGAAATCCTTGCATTGGCTGAGCTACCTGATCCCTGATGTTGCTTAGTCTTTGAGGTAACTTGTGATGAAACTGATGCATCATCATTCTCTTCATCTGCAGGCTTGAACACATGGCGACGATTGAAGGAGGTGCTTGAGTGATCACTTCTACTGGACATCAGTCGAACAAGAGGCAATTTTGGCTTGGTAACCTCATCCAAGTTGCCCTGCCAATGCTGACGCAACCAATCGCAAATCACAGATATGGGTACTCCGAATTGCATTGGGTGATCCTTCTTTGATGAATGTGATGAGGATGAGGATGCTGAGGATGACCTAGCCGTGGGGGAGGAGGCCAGCTTCATCGGATCACAGATCATGAAAGCCAAGTTCCCTTGGGCATCGAACCCAGCAGAGCCAGGGCACCATGTCACCCCATCTGTCGATAGTTTTATGAGGTTGTCAGTGCCAATCACTACTTTTCCCTCGCCAATCACCAGCTCCTTCTTTCCAGTATGCCCCAGCAGGTAAACAACACTCCCATGATCTAGGCTTGGTTTACAGCATGTTTTCAGATAGTGAGGTTGCTGAGCCTGCACAGTCGAGTCATTCTCTGTAGAATCAAGACCAACTATTGTAAGGTCAAGAATCGAGCTGGTAATGAAGAACCTGCACAAAGCAAGCATTTCAGGTTAAGTGTAGGCACAGAATTAGAAACAGTAATCCTAAAAAAACCACCAGAGAAATGATTATTCAAACAGAAAGCATAGATCGTTAAATCATGAAGCGCTTTCCAAAAAAACAGTTTCTTGGTGAGCAGCAAAGTTCACCTGACCTGACATGACATAAAATGAAAATTTTTAAGCCCCTTTGAACTTTTCGTGACACCAAGTCCGCTGCTTCCTATCATGAACCACTTATTGCTATGGGTGTCACCACTTTTCTTGGATGTCATGTTCCTAAAAAGCATTTCTGGGGAAAGAAAAAGATTTAGGGTGTGTTCGGTTTATTACCAAATTTTCCCCCAACTTGCCATGCATTCAAAGATTAACAATTTCTTTGCCAATGAATTGGCTAGCAAATGGCACAAAAATGAATTAGGATGGCAAAAGTTACCAATGGGAGAAGGGGATCTTGCCATTCAATGGTTGTAATCCAAACACAAGACAAATTTGGTCAAATCTACCAACAATTGGCATGACAAGCATTGGCATACATTGGTCATGAACCAAACACATCCTTAACAAACTCCACAAATGGCCAAAACCACAGTAATTTTGATTTGGTCCATTCAAAATGCAAAATGCCCTTGTTGAACAGCACAAAAAAATACTACTACTGCTGTACAGTGACCAGCTTGTGATCACCATCATTACATCCACGATCGGACGCGCTCCAACTACCAAACAGGAAACCCCACAATTGATTCGTAATTCCGTCTCCCAAATCACCCGCATTATGGCTAATCATCACTAGCAGCAACAGCTCTCCCACCACCACCGACAAATCCGGCCGGCAGCGGCTGGCTGGTCTTGCTTGCCGCGACCCGGGCCGCGAGGCGAGCAGAACACGCAGATCTCAGCCTGACTAATCACTCTGCAATAATCACCGCAAGAACCGAACAAATCCCCAATCTCACATTCCCACAGGCCATGAGGACGAAACGGGCGCAAAGGTTTCGGAGATTGATAGCTGAGCTCAAGCTTAGAGGGGTCGCCGAGAAGCAGCGCGAGCACGCGCCTGCTCACCTGTGGGGCACGAGGCGGGCGGCGAGGCGGCCGTGGCCAAGCAGCGCGTCGGCGTCCTCCGCGGCGGCGGCGGACGGCAGGTTGCCGTGCGTGGTGAGCAGCAGGTTGCGGTGGATAAGGAGCCCCGTGCCGTGGCCACCGAAGGCGGCCAGCGCGGCGGCCTTGGCGGAGAATATCGCCGCCTTGACCCGCTCCGACCGGCCCCCGCCGCCGCCGGAGCAGAAGCACCACCCGGCGCCCTCCTTCCACACCCCCATACACTGACTGACACGCCTCCCCTCCCCTGATCCGAGCAGCTACCGTCGCGGCCACACCCCCTCGCCGCCGCATTCCACGGCGGTGGGCCGCCGGAGTTGGTCTCCGCTCCGGCGCCGGCGCCGGCACAGCACCTCCTCCTTCCTTGCTTCCTTCTACTAGCTGTTCTATTTTGTTTTTTTCCTTCTTGATTGATTCCTCTCGTAAAGAGACCCGGGAAGCGAGGTGGGGTTCGTATTAAAGCTGACCACTCTGACACTCCTGCGGCGGGGCACGGCCACTCACAGTGAACCCAGACAACACCTATGACCGGTGGGGTCTAATATTGTGGGTCCCACCCGTAAGTGAGAATTGAGGGTGCGGGTGCCGTGGCGCATGGGGAGAGGTGGTAAAGATAACAGTAGAGCTTAATTAGTAGCGCAGCGTGCTGTGGTTTTCGGGTGGCAAGCGGAGGTGTTTTTGCTGGGCGCACCGGCGGGTGCTAACGGCACGTGAGACTGACCGGTGGGTCCGCCCTGCCGCGTGGGACTGACAGGTGAACCAGTTGCGGGCTTGCGGCAGTCTTGCAGCGGTATCAATTACTCCTCGCCAAGCATATCGGTATCTTTTTTATTAATCAAAATTGCATAGAAGTAAAAAAAAAAAAATACGCCACTGGGTAATAGGAGTACGTTTAGGAACCATCGTACAATTTTTTAAAAAATTTAATATCATGGATACAATTGGCCCATAATTTTGCAACAGATAATTTGGCAGCATTTGTTGTGTGGTTCACACGTGCTTAAGGCTCAATTAGCAATCCATGCAAACCGCTATAACAGTTTGTCTTTCGGACCTTTCAGTGTAGACCTGATTAAAAGTCAGGCCGGGCCAGGCTTGGAAAGCCCGGTCTCGCAGCCCGAGCCCGACCCGGTGTGTCGAGGTCGAAAATCGGGTCCGGGCCCAACCTGAAGCCCGATGCCCCGGCTAAAATCGCAAAAAAGGGCCCGATCGGCGACCGGGCTCTGGATTGAGGCCCGAGCCCGGTCAGATGCACCAGTCGGGCCAAGTTGTCGGGTCAGGCTTTCCGTGATCAAGTCTACTTCAGGAATCGAGCAAAACGTTGAGAGAAAAAAAAATACAAGCTGGCGATTTTCGTTATTTAAGCGTGAAACCAATCCTAAATTAAAATAAGTATTTCTACAATGTTGGGGGTAGAAAAGATCAATAATACTAGGAAGTTGGCCTTGTACATTTCAGCTTAGCGTAGCGTAGCGTTTCACTGTAGCAAAATTTATCTTTTTTATATAGCATATTTGGTGTAATAATTTGTAATAATTTTACACAGACCTTGCTCTTGTTCAATGCTATTATTGTTGTTCCTTTCCATTACTATTAATCTCCCAGTTTTTTTTTTACTTTGGCCAACAACAATCCCCATTCTATTTTCTATATCTTTTCTCGCGTACCCAATATCTCCATCCACGTCGCTTTTCGTCTCCGTGAATCTACTCAACTCAGCGGTCATCCCGAAATCTCACATCCTGTAAAAATTAATGGGAATATACGGGAGATAAAAACAGAAATAGTCCATCTACTATTATTCTATTACTGTGCTGTGCATGCGCGCCCTAATCAGTTCATTGATGGGAAATTTTAACCGCATCGAACCCTCGAATTGCAAACGATCCGATTTTCTGACAGGCGAGGGACCAGCTGAGGGATCACGCTGCATGTGCTGCTGCTCTGACATGGATGGAAACTGCACGCACAACAGCTTCGGCTAGATTTGTAGAGCATGTATAAGTGGTTTAGACAGAAATTGTTTCTAACTATTGTCATCTTATCTAAAGACAACACTAGAGATGGTTGCGCGTTTTTATAGGTAGTTTTTCTCTTACATAAAGTTTTTTAATTCTTGTGTAGAGTTGACTTTTACATAAGAGACATGTTCAAATATCTTCTTTTTTAAAAAAAACAATACTACTTTTTCATTCCTGAAGCTTTCACGAACTTACAACCAAGTCCAAGAACAAATTTGAAATTACATCAAATTCACTAAAGGATCCGATCGAACAACACAGAAAGAAGCTTCCCCTTCTCACCACGCCGGCATCGAAGAAAAACGTCATGGCCAACAACGACGAGTTCCGAAGCGACTCATCCAGGCAGTGGATTAAAAAGCCCCTTGCAGCAAACATCGTCTTCGCTCCAAAATCCACCAAAACCTGAACAAAAGAGCACAACTCCACAAGGAACAAACCAACGCCGATGATAACCAACAACCTCAACTTCGACGACAGCGACGGAGTCTCCACCAACTTACCAAACCCTATACTTCTTACCAGTGCCCTCATCCCCTTTTCAGATCTAAAAAATCCAAGGAGAAGACGAGAACACCGAAGTCTCAACTAAACTACAACTACTACGAGAAGAACCAAGGGCCCAGGAGGCCTCACCTGCCAGCACCGTCAGAAAGCCTGTCCCGAAGCAAGTAGCCACCAAGGAGCTCTGAAACCTTCTCGCATCTTTATTTCTACCGCTAAACTAAACTTAAACCTACTACTATACAACCCCCGGGCCTAGATCCTAGTCTCCCCTACCTCAACGCCGGCCAGAAGGCCGCCGGAGGCAGAGGAGACGGGCGGATCTGGCCGGGGCCGGGCTCAGACCGAGACTCGCGAGAGGATGAGGCTGAGAGACGGAAGTCTCTAGACGCTGAACCTCTCGGTTTGCCATACAGGCTCTTGCCTTTGCCATCACAAGTTAGGTACTTGAAACATGTTCAAATATCTATGCACAAACTTTCTGCTACACATCATCAATTAGCTGACATGGCACTTATTATATATGACTTAGAGACTGCTGAGATGGACCGTTGTGCATGCTCACGGGGCGCAGAGTATCCTTTAAAGTAAATAAATCTTCTAAAATATATTATGAAATATAAGATACGAATAAAGTGTACAACGAATTATAATACAAAACGTTTATAATATAAAACGTGCATTTAGAACTTCGAATCAAGATGCTCCATCCATCCAACCATGGATCGCGTTGTCTGCGAAGAAGAAAGAAACGGCCACGCTTGTACGTGCCATAAATGCATGCATGCATGCATCTGATCTGGCTTGTTTGTACGTGATCCCAACAATAACCCAGGCATCCGATGTGTGTGTGGCTGCATGCAGATGCAGTTCCCGCACGTACGTGCGTGCGTGCGCGCGCGCGCGCACTGCTACCCATTCGTACGTGCGAGCCGGCCAAATGAAGCATTTGGACGGTGCTGTACTCCTGCTTGATCTATATACATGCATGCAGCTGCACGGATCGATCAGGAGCCAAACAAAAACAATCGGTGCTGTACGTTGTCCTCCTCTCCTATACAGCAGCTGCATGCATGCATGCACGGATCGATCGATCAGGAGCCAAATTTACAAAACAATCTTGGCAATGTCGTACGCTGCCTGCACGTATCACAGCACAGGCCATGATCTAGGGTCTGTCCTCGTCAGCTTATTTAATTTATTCAGTCCTAGTTCTTAACAGCTTAACATCTTAACAGCTTAACGACTTATCTACGTTTTGAAAATACATATGCTTTGAGTTTTTTGAGTTCGTTTCTTCGTTGTTTTGAACGTGGGTTCTAACGCTTTAAAAAGCAAGTCAAACGAAATGTATCCGAATCTCGAGACTATCTCGGAGTTTCTCTCAAGTTCGGTCTATTTCGGTAATTCATCCGATTCAGATTAATTTCAAAAAAACGGTCTTAATTACATTAAAAATAACTTATTTTGACATGTTTTTCTTTTATCTAGAATACTTGTGACATAAAACATAAGTTAAACAAAGTGCGATCGATGTTAACTTATTTTTAAAATCTGTTAAAATTTAGAAATAAGATAAACCGACCGGGGCTGATCCTTAGTTTGCGATGCACGGCTTGTACGTACATGGGGACAAGAAACACACGATCTTACGTGCGTGCGTACGAGATCGACCCTCACGCCGTCACGCGTACGCTCGTAGTAATGTTAATGTACTTAAGTACGTTGCTACATGCATGCAAATGCAAGGGCAGTATGTTCTTGCATGCGTACATATATGCACTACAGGAATCGTAACTATTGTCGGCGGCATTGGCCGCCGACACAGCTTCCAATACCGTCGACATAGAGACTTGTCGGTGGCCAGCCGCCGACACAGCTCCGCCGACGTAGCGTCGACGACACAGGCCAAAATTGTCAGCGGCCCCGCCGACACAGATGCACTAATGACAAGCCACCTAGGTTAACTCTATGTCGGCGGCCCTACGAGCCGACCACACAAGATCCCCTGACGGAACGCACATAGGGTCGGCTGGCATGCTGTCAAGGTCACAGTCGGCACCGTGCTTTTCCCTCATGGCCGCATTATAGATATCCTGCGAACAAATCAGATATATAGGGGATTACTTCGAAAATGCTCAAAGTAGGTGTAGAGAAGTGAATAGAGATAGCCACTTACAAGCTTCTCCTGGGCAGCCGGGGGCATCGGTGGTTGTGTGCCGTCTGGCCGGACACGGGGCGTGTGTGCAATCCTCCACACGGCGATTCCCGAGGGCTCAAGTCCCGTCTCGTGCTCCTATATGAAATCAAATAGGGATATATGTAGTAATGATATTCTTAAAGTTATAATATTGTAGGTAGAGAAGAAGTGTACTTACGATGTCTCGTGCGATATGTCCCATGCCGAGCCCTCTAAGGTAGGTGGAGCAGATATCAGGGTTGGCATCCCTATTGCCCCTGTTTCGTTTAGACATCTCGATCCAGTCCGATGATTCCCACATCAGACATAGGTCCCTCCAGACGCGTGGGCACTTGTCCATCCAGTCTGGACGGTAATCAATATACTGCTTGGCGTCGAGGTACTCCAAATACGCCTTCCCTCGACATCGTCGGCCCTCTTCTTGTGGTGCTTGATCACCATCCAAGCGGGCCAGCCTTAAGGCGTCCTTGACCTTCTTTGTCGCCATTCTGTTGAGAACATGGCGACAAGACTCGTAGTCCTCTGCAGTCGCGTCAGAGGATAGCTGATATCTCACCTAAAACAAAACAAATAAATGATCATATACATGCAGTCACAAATTTATGAACACAAAAAAACCTGTAAGAAATTTAGCATATTATACCCAGAACTCTTCGATGACGGCATCGGCCACAGTATCTCCCTCCCCGTCCCGCACGAGGTAGTAGTCGCTCCAACTCAGTAGCAGGCGTTTGTTGCCACCCTCGCCCACTCGCCGGGGTAGAAGCGCCGAGGAGCACCCCTAGTCGCTTGCTGCTCCTGCGGGCCCTTGTTGAGACAAACCAAACCGCTGCACGTATGGTTATCAATTGAATTCAAAACACGGTTAGAAAGTTTATGTTTAACAATTTAAGACATCGAATTCAAAACTGTTGGTTAGCACATATACCTATCCCTAGGGGCAACCTGTATCTCTATCCTCTGAGATGGATCTGCGGGGGCTTTTGACATTTTATTTCGCCCCCGGTGTCTCTTGGAGCTCGAGGACTCGGCTCCAGAGGACGAGGGCGTCGGCTCCCACTCGTCATCCCCATCCTCATCGCTCTCATCCAACCGAGCATTTGAAAATATTATCCTCCAGTCCTCATCCTCCCCCTCCCCCTCATCGTCGCTCTCCTCGGAGTCGAACTCCTCCTCATAGCCCTCCGGCACACCCGCCGACACCTCGTCCGACGCGAGCTCCCCCCTCCTCCTCCGACGAGAGCTCTCCCCTCCCCCTCCATGTGCTCTCTCCACATCCTCATCCACAGACCTGACCTGCGAGTTGGGGGCCAACTCCTCGGAGCTAGACCCCACCCGATGGTCAGTGGCCACCACCTCGTCCAATGTGCTGTGCTCCCGACTCCTCCTGCCTCGTCGCCCAAAGAGCTTCTGCGCCGTTCCCGCTAACCTGTTCAATGGTCCTGTCATCCTGCACAAATCAAACAAAATTGATAAAATTGAGTAACACAAAATAAGGTCGTTGAAGCAATTGCCAGAGAGGTTGTATTTAGTTTTCACGGCCATTAGACGTGACACCGCCGAGAGCACGGTCACATCGGTATACTCATGCAGCGGCTTCTTGGCAGAATTAAGAAGATTCTCGAACTGTTGAGCAAGTGGCTCGGACTCTTCCTCGGGGGAGAGATCATAAGCCCTACCCACATCAACCATGAGCTCGTCCAATCTGTCCACCTCAACTTCATCGAAACCCTCTCCAAAATCCACAGGGCTGGGCGCCGGACGTTTTCTCTCACCATGATATACCAATTCAAAATAGTTTGGTTTAAATCCATTCCTACAGAGGTGCTCGCTAATATCCCTCTTAGTCCTCTTTTCGGTATTTGAGCAGACAGCGCAGGGACAACGAACAAGCGCTGTATTAGGGTTGGAGAATCTTCCGAAAGCATCTTCCACGAATGCCTCAACTTTGTCGAACCATTCATCAGTGTGCCGACCAGACTTCTTCCATCCATCGTACATCCACCGTCGATCTTCCATCGTTTACTATATAACGTTCATGCATGTATACTAGTTCAGTTTTAAACGGTTAACGGCTTAACCCTAACTAAATAGGAGGGCTTACCCACCTACGGATGTGCGTTTGAGTACGGTGGCCGTGGGCACGAAGGTGTACGGGTCAAAATTCCGGCAGAATAACCCGCGATCCTCCCGAAGGCAACGACGGCAGTGGCACCGCTTATGTTATGCACCAGGAGAACGATAGGGTTATTCTGCTGGAATTCCAATCCGTACACCCCGTATAGAGGGGACGACTTAGACGCATCTGGCATCTAAGATTACTTTGTCGCATACTACTCACCTGTACACCCATAATCTCGCCGAGACTTGTTCGTCTCGCCGAGCCACCTCTTGTATTCATCTCGATATATAAGAAAGGTGGACGAGGGCTATTATCTCTCCGAGAGGCTGAACCAGGATAAAACCCTGTCTCCTGTTACGGCATTGTTCGTGGTTGTTCGGCGTATCTCCTATCTTATTTCTAAAGAACCTTAGCGACTTGAGATCGTTATCTCAACCGTTAACAGCTGGCGCCCTCCGTGGGGACACGCAGATCGAGCATGTCGAACTCTATCAGCGACCAGGAGATTCTCCCTAAGGACTACGACTCAGAAGGGCAGGATGTCTCTTCCCCTGCCAGATCAGATCGATCCCTTCGATCTTGATCGCCTTCCAGATCTGGTCCCCAGCTCCGTGCTCGGGGACTGGATCTCCTCGCGCCGGGCAGCTCTTCGCTCGGGGCGCGCGTCTGGTCCCAGCGATGATCTCCGTGCTCGGGGACTGGATCTTCTCGCGTCGGGCAGCTCTTCGCCCGGGTCGCACGTCTGGTCCCCGCGACGAGCTCCGTGCTCGGGGGCTAGATTACTTCACGCCGGGCAGCTCTTCGCCCGGAGCGCTCATCTGGTCCCGCGACGAGCTCCGTGCTCGGGACTAGATCTCTTCGCCAGGCGGCTCTTCGCCGGAAGCGTCTCGTCCCGCGACGAAGCCGTGCTCGGGATCGACCAACTTAGCGCCGGGCAGCTCTTCGCCATGCGACGTCTGTCCCGCGACAAGCTCCGTGCTCGGGATCGATCAACTTCGGCGGGCGGCTCTTCGCCGGAAGCGCGTCTGTCCCGCGACGAGCTCCGCGCTCGGAAATTTGGATCACCAGCCGGCAGCTCTTCGCCCGGCGCGTTTAGTCCCGCGACGAGCTCCGTGCTTTCGAATCGGATTTCCTCGCCGGGCAGCTCTTGGCGGGCGCGTCTGATCCCGCGACGAGCTCGCGCTCGGCTGGATCACCAGCCGGCGGCTCTTCGCCGGGGCGCGTCTAGTCCCGCGACGAGCTCCGTGCTCGGGGATCGGATTTCTTCGCGCCGGGCAGCTCTTCGCCGGCGCGTCTGATCCCGAGACGAGCTCCGTGCTCGGGGTGGATCAAAACTCCTTCGGATCCCGGGTGTTTCGCTGGCGGTGGATGTCGGAGAGAGTCGACCAAGACTTGGAACATCGACCGACCGTAAGTTCCTCGTGTAGGTCTTCGCTTCCTAACCGCGCTTTTCTCAAATTTCGCGCCTTAGTTTGTCCAAGTCTCTCGGGCTGCCATGTAAAGTTCAACCCATTGAGCGGTGAATGCTTGCGGCCCCCTGCGGTCCTTCTCACCACTTGTCTTTTCAGACTACTCTTTCTCTCTGGTAACACTTGATGGCTGCCCGGTCTTGCGAACTCTTGGCCCCGCAATTTTTAGGGTTTTCCCTGCCCGTATCTAGCTTCAACGAGTTCCTAAACTCAGAGTTGCATAACACGGCATCCAGCCTCGCGGCTAAGCCTGCACTCGTAAGCCCTCTGCGGCAGAGGCACTTACCGCCACAGCACAACCACTTGGCAAAGCTCGCTCGTAAGCCCTCCGCGCGGAGGCACTTTCCATGTTCGGTTATCTTGAATCGCCTAACTTACGTTAACGGCGGTTCGAACGAGTCGATCAGATACGGTGTCGCTCTAACTCTCTACGCGCGTGCTTGAAGTCGCAAGTTCAGGTCTTCATGCATCGTCCGTGCATCGGGCTAGGGCATCGCTCTTTCTCTTGTGCACTGCTCGAGTTCGCAAACTCAGTCCTCGAGTATTGCACAATGGGGGTGGGAGTTAGGCCAAGCGTTCTACGGTTTTCTTAAAACTTTCTAGTCTTTGTTCGCCTTACTCTTGGTTTCTGTTCGTCCTTGTCTTTTCTTTGCTCATTTTGCAGGAAAAAGCTGTTGATCGACTCTCGCTCGATTCAGGCCTTTCGGCGGTCTTGAGTGCTTGGCGGCTCCTCGACCCTTCCTTCCATGATGCTAGTCCTCGCGACGGTATATAGCTCCTCGGCTTCTTCCGAAGCTCCCTGAGGATCTCCTCGGCTGTTGGACTTGAGCTGAATTTCGCAACCCGATGCGTTTCAGTTTTCAGTTCCTTTCCTTAGCGTTGGTTTTCAAAACCTCGTTGGTCTTCGCTCCGTGAGCGCTCCGCGTCTGAGCATGTCTTTTATCTGGCGACGACATGCGGCTCCGGTTAAGCAAGTGGTGCACCACCGATGGAGTTCTCCCACCGTAGTCGATTCTCATCCATAGCGGGCATGCCCACCGTAGCGATTCTCATCGCAACGGCACTCCTAGCGCTGGTTCCGCACTCCACCGAGGCGACACTAACGCCGCACGGGTCCATGCCCGGATAAGATTTCGCCTCGACGTCTTACTGCGACTAAGGTCCCGTCGCCTTCCACGGTTAGCGGTCTTAGCCACGCTGGGCTGCACTTGCCCGCACACGCCTCTTTTTATCCATGCTACGCCCTTCCCGCACGGTAATCGAGCAATGCACCACCAACGGTCTGCCGCCCACCGTAGTCGATTCTCATCGCAATGGGCACTCCTTGCGTCGGTTCCGCATTCGCCGAGGTGACACTAACGCTATCGGGGGACGTACCCGGAGAAAATTATGTCTTGTGCGGGTAGGTCGTCCTTGTCGTGTTTTTTTAAAACTCGCTTTGCTCTTCTTAGAGCCTGTTCTTGCTCTCTTTTTTCCCTTACTGGCTCATTTTCTTGTTTGTCTTCTGCAGGAAATACAGGAACGGGGAACGTCATACTCCGGTGATGGTCGTGGCGAGGTTCCAGGCTTCCCACCAAAACCGATGTCTGCATCCCTCTCTTCCCGGGTTTGCTCCGCGCATGCCCAGAGACTGATTCACTTCGCCCGCGTAAGATTTCTTGCCTTTGCCCGGTACTGACCTTCACAGTTCGGCTAAGTCAAGGTACTGCGCCACCAACGGAGTCCTGCCCACCGTAAGCTGATTCTCATCGCAACGGGCACGCCCACCGTAAGCCGATTCTCATCGCAACGGGCACTCCAAGCGTCGGTTCTGCACTTGCTAAGACAACGCTAACACTGTCGCAAGGAATACGTCATGGGTAAAGCGTTGATTTCACACGTTTTCTTGCGGCTCTGACTGCATTGGGTTGTGATTCACCTCGCACCGGACAGTTCTTCGTCCGGAGCGCGCATCTGGTCCCCGCGACGAGCTCCGTGCTTGGGGGCTGGATCACCTCGCACCGGGCAGCTCTTCGCCCGGAGCGCGGGCTCCTACCGAGTACGTCTTCGCCTGGTCGCACTTTCTGGTTCCTTTAACGAGCTCCGTGCTCGGGGACTAGATCTCCTTACTTGGTTCCTTTGGCGAGCTCTACGCTCGGGAACTGGGTCACCTTTCCCATTCGTATGCATTGTCTGCTCCTAGCACACGATCTACGTCTACAGGCACATCACCTTCGCTCCTGAGCGCAACATTCGCTCGAGAGCGCAATCCCTATTTTCTCGGGCAAGCTCTAGCTTGAGAGGTGGTTCCCCTATCTTTTCCTAGGCATCTGAATGCCTGGATGCAGCAGCACGAGTCCGTCTCGTGACTTGCTATGTTCATTCTCCCGGAAGATCTGATCTTACCGGATGCGGTGGTACGCTCTTCACTACTAACAATCCAATCCCTCCTTGGTGACGTTCAGCCTCGAGGTGATGATTCACCTCACTTCTTCCGATTTCTGTATCGAGGGCTGGGTACTCTGCTCGGACAGATGTCGTTCCTTGTTCGACGCAACAGAGTTACTCGGCGCCGGGCGGGTTTGTTCGGTCCCGAACACGACTAGTTCGGTTGAACCGTAACCTGTTCGGTCGCCTGTTGCACGTCTTTGTAGCAGGATATATACCCTCTTCGTGACTTGGAGTATCAAGAGGATGACCCCACTCTAGTGAGTCCTTCCACTTGAGTCTCGGGGGCTAGCTGTCGGGGATAAAATCATGGCCCATTGCCATGGCCAACTCCCTGACGGCCCAATCGAACAGCCTACCAGGGCCCAGCTCTCTGGAAGGTTCTATCTGGCCCATATGCGTCTTGCCGAACGACCTCTGGGCAGCACGGTGAACGTCTTGACCTAGGATTCGAGTTCGAGTCCTACTCGAACAAGAGTTTTGCACGGTTACGTGAAGACCCGGACGTTGGTTTCCCGGATTGGATTAGGAGTCGTGATCCCCAAGACTTGGAGTTTACCTTATCTACCTCGGGATGTATTTGGCACGTTGAGTTCGTTACGGTTTCGGAGTTAGCCTGGCCCGATTATCCCTTGGTAGGTCGGTTCATCAACACTATATAAACAAGCCCCTACGGCGTATAGAGGGGACTGTAAGGATCCTAGGCCGAGAGGGGGGGGTGAATCGGTACTTTTCAAATTTTACTTCTCTCGATTCGTTTGATTTACTTAGTCAAATTAAGAGCCCAAGCTATCGATTGACCTAGAGTCTAGTTTTGGAAGTGATCACAATAATGCACAAGCGACTACTAGGAGGCTCGATGGCACTCACATGCAAGCGATCAAGACAATATCGTAATTAAACAAGTGAGATGAGGAGACGCAAACCGAGGTGTTTATCAAGTTCGTGCTCAACACATGAGCACCTACGTCTCCGTTGAGGAAACTTCTCACAGAGAAGTCGGGACTCTCTCGCCCCTAGCCCTCAATCCACTCATGGTAGCTCTTCACCAACACATGGTAGGCGAGCTCCAAGCCTTCACACAGAGGCGAGTTCTCTCTGCGCGAGCACTCACACCCACCGCACCGACACACGGCACCGACCACCAACACACGGTGGGTTTCGTCTCAACACATGAGACACCCCCAACACATGGAGGATTTGGCTCGACACACGGAAACCGTGGCACCCCGACACACGGAGATGGCCGCCGACACACGGCGGACTTGTGCCTCCAACGGATGGAGCGGATGTAGTCGTACGGTTGATGAAGTCCGTGGCGTGACGACGATCTCTCCGGCGGCGAAGTCCTAAGAGCACAAGATCAAGATCGTCTCTCACCACTACCCCTCTCTCTCCCCATGAAAACTAGGGCAAAAACACCATGGGAGATGGGGCAAACCTTGGAGATGATGGGAGGAGGTAGGGATCACCTTCTTCTTCTCCTTCCTCTCTTCTTCTCCTCTCAATCTCTCAAGCACATGGAACCCTAGGTGGATGTGGGTGCCATGGGAGGAGCTCTCATGGGTGGCTAAGGCAAGGGGTGGCTGCTAATGATGGCTCTCTCAATTTTCTCCCGTACACCAAGCCTCTATTTATAGACCCAAGCGAAACCCTAGAAATGGACGGCTCAGATTAAATCGCGAGTTTCAGATCACTCGGTCGGACGCCGTCCGCGCATGGGTCTGCGAAATTTGTGCTTGTCGGACGCTGTCCGTGGTTTCACGGATCGTCGGCTGAGTAGGCCACAGCGTGAACGAAGCGCCCGCCAGTGTTCGGTCTCTGGTTTAGCCGTCATCGGACGCGTCCGGTAAACTATCGGACGCGTCCGATAGTGAGGGTGGCCCGTCGTCGGACGCTTACCAGACGCCGTCCGAATATCCTCGCGCTCAAATTTTTTCTTTTCCGGACGCCGTCTGTCGATCGACGACGCCGTCCGAGCAGGATATCGCGTTGGGACTTAGCCAAATTTCGAGCTCACTCGTTGGGAACCCTCGCTGTCGGACCCCGTCCGAAGACAGTCGGACGCTGTCCGACAGAGACGTTGTATTGGGGACTTAGCCAGATTTTGGCTTGTGCTCACCGGACGCCGTCCGATGGCGATCAGACGCCGTCCGGTGGGGCTGAAATTTTTCCCCACTCGAGTTTTGGCTATACCGACTTCGTCCGACGTCACACCTAGGGTTGTTGGCCTATCTTGTCGACTTGTGGAATCGGCGGGAATATTTGGAATAGGCTTAGGCGGGAACCCATGTGAGTTAGGCGCTAAGAAACCCGAATCTTGACAGCTATCCCGCTCAGGAACTCTCTCGAACCCTGGACACCTGGCATCTGTAGAACCCGCTCGAACTCACTCAGATGAACTGGAACTTGTGCTCAGTGGGACCTACAACCAGAGAGGTGATCTTGCAGACATCAATGGGCCAGATGGGCCAGAAGCAGACACGCACACAAGGAAAATAGAAGAACTAGAAAATAACATTCTTAGCCTTGATGCGATCCGTCGAGGCCCAGTTGGCATCAATTACCAAAACATTAAGCCCAAGGGAGGCTTGATCTTACAGGGACGACTTAGACGCATCTGGCATCTAAAATTACTTTGTCGCATACTACTCACCTGTACACCCATAATCTCGCCGAGACTTGTTCGTCTCGCCGAGCCACCTCTTGTATTCATCTCTGATATATAAGAAAGGCTGGACGTAGGGCTATTATCTCTCCTGAGAGGCCTGAACCAGGATAAAAACCCCTGTCTCCCTGTTCGCTGCTGTTCGTGGTTGTTCGGCGTGTCTCCTATCTTATTTCTAAAGAACCTTAGCGACTTGAGATCGTTATCTCAACCGTCGACAGATTGTGCATGTCTTAGAACCTTATGTTGCACAAAACAATGACTCAGATCGAGCGGAGCGATGGTCGGAAAGGAAAGGGGGGTGGATCTGTGTGGTCAGTATCAGTTTGGGCCGCCGACACAGAATACGCAACCTGTGCTTTCATCAGGTAGGCCCACAAGTCAGTCGCACAAATCAGTGTCGGAGGTTTGTGGAAGACCGCCTAAATAGACATTCTATGTCGACGGTTTTTTGGCAGGCCGACCACATAGATCCTGGCTGCCCCACCCGTGAGTTCTCCCTTGTTGGCCCCACATGGCAGACACACCGACTTTTCTACTAAACTTAACAGCTCGCTCGGGACGTTAAGTTACCGTCAGTGCGAGATACAATGTGGTTGGCCTACACATGGCCGCCGACATAGACCTGTATGGCGGGCTCGGAAATTCAAAATTTGCGGACGCGCGCAGTAGGATTGGGAGTATTGTCGGCAGTTTTAGTTATGCCGACGACATAGTATTTCGTCATGTATGTTTGTCGGCGGTATTATTTCTTACCGTGGACATTGTGTTGTCGTCGGTTTTCGGGCCGCCGACACTGATTTCGTTTCCTGTAGTGATGTTGCTACCCGGTACCTCGGTAAAATCCTTCAAATCAGATATGTGTGACACTCTTTCGCCCAAGGCGAGAGCGTAGAGTACGTGCGTAGGCAACACATTGCCAATGCATTTTTTTTGTCCAAGTTTGGTTACTGAATTTAGTTTCCAACGAAATAATAGCCAATGATATTTTGCCAAATATTATTCTTGCGTTGGCTTTAATCGAAACATGACGTGCATTGGGTTGGTCGTAAATACCCATGACCACGAATCAAACACAATGGGCAAAATGAAAAAAAAAATACCGAGGGAGCTGCTCGATGTTTTACACTGCAGGTACTGGTAAACCAAAAGGTTGAGCTCGATGAGATCAGAAGTTGATTACAGTTTGAGTGGAGCTTGAGCCTAGCATCAAGATCGAGTTTAATTCATGCTGAGTTCATGTAGCTTGGTCAAGCTTTAATCTAGCCTCCCTTACTTCTGCACCTCTATCAATGATTCATGCACTTAGCTGCAGGATACAAATCCAATCATCACCATTCATTTCCCTTCTCACTATATCACGCCAAGAGTCTCTCCCACCATTCATCGTTGCATTATCGTTCCTCTCTCATGCAAATATAATGTGGGCTCTATAGTGCGGCAGCGGCGGTCGTCGCCTCCCTCTCCTTTCTTTTCTCTTTTGACCGCAAGCATCAGATCTAGGTGTGTCCGTGAGCCTAGATCTCGTCGATGAGTGGGTTGCGATGATGTTTCCAATGGCGGTTATGGGCAAGTGAGGTGGTCAAGCTTGAGCAATCGATGGGTTGGCGTCAAAAGTGCCGACATTACCCCTCTCCCATGGCGGCATCATCCGTCTTTCTTTGCAGTGGATTGCTACAGTTTGAGTTGGGCCTAGGGCGTCAACGCAGTGTTGGTCATAGCGTCATAGTCGCCCTCTTCTTGTGGCAGCAATGTCTGTTTTTCTTTTCGGCAACCGATTATGACTCCTTATTACATAGGGCCTCCTGGTGGCATCGGTTGGCAATCGTGTTTGACCACCAACAAGATATTGGTCAAAGCGTCATCGTAGTCCCCCACTACTTTGGCGGTGGTGGTCATTCTTCCTTCCAACATCTTTGTAACACCCCAACCCAACCGGACTCGGAGTATTACTAACTTTACGAATTTTTTTTTACAAATTTCGACAGCATCTCTTTTGTTTATATGGACATCCACGACAGGCAATTAACAAATTTGCATATATAATCAACTATCAACACCAAACAAATAAGCAACTCCCATCATCGGTATAAAATCGACAATAAACATATGACCCATCTCCTGGGTCCATCTCAATAAAGGCCAAAGCCATTTACCATTCACCTTTACCTTCAAAGACGACGCCGGAGGCATTAAACAAAGAACAACCTAACATCCAACCAAACCAATAGCTTCCTCACAGAACAAGAATAATGAATAGTTCTCTAATCAACTTAAGAAATAAGGATAACTAAATCTAGTGAGTTCAACAATTAAACTAAGTTATGAGTGCTCTTGTGCCAAATTGAAGAGTTCTATGCCCTCCCATGCATGTCGCTTTCAAGATCACCTAAAAATCAAATAAAGCAAGAGTGAGTATCGGAGAATAATCAACAAAGTATATGTATAAACAAAAGGGGCATCAAGATCTCTTCGACATTTACAATAAAAGGAAACAACTATTACATCAACCACTGCATCAAACTTACTCTCCCAACATTCAATGCAATGCAATGCAATGCAATGCACATGTGTCTGTATTGTGAGCTCATACCGGTATAGCTAGGTGCGCACCCGTCGATGCCACACCTTGCCCGTCCTTTTCAGGCTGGGACCAATTACTCTACTCCCGTGGAGTGCCTTCCAAGTAGGACTTTAGAGCACTCCGGACTAGTCACTTTTAACTTTCTCACCGACCTCACCGGACTAGTCAAAAGTGACTTTCTCATTGATCTGGCTCATATGCACATGATGCAACATGCTTTTTTTTTTCTCATAAAGTCATCACATATTTCCATCGTAACAATAAATATCGAAAATACTCAATTTAATCATCATAGCATTAAAACCATTCATCTATAGGTTAAAGTTAAGAGCATAGCATTATTTCGACAATCAAATACAATATTCGTTTAACATATACTTGCCTTTAACCACGAGGACCAACACGATCAATTGGCGCCGAACTCGCACCACCACCTACGAAAGACGATAGAATTCAATACATTGCTCCCATAATGAAGACACAACAAGAACATATCACGCCTACCGTAGTATCTCTCCTTTATTCCCAAATATCCACCCCTCTATTGCTACTAAAATCCAGAAATCAATTTATTAATATAACCGGATAGCAGTATTAAAATAATCATAACTCCTACATCTTTCGCCTGATTTCCGCATTCTTATAGCCAAAACGAAGATAAAACCAATATGCACCACTATCATTATAAGACCAACTGTTGATTTCCAACCTAGACATACCAAAACTTCCTCGAAGGTTGCCGCATACAAGATCGATCTATTGATTCTCAATCTCCACCAATCACCACGAATCACACATCTAACTTTGGAGCAATACCGCAAGTGCATCCCTACTCATGCACAAATTCAAAATAAACGCAAACACACATCAAACCCTAGATCGATTGAACCTTTCTTCCATCTACTCCTCCCTAGCCCTCCTCCCTTCTTCCCAAGTCAACCCTACTGCACACCCCTTCCAATAGCACAATATAGGGGCATCAATCGTTACCTTGGTTGATCAGCTAACAAGAGAACGTGCACAGGACCAGAGTGGCGACGTCCTTCCTCCTCACCGGTGACGATGGCAACTGCAGCAGCAGACGCCACGAGGGACGATGGCGCTGCGGTCTCGACGGCGGTTGCAACATGGGGGGGGCGATGTTGGCGGCGCGGCCGCAGGCGATGGCGGCAACGCGACCACGGGCGGCGCAACCCCGGATGACGCGGCGCAGGCGGCGCGAGGCGACGAGGCGGGCGGCGGCTCGGCGGCGGCAGGGAGAGAGGATGGGGGCGGCGGTTAGGTCTCCCTTGGAGGAAACCGTCGGTGCCCTCCTACCCACTGCCTCTTATGTCCCTTTGGTGGGCTGGGCCAGGACCAAAGCCCACGGGCTATCACAATCTTGTTGTGGCGCCATGACGTGGTAGGCTTCTTGGTGGTGTCAATGGGCTAGAAGGGTGGTCGGATTTAGGTTGTCGTGGGACGCTGCTTGAAGTGTTGTCGTTGTCATCCATCCTTAGTGGCAGCGGCTTCCATTCTTCCCTGTGATGTCCTACTGCACCGTAGTCACTCTCCTCTCGTCGTTGCTCTCTGGCAATAGGATCTAGTGAGGTGGAGGGTGGTTTGGTGAGCTCCTCCTCGTTGGTTTCGCCCCAAGGTCTCTTCCCGTAGTAGCGGTGGCTGCAGGCTTTGATGCTCTAGTTTGGGTTTCCTTCAATGCGGCTTCGTGGGGTGGTGTACACCTGGCGAAAGCCCTCCCTGTGTGAAAACCCTATCCATTGGACAAGCGATGGTGGTGCGTCCAGCGTTGTTCTCTTGCTGAAGATGTCGCTTTCAAACTATCGCTTGGCCTTCTGTTATAGGGTATATGTTAGTCGTCTTGTCATTGCCGTTTGGCCTTCTGTTAGTGGGTCCCCCTTATTTATTGACATATTTGGTTGCGGCAAAATGACAAGATCTTTGGTCAGCCATACAAATAGCATCCAAAATTCGTTAGTTGATACAATTGTTTCGTGTAAGAGGGAGTAAATCTTTTGAGATCCACTCCCGTTCCGACCCGAGCGCCCGCGTCTCTGCCCCCGACCCGAGCGCCGCCGCCGCCGCCTTCGTTGGCCCCCTCCCTCTCCTTCTCGGCTGGCCTCGCGGAGGGGGGGAGGGACCCAGCCCTTCCTCCTCTCGGTCTCCCTTCCTCCTCCTCTCCTCTCTCTCCCGTTCTCCTCATCTTCCCTTCCTCCACGGTTCGGCCTTGGTGCTCCTCTCCTTCACGGCGGCTCGCCGGCGTTGAGGGGCCCAGAGGTGAGCAAGATGCCGGGTTTTGGTGGAGGAGGTGGATGGTGAGCTCGAATCTGGAGAGGTTTGGATCTAGATCTAGGTTTTTTTAGGTGTAGCTAGTTAGGGTTGCTGTGGTGCCTCGTTTTTGGGGGCTTCTTTTGGTGCTCTGCCGGATCCTCCTGCTTGGCGGCGTCGTCGTCGGTGGGGGCAGCCGGCGGTGTGGTTTCGTCACTGCCTTTGGCTCCTCTGGAGTTAAGTCGGCGGGCGGTACTGGTGTGGGGGGCAGGGGAGAGGTGTCTTCTTTGCTCTGTCGCGGTTTCTGCTTCCGGGTGCTCCGGCGACCCTGTGTGTTGTTGGTGTCGTTCCTGCAGCCCGTAATAAGACCCGGGCTCTCCGACGGCGGCCATCGTTGGCGGCGGCTGGTGGTGGTGGGCGCGGCGGGAGTGGGGAGGCGACCTGCGGTGTCGTTGCTTGGCGTGACGGCGACAAAGGTTGTTGACTTGTCCTTCTTCGCCGGTGCCGGCGTTTTCTTCCGGTTCGGCCTTTGTACTCGACCTGCAAGGTGCAGCGGCGATACGACGGTCGAATCGGGTTCCGTCGTTCCCTCGGCGTCGTGGTGGCGTCGGTGGAGCGGCAAGGTTCCTGGCGTCGGCACCGACGTCGAGGGGGTTCCGGGGTGTTCTCCGCCGGGTTGTGGTTTGTTTTCTGTGTTTGTTTAGGTTCGTGTTGGTCCGCAGATGTTTGGTGCGGCCACATTCTATTGCAGGTTCTTCGCAATGTCGCTTGCTGAGTGCTTAATGCTTTCTGGTGAGCCGAGCTAGTCCTACCATGATGGTTCATGGGTGCGCCACATCTCCGATAATCCAGAATTGACGCCTGTTACAGCTTGTGTGTTCTTAGAGTGAGTTGGGAGTGGTCTTGTACTCTCGCTCCTATTGATTCGTGACCGAGCGCCTTCTTGTGTGTCGAGGTCTTCTACACCAGTCCTCCCCCTGGTTGTTTTCTAGAGCCTGTTCTTTAGGCGTCTTCTGCAGTGTGTGTCCTGGGAGTGCTTGTAAGAGTCTGCTTGTAACTTGTTCTTTGATGAAATGAAATTCCGACATTCCTCAAAAAAAAAAAAATCTTTTGAAAGTGCCATCCTTAACAACTTTGTACATTGAAATCCGATTATTTTTTTCTCTCTTTCTCTTTGCTTTTCCTTTGCTTTTCTCTTTTTTCTGGCTTATGCCATGTAAACTTTCTTTTTAAGTACATATGCACGCAGTGACGCAGGTCGTAGTAATTTCCAAAAAAACCTCGATTCCCTTCCCACCACGATCCCTCGGTTCCTGCCTTGCCTCCTTGAATTTTTTATTTCGGCCCCTCCTTTCTCACCGGCTGACCGGGCCCCTCCTTTCAGCTCCTCGAGCACCCTTTCCTCCTACTCCTACATCGGGCTCGTGCGGGGCGGCGACGACGGCGTCGAGGTCTTCTCCGGTGGGTGCTCTTCCTCATACCCCTCCTTCTCCCTCGGTCCTCCTCTCCTCTTTGCGCCGTGGCGCCGCCCGGCTTCCCCTCCCCAACGGATGGCGGCGTTGCCTAGTCCCCTTCCTCGCTTTGACCGGATCCGGCCGGCGGCGGCGGCACCGCGAAGACCAAGCGCACGTGGGCAGGGGAGGTTCTATGGAGCCGGTGGTGGTGGTGGGGCTAGATCCGACCAACGGAGGTCTCTTCAGCGGCTGAACGGTGCATGTGTCGGAGGAAGCGAAGCCGCCGGCGGCAGGGCAGGCCGGCGGGGAGAGCGCGAGGAGGGTGAGGGGGTGGGATTATGGCCTGGGCGGCGGGGCATGTGAGGCAGAGGGGCGCTGGGATTGGGTGCGGGGACGGTGGGGAGGGGGGAATCGTGTAGCGTGGGCGCTTGATTGGACGGAGGGCGAGTGAATTACCATTCATCACTCATTACCACAACATGTTCTTTTGAGTAGTAATGATAAAGATTATGATAGATTGCTCGAATTATACTTTTTTAAGAACAGTATTATATTTCTTATTAATTATTAATTCTGATGCAGTTGGAACTGTGGCTGTATATGTGTTGAAGTCACTGTAGCAGGGCTCCTCTTGGCATTGCTCAACAGTCAAGTTTGTTGCTTTGATTGCAAGTTTGAAACAATATGAACTACCTTGGTTTTCCAAGGGGGATTCCAAAGAGACGGCGCACTGCTAAGGCATCACAGCTTCTGGACTTGAACTTGCCTCCATTTGAAGGACCTGGTGAAGGTGGTTCCCCTGTCTCACACGAGACCTCTGGCGCAGTGGTCGCTATGAACCCACAGGTTTTGGTGCCACCTTCTGCTGCAGCGTCGCACATTGGCATGAATAGTTTCCCCATCGACGTGGAAGCCATTGAAGATGATGTTGTGATCTATTCCTCAAGAAGTTCGCTTTCTCAAGTATGTTCCTTGTCTTTGCTGTGAATATCTAGCTGTACACATGCAATTTTATTTTTTCTGTTGATTTTAGGTATTGTATGATATGATTGATCTATGTTTAGAATATGATATGTCGTGTACTTAATGTTTCAGTCAAGGCGACTGTCGACCAGGACAGCACCTATTACAGTGATAATAGATGATGATTCGGAAACCACCACTGGGCCAGCAGGTATCCCCAGCACATTGTTTGACCCATATTGTGACCTTTGAATGTAAACATAAACTTTTTGCATGAAATGACTACTACTCATTTCACTTTCCTATATTGAACATTTTGCCTTAAACAACGCCTCATAAATTAGTAACACAGCTTTTGTTTATATCCTATCAGATTAGAATGACAGATTTGTGAGTAGTGACTGTTCAGCATTGCAAATGCATAGTAATATTTGCCATCTTTATTAGGATAATAAATATCTTGCTACGATGTGTCATGTCATTTTTTTGACAATGCAAGGATATTTTAGAATATCAGATGATGAGGAGACGCCGAGATGCTCAACTGAATAGATCTAGGGTAGTTTTACATCTATCATTAAGGCAGATTCTAGTTTTCATGAAAGTCTTGAGGTTTAGCGTCTTATTGAAACAACTTCTAGTTGTAAAACAATCTATCTTGCTGACCATACATGTACAAATTATTTGTGCTGTCTTTGTTTTTTTTTTACAATACGCACTAATTATTAGCTGACTCTGAATCTCAATTACTCTATTGTGGTGCATTTAATATGGTTCAATTTTAAATTGTGTGGTTGTTCCCACGTGGTAAACCACCTCAGTAATAACAGAATCTAACTACCACAATTGTATGTTCCTTGTATATTTCACTTAGCAGTATAGCACAGCTTCACAATTTCAAACAGAATTTGTTGTTGACTCTACAAAATTAATCAGGACAAATTGCACCTAATTATAGCAAATATTATAGTAGGAAAATACCAATGATGTGTCAGTGACATGTAGTCACAGCCTCACAGGGCTCGCTTGTTTCTCCCTTCAGGTGTGTTTTTTTTTTCAATTTATACATCTTTGTGATGACACCAAGCTAATTTTCTCAAACAAATAGCATGAGAGGGTGATCGCTCTAAGTTGCCTTGTGGTACTGGACATTTCTAATAGTATTAACCATTGTGGTATAGGCTGTGTGTTGCAGAGCAATTTTTCTTAAGTTTGGTTAGCTTACAATTGCAGCTGTCTCCAGGCCAATTGATGAACTGAATGTATTTGGCCTTGTAAGTTAGCCTTAAAGATTCATCATCAGAAAAATATGTGTTAGTTACCTGTGTTGAGGACTCGTGTACTTATATTTCTTATTTTTCTTTTGTGTGGTAGGTCCTATTCATTAGATATGGCATGTAGCAATGTTCTCTCACAGCATTTGCCTATATTCATGTTTTGGCGCTTTCCAATTAAGCCATAAACACTTCGCAGTCTCTTTATCCTGTAGACTGGTACATGCTTTCTTTTATCTCAAGTGTTCCTTTTTTAGAGATGTGTTGCTTTCTTTTTAGGGGAAGCTCTAGATGAGCATGTGAACACACTGCTGTCTCTGGGGATGAACCGTAGGCATGATGGCTCTGGAGCATCCAATAGCATCCTGGTTAGAACTCTCACTATATACTTGTACTTCACCAGTAGTTCAGTACCTAATACAGTGGCTATCAGCTCTGTAATACTTGCTTAAATAATGCAGCCTGCAGTGATGATGGTACCCCCTGTACTTGTGAAGGAGGTCCCAAAGGAGCCGAAGTTCACCTGTCCAGTCTGCATGGATGAGCTGGTCAATCCTTCATCGACCATCTGCGGCCACATTTTCTGTGATAAATGCATCCGAGCCTCCATTCAGGCTCGGAAAAAATGCCCTACTTGCCGGAGGAAGCTGACCATTAACAATTTCCACCGGGTGTACCTCCCTACGACGGAGTAAACTAATCTAGCCATTCTGCAAAAGCCATAGAGCTGCAGCACCTGACCCTTTCTGCATTGGCATTGTATCTCAATTATTCACAGGGCTACTGTTAGCAAACAATTTTCCAAAGATTTTAACAAGCGATGTTGCCCTTGGCACCTGAGATGTCGGGCCAAGATGCATCCTTGACAAAGAGTACTGTTGTACTTTTTGTAGATATTGGTCGCCTGCCTGCTGTTGTGGAGTTTCTGTTATCCGATGTAATGTAATTAACATATTTAGTGCTGAAGCAGATTGTGAAATGAAGTTTTGCTGGGCCTGGCCTGGGAGGCACGAGGTTATAGTACCTGGGCTTAAGTTGTCAACACGGGCACAATTGGGTAACTGGGTTGTGAGGACGGGCTTGATGCATAGGCGCAAGTCTATAACCCCGCCCAGGCTAGCACCCCAGATCACCTCCTCTAAAAATATTAAAATAATTTAAAATGCTCCACCGCTGACCATCTGACACATGAAGGTCCGTTCTTTTCAGCTTAACGGCTTAACAGCTTAATGACTTATCTACGTTATGGAAAGGCAAATGTTTTGTGTGTTGAGTTTTTTGAGTTCGTTTTTTCACTGTTTTGAAAGTGGGTCCTAACGCTTTAAAAAATAAATCAAACGAAATGAATCTGAATCTCGAGACTATCTCGAGAAGCTCTTGAAATTCAGTCATTTTAGTTGTTCAGATCAGCTCAAAACCTCTAGAATACCAAGAAAGATATGGGCGTGGCATTTGCTGGATGTAGCAAGCAAAGGCAGATAGTAAGAGCAAACCCTAGCAAAGATCCCATTTCTGATCAAGCAGCTCAGGCTGCTCAGCGCAACAAATCAGTCGCCAACACGCGGTACAGCAACTTGGATTTTCATCAGAGCAAACCCCAGCACCATACCAGATTACCAGTCGAGGTCGAGCTACTACTAACCGGTCACTGTGTCATGGATGGCAGCATCAGCATGGCCATTGATCACCTAAACGCTAGCCCACCGAGCCAGGTCTCAATCGACGGGTGCTTGTCAGTTGCCGTCCAGTTAGCCTAAAGCAAGGGGCGCTGCCACACAAGACGCATTCGCCCATTGACGCCGGCAAGCGACACAAACGATACAGGGGAAGGGGGGAGGGATGGTGGTGGGCAAAACGATGGACGTGGACGCGAGCACATATCATCCTCTCCAAAGTCTCCAAGCCCACCCATACTACCACGCGTGTATGTGGCATTAGCCAACGGGTAAAGCCTCCCCCCAACCACATGGTATAGCTTAGGCTCCGGAAGATTGATGATCATCTTCAACGATATCTTTGCGGAAGTCGTTTTCCCTTCGTGAAAAAATTATGGTCTTTTGAGACTCTCCAGCGGATTCTTTTTATGCTCTTCAAAATAAATTCCTTTGTATATTTCCTTCAAAAAAAATTTATGTGCTTTCTTTAAAAATTTCTTTGAAGTGATGTTAGAGATGGTGAGAAATGAAGGAAAAGAAAATGGAGAAAAGAATGAAACAAAGAAAAAAAAATTAGAGATGATCTGAGATATGAGACCTCTGCTCTCCTGTAGCTATCATCTCCTTGTCAATCAACTCAGCCAAATTGGCAGCTAATGGCATCACGAGAAGGGGAGCACTAGTTTTATTTTTCCTTTTCTTTTCCACTAACTGCTCCTCCTATGCCCAGTCGCTTTTCGGATTAAAAGCACTTGGGTTTTGTTGGTCATATAGCAAGAAGAGTGGTATCTTCCAGCCAACTTTTCAGTACTAGGGGAATATGTGCATGGTGGGAACAATGGTTAGCTGTCCCTCTCTATACTCCTTGTTTGTTTCAGCTGAAAATTGCTGAAATTTTAATATAAAAAACTTGTGATCTCTTGAGAGACGTCATAGAGAGTCTAAAAAACTATGGAAAAAATATTTTAGAAACTTTAAAAAGAATTATTTAAACGGAAACACTTGACCTCGGCCGTCCGGCTCGTCCGGACGCACGCGAGGCAAGTGGGCCTGTAGCCCAAGGCCGGCCCATGCATGCGAGAGCTCACGGAAGACAGCATGCACAGGGAAAAAAAAAAGGATGACGTAAGCTGACGTCAACAGATTCCCTTTTTTGTATTCTTCTTTCGACGACCATAAATTTTGACTGGGTGCTCCAATCCAAAAACCGTTCGCACCAACGTGTTCCTCGTATTTTTACGAACAAAACAAGATGTTTGTTGCCATATAAATATTCAAACTTACGACGAAACTTGGGTTTTTTTCTTGAAACTTGGGTTTTCGCCTACTGAAACTTGGATTTTCATATTCGTAAAACTCGCCGAACTGTCAAGTTTCATTAGGTTTAATGCAAGTTTCATCAAGTTTTAACAGGTTTCATTCAAGTTTCTTCAAGTTTCATTAGGCTAATCCAAGTTTCATCAAGTTTCAATAGGTTTCATCCAAGTTTCATCAGATTACATCGAAGTTTCATTAGGTTTCATCAGAACACGGCCAAGTTTTTCTAGTATAGATGTAAGTTTCATAAGTGTCTTCTCCTAGTTCACATCAAAAAAATTGAAAAATTGAAAAAATCAAAACATTCAAAAAGTATTTAAAATGGGTTGCTCTCGATTTTAGAAGAATTATGAAATTTATTCCACGCATTTTAAACACTGTTTGAATTTTGTACAAAAATCAGAAGTTTAATCGCAAGTAAAATGAAACGACTAGTTATCTAGTTGCTGTGCTGTACGCCCGCATTTTGCTAGTCGGCGTTGGATCGGCACGGTACGATCGATCCGATGGCCCTGCGTGGTCCGGACGGAGCGCCAGGCGTTGGACGTCCGACGCCTGGCGCTGCCCTTATTTAAAACTATAAAAAAGCGAATACAAAATACTACGTCATTTGGCCTGTATAAAAATATCAACCTTTTATTCTATTCTACTCCCTCTGGTCACAAAAAGAAGTCGCCGTTGACTTTTGGGCACGTCTCTAACCATTCGTCTTATTCAAAAAAGTTATATAAATATTATTTATTTTGTTACGATTTGGTTTATTATTAAATGCATTTTAAATATGACTTATATTTTTACATATTTGAACAAAATTTTTGAATAAGACAAATGGTCAAAAGGCGTGCTCACTTCTTTTTATGACCGGAGATAGTATTCTATTTTATTTAAGCCGAAAAGGACTAAGGCTGGCTGCGGCGTCCTCTGATGAATGTTTCGTTTCAGCTTAGGTGCAACGTTTGCGTCAGCGAGTGGATCATGATCAGGCCGCCGCACTTCCAACTTCCAACGGGGGGAGGGACACTCGAGCATGTCAACCCGCGGGCCGCCGGTCTCGTTTGGCTGCGCCCAAGTCAACAAAAAAATAAAAAGGGCTTGACTCGACGTCGGTTGGGTCGGACAGGAGCAATCATTAGGACGTTGGGGATCGATGGACGGGGTTTTAATATTTTCACTCGTCTATCTTGTAAATAAATGTCAGGACCTTGTTTTTTAAAAAATAAATTAAAACTACGAGCTATGGCGAGTAATTTATTATTTTTTACGATTTAAATCGGGTATTATTGGAAGTTGTTTTTTAGTGGTTCTTTCTAAAACTTTCAAAGTTATTTTAATATTTTCTTCTCTTTTTCGAGTCTTAAAAAGGCTCTCAACTTTTCAAACCAAATAGTTGAATTAAGCTGAAAAGAACGAGATGTGGATGAGAGAGATGGGGCACGGTTAGGGCCCGCGTCATATGCATAAGCTAACAGATTGAAGACTAAAGTGCAAACATTTATAACTTTTAGAGGTAGATGATTCAAAGTTTATGGAGGTTATGTGCGACTTCAGCACAACTTATATGAGTATATGAAGTTTACTCAATCTTAACATTGCAAGTTACATGCTCATGTGGAGGGTCATTGGATTTACTTTGGCATCTAGTGGCACGAATCTTAAAGTGAATTAATCTAGCGGTTCCCACGTATTAGTCCTATTAATATGGAATTTAAATTCAAGTATGATGATATTGTTGTTTGGTTACCACAAAGAATCATATTGATTTCAAAGATAATTTCAAGAACCCAAATCATTTCCTAACTTTTTAGAATTATCAATTCCCAAATTAAACAAGCCATTTGTCCTAAATTCGTATTACAGAATTTCATAAAAATGTTTGATCATTGCAATTTCAACCTCGTGTCCACGTCATAATTTTCCAATAAATCAACGGAAATTTGCTAGCTATGAGTTTCCAAAAAAAAAAGGTCAAAAATGATAAATTCTTTTAAAATGTTTTGTATTTTTAAATACAAAATGCTTAAAATAATTATTTTTTTTTAAAAAAATATGTATATTTTATATTTAAAATTTATTAGAACGAATTTTGTCCAAACCTCTAAACCCTAAACTACCGATTTACCAATCTGGGTCACACGGAGGCGTGGTTAGACACAATACCTAGTGTGTAGATAAGTTACTCCGTACATAACTAGATATAAGGTTTTGTTTAAATTGGTCCAACAAAATTTCTGTATATAGATTAAGCATCACATTCACACCAATTTTTTTTTTTCAAAAAATTGATTGAATTTTGTTAACATGGTTTAGGGTGCATAGATGCCAACCTTTTTTAGAATAATCAATTCCTAACTTAAACAAGTCATCTGTCTTGAATTCGTATTATAAATTTTCATAAAATGTTTGATCATTGCAATTTCAACGCCACTCCACACCACCACTTGCACCAGTCGCGAAGAAAAAACGCCACACATATATTGCACTTACGTAATGCACATGTTGTTCGAAAATTCTATTGCATTCAACATCGCCTCTCTCTCCCCTTAAAAATAGGACTTCTCCATAAAAATAAATCGAGAGCCTGGTATAGGTGTTTCTTAATTAAATTTAGAACATTGACCGGTAAGGTTCTCGTGGTCATACTTGGAAACTTTACGCAAGAATCTTGTTATGCCCCGTACAGTAGTCGTCAGTGAGTACGACCGTATCAAAACAACACAATCTTATGGCCAAATCATTTGAAAAGTATCTTTTCTTCTCTCTTTTTTTTCCTCAGCTTTTGCGTCATCCTAGAAATATTTTTTGAAAGGGCGTCATCCTAGAATTTGGTTAGGGTTATTGACTGATTTTATTGACGGAGAATTGGACTTAATTTGTTGATTTTGTTTACAAGCGACGGAGACATAAATAACAGCGGAGAAAACATAAACCTGTAATCGTCAATTTATGAAAATCGAGAGAGACAACAGTGAGAGATGAAAGGGAAGGCGATGGCTGAGAGAATCAGCAGTGGTGCTTGACGACGACGTGAATACGGCATGGTTGGCAGTTGTAGTGGCACGTTACTTTGGGAGTATTTCTCCACGTATCCTTATTCCATTAGGTGCTCCAGCTAGCATTCAGCGAGCTGGTGCCTGGTGCTCATCACATTTTGCGGTGACTCAGCCTCTTTGGGCAGTGCAGCAAGGTGAGGAGGGTTTGTCCATCAGAAAGAGAAATTAGTCATTAAGATACTCCCGAGATGTGGCTTCATTTAAACGATACTTTTGAAATGACAAACTTTTAAATACCACTCATAACATTGATGTAACGTTGCTTTGCTATTTCGGGTTTTTCTTAATCTTCTTGTCATTTAGTCAGCATGGAACTGGCTCTTTTTATCCTTCCTGCTTGCCCCCCTCTTCTACCCTGTAGGTGACCTCTCCAACCGCAATAATCAACGAGCACTCAGAACACACCCTCTCCTCTATCTATCCTCTCGATAGCGGTCTGTGTCGCCCCAACCTCCTTCGCAGGCGTCGTCGCCCCTCTGTGAGCTTGAGGGAGACTCGGTGTCATGGCCGTGGCCATGGCCGTGAACCTCCCTGACCACAGTTCCCATTGTCTTCCCATCCTCCTTATATCCCTTGCCCATTCATATCCTCCATCTTAGCGGCGTGCTTTTGCTATGGTGATGGTGGCGGGGCTCAGTTTGACATGGCAGCAATGTGCGGGGATGGTGAGGTGCACGACAGCACTGGGGGCTTGCTGCGGCCCACTCCCACACTATATGCCATGTGAGGACAACGAGGTTCACGACGATGAAGGTGGGGCTTTCAAGGACAAGGAGAAGAGATAAGGGATGGGAGAGGGGAGAGAATCAGGGAAAAGAATCAATTTGCACAAAAAAGATCAAGAATGTCGTCAATATTGAGTGACATTTTAAAGTTTGTCATCTCAAAAATAGTATTTGGGTAAGCCACGTCTCGAAAGTGGCGTAATGCCAAATTTCTCGATCAAATGAAGGCATATGACCAAAGCTAGGAGAGAGTGATCATCCTAAGCGCTTCAATTTTCTAGTGTACTCATATGAATCTCCAATTATTTACACTTTACACCGTCACCAAGACCTTGTTCTTTTTAAGAAATTAAAATTAAAAAGCTTTCGCTGAAATTTATTTTTTTTGTACAAATCAAATATTGTAACATTTTTATTCATTTTTGTAAGGTTTTTACCCTTTTTTTTTCTTCTCAATTTCAGATTATATTCTACACTTAGTTTCAACCGAAAAGAACAAGGCCCAATATAGTATACACTTTAAAATGATACGGTTAGGACATGTTTATTGGTGGCCCTATTTGCCCCCATTTTTTGGTTTTCATCACTGTAATGGAGCCGTAAACAGTGAAAATAGATCGATAAGTAAAATATAAGAGAGATATATGAAATGGGGTTAAAACAAGGTTATCATTGTGTTAGTGATAAAACAAGGTCAAGGCTCAAGATAGGACCGAATAGGATATCATTGCACGTGCTCTTATGACTTATTTTTTTCATAGGATTTTAAACATAAAGAAATAAAAAAAACAGGACCGTGGTGCCCAGTCATATTGAATCCCATGTGATTGAATCCATATGAATTATTTAAGCATGCCGTTTGATTATGCCGCATAAAATATATGTCTTTTTATAGTAAATAATATTCGAGAAGACATAGAATGAAGAAATTAGAAACTCAATTAGAATTCCTAAAGGATTGTAAAAATACCTCAAATTGAAAATATTATCCTTGAATGAAATTGCATCATTTATACTTTGAAATTCCTTTGAATTAGAGAAGACACCAGCTTCCCTGTGAATCAGGAAAAATTTCAGTTCTAGATAAGCCTTTCTATGGAAGGATTGCTCCATTTTTTTTTGTAGCCATGACCCATGAGTAGCAAAAGCCAAGAGGAACGCCTTATGCATCAGCGCATTCAGCACCACCGTTTTTTTAAGCACTTCATCTCATGTTTTTTTGATACATAAGCACTTCATCTCAGTGAGTCAGTGGTGGAGAGAGCTCTCTATCCAATAGGATATAAATTTCTTTTTACTAATCGTAGCAACAACTTAGAAAAAAAGAAAGAAAAGGAAATCATCCTCTAAAAAAAGAAGAAGAAAAGATCACCTTATGCTCGATGGATCCAATGGATCATGGATGGATAATACCTTTTTGAACACCTTTGGATCATTCTTATTGTCCATTGCTATGATAAGGCTCAATTTTTTTTTCCCTACCACGGAGTGTCTCTGCTTACAAGGGACTAATCACTAATGTGATGTTTTTTCTTTTGTTTATTAACATTCATGAGCAGATTGGCCAATGTCTAAACGCCACGTTAGGAGCTTTGGCCACAGAGGATACGGTTGACGGGTTGAGTTGGATTCTCCGTGAGGCGTGCGGAACACAAGAGGATGAGTGGGGCCCACGCCTAGAAAGATGACCCTCCCTACCTGTCAGTATGTGGGGCCACCCTCCCACTGACCCACCAGTTTCTACTCATTCCCCCCCACTTCTTTTCATATGCCACTCACAGTCACAAGACAAGACACAACAAATCTCTCCCTTTCCTTGTAGTCTCCTTAATTATCTCGTGTTATGATGGAAGTTAATGAGATTGATCCCTTTTTTTAAAGGAATGAAATATGAATTCAAAGAGATATGAGCAGCAGTAAGAAAAGCAAAAGGATCAATATATTTGCGGATTTGCCTTTAATTCAGTGAGGGAAACCGAGAATGATGCTAACTGTTAGCCCCTGGTTTCTCGCTGAATTTTCAATTGCTTTTATTTAGGCGTGATTTTGTTTTCATTGACGTCAAAGGAGGATTAGTGAGCAGTTTGCGCTGAGCTGGTGGGGAAAGCGGGAGAGTCACGAGTCCTCAACTCCTCCATGCCCAGCTAGAGAGTCCTCTTTGACTTTTTTTTTTTTTCTAAAAGAGAATTAATCATATTTTTCATTACATCAACAGATATACAACGGAAATCATGTCTGCTTACAAATTTTTAAACACATCTACTAGTTACATCTACCTACGGCCATCTGCCTCTGCTGCCGGCGTGCAGCCCCGGCTTCTCCTAAGTTTTTTCTAGCTTTTCACGCGCGCTTCTGCACCACCCCTTTGCTTCTTCTGCTTTCGCATGCACCTCGTGCTCTCTTCTTCCCCCCCCCCCCCTTTTTCGCCTTCGGTGAGAAGCGGGGGATCGAACCCCCGACCTGCTGTGTCCCACACCTAGGACACAACCGCTCACTTCTCAAGTCCTCTTTGACTTCCTCGAGTTTATATTTTGAAATTCTTTCACCATGATTTCCAAATTTTATTAAAATATATGGATGCCAACATCTAGTGCCCACAATTTTAATATATTTTTTTATAATTGGGAGAAGTATCTACAAAAAAGCACCGTAATAGAATAGATAGTATATTGGAAGTCTAGCACTAAAATACCAATAATAGTAGTAGTTTCCTTGCCTAAATTTTTGAAATTAACCAAAACGTTGGGAAGTCCACTATGAGAATTACCCCATCGGCGACGGCGTTGTTCCATTAAAATCGTGAAAGTTCGGAGGTTAATTCGGAAAAAATGACAATACTAGCATAACGAAACGGAAAGCTATGAGGGACTAAAACGTCAAAATACCCGTCAATTACTCACCTCCGAGTCGTCTTCCTCTCGGCGTCTCCAATTGCAAGTTCCTCTTCGCATAAAAAATAAATAAAAAGAAAACCGACTGCTCCTCGCTTCGGGTTGCATGCTCCACCCATCAATGGTTATCGGCAACAGTTGTAGCTTCTCAAAGAATTCGTGATCGCTTCGCCATGGTAAGGCGCTTTGTTGATTCTCCTCTGTTTTTTTCTCCGTTTTTTTCACTTGATTTCTTCATAATATTAGGTTATCCTTTTCTGTGACTAGAGACGATTTGGGTAGAGTTTTATTGATGAATTCAATGTTTTGGAATTCTTTTTAGAAGAACTACGTAACGTTCTTCCCCTGAATTTACGCTGGCCTGGAGTTTCCGCTGTTAGTTGTTCGCTTTCTTCAGTTAACACTTGCACCAGTTCAGAAATCGGATATCTCCAAAGCTTGATGAGTTCCCGACTGTTTCTTATGTTAATTTTGTTGTAAGATCACTTTGGTGAATTGATATTTCGTGCTGAGAATATCTGCGTGGTTGTTCTGATTGCTCTTCTGCGATAGGTTTATTTTGCTTATACTGTATCATTGATTTGGCGATGGGACCGACTGAATTCCGTTTAAAGATTTGATTTTTGTAATCCTTTTGAAGAAAATTCTGGGGTTTTACCATCCTTCATATTGGATGGTAAGTGGCGTTACCTTTCCTCTGTTTTTTTTTTTGAGAACATCCTTTCTTCTGTTGAATACCTTCTACTTTCCATTCTTTTTCTCGGCTGAAATAGTTTCGAATAGTTGCTGCTTGTGGACTTCTATCATAGTTAACCAGAGACCTATTTTTAATTCAGTAAATATAATTAAGCGGCCATTTGATTAACCCTAATGTTTCGCATGAACGTTTTGTTAGCATTCGGCAGGCGGCGCTTGTGTTAATCTGATTGGAACATCATAATTCTCTCTTAAAAGAGTGATTTTTGCGTGCACGTGCGCATGCATCTATCCTTTTTTTAGGTGATATGGATCTTGAGGTGCAGGGTTTGGGTTGCTGAGTTTTTAACCTTACTGAACGTTTCTTTGCTTCGGGGTCACACTTGCAGTAGATTTCAGAGTTAGTTTTCGCATAGCTTTACCTTCCTCGCTTGGGTTTTCAGCGAATATGCCTCTGCCTTCTTCCCATTCTTGTTTTCCTCTCCGTCTTGCTCTCCGATCAAAGCTGGTTTGAGCAATGCAATCGATTCAGATATTGCTTTTGTGGCTGTGGCATCCCTGAATCCTGATGCAATGCGACTGCAAGCCGTATACGATGTGCTCAATTGTTGTTCTTTCTGACGGCTCACCGCAGGGCCCAGCATCTGGTGATTCGTCGCAGAAGCGGTTCTTCGTCATCGCGCCACCCGCGGCGCTCGTCTTTTTCGTGCTGGTATTCGTCGCCGGCGCAATCGTCACGCTTGATCATAAGGAGGTGTGTACTGTGCTAGATAACCATGAGCTGTTCCTGATGTCTGAAGAAGCTCACACCTGCTCATTTTTTTTTCTGCAGAATTTGTCGATACGGCAGTTGCATCCAAGGGAAGTGTTTGCAGCCGAGGAGAAGGAGACGACTTCTCCGACGAGTGATCTGCCGGTCGTGGAGCCATCGCGAACGGAAGAACCCAGCAACATCTGTGAGGTCAGATTCATGAGTTTCAGACACCTGCCAAACTTGCACAAACACAATGCCCATGTAGAAAGAAATTGCAGTTACCGAACAGTCGACGTGCTGCAAACATCTTTTGCAGAATCAATGCAGGCCTCCAGGCAGCGAGCAGCTGCCGAGAGGCATCGTGCAACGCAAGTCCAACTTCGAATTGGAGTCACTGGGTGGCAACCCTGAGCGCAAGGGCGACGGCAGGCCGTCGAAGAGCCTCCTCGCGATCCCCGTCGGCATTAAGCAGAAGTCGGTCGTCGACAAGCTCGTCTCCAAGGTACCATGATCAATTGATCATTGATCCAGCTACATCATCTCTCAGCTGTTCATGCTTAATTGCTTCTTCAGCTGATAACACTACATTCTTTTGTTCAAAAAATAACACTATATTCTTGTGTGGTCACTGTGATGATGATCTGTCTTGTTCATGCTTAATTGCTTCTTCAGCTGATACTGACTTGTTCATGCTCAATTGCTTCTTCATTCGACAGCACTGTACTCTTATGCGATTATTCTGAACTGTGATGAACTGACTTGACTTGCCTGTTCATCGGGATGACGTGGCAGTTCCCGGCGGCCAACTTCACGGTGATGCTCTTCCACTACGACGGCGTGGTCGAGCAGTGGAGGGGCCTGAGGTGGTCTGACCGCGCGGTGCACGTGTCGGCGATCGATCAGACCAAGTGGTGGTTCGGGAAGCGGTTCTTGCACCCCGACCTGGTCGCGGAGTACGACTACATCTTCCTCTGGGACGAGGACATCGAGGTGGACAGCTTCAACCCCCTCAGGTACCTCGAGATCGTGAAGAAGGAAGGGCTCGAGATCTCGCAGCCCGCGCTTGATCACAGGTCGCAGATCCACCATCGCCTCACGGCCCGTGCGAGGAGAGGAGGAGCAGTCCACAGGTAACAAACGACGAGCTGTCGATTTCTTCAGGTTCAGAACAGCCTCTGTGATTTCAGTGTTTCACCATGAATGAACAGAGAGTGTGACCGTGCGTGTTTCTGAGCAGGCGATTCTACAAGACGAATGGAAACGGAAGGTGCTATGGGAACAGCACGGGGCCTCCCTGCACAGGGTACTCAGAAAACTGCCTCTCTTTTTTTTACGGATAAAACCTTTTCTTCGCCTCCTCGATGATATATTTGCAGTATGAATACATAGATGCTAGGAAGTAGGAACGGATATCCCCATTCCTAGCATTTCCATCAGAGGTCGGCATAAAACTACATGAAACCACCGTTGAAACTACACGATATTTTTTTTACGGATTAAACTTTTTCCCGTCTCCTTGATGATATATTTGTGGTATGAATACATAAATGCTAGGGAGCAGATACCATTCCTAACATTTTTAACGGAGGTAGACATGAAACTACATGAAACCATCGATGAAACTATACAAAAATTATCTGAAACTATCATAATACGGTGATCTGTCGAAAATAATTTCAAAAAAAACCACCATACTGAACTGAGCTGGTCGTTGCTGAAGAAGCTCGCTGGTGTTGGTGTGGTGCAGGTGGGTGGAGATGATGGTGCCGGTGTTCTCCCGGGCGGCGTGGCGCTGCTCGTGGCACATGATCCAGAACGACCTCATCTACGCGTGGGGGCTTGACTTCAAGCTCGGCTACTGCGCGCAGGGAGACCGGAGGCTCAACGTCGGCATCGTCGACAGCGAGTACGTCCTCCACCGCGGCATCCCCACGCTCGGCGACGGCAACAAGGTGCCCTCGTCGTCGTCGTCGACGTCGAGCTCGTCGGCGGCCGACCGGTACGCGGTGAGGCAGCGGTCGTACACCGAGCTGCAGATATTCAACCGGAGGTGGAAGGCGGCGGTGGAGGAGGACGAGTGCTGGACCGATCCCTACCCGCAGCCGGAGAACTCCGGCTGACCGATCCGACCGGCCGGCTCGCCGCCGGCGACTGATGACGTGCAGTAGCCAGCCAGTGGCGACTGCATATAGTGCATATACAGAGATTATCGATCATAGCTTTCTTAGACGATAGCACAACAAATCTACTGGTCTATAGATATCAGAGCTCCATATATGGTGTACAGATTTGTTTCTTTTTCTCAGGGAATAAGCGAAGCTAGAATCGAAAGGGGTTAATCGTTATATTTTCAGGTATAGAGGTCGATCAATCAAGTTTTGACATGTCCGTTTACTTGTACATACAGCATTGGTCATTTGATCCTCAATTATCTCAGAGAATTGAAGTTAATTTTGTCTCATGTGAATTAAGTACTAGCTAGTTGGCCATAAGCACGTGTATAGCTACTAGCTAGTGAGAGCGGAATCAATCCGCTAAATATTTAAATGCACCATGTTTTTCATCCGTTTTAAATTCCACTTTCTTATAGCACGCAAATTTATGTGCTCCCACCGTTATGAAATAGTAGTCGTTTTAGACTTGTCCTAAGTCAAAGTTTTAGAACTTTATCTATAGAGAACTTTTAAACCATTTAGATTGAGAACATAAAAATTATATAAATGAATTCGTCTTGAAAAGAATTTTCGTAATAATATAATTTTTCATGTATTATAAATAATTTTTTTAATTTTTTTATGGTCAAAGTTTTATTTTGGAGACCGTGTCAATGTCCAAAACGACTACTATTTCATAACGGATGGAGTAAAAGAGAGGTCGAAGAGCATCTTAAAATTGCAAACATAGAGGTCAACACAATTTTGTCCCTAGACTTTATAACTATGTTGATTTATTCTCAAAAATTTAAAACTTACCTTTTGAAGAATTGCCTTCTATTTAAAAAGGAGAAATTACGGTTACAGGAGAGGGAAAAAAGGTAGGCTCGTACAAAACCCATGGCCAGATAGCCTATGTAACATAGGACGAGGGCTATATTACACCATCGGTTTGAAGCCCCTACGGATCCCCACAGACGAAGATCACTCTTGATCAAATCAATAAAAACTACAAGCGACCCTCCGCACGACGAAAGACTAAGAGTTTCTTTCTAACCAAATATCAAAACTTATCCTACTTATTGGGTGATGCAAAATGGCCCATCAAAGTTAGTGTGACCAAAATGCTACAAGTATTTTTCATCCTTGCTCTATGTTCACACTCACCGCTGCTGCAACTAGAAGAGGCCGTGACCGCCACAAAAGCAAGCTTAGCATTAGAAGACCAACACCATGGTGGTTCTAAAAAAACAGAGCTAGCGTCGGACGTGTTGGTGATTGAAAGAAGTACGTCGTCGTAGAACTTACTTGTCTTGTTGGAATAGGAGAGAGATGCCGGGGGAGAAAGAAGGAGTAAGAAGAAAAAAGGAGGTGGAGCCCTTTGTGCCGGTGGGAGAGGGAAAAGAGTCAAGAACGGGGACAATCCTATCATTTCATCATAAAAATGTTGGGGAAAAAGATTAAAATATTGAAGAAAACAAGGAAAAACCTAGAAAATGCCAAAAGTAGTACAACTTGTTTTTTAAAGATAAATAAATCAAATATCGTTCTGGTCTAGTCATACAAATTGAGTACATCCAATCTCCCAAACTTTATAGGTAGGGGTGGAAACGAGTCGAGCTCGAGCGAGACAGACTCCGGCTCGGCTCGCTTCATTACCTAGCCGAGCCGAGCTTGGTAGGATGTCCAAGCTGAAAACTGAGCTCGGCTCGGCTCGTTGGAAGCTCGCGAGCCGCCAAGAAAAATCATAGGTGAGAAGAAGGAGTTGTTCACTTGTTCCGGAGGGGGAAAAAAACTAAAAAGAACTACGAGAAACCCTAAATCGCACAAGTATACTTCTTGCGCCGCCGCTTGCCCTTTTGCTCGCGCCGCCGCTCCCCGGACCCCGGTGCTGGGCTCCTCCCCACGCCAGAATGACGCCAGCCTTCCTCTCCTTCCGTGCGCCACCATCGTTATCCTCCTCTCCTTGCCTACGGCGCTGCCGTTCTACTCCACAGACGGCGCGGCTGTGGGCTTCCCCTCCACTAGGTCTCCGGCGACTGCAGCAGGTACCCCTTGCACATCCATGGGAGCCCGGGCCGCCGCCTTGCCTTGCCTGCCCGGGCGGTAGATCCGCCAATGGCTGATTCTATGCTACTGCAGATTCAGGATCGACTTTATTCGACTCGGGGCGTGCTAAGATGCGAAGCTTCTCTGGCCAGTAACTACGCGTATGTGATTTGCACTATAAATTGGATGCCGTGTTAGACTGTATCATGCCACGCAGCACGCACGGCTGGGTGATTTGCTTACGCCAGGTTGTTCGTGATGGTGCAGTCGTTTTGGAGGTAGTTCTGATGGAATTCTTACTGCTTAGCAGGCAGCCATGTGAGTTTGCTGATGTGGATTGGGATAACCTTTGTTTTGGGATTGTGCAAACTGATTATTTGTATACCGCAAAATGTGGGCTGGATGGGAACTTTGGTGAGGGCGAAATGGTGCCGTTTGGGCCCATATCGCTGAGCCCGTCTTCTGGAGTCCTAAATTATGGTCAGGTTTGTATGGGAGGTAGAACTCCTTGCTTCATATCTATCTGGCAGTTTGGAGAAACATTTTGAAGGCCTAAATGATCAATTTGTAGGGACTGTTCGAAGGCCTAAAGGCGTATAGGACAACTGATGATTCCATCCTATTATTTCGCCCGGAGGAAAATGCAATGAGGATGAGAACAGGTGCAGAAAGGATGTGCATGCCTGCACCTACTGTTGAGCAATTTGTTAATGCAGTAAAACAAACTGTTTTAGCCAACAAGAGATGGGTGAGTTCAATATTAAAAAGTTTTTCTTATTTTCATAGTAGTTATGTCAATATTTATGCTCATGATTTATTCATATATTAAATATTTTACTCTTCCAGGTGCCTCCTACTGGTAAAGGTTCTTTATATATTAGACCACTACTCATGGGAAGTGGCGCTGTTCTTGGTCTTGCACCTGCTCCTGAGTATACATTTATTATTTACGTCTCCCCTGTTGGGAACTACTTTAAGGTCTGTATCAATTTTGTAATTTCTTCTTCCACTATTTTCCTGAGATATATTGCTGTAAATAAAGAATAACTAGATATGCATGCTACATGGCATGGTGTTTCTGAATAAAAATTTTGCAGCAAATTGATTTATATTTTTGTGGTACTGTTACTGGTTAATTATACCTTGGCGAATGAAATGGGGAATTTCCATAGTATATTATGTACGATGGAGTGTTTGTTAAATTTATTCACTGATGTTTGTAGGAAGGTTTAGCTCCAATAAATTTAATAGTTGAAGACAAGTTTCATCGTGCCACTCCTGGTGGAACTGGAGGTGTGAAGACCATCGGAAATTATGCTTCGGTAATTTTACTGTCATTTTGACCCCACTATCTATGATTTGATAGCTTGAATCGACAGCTTTGTCGCACTTTTTTTTTTAATGTACAAGGTTTCTTTTTCTGCAACTTTACTCTCTGATACTAATATTGATGATTTTGAGCCTTAAATCTTTAAGGTTAAAAAGAATATGCCAATGAAATAATTGACTAGTTTATGCCATCGGTGCAATCCTTTTGAGAACTTGTGAGTATAGGACCACTGTGACTCACAATGCTCCTCTGTCACACTGTCAACCACCAAAGTTGAAGCATAATATATACTTTTGAAGGAATAATGCATTGGAATATATTCATCAAAATTACAGTGTAACCAAGACATTAGTAACTTTTCTACTTCAACTTGAACAGAAGTTAGTGCATCAGCAGAATAAGTTACTGCCTCACTGTGTCCGATAAAAATACCATACTTAGACTGAAATCTGTCAAAAAGAGGGCGCAGCAAATTCGATATAGAACTGAATTGAGCTAAGCATTGCTAATTTCTTATATTGATGTAGGCAGGTCTCATATTGAGATGATAGGTAGACAGGTGACCTTCAAAGCATCTTTAGTTTCTTCGACTAGACTTCCATCTGTCAATGCTAGGTAGCGAAAACCATACTAGGTATTTTATCTGGTTAACTATTGAAACATACACTATTTCTTTTTATAGTATCTGTTATCAATGTAACTAGCATGTGCTTTCAAAATAGTTTTATGATGGAAATAAAGTTTGTAGCCTTCTATACTTAACTTAAAGTTGTAAAAGAAAGTTTAAACATTTTCTTCGATTTTGTATGCTAAAATAGTCTTCTGTTATTTATGCCGCCTTTAATTTTTTTATACATGGTTTCTTGATGATCGGCATGTATTATTGTCATGCGTAGGTGTTGATGGCACAAAAGATTGCAAAGGAGAATGGCTTTTCTGATGTCCTCTACTTGGATGCTGTTCACAAAAAGTATCTTGAAGAAGTTTCTTCATGTAATATTTTTGTTGTGAAGGTTAGGCTCTGCTTTCAGTTTCATCATGTTCTTTTTTTTTGTTTGAAATATTTATTTTTCAGTAGTTTCAAATAATGTTTTAGTTATGGAAAGTACTCAGCGACCTGCCAAGCTTTGCTCAGCGACCTGCTTTATTCTAATATAGCTTGTGTAAGCTAATTGGTAATCGTATCTCTTTCTATTGTTGGTATACAAAACATGGGCATATATAAATGAAAGACACATTGTCCTTTGAAGCAGACATTCTATTCCAAAATACTTCTGGCTTAAACATGTTAACCTGTTATGGAAAGTATGAAAATACTAATCGCATAGATGTATTTTCTTATTATGTGGTTGGTAGCAACATCTATTAGTGTCTTAAGCATGCTCGTACACTTAAGAAGGTATTGAATTGTCCAGAACAGCTTTTTTCCAGAGGCCAGTCTTTTGGACTGAAAATTGTCACCCTCTGCCATACATAAGCCTTTCCTGAATGATTACCAAAACATTGGTCATGCTATATGGTCAACAGTTCAACAATATCTCTCACTGTTATATGGTGTCATGTTACACATATGAACATGATTTTGTAATCAATATTGGTTCTACACCTTGCTGGAGCAATCAAAGCATGCATGATGGGTTAATCTCAACCTGGCATGTTCAGCCATGTTTTTTTTAATCTCCGTGACTGCTTTTGAATTGTCTCCTGAAGGACAAACTGTTGTTACAGCTGACATTGCATTGCTATCCTTGTTTGTTTGATTCAGGATATCTATTTTAGAAAAGTTTATGTGTTTATCTTATTTATGATGGCTGTAAGTCTGTAGCTTTGATTTGTTTATTTATGTTGTTGTTTTCTGCACCAGGGCAATGTTATCTCGACTCCAGCAATAACAGGAACAATATTGCCAGGCATCACAAGGAAAAGTATAATTGATGTTGCTCTGAGCAAAGGTTTCCAGGTAAATTACTAGTCAATACCATTATACGACAAATCAACAAAGCGACATAGTTAACTAACAAGCAAAGGTTTTCAGGTAAATTAATAAGAAGCATCCAAAAAATGGGAAGCTTTAAAAAAGCGTTTTTTTAGTTTTTCCCATTTTTTTTGGAATTTTAAAAAATATTTTCATTTTTCATTTTTGGGATTTCCCCTGATTTTTCGATTGTTTTTGAATTTTCTGAATTTATTGTGGTTTTTCTGTTTTTGGGACTTTATTTTTTTATTTTTTTTGTTTTTCCTGATTTTTTGGGGTATTTTTTTGATTTTTCAGAATTTTTTTCCCGTCCTAGTCACCGCCACGTAATGCACTTGACGGACACATAAGTGCCACCTCACCATTTAACAGCAATGTAACGGAACCCTAACGGATTGGGGGCAACGGTGCAAACGGTTACAAGTTCGAGGGGCCGAGAAAGTAAAACGCAAGTTTAGGGGGCTAAGTGATATCTCGTGCAAGCTCATGGGAGCACAGTATAATTTTGTCTTTTTTTTAATAGCATCTCTCAAACCTTGCTTCCATTATGAATGTGAAAGAGTATCTATTTTCCATTCTGCCAAGAAATAAGAATAAATTTGTGCTTAGATCTGTATGGTCTATAGCTACATGGTGAATGATCTTTGCCCAAATAGGGAAGGCGAAGTTCTGAAGCCATCATAGAAAACCATTGCAGGTGGTCTCATTTTTTTGTGTTATCTTGATTAATATATGTTGTTTCTTGGAAGGTTGAGGAGCGGCTTGTGTCAGTGGATGAACTGCTTGATGCTGATGAAGTGTTCTGCACAGGTACTGCTGTTGTAGTGTCTCCTGTTGGGAGTATCACATATCAACAAAAAAGGTAAAACATTTGTCTTTCCTTGAGAGTTCAGTTCTTAGTAGAAATGCATGTGTATTCAAATCAAAATTTTACTTGTTCATTGAATAAATTAGCTTGCACTACAGCACTAGTATTGTGTACTGTTCTCCTTGAATAAATGATGCGCTCAATTCATATGAACATTACATAGGCAAGCAAATTTGCCCATTACTTTCTTCGTGCTATACTTCATTGGTTATTTTGTTTACATTCTCTTCATTTGGATGCTTCCCTTTTTAGTAGTGCAAATGTTTGTGTTAGGGATTGGCCTACCTGGAATTAATTTTGCCTCGTCTTATGCCCTTGTTATGACCTTTCATCCTAGTCATCCTCTACAGCACTGCAAAGCCATTATGAGGATGTAACATCTTGACTGAATATCGTATCAATAATTGAACTTGCATGTTGACCACCTAAAAATTCATTATGTAGCAACTGTTGGATAAGAGAACGCCATAGTGCAAAACTGAACCAATCGAGTATTAGTAAAACTGCTTTTACAGCTTATGGGTTGGTGTTTGTTTGCACCCCAAATATCCTTTGCTTTGCAGGGTGAAATATGCTGGCAACAAAGGCGTTGGCGCCGTGTCTCAGCAACTATACACCTCACTGACAAGCCTCCAGATGGGTCAAGTGGAGGATTGGATGGGTTGGACTATGCAACTGAATTAAAGCACATTCATAAGTATCTATTAGGGTAGAATTACATAAATAACTGATGGGGTATTGTTACATACATATATAGCATACATATATAGCGTACATGGTAGATAGTATTAGATACTTACGCATATATGGTATCTAATATTATCTAACCCTATATGTTATATATGTAAGTAATAGTACCTTTTCAGTTATTTAGGTAGTCATACCCTAATAGGTGCATATGAATGTGTTTTTTTTTTAATAATTTGTCATGCATCTATGCATGCATAGATGATGGGTCCACAAGACGCCCATCTAGATGAGCATGATCATGATCATGTGTAGTTTTGTAGTACCTATTGGCGTGGCATACTGCTGTAATTTTGTGGATGATGGTGCATAAATTGCGCCATCTGATCCTGTTAGCTAGTTGTTCTTTTGTTGACGGGCATTATGCACACCACATCTGCGCCTTTTAAAATTTATCAATACTTCTGATTGTGCCGAGCGATTAGTGTTGTAAAGTAGAATGTCTTTATGCGCTATTCCCATATTTAGTATTATATGATAATAATGCCTGTGATCCAAGTTCGAGGAAATGGTCCAAGCAGCTGGCAGAACCAAGAACTACCAAGCCTGGATCCGTTTTGTTTACTCCCTCCGTGCGCACGTATTTTAGGCCTCATTCTTTTTGTTTTGTAAAGTTAAATATAAGTAGATAAGACGAAAAAAAGTAAGGCTTTAAGATTCAAACTTAGGCCTCGTAAAATTGAGCTAAGTGTTTAGTGTAGCGTAGCGTAACGTTTCAGTAAAATTTAATAGTCTTTATAGAGAGGTTTTAATGTTATAAAAAAAAATTTAAAAATAGTTTTAGAATCCTTGAGAGTACTACTAAAAACCTGAAAAAAATTATTACAAATTATTACATCAAATAGGCTATATAAAAAAGATAAATTATACTGAAACACTACGCTATGATAAGCTGGAATGTACAAGGCTTTAGGGTCCATAACTAACTTTTTTTAATAAAAAAGATATATAAGGCTTTGTGATATAAAATGGTATCGTTGAATTGAACTCGCATTTGAACGTATTTTTCAATAGCTATAGTTTTGTTATTATAAACTTATGTTATAAAAATATTAAGAGTTAAAGTGTAGTTTGAATACTGTGTCACGTCAAACAAAATTGGATTGAGGGAGTAATTATCACTGTTGCCGTATGGAAGGACTACAGGCGCCGGTTCAGAGCTACAGAACAGGCCATCTGGCACCACAACAAGGCCTCAACGCAAAATACTCGCATATTTTAATTTTCAAATTCAAACCAATGATCAAACTCACCTACCAACATGAAAGTTGCCAAATACTCATCACGTAGTCTCTCACTCACTACCCCGCCGATTTAAAAAACAAACAAAACCATTAAAATTGCTAAAAACTAGATGGATTTGCAATTTAAAAAATCAAACCACCCTGACAAGTTGTGAAAGGTTCTTGGCGGCTTTTCGAGCGGTTTTCCTAATTAACCTAAGAGGTTGATAGGAAAAAAATTATAAAATGCACAAAAAGTGAAAAAAATCATAAAAATGCAGATAAGATATACTAATGTTTGAATGGAACATGTAAAGATTCAATTTGGCTCCGCCCAATTTGGCCCATTAGGGCATCACCAAGGGTAGATGATCCTAGATACTATAGAATGTAAATATAAGGTCATCCCAACGGTCCCTCGGTTCCCATTCTAAAGCACTATTACATGAATAGTGTTTTAAAGGAAGATATGAGAGGTTATTAGGGATGTTTGAGAGAGGAAAATATGGATAAATAGTGGAAAGCAAGTTGTGAATAGTGGTTAAATAAGGTACATGATTTCTAGGATGTCATTGGTGACGGTGAAGTCAAATATAATTTTTCATTTAGTCTGAGATAAGATCTCCTCACCCTAGAGGTGCCCAAATGGGTAGACTAACAAGGCCAAACTGGTCGGGTTCAAGATTGTTCATCGAATCGCCAGACGGCCGATTGATTAATCGAACCAAACCTGGGCAGAGGCCTCGGCCCGTCGGGCCGGCCCGGTTCGGTTCGTATAGTGACGGGCCGGTCCGGTTTGGTTCATCACTGTAGCATATTTATTGAATTAAATATATTTCATTTATATATATATTTCTAATGATATATAGTGTATTTACGCAATTTATAGTGTATATTTGTAAAATACAATGGTTTTCTTAATTTATATTGATTTTTTAAATTAAAATAAACCAACCCATATAAAAGCTGGGCGGCCGGTTTGGTTTAATTCTTGTCTTGAACCGAACCTAGGCCAAGACCAGAGCCCAGTGGGGATTCAGACGATAAATGAACCAAACAGGGTTCGAAGGCGAGCAGTTGGCCACCTCTGCCTCACCCCATGAAGAAACCATTAATTTTAATTTTTACTTGGACCAAAAGGTCCTAAATAATCCTTATTAATTTTAGAGATTTTCAAACTTTAATTTTGAATTTAAATTTAAAATTTTAAATCAGGAACTAAAAAACCGCCGGTTTTGAAAACTTTTCCTCAGTGTTTTACTGGTTTTTGGCGTGCCGTTTCTAAAACCCTTTATACAATTAGTGTACAGTTAGTATTTGGCTTTAACGAAAGGGTTGAGTTCCTAATTTTGTTTAAACGAGGAAATCGAAGAGATAAATATCTCATAAATAACTAAAATTTTCATCACATCTTCAAATACACGAGTTTCTTTTCTTTTTTTCTTTAAAAAAGAGAGTAAAATACACAGGCGGTCCCTAAACTATTAGTCGATACTCATTTAGATCCTCAATCTATGAAACTGCAGTTTTGGGTCCCTAATATTTTTAACTGGATCCAACCCGATCCAAACTTGCCACGTGACAACCCTATAGCTGACATGGCGCTGATATGTCACGTAAAATAGTTTAAAAAGGAAAAATCATTAAAGAAAACATAAACATACGTGGAAATCATTTAAAAATCATTCAAAATGTACAAAATCATTAAAATATGGGAAAATTATTTTAAAAATCATAAAAAGGAAAAAAAGAAAAAATCATTAAAAACATATAGAAAATATCAAAAGAATCATAAAAATATGGGAAATCACTAAAAAAGAAATCAATAAAAAATTATGGAATATGATGAAAAAAGCATAAACATATGAAAAAATCATAAACATATTAAAAAGAAACATAAAGACAGTGTGGTCGCATTTAATCACTCTATAGTTGTAAGTGCAAGACCTCTAGCATCGTGGTGTATGGGAGCCGTCAAGTGCTATTTTTCTATTTTTTATGAATTTTTCTAATTGTCTTGCTATTTTCATATTTTTTGTGATTTTAATTTTTTTAAAAATTTTTTCTGAATTTTTTAAGTAATTTATGTGACATGGACTACCATATCAGCGCCACGTCAGCTAAGGTCTATCACATGACAGTTTTGAACGGGAACAACCTACCTAAAAAGATTAGAGACCCAAAACTGTAGTTTCATAGATTGGAGATCTGGATGAGAATCGACGAATAGTTTTTGGACCGCACGTGCATTTTACTCTTAAAAAACATTTTCTTTGGAGGACAGGAGAATTAGGGGGGAAAAGGTGTGCCGTATTGAGTCACTGACAGGTGGAACAAGATAAATTCGTATCAGTGTCCGGATTACGGCGGTTCGAACTGCGGCGGGAGGAGCAGCAACCAACCAAACCCTATCCCCTTCCTCTCTCCGGCCTCCGCTCCCTCCAAAACCCCAGTAGAATCCAATCCCCCATGGCAACCCGCCACCTCCCATGGCACCGCCGCTCGCCGCCCCAAGCTTCCACGCCGCCCTTCCCCGCGGCGTCCGCGTCCAACCCCGGAAGCTCCTCCCCTCGTGGCGCCGGCCCGCGCGCCCCGACGACAAGGTCTCGCACCCCCCCGCATTTGCTGTTTGTGGCCTGGACTTGGGTTGATCTGGTTTTTTGTTTGTAGGATTATTACTTGATCGACGCGCCCGAGTCCATTGGAGACGGCTTCTCGTTCAGTGGGGGTGAGTTTTAGGGTTTGTTTCATTGTTTGGGCCTTGGAGAAGCGGAGGCTGCGAGGTTTTGGGTTGAATTGAATGGGTTTGCTAACATTTTGTCTACCTTTTTTTATGTGGGTATTGGTGCAGGGAAGTATGGGGATGGACCCAGTAAGTCCGACGATTGGTTTGCTCAGGGAAAAATGGTATGATCCAGTTACTCATTCACTCTTATACCCTTTTTTTCGAGCAAGCTCGAAGAAGGGCAGGAGCTCTGCCTTTTCACTAAAGAAGAAGAGTAGGACAACGGTCCGGTACAAAGTACCAGGGTCTACCGCAGCGCGAATGCTGCCACAACACATGCAATCTCGCCAAAAGGTGGCAAAACACAACCAACTTGGCCCAACTGAAACCAACGCACAACAACAATGGCAAGACACTCGAGAGGAGTACCAACAGAACGTGAGGACGACCATGACGACTTCAACAAGGAATCGACGACAAAGGTCGTTGCTGTCACCCGGCCACAACTGGGTTTTCATCCAAGGACGAGGAAACTACGGCGGTGCCACCTAGGAGGGGAACAACACCAAAGGGCATCGGCATCGCCGGCCCAAGCGGAGGCTGGGTAGAACTTTCATCCATCGCACCCTTGTCCTAAAGCCATGCTGCGGATGAACTCAGAGCGCAGAAGTGAAGAACAAAGCTGCCAGCCAACGCCACAGCCACCTCAAGGAGCCCACCGAGGCCACCACCCGCGTGGACACCCTGATACTACGCAGCTCCCACAGGAGGGGGAACCGAGTAGGAGGACAACAAGAGCGGTAGCGATGACGGAAACTAGAAGAGACACAAGGCGATGCTGGCACCACCAAGCCGCAAGATCGCCACACGGAGGCCCGAGCTAGGAGCGCCCCCTTGACCCATGCCGCCAAAGCCCAAACAATGATGAAACACGGAGGAAGCCAAGCGATAGGGAAACTACCACTGTCGAGGGGACCATAGGGCCCAGCCACCACCGGGGGGGACGCAGAGCAGACGTCGCCTCTCCAATAGAGAGGGGGAGGGCAGGAGAGGCAACGATAGGGGAAGGAGAGGGGCATGCCCTAACCGGGCCGCTACTCCATGTACCGGCAAAAGGAAGGGACCGGGGAAGATGAGGGGGGACACACAACCCGAGCTCCAACCTTTTTGGGAGAGAGATGGGAAAGGTAGGTGGGCTAAAGCAAAGCAATCATAATCGGGATTCCCACTGGTGACCAAGACGGGGGCGCGTGAGCCCGCGAGAACCAAGTGAGGACGCTGAGATCTTGGATAGGAAAGGGGGGCCTCGACCGACGGCGATGAAGGAGAAGAAGCAGGGGGTGGAGGGCGGCGAGCGACGCCTCCAGCTGGGAGGGAGGACGGCCTCTTCGGTTCTTCCCTCTTATGTCTTTTGAAACTATATTTACTTTATGTTTTGATGCGTTGTTTCCGGCTGATCAGCACACAGTTTTTGGGTATAGAATTTCATAAATCAGAATGAACAAATGTTAGTTGTTTGCATCTTTCACGTGGCAATTTAGTTTCATGCCAGTGTGCCATGAACTTTTAACTAATGCAATATGGGCTTTCGATGACAGTAACTGTAGGATTGCATGCTGATTCAGAATTTAATGACCCTCATTGCAGGTAAAGGCTCATCCAGTATATGGGGATAAAGGAAAGGCAAAAGATCCAATCTTTGGGCTCACAATGGGATCAGGATCACAATCTTCAGATGATGTTTTCAGGTGAATTGAGCTGTATGTGGTTAGCTGGGTGTAAGGTACAAAGGTGTTCTGCATTTCATCTTACACTTTTAAGTCCTGGGTTTCCTTTAGGACAGGGGAGCTAAGTACATTAAAGCAGATAATAGCTCGGGTATACTCTTTCATTGTCTTTCAGGTGGTTTTGTGTGGAGGCAGGGAGCTCTTCTAATCCTTCTGTTCTTTTAATTCATGGCTTTCCATCTCAGGTGGGCCTTCTAGTTGGTTGTTTGCTTCCATTTTTCTTGCACTACAATAGAAGGACCATCTTTTTCAATGGCTGCGCTGATACTTTCTTGGTTACAGGCATACTCTTACCGGAATGTGCTACCTGTACTTTCAGACAAATATCATGTCATTGCTTTTGATTGGCTTGGTGAGTTGCACATATTTTGGTGCTTAATAAATGCAAAATAATCAAGTAGTTGGCGCAGAGAAGGCAAAATTAACACATATGCTGCCAAAAAATACCTTCTAGATCAGTATTGTTTATTATGGTCAAAGAGTATACAGACCAACATAGAAAGTAAACACCAGTACCAAACATCTGGAATATTTGGAAGGAGCGAAACCACTGGATTTTCCACCAATCTTCACTACCACCAGCCACCATTGCTGACAGGATTAAGGAGGATATCCTGCTACGGTATCATGTGCCCTCCCCTCCGGTTGAATTATTCCTCATGTAGTCAGGATTGGACTCTAGGCCCCCTCCCCCTCCTCTCTCCTGCCCATCTTCCCTCTGCCTACCTGTACAGTGTACTTTATCCCTACTTTGAATGAAATTATTGCAGTGCTCCACCTGGTCGTTCGAAAAAAAACACCAGTACCAAAAATCATCTTGTTTTGTCATCAAGACAAAGATCTTTGTACCTGCAGGTTTTGGATTCTCAGACAAGCCTCAACCCAAATATGGCTTTGACTATACTCTTGATGGTAAAAGGATCTACATTGTATTTATGATCTTCCACACAATGTACCATACTACATAGTAATGTGAACTCATACATTCCAGAATATACTTTGGCGCTGGAATCGTTAATTGATATTGTTGCTCCTGAAAAGCTCTCCATTGTTGTTCAGGTGCTTCTCATCATCAGTTTGTATATATTTATTTGCCATTTTTTTACGGAAGAGTGTTAAACTTGCAGGGCTACTTTTCTCCAGTAGTAGCCAAATATGCTAACGAGCATCAAGACAAGTTGAACCATCTTATACTAGTTAACCCGCCAGTGAGTTTTTTTATTAGCTTATGCCTTATAGATTTTGCAGACATTTTATTGACATGCATATCTTCTACCTTTAAATTCTTGATTATGTTTTCCGAGTCACAGACTGGTCGCTAAATATCTCATGTTTCAGGTAACTGATAAACACGCAAAGCTTCCATCCACCCTTTCATGTTTTAGCAACTTCTTGTTGGGCGAGATATTTTCCCAGGTTAACAGACATGATGTCATGGAATTTAGACTTCCCATATCTGCTTTGCTCTCCTTTGTAATTTTAAATGTAAATTCTTTTCGATGAACTCTTTTAGGATCCGCTCAGAGCTAGTGATAAGGCCTTGACTAGTAGTGGCCCATACATGATGAAGGAGGAAGACTCTATGGTATATAGAAGGCCATACCTTGTCTCTGGTTCTTCTGGTTTTGCACTGAATGCGATAAGCAGAGCTATGGGAAAGGACCTTAAGGTGGTTTGTGGTTTTTTGCATCAATCACCTTGCAGTTACTTTGTTGAATTTATATGTTGTAAATTCAATTTTTATAGTACAGGTTTACATTGAATCCATGAGGAGCATATTAGCAAATGATTCATGGAATACAAAGACAACAATATGTTGGGGCTTGAGAGATCGTTGGCTTAACTATGAAGGGGTGGAAGATTTTTGTGGGCGCCTAAACCACAAATTTGTAGAGCTGCCAATGGTTTGTTTTTGCATTCTCCTCTGAATATTGAATTGCAGCCAGCTTAGGACAAAAAATAATGGTAATGCAAATCAGTAAATTGCACAATAAACTTACCGCAAGTTCAAATTGTTTTCACGTTTGCTTGTATTGCGTGTAGATTTGTTTTGAGTAGTCTGTATAGGCAAACATTTCCATTTTTTCACTTCTCATAATACTAATTTCCATTCTCTGGTATCATGATTCATGTTGCAGGCAGGACATCATGTGCAGGAGGATCGTGGTGAAGAGCTTGGCAATATAATCAAACGTATACTGAGGTATTAATGTTGAACTTATCTATATTTATTTCACATTATTACCTTTTGTATGTTCCAAAAGAGCAAATGCTTTCTCTGATGTACTGCCCTTGATAAGTACAAAAAATTTTATTGCTTACCACTGAACTGATTGGCTGATAGAAAGTCTTGCAACCATGTACTTTTGTAACACATTCTTTTGAATAGCATAATAAGTATGCATTCTTGTTACATAATATGTGCTTAAAGTATTCCATAGCACTCGCCAACTCCCATTACAGTTTTATGCAATGAGGTACTTAGGTAGCAAATATTTCACGGCATTGTTGTCAGCATGTCATTGTGGCACCGTGAAGAAAACTTTTTTTTTTCCTGATATATCAAAGGGTCTGTGTCTACCTAATTAGCTCTAATACTATATAAAATCCAACTAGCAATGGCAAGGAGACAAGCATCCCAAAAATCACCCTGCAAAGTTGGACAGAGAAATGTTGTAAGGCTAAGAATTTACTTTGTACTGTCTAGATACAATCGTCTTCAACTACTTGTAGCCAGTTCAAAATACTTACGCAGTACTAAGAACATCAGCATGCAACCCGTATTCTTTTGCAAATATGAATGACGTGATGGATTGAGGGAGTGCAGCCTGCAAAATATGGTGAAGCAAAAGTTAGCCAGGTTACAAAATCCTCATTTCAGCAAGGGTCAAAATGCCAACATAACATGTTTTTACACTTTCATTTCTCAAGCGCTTAGTTAGCATTGTAGTGTAGAGGAAAAGATATGTTTTCAGATATTAGACCTACACAACGGATCTCGGTGAAGGCCAATTCCCCCCTCTTTTTAGACTACCAATCCTTTCTTTAGCAATGACTACCAATCCTTGGAGATTAGAATTGAATCCATACTTGTTCCAAGGACAACTTTCATAGTTACATTGGTTAGTTCAAACAATGTTTACCTAAACCGTTCACACTTTAACATCTTTGGGATATGAAGGGATGACAGGGATATCAATCAGGCAGGCAGTAAAGAGGACAAATTATCCTTTTTGCTATTTATACACACCAAAATTAGTTTGCCCCCCCACCCACACACACACACACACACAACAAAAAAAAAAGAAGAGCAAGCCAGGTATAGTTGATTCAGATGAGTTCTACACATCCGGTATCTCCATTGAAATGTGCATTAGCTGACATGATGATGAGCTGGACTGCCCTTTTGCTTCTTCTAAGTGCCAGCTCCACAAATAGCAACTATGGGTTTTAAAACCTTGAACATGATTATGTTGTTGAACTTTTGATATTACTATGGGTGCTGGTGTTTAAATAGCAATTTAGCTTGATTCATCATTGTGCAATAAGCATCTGATGTGTGGTCTCTTTTGATTTGCTGTTTTTGACATGCCTTTTTTTCTTCTAGCGGGTGACGGCAGTCCTGTGGGGACAGGCTGTAGAACATGCCACAAACAGATCTTCCAGGTCGGTACTGTGCTCACGCAGCACTTTATTCGAACAAAAAAAATCTTTACTTTAAGCACACTTTTAATTCCAGGCTGATTTCATTATGTTCTCTCATATCTTTGGCAGGGTCAAAATGTGGCAACGCAATAGGGACACGCACTCTTATTGGTATGAAAAGAGAAGCTGCACCGCCCCATTGAAGGCCAATCCACTCCATGGATAAGACACTATCCTAAAGCGATGTTGAATTTTTTCGGACAGAAACATCCATACCGGTTCGTGTTCCTTGTTCTTGGATAGGATACACCGGTTCGTGCTTGTTTTAGTATTTTGAACCTGTCTGTGCATGATTTAGACAAGGTCAAGCAAGATGTCCAAGATGATCATGCTAATGCTGATTGCGAATTCACAACTACTGTTGGGATTGTGCACTTGCACACCGACTGCGTAACGTTGCAATTAATTAATCTTCTAATGCGCTTTCGGTCATGCTTAGTTTCTAAGCAATATATAGTGCTCGTGTTTGTGGCCCAGCAAGCAGCAGTGGCCAAAGTCCCTAGTGGCTCAGGTTAGTGTTGCCGTGTCGTGCTGACAAGCTAACACTCAAATCCATCTTAGGACTAGATTAGATGTGTAGCTTTCAGATTTGATCCCCACAGCCTCTATCTGTTCTAGCATCTTTCTTTCCTATCTGTTCCCTTGAGTCATTGCTACCTAGCAGGGAAGCGGAGGCGGTCCAACGCCCGTTGGACCGAGCCTGCCGTCCGACGCGCGCGCTGGCGGCCAGCGTTAGATCTTGAAGAACATTTTTTTTGTTTGCCAAGTAAAAAAATCAAAAAATCAAAAACATCATAAATATGCTCTAATCAATGTTAGGTACCACATATATTTTTATATTGGTATAAAACATTTATAAATTTAGGTTATTCTTTAAAAACGTTTATAAAATGAATATTGGTCATGCTGATCTGAATAAAATATATGTCGTACCGACATTGATTAGAGAATGTTTATGATTTTTTGATTTTTTGAATTTTTTACTTGGTGAAACAAAAAACAAATATTTCTTAAGATCTACGGCCCGCCGGATCGAGATCCAACGGCCAGCGCGGGCGTCGGACGGAGGCTCGGTCCGACGGGCGTTGGACCGCCTCCGCGTCCACCTAGCAGTGCCTTTTATTTTGTGGACTACTAAATACACCTTTATTCTCCATTGTTGCACTATGCATGTAGTATGGCTAAGCTCCGGTTAAGCTCTGGTTACTAAATATATCTTTAATCCTTTATTCAAAGAGGACCAGAAAGGACTGAAAAGCTCCGGTTAAGCTGCGTGCGTGTATCGGTCAGTCGTGTAACGCAACGTTCAGTTGGAATCTTGGAGTGTCAAAAGTAATCTTTTGGTGGCTTTGTAAAGTTGTGATAAGAGATTGTAGTTAATTAAGTTGCATGCCTACGAGAGTTAGATGGATTGACATCAGCGTGCCATCAACTCTACGTAGCAATAACCAAAAGCAGCATATGCATGCGCCATTTGCCGCACAGCGAAAGCATGAGGTTAAAACTAATCACAGTTAACTATCACATTTCGTTTGTGCTTTGCTTTCATCCCTTTTGTCAGCCTCCGAGATGTGGGAGTGTCAGAGGAAGAGTTCGGAACGATTTTTCTATTCATCTAGAAAATCTTCTGTCGCATCTACGGCTTCTATTTACTTCTCTTTATGCCACTGCCTTACCTCAATGGAAATGATCTGCTCCTATTAAACTTCTTTTTTTTTTCCGAGCGACTCTACTAACTTTAAGGAACTACATATACACTGGCAAGTGTACCTATGATGTTCTTTTGCAAATTTTTAGGAAGGATGCGAGATTTGATTTTAGATACCAGGGAACAGCGCTCAATTAGTCGTACTATTACTAATTTGAAGCTAATCCATATAGCTTAATTAACAAAAGTGGTACATGAACGCGCATTGGCAATTTTGCCGACGTGGGATGGAGATGCATATATACTAGGACAGTACGCGCGCCCGTGGCGCGCCATTGGATCCGGTGTATGCGCGCAGGCGAACGGTGAGGATGCAGTATGCGCTACGCGCACAGGCGAACGGCGAGGACGCACAGCCGTCGGATATGGTGAGCGAGCGCGGGCGAACGGCGTGCAAGGCGACCTGGAGCGAACGAAGCGCAGGACGGCATGTGGCGGATGTCACGCAGGTAAGGGCAACGCTAGCGCGTTGTATAAGAGATAGATGCTTGCAGTAGGGAATTAAAGCAGCTGGTACGTGCCTGTATGATGGCGACGCGGAGGACGTCGCCGCGGAGACCGACGGCGATGGAGCCGATGGCCATGGCGGCCGGGCCGAGGCCGAACTTTAGGAAGAGCCCCAGCGAGGCTAGGCTCGGCCCGCAGGCGATGATCTTTTCTTGCTGCGCCATGAACAATCCTGCGACATGAATATCCCAAAATTAAACATCCTAAGATCATCAGTAATGAAGCTAGCCGAAAATATTGTAGCAAGTATACTAAACATAAAATATAAGAGATGAATAGTAAAAAGGGTTACGGATAGTGATTGGATAGGTCTAGTCGGCCACGGTTGATTGATGACGGCCTAAGCCCTAAAGCTCCAAGAATCATTTAGTTACCATGCGATTAATACTCCATGTCGCACTGATTATAACTTCTAAATCTTCGACGTTAATATATTTTTTTCCCTTGTCGATCACAGCAAGAAACGTCTAGATCGAACATATGCTTTTTGATGGGTTCCGCTGAAAAGATTCTGTTTTTTTTTTAATGTAGGCATTTACATGTGTTGCATAGTTATCTAATGGAATATGTATTAGGAGCTGGAGTATTAGATACCAATCGAAACAAGTAGTGGAGGATAAACGTGTGATCAATACCTCAGCGGTTAAAAGGAAATGTTCCTCTTGTTATGACAGAAACACCAATAGCATAGGATTTCACTACGCATCCATGCATGATATATTTATTTTGGCAGCGAGAATAGGTTTAATTTACCGCATGCATGTACACGAAGTTACATATATGCACATGTGACCGGAGTATCCAACTCCATATATATGCGAGTAGTTTTTCATATAAAAAGAAAACAACAATCCAACGTAGAGTTGTATTTACGAGCACTCACCCATGCTGAACATGGCCATCCCTGTGCCTGATTTGGACATGATGAGCACGCAACCTTCGAAGGCGCTCGGCAACGAGATGTGCAACCTGTCAATCAATTTCAGAAGCAGAAGCAATTTCATCAGATATATAGCACACTGCAAAATAATAACTCACTAATTAATCGGGTGCTGGGAGATCAGAAGATAAAGAGAGAAGAAAACTGCAGCACCTGGAGCAGACAGGGCCTGCATGTGGAGCTAGATGCATATACATCAGTGCAGGTGAGCTACACGTCAGAACACACGTACGTCTATATGTCTAGCAATTTGAGTGTGTGTGCGTGCATGCGTGTGTAGCAACATTGATCTGCCGCCACACAAATTAGTATATATAGTACTATATCACCAGACCAAAGTTCCAGCAAACCGAACAATGGTAGCACTACTACGGAACGGGCGTTCAGTCCCAGTTCGGAACGGACTTCAATCCCGGTTAGCCCTTGGAGACTGATGGCTGCTGGGCATCAGTCCAGGTTACAGGAACCGAGACTAAATCTCTCCTCGATAGGCTGGTTCCAAATACACATGGCGCGGCAGCTGGGCAGCTTCTATCAGTTCCGGTTTTAGCTACCAACCGGGACTGAGATGTGCGCACGTGGCAATGCTCAGGAGCGACCATAATTAACCGGTGTTTATGTAGACGTCAACCATAATTAACCATGTCGATAGATAGAGATAAACACCGGTTGCACCAATTAATTATCATCGTGCATGTCGATAGAGATAAACACCGGTTGCTCCAGCACTACACCATCGACTAATATGCTGAATTGATGATCCACTAGGCACACAGGATTGATCTATTGACGATTCTGTGAATTTGTACCGTGTGTGTGTGTGTGAATATGGATCGAGTTTAAGTGTATTTTGTTCAGGGTGGTATTTCTCTTGGTGCAACTACGATAAGATATGGTATCATATATAAGATCAATATGCTACGATTTATAAGCTATGTATGCATGCATGCAGATATCGATGCAATGCTAGCTATATGCGCGAGTAATAAATTTATACTCCATATTAAGACTGCTGGGCAACTGTTGTTTCAAGTAGTTTCGCGAGGCTTCCTAGGATGGTTTTATGTAGTTTTATTTCACGTACGTAGTTTCATCAAAGTTTCATGTATCTTTGTATAATATTATTTCATAGATTTTTATGTAGTTTCGTGCTAACGCATTGCAGCGGTGATTCGTTTCGTTAGCGCGCAGTTTTGATATACTGAGCTATATATGGTATGGGTATACGGTATACTGTGCGTATACGTATGTTAGTATATAGTACTTCCTCCGGTCATAAAAACAAGTCGCCGTTGATTTTTGGACACGTCTTTGACCATTCATCTTATTTAAAAAACTACGTAAGTTATCATTTATTTTGTTGTGATTTGTTTTATTATTAAAGATATTTTAAGTATCATTTATATTTATGCATGTTTGCACTAAAATTTTAAATAAGACGAATGGTTAAAGACGTGTTTAAAAATCAACGGTGACTTGTTTTTATAACCGGAGATAGTATACGGCAGATGAGATGAGAGTAGTGCGTAGAAGCATACCTGTTTGCGACGCAGGCCCAGGTGATACCGACGAAGCTGGCGTAGGTGTTGGGGTTGCGCGCCAGCTTTCGCGCCACCGCCTTCACCAGCGCCCAGAGCGACGGCTTGCCGCCGCCCACCGCCACGACGCCGCCATCGCCGGCGGCCTCGAGGTCCTTGACCGGCGACTCGGGCGGCGCGGCGGCGTACATGCCGATGGCCGCCTTCCTGACCTCGAGGACGAAGAGCAGGAGCGTGAGCCAGACGATGGCCTGGAAGACGGAGAGCTGGACGACGAGCTGCTGCGCCCACTCGCCGTACATGGCCCGCGCCATGGGCACGCCGACGACGAGCGAGTTGGTGAGCGTGGAGAGGGAGAAGCTGGTGATGCTCCAGCCGGCGCCCTTGCTGAGGGAGCGCGCCCACACGCCGATGACGGCGACGATGACGGCCTTGGAGATGACGTCGGCGGCGACGGCGCGGTAGTTGACCTGGAAGGGGTCGGTGTGCAGCGTGAACTCGAAGGTGAAGAAGGGCAGCGCGAAGAAGGCGACCAGGCGGTTCACGGCGTCGCACTGCTCCCGCGTGAAGATGCGCCACCACCGCACCGACCCGTACCCCAGGAACAGCGCGAAGTACAGCGGCACCGTCGCCGCCACCACCTTGTACACGTCTCCCCACCCGATCATCTCTTCTCCCTCCTCTCCGGCGCCGCCCTTAATCAATCCCTTGCTTCTTCTTCTACCTAGCTACCTGCAACCAACTGATCTGCACCTAAACCTTAATTGATCTTGATCTTGTGCAAGATCACAGGTTGCTAGATGTTATAGCTGCTTCTGCAGATGGTTTGAGTGGGTCTAGCTAGTGTGACTGCGTGAGAGGCTGGGCTTGCAGGGGGTGGCGAGTTTTATAGCGCGAGCGCTGGCTGTGCTGTGCCCAGTTACGTCAGGGGCATGCAACGCTTGCGATGATGGGTGCATCGTGGCCGTTGGATCCAGCTGAACGGAGATCCATGGATTGGCACGGCCGCATATATGCAGGTGGTAGAGCTAGTGGGAGGTTGAAGCGGACGGTTAGGTCTAGCTAGGAGATCTTATCGATCGCTTTTGGTCCGGTTCTTTTCAGCTTAACAGTTTAACGTTTCAACAACTTAATGACTTATCTACGTTTTAAAAACATATATGTTTTGAGTTTTTTGTGTCCGTTTTTTCGTTGTTTTAAAGATGGGTTCTAACGCTTAAAAAAAGCAAGTCAAACAAAATGTATCCGAATCTCGAGACTTCAGAGTCATTTCAGCTGTTCAGCCGTTTATCCGTTCAGATCAGCTCAAAAGAATAGGAATGGAATGCTCGCATGCATGCACGCGCGCGTGCAGTGTGTGAGTGACTGTGTGTGTGAGAGAGAGAAAGAGAGAGAGAGCGAGCTCAGGTGTGTGCAACAGTGGCCGAAAGAGAGAAACCCAGCCGGCGTGTGGGCTCTCACTTTCGGTCGCTCCGAGTAGTGGCTACTGGCCACCGGCCGGCGAGCATGCCATGCATGCAGTCATGCACCGATGCACGCATGGTTTTTACTTTTTAGTGTTCACACTCCCCTACACTTCCAAATTAAGTACGCACGCGCTGAAATCACCATGCATCCATCACGTTGATCTTACTGAATTTTTATGGTGCACGTACGGAACGAATGAGCATGGTGCCCCACACATTCTCACGGCTATGACGTTGTTCTTTTCAGCTTAAATTAACATTAATTTAATTTAATTTAAAAATATTATTTTTGTATAAACTAATGATATAGTGCTTTGAAGTCATTTTGTGAGGTTTTAAATAGTTTTCTCAGAGTTACTAAAATATTTTTAATGATTTTTTGACTCTCCAAGACCTCTCTTAAGGGGGTCACAACTTTTTCACATTAAAATGTTCAGCAACTTTTAGCTGAAAAGAACATGACCTATATCTCGTTTTGATATAGACTCTTCTCCTAATCTCATACTCCTTTTCTAATCTTGTATGGACTATTTTTTATATGGACTATAGCTGAAAAGAGTATTTGATATGGACTATTTTCTAATCTTGTATTTAGGCCTTGTTTGTTTCAGATTAAATTAAATTAAATAAAAATTTGTTATTTTTGTATAAGCCAAATGATGTAATGTTTTGTAGTCATTCTTGTGGGGTTTTAAACAGTACTTCTTAAAATTTTTAAAATATTTTTTCATAATTTTTTGAACTAGTTAAAACGTATTTTGAGGGGGTCACAAATTTGCTACAGTAAAACGCAACTCTACGTTAATCTGAAACAAACAAGGCCTTAATATGAATTTCTTTTCTAACATCATATTTCATATGATTTTTTTAAAAAAATTAAATTTATTTTATTTTAATAGTAATGGATGTGGAATATTCTTTTAATCTAATATGTTATAATTCGGGCGCACAATAATCGATGGCGTAGGTTTTTCTCTCTCCGATTAATATGGTATTTTCATTAATTTAGGATTAATTTGGTGTCTCCATTGAACCCTATTTTAATTTTATAAAATAGATGGATACGAAGCAGTGTTCATTCCCTTGACGGCTAAGATAAATTATGTTTTTTAACATGGAGTAGTTTTTTAAGTACGATGGTATTATATCTTCTGCGAGGAATGCGTTCTTTTAGTTTTAACTTTGTTTTAACAATGATAGTATATTTTCATGGGGCGACTAATGCTCAGTCGACCGGAATCGTGAAGGATTTCAGTCGCTGAAATTAGTCCTGGAGAGTTTCTGGCTTGTTTCATCGCTGGTAGGTACGTAGTTTGTTGCTGCACATATGGCATTCGTTGCCAGCGGCTGGTGGCTGGTTCGTTTGCTGTCATGTTCTGTTTTGGGGCACCGTTACAAGATGCAAGATGAATCTATTTGTTGTTGATTGATCTTGGGGCAAATATATTTACCAACAGTATTTTTTTTATAAGGAGTCATGGACTTCACATATGAGCCATATTAAATAAAACATACAAGATTAATTTTTTTACCAGTATATATAACGATATTGACATATATTGTATTCCTGTAAAATGTATGCGATTGAACCATAAAAAATAGTCGACTGAGATTTCTACAATTTTATCACTCCAGGTAGCTAGGGATAGCACCTGACAGAGTGACAATAAGATTCTAAAAGCACTAGCACGAGCAGATGGATATATATTACTCGCTTCGTTCCAAATTATAGTTCACCATTGACTTTTGAATATTCTATATGACCATTCGTCTTATTTAAGAAGTATATGTAAATATTATTTATTTTGTTGTGATTTGTTTTATCATTAAACATACTTTAAGCATGACTTATATTTAATTTTGCATGTTTGCACTAATTTTTTAATATAAGACGAATGGTCAAAAGGCGTGTTTAAAAGTCAACAGTAAACTACAATTTGAAACGGAGGGAGTAGTACATAAGTTAAATATAAAATGCCTAAAAGAAATGCCAGCATAATGCTACCACCGTAGCTTCTTGCTTCAGCATCATGGTCAGCTCAGTATATATTGCTGTCTGCAAAAGCAATCATCTTCCAAATCAATACGGCAAGGTAACAGTAGTATTCTCACGTACGTAGCTAGGCACCTGATGGCACAGAGAGAGAGAGAGAGAGAGAGAGACGTATGGTGGAGGTGTAACGGAGCATATATCTGCCCAAGGAATGAAGGAATTAATACGGTGCAAACGGCGCTAGTTATTATTCTAGCCCCCATGCATGTTGTCCGAATTATTGTTTTCTCTGCATCTTTGATCTTGAAACGAAAAGGAACACGATATTGTAGAATGATCGAATTGGTGTGATCATAAGTTGGCCTCGAGAGTGATTTCGAATCTATACCCTGCCATAATACCTGGCTTGCATACTGTTAATACTGTAGCTGACTAGCTTCCAATGCCACCTGAGACAGTGCATTGATTGTCGGTAAGGCTACATGCGCGTACAACAAAATGAGTTTTGACCTGTCCCGGACAGAACTTCAGGTGCCTAATAATTAGCAGAACTTGAGAGTTAAGTACTAATTCTTTTTGGGAGCGGCTCCAGCCCAGTCGCCTGGGTCATGCGCGCGGCTCGCTCGGGCCCAACCGTCGGCGAGCGCACGGCGTGACCCAGGCGACTGGTTTTGAGCAAAACTGATTCTTTTTATATGTTGCAAGTGTCATCTAATGATAAGATTGACACAATTGGCAAAATAATACTCCCTTCATCCCAAAAAATAAGGCGAGTATTAGTAGAATTACCCCGAAATTAAAGCTATATATATAATAGATTACTATGTTAAAGAAGAATGTACTAGTCTTACTGAATTTTGTAGGTAAATATGTTATGATAGAAACAGTTAGGATTAGGAAACCATATCAATGTCAACCACACTGTAATAATCATAATCAGATAATTTAAGTCTACAATTAGTACAAAAACATAATCAACATAGAGCCTGAATAATTAAAATAACTGTCCACATGCATTCAGAACACAGATTACACCCAAACCGTAAGGTAGATTAGCATAATAGCATCTCCAAATACATGCAAATTAAGTTCAGAGAAAGCGACCCCCTTTTTTCAATCTGCTCCCGTAATGCTAATTATCTAAGATGGACGATTCAACTGACCTAATTCAGAAACGGCCACAACATTCTCCCCTTTTTTCCCTTTCAGAAACTAGAATAAATTAGCAAAGTAAAGAGCTAGCTAGCGATGCCCACATATTCCCACTCGCCATCTTATTTGCAGAGAGGATGAGGGAATTAATCCCCACATATATTCATGCATATATAGATCACGATCCATCTATGATCTATTTGCTCGCCGAACCAATCGGTGACGCACGCACGCAGGCCACACTGATAGGTAAGTTGCAACACCTGATCATCGAGCTGGGCACGCATGAAATTGTTCCAAATTCCAATCCATCTCGACGCCCTGTCGATGAGCCGCTGTTTCAAGAAGAGATCACTGCCTCCCTGAATGCAATTGCAGCTGCCGTTGCTTTGATCCCTGCAAGTTGGCTATATACATTCCTCCCTTTCAGGTGGCAGAAAGAATCTTCGCGTCAGGTGGATAATCGATCGTGCCGATCAGAAGCTTCAAGTGAAGCCGGCATAATTTTCCCTGCATGCTATGTGTCAGCAATAAGCCAATAAGCGCTCGTGCTCCCGTCACAAAAAATGAATTAACCTGACGGTCGTGGCAGGCCTACTAGTATTAGGGATGCTCCGTTTTCTCGTAGTGTACTCGGTGTTGGTGGCAATGGCGTCTCTCCCCTCATTTGTTTCTATAGCCTGATCACACAAAAAAATTGTTTTCCATTTAAAAGAGACACACACAGAGGAATTGTTCCTTGCTGCAGACTTGCAGATATCTGCCCAGGAATGGCTTCATCGCTGGCCCATTTTGCCAGTGGCAGCTACTGAAAAAGCTTGCCAAATGCAATTCTTCATAATTCTAAACTAAAGGAATGAAGCATATATGGATGCATATTCGATTGCAATCGCGTTAGACTGAATTCTTCGATTTATCAGCATTTTCAGAATCATCGTTTTGTATGGACAAATTCTCCATGGCCGTTTGTTTGGAACAAAGGCATAGGCCACCATGCTTGAGCTGAAAACAGAGTGCTAAATGAGTGGCAAGCAAGGAGAGTGAGTCGACAGCCGAGTTCAAATGCTGCAAATGGGGAGACTGAATGGTCAGAAGCAGCGATAGGCAATCCACCAACTTGTACGTTAGGATTAGAGCAGGGAATCTCAAATGCTGAGCATATTATATATCTTGGTAGGGCATTTAGTTTATTATTTTTTTGAGCGAACCATTTCGTATATTATAACCACTGTACAGAGCACATAGCTACATGAGTGAGGGAGCCGGCATGATAATTTTATATCCGATTATTCGCTTCTCCACAGCCGTGTCGATCTCTCAAATGCACTAACAATGGCATGCGTTTAGCCACATCTCAAGACGCTGATGCAGCATGATGGCAACAGCTGATTTGTGCAGATACCTATTAGTAAAGGAAATACCACCGAGTGAGCTGAGCAGTGAATCATATGCTGCCGAGCTGCAGAAAGATGGACAGTCCCATTGCAAACGTTCGAGTTCATTACTTGTAAGATTTAATTCACGGCAGCTCTACGATTACGAGTCTTCAGTTGAAACTCCGCTGTTTTTTTTTACATAGCAGATTTCACAAAAGATTCAGGATGAGAAGTTCTAGTAATGTAATTGGTCACAAAATTTTGAAGGATCTGAACAACAGAAACAGCACACTGGAACACACGGGCTGATAGACACGCGAACGACAAACTGCATGTTCAGTTCATGTTCAGTCCACACAAGGCTAGAAGTTGTACATGAAAGAAGAAAAGAAAGCTAAAACACAGACGCTCGTCTCCCAATCCCTCTAAGAAAAGATACTGACGACAAGATGCTCCCAGTCCATCTGGTCGACCTGAAGAACTGTGTAGTAAGGCAGACCAAATCTCGTTTTCAGGATGCGTCTCGGCATGTATGACAGAACACGGGATTTCAAGCGGTCGCAATGGCGCTTATGCTCACAGTTGAACCTCCCTTCCATATACCCAGCTAAAAGGCACTGTACCAGCTTCCTTGGCCCTCGATTGAGCCCTTTCATCCAGCCTCCTGATTCTTGCAGCAAGGGTGCAAAGGTAGTCCTGGGCCTTGTTTCCCTCACCGGAGAGACCAGTCAGGTCGGCAACCTTCCACCTGTTAACAAGGAACTCAAGGATGTCGGCGTAGTCCCTGGCAGTGTAAACACCAAGCCTCTGTGCCACCATGGAGAAATGATCAAACAGCTTATCATCCTGCCCATCAAACATCAGGTGGGCAGGCATTGAGATCTTCTTCTTCATCATGTCAGCTAGTGCAAGAACAGTGCCATCTGGGTCAATCTCAAACAGCTTCTCAACAATCTTGGTGTATGCAGTCTCATGTCGCTTCTCATCTGACGCAATGATGCCACAGATCTGAGCGAGTTTTAGGTCACCATAGTCCTTGGCGTGGCGAGCAGTGTTCCCATGCGAGATGAAGGTTGCACGCTCCTGGAAGGAGGTATAGATGAAGCCAAGATAAGGATTGTTCTCTGTCCTAGGGTCCTGAAAAGAAAACAGAAAAAAATACATGTAAGTTCTACATACATAGAACACAAAATCAAACAGTTCAAAGTTAAAAAAAAAGGCATAGAACTACAATGCAGATTAAAAATAAAGTTCTATAATTTCAAAATGCCTCAAGAGAATTTTCCTAAAAAATCCAGATCAATGTGCTATTAGCTCTGAAAATAGAATTTCATGCAAGTGCATATGTTAGTACATGCATAGCTAAACAAGAATGTCTGAAGGTAAAAGAGGCACGAACAAATGATCAAATAAGTCAAGGTTTAAAAAATGCAGTAAAATAGCTAGCAAACAAATGAAGAAAACTGTTACCATCCCAGAGCCAATAAGATACTGAATTGTCTTCTCAATTTGTCTCATGTCCACTCTTCCAGTAAGGTACAGATACTTGTTTAGGAGGTCACCATGCCTATTCTCCTCAGCTGTCCATGCCCTCGTCCAAACAGCCCAAGCTGTGGGGCTCGCACCTGTTTCATCTCGGACACCATCAAGGGTGTTAAGCATAGTCTGATATGTAGGAAGAGCTTCCTCTGTAATCATGTCTCCAACCAAACAAACAAAATAATCATCAGGAATTTCCTTGGCACGTTCTCTGAGTTCCTTAATTTCATCGTGAAATCCATCAGATGCAGGATCAGGGAGGAAATCTTGTGGCTGCCAACACTTCTCGACTGGCTTAAGATGCCCCAACAGATTATCTCTAGCCCAGTCATCGAGAGATTTGAATAATTCGATTTTTTGAGGTGGCATCGAATGTGTAACCTGTACATGTACCTCCTTTGGAGGAGCAGATGCCTTCTTACTCTCAACCCTGGAACAAAAAGAAATTGAGTATGAACTCCCACCTACATTACATGATGCACATAAGCGAGCATCATCAGTCCTATTTTGCGTTGCCAATAAATGCATTCAGATATTCAAACCACTTCATACATGCTGTACCCAAAGAATGCATTATAGTATGACCCCTATCCAACTGCACTTCAAAATCCAAGAACAGTTATACTTGATCTTATTTGTTTTGAAATAACCAACATCACAAAAGCAAGGCAGGCCACGTACAAAATGACTGAAAAAAGCAGAATTGCTAGGCAGATCATCACCATCACCATACCGGGGGGTTCGGTGTACGCAACCTTACCCTTGAAACTAAAAATCATAGAGGTTGTTTCCGTTTAACCCTTAGTGATACTAGAGAACTCTCTATAACTTCATGACAAAAAGGATTAACATTTACAGTGACACTTTTCATGTATTGGTATCCAATACAATTCATCATAAAACTCCAAGGATAAGCCCACTGCAATAATTTTTAGTAACAGTGTAACACTTTTTGTGTATTTTTAGTCAATAGACAAATAAGTCAAATAAACTGACGAGAAAAGGCCCGCTAACAAAGATAGCCGACCTGATCAACCTTTTTTTGTTTCCTCAAGATTTTGAAACTAAATCAGCCTCTCTTTTTTGTTGCCTTAAGTCTTTACAACTGAATCAATTGCATCTATATCTTTTTTAACAAAAAATATATAATATGCATAAATAACTAGATTGTACGTTTAACCTTCTCCACATTCAGTCACATGCCTTGTCCCACACAAATCCTAATGTGGACTGCATCTCCATTATTAATTAGTTCCTTGATGCTTAAACTGCAAAGAACTGCCCATCACTGTTATTGAGCAAATGCCTTGGATGGAAAAGAACTAAAGAATTAATCCGAGGAAGCAAAAGTAAAAATAGTCAACTACTACCGAGACAATTACCAGCTAGACTTGAAGTCGGCTACTCTAATCTCATTGCCAGATCAAACTCAAATACCTATACATGGGCTCAAAGCAGATTTATATATCTCTACTTTCAAAAGGTGTTTTATGATGAGTGCCGAGTGGTGATCAATGAAGCCTACTTTTAATCTTGGCCATCGGTTCATTCATCAATGGTCGTGCTCGCGCTCGTGTCTTAAATCCCCAAGACGACGATCCAATTCACAATCCAATCTGATCAAATCCACAATCCAATATGATCCCAACTCTAGAATCAATCCAATCGCACTAAATATTCCTTTCCCTGCTTCGAACTCCATGATCGTCCCAACACCTAGCCGCCATCGCCTTTGTGAAGCACAACTATTGATGGATGAACCAGTGGCCAATATAAAAAGGTAGCCTTCATTGGACACCATTTGATGCTCACGTTTTTTAATAGTAGAGATTATTGATTTTTTAAAAAGTTGGTAGCGAAGCACATACACTCAGCCTTTGTGGAGCACGACTATTGATGGATGAACCAATGGTCAATATAAAAAATAGGCTTCATTGGACACTATTTAACGCTCATGCTTTTCAATGGTAGAGATAATTGATTTTAAAAAAAGCCATTCCTAGCGAAGTACGTGCACTCAGGTAGTAAGTTAAAATTAAGTGAAAAATCTACCTAGGTAAACCACATTCAACTGTATCTATGACATCCACATTTTATGAAGCACCCCTATGGTTTCGAATTCGAAATCATCAATAATTACAGGGGGGCATATGGGTATCAACGAACAGGATGAAGTTTAGGCAAGCATAGATGTGCATGGACTCCATTTTAATTAAAAAATTAATATACCTAGGACTAGACGCTATCAGTGATCAGTCCCATTTTAGTGTTACATACTGTATTTAATGACCCCGCAGACCCGTCAACCAAGCAGATCAACAACACAGCTGGCTAGAGAGGGCAGATGGCCAATGATACTGGTGAGCAAATCAAATTAAATTCCACCATACTTACAACATGGCATGGACCATGGGCAACCAAATCGGTTCGACAACGACTGAAACCTCTTTGCCTCCGACGTAAGCAAGCCCAAATGCTATGGATGCGAGCCAACCCACCATGATTACAGTTTCTTGAAACCAATCTGTACCACTGATTTTTTTTTCATAACCGGACAGTACAACATGCTACAGTGCAGCAGTCGCACACTCGCAGTGTTGCAAATTGAAGCCTCGAAGGTCCCCAGCAAATTGAATGTCGAGGAAATAAGGCATCAAAAAAGAATGTGAAAAGGACGGGCACACACAAAGGAGCTCGCTTCGCTTGCAGTGGAAGGCAAAGAAGCCAAGAAACCCTCGGCGCGCCCGGCAATCCCCAGTGGGGAACCGACCTGCCCATGCAGAATTAAATGGCAAAGTTGCGAGCTTTGCGCCTGATCTGAAGAGACAGCGAGATACAGTCATACAGAGCCCATGTGCAGATGCTAACGCCACCCAGACTGGAGCTCGGAGCGAACAGAGACGAATCTGACAATCCTGAATCCTGACACGAGCGCCAGCAAGAAGGGAGAAATGGAAACGAAAGACGAAGAAGAAGACGAAAAGGCAAATCTTGATCCAGCATTTCGAGCAACAAGACGTATTTTTCGTGCCGCAACAAACCAGAACAAATGCACTCAAATCCTGACACGGCGGCTACGCGGGCACAGCAGTCGATCCATCCAACCCAAGGAGCCAAACATTGGCGGGAGAAGTGGAGAAGGTGAGCGGGGGATTGCTCGGGGGCTTACTTGGTGGAGACGGTGGACGGGGTGGAGGCGACGGCGTAGACCCTGACGCTGGCGCGGCGGTGGTGGCGGCCGCCGGTGGCGAGCGGAGGGGACAGGCAGAGGGTGACGTCGTGGGGGCGGAGCGCCATCCTGGAGGCCATGCGGAGTCGCGCGGCCGCCGCCACCGCCGCCGCCGCCGCCGCCGCCAAGGAGTCGGTTCTACGGGAGTGGAGGTGGCGGTGGACTGCTCGTGAGGTGAGAAGAGAGAGAGAGTGAGATGTGGGTGGTGGCGAGGAGGAGAGAGAGATGGGGGTTGCGTCGCGCGATCTCCACCTCAGGTTCTGTGTTTCAGAGGAGCTGAGAGGGAGCGATGGCTGACGGCTTTAGCAGTTAGCGGAGGAGCCACGGGCCTACGCAAGCAGGGTGATGCTGGATGCCACTCGGCTCGGGCCCTTGCCTGATTTTATTCACGGCCCTTATTTACATTCGCAGTTTGATTTACACCTTATTTGTTTTGGTTTAAATTAAATCAAATTTTAAAATTTTCTATTTTTTTTACTCTTTAAGATGTCTTTTGAGGAGTAACAATTTTTTTCAGATTAAAGTTTTCAGCAACTTTCAGTTGAAACAAACAAGACATTAGTTTAACGCTATTGTTTCGCTACGGGCGCTTACATCTCACGCCGGCAGCAGCGTTCGCGTCGACATCGCGTGGTAGCGTGCTTTCATGGTGACGCTGTCGACGCTTATTCTTTGTTGCGCCGATGTGGCTTGCCGACGACGACAAGCCATTCGCCGCCACGACGGTACCATCGATCTACTCTTCTACCTCTAATTTGCTCGATTGGTAGCTACGAGTTTTTTATTTTTTATACTGTTTTTCAACACATGCGGTGAAATTTCATGACAATCGTCTTGAAAAAGGATCGTCTGCGAAAACGCAAAAATCTGACGTCTGCGTTATAGTCGGTCTCTTAGTTTAATTTCGTTGAATCAATATTTAGCATTATTTTTACATAACATTCGGTGTAATATTTTGTTAAAAATTTATAGAATTTGTCTCATAGATCTAAATATACTGTTTTAAAAAAAGACACGTGATTTCTTCGTTTGGTCTAAAGCGTGAATCTTTATACTGTATGTTCTAGTCATCAGCACGACGATGATTAATAAAAATAGTACAGTAGTCATTTATCAGCGGCGCCATTTGTCGAGGGCGGCATATTCATGTCTTTTCTCCGGCGCCGTGGGCGGCGGGCGCGCGGCGAGGCGACGACCGGCGAGGATGCGACGGCGGCGGCGCCGAGGACACGCCGGCGCCGCGCGGCGGGCCGCGACAGGTGTACGGCCGCTGGCCCGCTGCGGACGTCGCTGCGCGCGGAAGCACAAATCGTAGAGCAGCAGAGCATATGCTGCCACTGCCAGTATTGCAGCGCCGCGCGCGAGGTATAAAAAACACAAGGCTTCGCTTGGGTTCAAAACGTTAACGGGCGGTGGTCGATGACACCGAGGCGCCGGCGGCGGGCGGCGGCGGGGCGCAAAACGTTAACGGGCGGTGGTCGATGACACCGAGGTGCCGGCGGCGGGCGGCGGCGGCGAGGGAATCCGAGACCGGAATGATTCGGGTCCCGCCCCGCCGGTGGGCGCTTGCCAGCCACTGTTGCGTGCCGGCGCAGGCGGTGCATGTAGGACACGCGACGCGCGGCGGCGCCCGTGGCTGCCAACTGTGCGGTGTGCGCTCCTCGTCTGCGGCAGCGGCGGCGGCATGCGGTGCGGGGGGCCAACAACGCACGGGTTGGTGTGCCACCCCCACGGCCACCTCGAAAACCTCCCGTGCATTTCTCACAGGTTCCGGTTCCAGTGCTGCGCTGCGTCCCTGCGGCAGCAGCGGTGACCACCTCGGGAACGCGCGTGGCCAGGTTTCGCAGCACCATGGTCAAACTGCACTGAGTACTCCCTCCGTTCAAAATTATAGATCGTTTGACCTTTTTGATACGTACTTTGACCATTCGTCTTATTTAAAAAATTTTATAATTATAATTTATTTTTGTTATTGACGGCGTGTTCTCCGCTCAACCACTGCGGATCACACCTCTGGTCAGATTTTTAGTCTGCTAATTAACTCGATCAAGCTTCGGTTCGATTTGGCGTCGGGCACAACAAGGAGCGACTTCGCCGACTTACCGAGTTCGGATTCTCGCGGGTAATAGTCCTACTCCTGCCGAGTCTTAACTCTTTTTCGATTGTGGTTGAATGGGAATGTGTTTCTGAGTGTTTGAATGCACGAATGCTAACAGACGTACCCTCTTCCTCTCTCTCCTCTCCTTTTATACAAGCTTTGGTGGCGGAGAGAGCCGGGGGTAAGCGAGATGAAGATTATCAAGATAATCGACAAGACACGACAGAGAGAGAAAACGCGTCTGCTGCCCATGCCATGGGCGCTTCTCGCGCGTGCCGCAAGTGGCCTCGACCGCATGATCACACCGGTGAGTCTGGGTGGGGCCCGCTCGCTCCTCCCAGCAGGCGGCCTCCTCAAGCAAACCTTTTCTCTGCCGGTCAATTCTTTGCGCCACGTGATGTGCGCCAGACTGCAGGGTCACTATAGCGGTAATCATTTCTTCAAATTGTCTATCCCGCGTGATGTCTCATTAAATGCCGCTTCCTTCGAAGCAGGGAGCCTTCGTCCCAAGACTCATACGCAATGCTCCCGCTGGGCCCCACTCGACGTGTGGGACCCTCGTCTGTCTTCGAGGGCTCGCCCACGCACCGTCTGGCGCGTGGGGCCTCGCCTCGTCTCAGAGGGGCTCGCCAACGCACTTTGGCTCGTGGGGCCCTCTTGGCCTTCTCGGGACTCTTTGTACCCGATATTTATTACACCGACAAGAGTAGCCGGGTCCACCATGATCTGTGAACCGTCGCGCAGACATTTTTCCGTTTCTTGTGCGGCGGAAGACGAATCGTGGGGGCCCACCACCGCGCGCGCCGACGCTCGATTCTCCGCTCGCACACGATCTTCCTTGGGAACTACGCCGCTTTTGGAAACCAAAACGCGCAGGCAATGATGGCGCGCCGCGCGTGAAGCGGAATCAAACCGCCGCTCTCGCGCCCACGCCTATAAATACTTCTCTCGGCCGCTGCCAATCCTTCCGACGCTAAGTCTTCACAAATCGCCAATCGCCTCCTTCGCCGCCACCACAGAGCCTTCTTTTTCGCCAACTTCTCCACTGCTTTCCAATGGCGTCCAAACGCAGCAAGGATCGCCGCGGAGGCGCGCCGTCGTCTGGGCCAAGTTTTCCTACCTCCGCCGCCGACGAAGACTCAGTGAGGCGGCTTCAAGTGTTTGTACCGCCAACCGCCGCCGGTTCGTCCGGCACCATGGCGCCAAGCCTCGCGACGGGAGATTATCACCTTAAATGCGGGCGGGCGGCTGGGGGCTCATCCCGCCGTACTCGAATTTTTCTTGGGGTGCTCGCCTACGAGATCCGGCGGTGCACCTTCCCCAATTCCATCATTGGCGGCCATCTTCGCCCACCTCTGCGAGATGTTCGTGGGGACGATGCCAAGCCTCCCATTCGCTCCGGCTCTTCGTCTTTGCGACGCCGAGCCGCGCCCGTCTTGGGCCTTGAGGCTGCACTTCACGCCCGCGAAACCGCCGCCTTCATCCTGTCGCGTCCAAGTCCAAGCTGGAAGGATCGGCACCGACAATGGTCGTGGAGGACTCCGTGGCTGCGGCGATCTTTCTCTTCTGAGGGTCCCACGAGCCCACCGCTAACCGGGGCTTCGCCGACGATTCAGCCGCCGGAGCTGGGCGATCTTGGCGCGCGATCGTCGATCTTCGCCGCCGCTGGCTCACCGGAACCCTCGTCGCGGCGGATTTTTTTGGCGCCGACGCGCCGCTCGCGATGAGGACTCGCCTACTGGATGTACTATGGCGACAACGATGGAGTCCGCGTCGCCCTCGGCGGTGAGTGCTCTTTTAGTCTTTTGGGTGTCTTGTCTTTCTTGGAATCCTTTTGCTCGCTGACTTTGTGGCTTCATTTCTTGCTCGCCTTGCCCAGGAACGTCTTGCGGACGGCGTGCTCGGATCGGTGGCGGGACTATCGCCCCACCGATCGGTGACACTATTACTGCAGCATCCTCCCTTTGCGATGGGATCCACGGGGCGCAACCAACACTTGCGTCGCGCCCATGGAGGTCTCGGTCCTGCGGTCCAAGTGGCACGGGCCACTACAGATCCGCGATCCGCCTCCGGCGACCGCCCAAGCTTCATGGCGCCGTTACCTCTGCCGTGGCGGCCGACTCGATCGCGCCTCCGGAGCGCCGCCTCATCCTCGTCGTGGGCGGCAGCGAAGAGGAAGGCGGCGAGTCAAAGAGGGCTCGCCCTCCAATCTTGAGCTTCGCCGCCACCGCCGGCCCCTCCAATGGGGCCTGCTGCTACCGCCGCCGCTCGCCATCGGGCGAGCGCGGCGACTCTTCAGAAGCGGCGCCGTCTGCGCCGGTTTCTTCCGCTCCACGCCGGCGCTTGCCGACGCGCGGCCTCGCTTCACAGCTGGTGCTTCAGACTGCAGCTGCTTCGCGGCCGCCGGCCGACGGCGGTGACGCGACCAGCGCCACCACCGCCTCGCAATCAGCGACTTGGCGCTCCCCCTCGACTTTCGCTTTTAGGACGCGCCACTTCAGTTGGCTTTCCTGCGCTTACGACACGCCGCGTGGGGTTAGTATGCTACACGCTTTTGCATACCTAAACCCTTCTTGTCCTTCTTGGAACAGGCGGAACGGGGCAACGAGCTCACTCCGCGATTTGTGAATTTCCACCCAGCGTGCCGCCGCTCCTTTGATTTGGAGGTCGCTCATGGCGGCGGAGAGTTTGCCGGCGCCTTGGCAGAGAACCCTCGCCACGCGTCGCTGGCGCCGCCGCCATCTCGGCCGTGACCGCCACGACGAGGGCGCCTTCGAGGCGCCGCACCTCTCCGCACTGGGCGGCGGGAGAAGCCCTTGCCTTGGTGGAGCGATCTGCCGGTGGCTGCGGCGGGCCTTGGCCAAGAAACCGCTGGCGAAGGCGATGACCAGCGAGGCTGCGGCAGTAAGCCGCCCATTGCCTGCCGCGTAAGCGGTCGAAGCCCTCCTTTGGAACACTTCGAAGCGCCCGAGCCCTCGCCGACATGCCGCGCGACCGCTTACCACGACTTCCGGACGCTCTGCATCCACTGGGTGTTACCTTGTATTCCCATTGGAGAGGAGACGGCCGCTGATCTGTTGGCGCCGTGCGCTGGGACGAGCCGCGAAGCCTGCGCGGTCTTCCGGTGGCGTTGCGGACGCGGGCGATCGAAGACGGCCGCCAAAGCGCTCTTGAAGCGGCAGCGGTTCATCTTGAGCAAGCGCCTTGCTCGAGAGCGCGCGTTGATCTCGACGCCGCCATCGGAGACCTTCGCGCCCATTTGGACCGGATCGGCGGTAGCGGGTTGACACCGCCGCCGGCCACGTATCCATGATGGGCGGCGCCGCTCCAGCGGACGACAAAGACGAGGAGGAGTAGCGAGACTCCCCTGTCTTTTTTGCCTTGTAAACGTTGCCTATCAATGCAAATAAACTTTTACTCTTTTGTTGTGAGTCTCACATGAACTTCGCACAATTTTAGCTTGCGGAATTGAACTGGGGCACCCGGCCGCCAAAGGCTTTAGACTGAACGTTCTGCCGCAAGTGAGCGCTGTTTCCTTAGGCATCTGGTTACTTCAACATTACGTGGCGAGCGCTTAGCTTCCGGAAGTGGTCTAGTCGCCCGTGCCGCTGTTGGCGCATTGCCTAGACCGAGCCGACACACCGGGCTAGAACCCGCCTTTCGTCCGCTTCGCCTCGCACCAGCGTAAGTTATAAGCGTTTGCCTTTGCAACTAAGGGGCCATCAGCCATAAGTACTTTCGCTACCAGCTTTCGGCAGAATGTTTTCTAACATACCTTTCTAAGGCTAAGCCGCTAATCGCCAAAAAGCTTTAGACAGAGCTTTCTGTTGAAAGTGAGCGCTTTTTCCTCAGGCATCTGGTTACTTTGACCCTTATGGCCTCTTTGCGAACCGACCCTAGACATCGCGTGGCGAGAACTTAACTTCCGGAAGTGGTCTAGTCGCGGTGCATTGTTGGCGCATTGCCAGACCGAGCCGACACACGGGCTAGAACCGCCTTCCGTCCGCTTCGCCGCCTAACAAGAAGTCGTCGTAGCGTTCGTCCTTGCAACTAAGGGCCATCGCCTTAAATACTTTTTCGCTACCGACTTTCAGCAGAATGCTTTCTAACGAGACTTAAGGCGAAAAAAGCAGATGCCCACAAGGAGACGAACTTATCTCTTATTGAAGATGGTTTTGTACAATGCAGCCTTCGAGGCGGCGGTGAAGGAAGAAGACTCGCCGCTCGGCTCCAAAGGAAGGCAAAAAAGCTCTTGGATCGCTACCTCACGGTAGAACTTCCTCGGCTACTCGGCGTTCAAGTGTTCGCCAATTCGCGACCATCCTCGAATCTGAGCTGGACCGAGCTGGGCGGAGGCGAGACCACCTTGAAGGGCCTCCACGGGGAGGCGGTTTGTTGCGCCCGCTGCGCTTGGATTTTCTGTGAGCGAGGTCGCCATCTGCCGGTGTTCTCACACACACCCGCCTTGCTTGATAACGCCGGCCTTTCTTTGGTACTTGGCGGCCGGATCGCCGCTACATCTCGAATCTCCTCCGGGAGATTCACTTAAATCTGACGCGGTCGAGTCTTGGTCTTCGCTGAACGCCGCCACTCTTGGGGAGCAAGGCGAGCTCGACGGAGCACCGCCTCGAGCCATACACGGGAAGAAGGGGTCTCGCCGGTGGCTCTGTTGGAAGTTGTTCGCGGCGCCCACAACCTGATGGGGACTTTTTCAGCCCAGCGCTTGCCACGCTTCTCCAGGCGGTCGAACGCCCTTGTCTTGAGTCCTTTGAGTACTTCCGCGTTCGCCCGCTCCACTTGCCCATTGCTCTTCGGATGTACAGCGAGGCGAAGCACGACTTGGTACCCAACTCTTCGCACCGATCTTGGAAATCAGCGCTGAATCGAGGCGCCGTTGTCGATGATGATTACATTGGCGACACCGAACCGACGAAGATGCTCTTCATAAACTTGATAGCCGCTGCGGATGTGATCGCCGGATCCTGGCGAGGCTTCAACCCACTTAGTGAACTTGTCGATGGCGATTTAACAGATGAGTGTAACCTCCGGTTGCCGCTGAACGGGCTGAATGTTCGGCCCTAGACCGCGAACGGCCAGGAGAGCGGAATGGTCTGCAGCGCCTGGGTCGGTCGGTGGATCCGCTTAGCATGAAATTGGCGCGCCGCATCTCCTCACGGCTCGAAGACATCCCGGAGGCGATAGGCCAATAAAGCCGTGGCGAAAGCTTTCCCAACCAACGCCCGGCTCCCTGAATGGCTCCCGCACATGCCTCCACGCACATGCCTCTATGGATCTCGGAGAATTTCACTCCCGCTTCCCGAGTGGCGCGACCGGTAGAACTCCGTTTGCATACGGCGTCTGGTCCCCACCTACTGGGCGTGGCTTGGCAGCTTGGCGCTATCTTCTCGGCCGACGCGTTATCGTCGGGGATCACTCCATCCCGCAGTAGGCTAGGATCGGATCCATCCGCGACCTTCCGGACGAGTGTGGCGTCGTTACGTACATTGTCGCCGACGTACTCACTTTGGCTGGCGTTTCGCCTCAACCGCCTCGGCAGCTTCTTAGCCTCCTCCCTCTAACCGGGGCTGCGGCGAGATCGGTGGCGTCTCCTCCGAGAGGTGGGGCTGCGTCAGAAAAGCGTCGCCCCGCCAGATTGGGGGCTGCGACGGACGGCCGCGTAAGTCTTTCTTCAAAGAACCCAGCCGGAACAGGTGTCCTTGACGAGGCAATCTGGGATAATTCATCCGCCATATAATTGTCGCGGCGAGGGACGTGCACAAAGCCCAAACCCTCGAAGTGCCGCTCCAACCGGCGCACCTCCGCCAGGTAGGCCGCCATGACGGGATCCGAACAGGGGAAATCCTTCCTCGCCTGGTTGATGACCAGGAGAGAGTCGCCTTTTACTTGTAGCCGTCGGATGCCAAGGGTCGGCCACCCCGAGCCCCATGCGATCCTTCATATTCGCGGCGTTGTTGGTGGCGCGGAAGTCCAAAGACCACCAGTGCCGGACGACATCGCCGATGGAGACACCGGGGCGACGCTTGCCCCAAATTTCTCCGGCCGAAATGAGCCGTCAAGAAGAGAGTCCATGGCGAGGTCTTTGGGGTGTCTTCGGCTTCTGCGTCACGGAGTCCATTCACGACGAACTCCGCGAGCTTGCCCTTTGATGGCGTTCGGGAGCGAACTTGAGATCGAACTCGCCGGCTCCATGGCCAGCAGCGTCGACCCGTCGCCTCGCGGTTGAAGAGGATCTTCCGCAAGAGATACTTGGTCAACAAGTGACTTCGCCCGAAGTAGTGGCGTAGCTTCGGGACGCCGTCGGACGGTAGTAAAGCATCTTGGTCGTTTGTGAATACCTTGTTTGGCGTCGTGGAGTACTTTCTTGACATAGTAAATGGGCGCTAAACGCCTTCTCTTTCCGCCACCAAGACCTGGCTGACCGCTGGGGTTTGCCGCGGCGTAGAGGATCGCGGCTCGCCGGTGCGGGGCGACCCGACGGGCGAGGAGGTAAGATACTTCTTGAGACCGTCGAGCGCCTCCTGCGCCTCCGCAATCCACTCGGCTGGTTGGTCTTCTTTAGGAGCTTGAGCGGTGGGAGACTTTTATCCCCAGGCGAGCTATAAAGCTGCCCGGGGAGGTCAGCAAGACACCAAGCATCGCATCTGCCGAAGTCGCGTCGGGGCTTCATGTTCTCGATCAGCTGCGATCTTGTCGGTTCGCCTCAATCCCCCGAGAGCGAGGAATCGGCGGTTTGCTGACGGAGCGGCAAACACGCATTTCTGGATTAAGCTTGATGCGATGCTTCCTCGGGTTGGTGAAGGTTTCTTTCGGTCGCCGATCAACTCCTCGCCTTCTTGTACTTCACCACGGATCATCGACATACACCTCCGTGTTTTGCCCTATTTGGGGCGGTGGCGATATGCATGGCCCTCGATAGGTTGGGCCCGCATTCTTCGATTGACGCCATCCTTGTGTAGCGATGACGCCTATGGGCGCCACGAAAGCGATCTTGTCTTTCTTCTTGGCCATGCTAATCTGGTGGTACCCGAGCGCATCCGTAAAGCCTACCGCCGCACCCATTGTTGAGTCGACGATGAGATCGGCGCGGGCGTGGTCGGATCCTTCGCACGCCTTGTTGAGGTCGGTGAAGTCCACGCACATCCTCCAACGCCTTGGATTTCTTAGCGAGGACGGGTTCGCGAGCCACAGGATGGGCGACATGCGGATGACCCCGCCTTAAGAGCTTGTCCACCTCTGGCGGATAACTTCTGGCGCTCCACCGATCGCTTCCGGACGTTACGCATGACCGGTCGCGCAGCGGAAACGTCGCCAATTTGTGCTCAATCACCTCCCAGGGACCCCACCATGTCAGACGGTTGCCACGCAAACACGTTTGCGTTAGGCGGAGGAAGGAGACGAGCGCGCCTTCCTATTTGGCGCCGAGATGCGCCACCCGAACGGTCTTCGCCGGGTCGACTTCGCTTCAGGAGACCGCCTTAACCTCCGCGGACGAACCGGGAGGCACGGGTCTTCGCCGGAGGAGCTCGAGTCGAAGCCTCGGCCTTACGGCACCGACGCCCCGCAAAGCGAGGCGTCCTTGTCGCAGCGAGCGCCCCGGCGGTCTACTTTCAAGACGATGGGGCGGTGGCCGGGATCTTCACCACCATGTACGATAGTGGCAAACCGCCATGAACTTGGTCGGCGCCGGCCGACCTAGTATGGCGTTGTGAGGTCGAAGTCCGCCACCTCGAACTCGAGCATCTCGGTGCGGAAGTTGTCGAACCTCAAACGTCACCGGAGATCAGCGCGCCCGTGGGGCGGACTCGGCCCGTAGCGATGTCAAGAATGGAAGCGCGGACGAAGCTCCGGCTGCTGGATCTCGAGCGCCGCGACTGGCCGAAGCGGACGGGAGGTTGAGGAGCTCCCTCCGTCTACCAAAGACCGCCCTAACTTTACATTCGGACCGTGGCGCAACCACGATCGGAGATGTCCAGCGGCGCATCTTGGTGGGTGATCGGCTTGATGAACGCGATCGGTTGCTCCGACCACGCCGGTACTGATCGACCCAAAGCCGCACGCGGCGGCGACACTTCCTCATCGCACGCTTAAAGCTAGCGTGGGGCGGATAGGTGGCGATCCGCGTGGATGGCGGCAACCGGCGCCCGCCTGCGAAAACCAAGCGAAGTCGTCTCCTTGCCCTTGCCATCTGCCGGACGCTGCTGCTTGCTGCTGCCGCCGTGGACTCGCTTGTCCACCATTTTCGACGACGCGTGGCAATCGCCAAGTCGTGGGAGTTGTTGCGGTGAATGGGGACAATAAAGCCTTCCATCCCACTCACGGGCGATGGTCTCGCCCTTCGTCGGCGGCTTGAGGGGCGTCATGCCACGGCGATCGCCATAGCGCCGCCTCGGCCACCCTACGGGGCCGTACCCGCCACGCCGCAACCTCCTCCTCTTTTCTCGCGCGCCCATTCTTGCGCTGGCCATGTAATCGTCGTCGTCGTCGTCGCTTTCGGCGGCCATGACCTGTCGGTCTCGGCCATATGCGCTTCTTCTTGTCCTTGCCGCCGGGGTTCCTCGAGGTCGGCCTCGCCGCCCTTGTGTGTCCCGCCACAAGCCGGGTGGATGCGACCTCACTTTGAAGGGCGATTTGCGCCAAGGTGAAGAGCTCCTCCGTCGTTTTGATCTTGCGGGTGGCCATCTTCTCCTTGACATTGGGGTCTCGGGCGCCTCTCACGAATGCCGTGACCACGGCGTCGATGGAGATGTCGGGGATGGTGTTGCGGACTGGTGAAGCGCGAATATAGTCGGCGGCGCTCTCTTTCTTCGCTTCCACGTTGTGGAGGTCGTCTTCTACCGGGCTGCTCGAAGGTGCCACGGAAGTTGGTGACAAAGAGCTCGAGAGCTCCTTCCATGACCCCACCTGACCGGGCAGGTTCATGAGCCACGGCGGGCTCACGGTGAGGACAGCGGGAAGTAGTTCGCGTAACCTTCCTCGACCCTCCGATCGGCCGCATCACCGTCGTGTAGATCTGCAAAACTCATCGGGGTTGGTGGAGCCGTCATACTTTTTCGATGGGGGCGACGAAACCGTTCCGCCCATCGGACGCGGCGCAGCTCCGAGAAAAGCGCGGCACCGACGCCGGAGCCTCCTGCTCTGGGCCGCGGTCCTCGCCCGCCGCCCGTCGCTTAGGCGGCGCCAAGAAGCGCCACCTCATCGTCGGGCAGCTCTGCGGGAACCCTCTTCTTTGGTCCCAGCGCGGCGGCGGCAGCATGTGATCGCAAGGCCTTCGGTCGCGACCCTGCGGAGCTTGTCACGCAGTCTTCTCCATGCAGACAAGTGGCGGTCCTCCGAGATGGGACCGGAGATCACGGCCACTGCGACGCTGCCCGGCCGAGCCCCGTAGGGTCGCCTGCTCTTGTCGTCTTGGCCCCGCCTCACCAGAGATCTGCGAGAGGAGGCGAGGGCAACAAAGAACGGAGGAAGCGGAAACACCGGTTCCCACGCCCGAAACTTGCACCACGCGCCGGGCGGCATCGACGAGCGGGCCTGTTGGCCAACCACGGTGCCGCCGGAGTCCGAGTCACCGGAACCGGTGGGTTCTCCAAAGAAGGCCACGCCGCATGGAGGTTTTGTAGCCGGAGTGCACTCCTCAAGGCCGGCCGCCGCCTTAGCTTGGCGGGGAGCGCCGCTTTCCGCCAGGTTCCGACCTTAGCAGCGGCTACCGCCGGGTGATCCATCGCCATTGCCGCGGCCGACTCGCGTGGCAGCGGCTCTAGCGGCCGCTTCGCTCCATCGCGATCGCTTTGCTCCGCCATCGCCGCTGAAGAAGGGTCAAGAGCTTGAACCGATGCTAGCGTTCCCTACGGCGCGCCATCGACGGCGTGTTCTCCGCTCAACCGCTGCGGATCACACCTGGTCGATTTTTAGTCGCTAGCCAACTCGATCAAGCTCGGTTCGATTTGGCGTCCGGGCACAACAAGGAGCGACTTCGCCGATTTATTCTGGTTCGGACCCCTCGCGGGTAATAGTCCTACTCGCCGAGCCTTAGCTCTTTTCTCGATTGTGGTTGAACGGGAATGTGTTTACTGAGTGTTTGAATGCACGAATGCTAGTGCTCGTACCCTCTCTCTCTCTCTCCTCTCCTTTTATACAAGCTTTGAGTGGCGGAGAGAGCCGAGGGGTAGGCAATCTGATACTCTCGAGATAATCGACAAGACACGACAGAAGAGACGAAAACGTGCGCTGCCCATGCATGCTGTGGCGCCGCTTCTCGCGATGCCGCAAGTGGCCTCGAGGCGCACGATCCTGCCGGTGAGTCTGCGGGTGGGGCCCACTGCTCCTCCCGACGCAGGCGGCCTCCTCAAGCAAACCTTCTCTCTGCCGGTCAATTCTTCTGCGCATATGTGATGCTACCGCCAGACCTGCGGGTCATCAGAAGCGGTAATCATTTCTTGTTGCCTATCCGCGCATGATGTCTCATTAAATGCGCTTCGTCCTTCAGAAGCAGGGGAGCCTTCGTCCAAGACTCATACGCAATGCTCTCGCCGCTGGCCCCACCCGACGTGTGGGACCTCGCCTGTCTTCGAGAGGGCTCGCCACGCACCCGCCTCGGGGCGTGGGGCCCTCGCCTCGCCTCCAGAGGGGGCTCGCCCACGCACCCGCTTGGCGCGTGGGGCCCTCTTGGCCTCTGAGGGGCTCGCCACGCACTGGGCCTTGCTCGCCCGCTGACGCGTGGGGCCCTCTGGGCCTCTGAGGGCTTCGCCCGCCTGTTGAGCCTTGCTCGCCCACTGACGCGTGGGGCCCTCTTGGCCTCTGAGGGCTCGCCACACTGGGCCTTGCTCGCCCACCTGACGCCAGGGGCCTCTTGGCCTTCTCAGGACTCTTTGTACCCCGGTATTTATTACACCGACAGTTATGATTATGATTTAGTCTATCATGAAAGGTACTTTAATAATGGCTTGCGTTTTTTCATATTTTCACTAATTTTTTTAATAAGATGAGTGGTCAAAGTACGTGTTAAAAAAATCAAACGACCTATAATTTAGAATGAAGGGAGTAGTACATTCTAATTTACTCCTAGCCTTAACATTATTTAGCCAACTATTTGTCATTTAGAGCTTGTAGACAACATCTTCAATTGATTAACTATAGCATTGGCTATTAAATTTAATATGGGCCCATGTGTAATAGCCAGCTTTTATCTCTCTCCTCTTCTTCTCTCCTCCGCATAGACAAAAAGATGAGGTGGACTTCTTATAGTCAGCTGACATGGCGCCATTGGAGATGCCCTTAGTAGTTTTTTCTATTTTACTACTGTAGTGCTAAATCTATCAACTTAAGATATCATTGAACTTGCACTTACCACCCTACCCTACACAAAACATAAAATACTTTATCAATTGCTTACAACCCCTCTCTCTCCCTATATAGCTTAATTGTATATATAGAAGCCTCTGACTATGCTTTATAAGTTTTGTGTGCTAAGTGAAAAAAAACTGAAATAGGTCTGGTATATTGATTGTGGGGAATTTTATTAACATCGTCAACCATTCACATCCGCTCCATGATCCAAAAACAACGTCCCCTTCACACCAACACACGCCAAGAAAAATGGAGCAAACAACAATGAATCGAGAGCAACAAAAATGAGTAATTTCTAAATTCATATATTAGACACAAAGGGAATGGAAGACTGATTGAATCAAATATAATTTTTATGTTTTGTTTTTCTCGTTTTCTCTTGCAAATGTATGTATGAAGATGAACTATTGAAAAAGTGTATCAATTGTTGTAACTTCTTGACTTAATTTCTATAAATATTGTCTTTGCATATAATAGGGTAAGAAACCGAGGTTCACAGGTGCCAAACTTATTTAGTTGAATTGGGGACTAAACGAGCTCCTTCTCACAACCTCTGCAGAAGTAGGAAACAACATATGATAAGTTGTTAACGATATTTTTTTAACCTTGGTTCGGGCCTCCTGTGACGGGGATAAACAGTCCTACGTCCAGCCGATCTGACTAAAACCGAGTAATGAGTACAAGAGACGCCGGGTGAAGGACTAGCCGATGATGCTTCTTTCTTCTAGGTGTGTAAATACAGGCTGTACGAGATGAGGTGTGACGGGTTATGGAGTTCAATGTCTTGGACGTTGTTGCGTTCTATTCTCCCTCCTCTTGTTTAAGTCACAAAGGGGCCTATTTATAGGAGAGAGGCCAAGGTGGACCATCCCAAGCTCCCCTCGACAGGAGAAATCGTAGCATGCGTCGATGTGATTCTTTATCCAGCATTGTTGGGTTTAGTCCCACATCGGATATTGATGATGAGAGAGCACAGCTTAAAAGGTGGAGGCACCCCTCTCCCATTAGGCTAGTCTTTTGGGCAGTGTTGGTCCAGAACATGGGTTGTACTTCCAGTTGGACCAATAGATGTGAGGACATGGGCTCAAGACCAGGTGTTGATCTCTAGGGAAGCCGAATCGTTGTGGGCCATGAGATGGGCTGGATCGCAATGAGCTCTAACAAATGATATCAGAGCTTGGTTGGCGAGTTTGGCCATGCAGAATATTTAGACACAGGGTGCCGTGAAAAACGTCTCATCGGCGTGAGGTGGAGCTAGCATGGTGGCGATCAACGACTCAATCGGTGGTGTTGGACACTTCGGACAGTAAGCTTGAACTGTTCGATGGGATACCGTTGGTAAGGATTGATCAGATTTGGCAATCGGGCTGACAACGTAGCTGACGAGGTTGACAGGACGGCGACGACCTAGGCGCTTGCGATCAAATTGGCAAGCCAGAAAGATGTCGGATAGTTCAGAACGGTGGGAGCAGTGATGCGACCGGATATTGTACAGGAGGCGCTGTATCACGACACTGGATGCGGATGGCCAGGGTGCAGCATGTTTTACCGTGCACGGACGACGTTGTGCCTAGTGATTGAAGGGAATATGCCCTAGATCAATCATGAGATGATTGTGTAATACGTCTTTGTTCATGTACTTTTCGATAACTAGCTTATCAGGTTCTATGAATAATGGTCATAACTTTGTTCATCAAGTATGACTTGGTTGTGAGACACATTGTTTGTATGACATTATTCTAAACTGATCCCTGATCCAGAATCATTATGAGGAGTATTAATGATTGATCAGCACATGTATTGATTGATGGTACTGTTTCACATACCATAGATATTGTGGATATCGAATCAATAATGTGGACACGTGTTAGAGAACACGGATGGTTGGATTGACCTACTCCGAGACACTGCTGAGATTGTTATCTTAATAGTGCCATCAGATCGTTGTCTCGAGTGGTACACCTATATGGTCCTTAGACTTGAGATCATCATAGAGTCCCAAGCATGCTTAGTTGTATACTTTGGGGTTATCAAACGCTATCTCGTGAATCGGGTAGTTATAAAGGTAACTTACGGGTATGCCTTGCATGAAACATGGCGTGGGGTGTGATAGATCAAGATGGAATTTGCCCTCCTCGATAATGTGAGAGATACCTCGAGCCCCTCGGTGTGGATGGATAAGAAAAGTCTTGTGGTCGTGCCAAGGTGACTAATTGTTAATCACATCTTATATCCATTACGGAGCAGTGAATGGGTCGAGCTATCACAAGGGTGGCACGTATCTTGCCTTGAGCTTGACCGGTGTCGCGTAGCAAAGGGATCGATATGTGCTGCGTGTATCAAGGTTCAGCCGATAAGATCATTACGTGCATTCGGGGTCAATATGTGTTGCTAGATACGCTATTGATCGTGGATCGAAGCGGGTTTCGGGTCCATGACCGACTGCACATGAACCTAACGGGTCACACACTTAACGGTTTGGAACATGCTTAACAGATTCACTTATGTTAATGGGTTTCGGCGTGTGGATATGGATCCGCGTAGGAGATAGAGTCCTAACGGGCCTTCTAGCGTAGAAGCCCATTAGCACGTCTATATAAGTTGAAGGCCAGGGGCGGCTCGGTACAGTTAGATGCACTCCACCCAAACCCTAGCCACCACGCCCCTCCTGCTCCTGAGGAAACCCTAGCCGCGTGACGTGGTGCTAGCACACCGGCGCGCGACGTTCCACTCCTGGACGTGTGGATACCTTAGAGGCGCTGCCGCTTTCGCGGACGTGCTTGCTGATCGGCGACCTCTCCCCGAACACTGGCGACCTCTCCTCGAGCACAGGCGACCTCTCCCCGTCACCGGCGACCCCTAGGCGAGCACCGGCGACCCCTCGGCGAGCAGTTGGCGTGCTCATCGGGGCGTGTACGACTACTTCCTCTACGTGCGCGAGTCTTCTTCCGCTGCATCCGCGCGTCGAGGGTAACGATCCTTGGTCCCCTACTTACATGTTGATCCTGGGTGTGCGTGAAAATTTTGATTTTCGGCTAGCGTAGCCTGCGCGTTTCCCATCAGTGATGGGCTGGGAAGCCTGCTTAATGGCAACCGGAGTTCAGTACAAGGGTTCGTGCAAAACGTTGGAACGACTTCAAGGTGAAGTAGGTCATATTTTACAAGGTGGAGTTTGTTAGATTTTGTATCGAATATGTGTACAACTAGGTTACATGGACTCTGTGTTGTAATTGGCCATGTTAGTTTAGAGTTGGAGTCGGACTCTAGCCAGGCATCCACTATATAAAGGAAGGCAGCCCTGTTGTAACCAAGACAACGACTGCATAATACTAGCATAGGCAAAGAGGAGGTCAGCGGCCGGCATGTGGTCGTAAACAGGTCAGCTGGTGTGCTGTGGTATTATGGATTGGGGAAGAGCGTCCATAGTTAGAGCCTCGCAGATGTAAGAAAAGCTAAACTGCGTTACCAAACATTGTGTCTCCTGGTGTTGTTCGTGATATTGCATTAGCGCATATCCTAACAAGCCAGAATCCGGAATGTCTCCAGAAGATCGCACAATATAGCACAGATGGTCCGATTTGTGATGGGGGAGATTGTTGGGTTTAGTACCAAAAGATATTGGTGATAGGAGAACACAACTTAAAAGGTGGAGACACCCCTCTCCCACTAGGCTAGTCTTTTGAACTGAATTGGGCCAGAACCTAGGTTGTGATTTCAGTTGGGACAATAGATGTGGAGACATAGGGTTGAGGAAAGCCGAATCGTTGTGGGTCTTGAGATGGACCGGATCGTTCGAAGAGGCATGCGTTGGCGTGCAAGGAAGAAGGGGCAGAGAACACTACAGGAAACGAAAACAGATTCGACTGCCAAAATCTGATTCGACGGCCAAATATTAACAGTCGAAACAGCTAATGTAGTATCGACAGCCAAATATTAACAGTCGAAACAGATAATGTAGTATCAACGGCCATAATTAAGCAGTCGATAGAACTCATATCTGTGGTCAGTATCGACGGCCCATAAATTGCCGTTGAGTTTACTTGGCGAAGGCCCACGGGAAGGGTGAACGGCGTGACGGCGTCTATTAGTATCGACGGTAAAAAAGTTAAGCCGTCGATCTTGTTATAACTTGATGTCGGCAATTTATTGACACCCAAATTTAGCGTAAAAATCGGTTTGCTCAGGAAAAGCCGAATATGATGAGGTTTGTTGGGCCAAATCGGAAATGGGCTTTATCGGCAAAGAAGAAAGGCGGAATACCGATACTTTTGAGACTTCGGAAGAAATACGATGAGATCAGAAGCGCGTCGCGGTAAACTAGGTCGTATCGGTATCGATTTTGTAATACTATAAATAGGACCTTAAGTCTCGAGAATAGGGATCTAACACTGAATACACAAAACACACTTTTCGAATCCGATCGACCTCGTCGAAAGGCTTCAACTTCATGAGTAGAGCTATCTCGATGGGATAATCGATTCTCTCCTTGTAACCCGTATGCACTTTGTATCAATTTGATCTCATGTATACAAACCATGTTAGACTGTCTCGGGATTTACCGACCTTTGACATGTTTTCGCATATTGTACTGTCTCGACTTGATCGATCTGCAATATGTATTTATCCTGTAATGCCGATTGTTAAATATTTCATATGCTTTTCCTGAATTTGATATATGCAACTGTCTCGTTCAATCGATCTTGTATATGCCATGTTTAGGATTTCGCCTGTGGGAACATTTACCGATCAGTATTGCATTTACCTTTATCGAGATTTAGACCTTGAAATCGGTTTATTGGTTTATATTCTAGATTTAGACTTGAATCTTGTCTTGGCTTTGACACAATCTGTTCAATCATTTCTTGGTTAAACCTAATATATTGATATTAGGGTTTATTCTCGATGCTATTATAAAATACCAAAAATAAGTGAAAGATTTGGATCTGAATGCCTATTTAAATTTATTTGCTCTATCGGCATTAAGCGATAGATCACATGTCGGTTAACGAAGAAACCGACACGAGATGACTCGATCCGCTATTTAAAAGCCGATTAGGTTTATATTCTCGATAATTCTCCTTTATTGATTCACGGTCAAATCAATTGGCACGCTTGGTTTGAGTTGCAACGCGATCACCGAATTGGCGCTTCACGCGTGTGTTCACAAAATCCTCGTTTTTGTGTCAACAACGGCTCATATAAAGCCGTCGATACATATTTTTTAAAAATTTCATATCCCTTTTGTTTAATTTATATTTTAATCTTTGTTGAAAATTGCTCTTAATTTTAATTGAAAATTAGAAATGTTACATTTATTATTTTTAGGTAGTCATTGTTATAATTAATGAATTGAGGAATATTGAACATATCTAGCTTTTTAATTAATGTATTAAATCTTTGTTTAAATCTTAGAATTTCAGTTTTAGTAGTGAAAAATTTAAAAAATAGTTGGGTGCGGGCGTGCGTGTATTAAATATTGTATAGTATGAAAATGTAAGTTTGAAATTACAAATGAACATAATTTAAATTCAAATAGGATGTATGATGTTGGTTTGATCACATGAAATATGAATCTCGGGGTGGAATTCTTCGGAAAGCTTCAGGTTTCAAAGGGGTGACCGCATAGGAAGTTCTAAATTAGAAAGCAACATGGAACAGTTAGAACATTTGAAATTTGTTTTTTCAAATTTATAAAATTTAAACAGAGAGGTTTGACTAGTGATTCCCTTTAAAAAGGAAGCCCTCGAGACAAGCACTAGTATCGACGGCCTTGATCTAAACCGTCGATACTAACAGAGCTACTCGACGGTAGTCAAAGATAACCCCTCGGCAGAAGATATCTCGACGGTTTCACTTACAAGTCGACACTAGCATCCCCGGCGATAGTTTCGACCGTTAGTATCTATGTCGTCGACACTAGCATCGCTCGATGTCGGCGGCTTTGTAAAGCCGTCGATACTCTGCGTCGGTTAAACGGTTGTGTCGGCGGCGAGAATGGCCGTCGACATCGTTCTAGTTATCTGACCTCCTAGGGCTCGGGGACTTAGCAAAATCGCTAAGTCCCGGCCTCCATCCACGCCGCCTCGCCGCGCCGCCGCGCCGCGCCGCCCTCCACACCGCCGCTCGCTCCCGCCTCCTCGCCGGACGCGTCGCGCCTCCGCGCGCGCCGCCTCGCCTCCTCGCCGCCGCTCGCGCCGCGCCGCCTCCCTGCTGCCGTGTCGGTCCGCCTCCATCGCGTCGGAACGCCGCCATCTCGCCGCGCCGCCGCGCTTTCCCGGCGCCATCTCGTCCCCGTCTGCCGCGCCGCCATATCGCCATCGCTGCGCAAACACGCTGCCCCGCCGCCATCTACGCCGCCGCCGCCGCCGAGCCGCCTCCCTCGTCGCCGTTGTCTCGGTGCCGCCGCCACTGCCGCCTCCAGCCCGCCGAGCGTTTTCCCTTGCATGACGTCGGCCGCCTCCACCGCCGACGCCTCCACGCCCCACGCCCACTGTCTCGTGCCTGACGCTCCATCCCGTCGGCCACCCTCGATCTTCGCTGCGACATCCGGTACTTTCGGGCTTTTTTTTTTTTGAAATGTGGGTAGTTTAGTGTCGATGACAAGAATGTTTAGTCGAGACTAATTATAATATGATCATGATTAACACTAATTAATTTATTTAAAAAGTAAAAATTTAACAAATGGTTTGGAATATATTTTAAAATTTAGGAAAATAGTATAGAATAAAATTAAAAATTTAGGACAATAATATAATGTATTTTAAAAATTATATTAAACTGTTTGCTGTGTGATTAGCTAGCGTCCGTGGATTAGTTTAGGACATGTCACCTAGCCGTATGTCACCCGTTCGGAAACGGCACATCTCGTATGGAACACGGAGGGTGATTCGTTGTGCTCTAATACAAGATGTGACGCTGCGTTTCCGAATTGTCGATGGAGCCCTTATGGGCGCCCCGTGGGATGACCTACGAATGACCGTTCGAGCATACGTTGCGTTGTGGTACCGGAGGGTTCGAGATGAGATTTTCGACGGCATAACCTAAGAGGTTCTCCTGTGCATAAAATAAGTGTTTCAGAGTTTTTATCGACTCCCTAGCCATCGTTGCACTAGGAGAACCCCTAGGGTTATGCTGCCGAAATCTCGTTTCGAACCCCCGGTACCGCAGCGCAACGTGTGCTCGATCGGTCATTCGTAGGTGGGTTTCGAAGCCTTCCAAAGCCTAATATAAAACCTCACGTGCGACGATGGCTGGCAACTCAGATGGAAGAAGACAGGAGTTGGATGTGTGAAGGATGGCAACGGAACGGACATCACTCGGACGAATGGTACGACAAGACCGAGACATTCCTGAATCGTGCTTTTTAGGATGCTCCAAACGATAACACCCGGGTAACATGTCCGTGTGTTGATTGCGGGAACTGTAAGAAAAGAACCCGCGCTCAGATGAAGATAGACCTGTATACGCATGGTTACAAGGCCGAGTACCGTCGATGGGTATATCATGGGGAGAGTCGGTTGGCGGAGCCATGACCACCGCCACCACCAACAAACGAAGGTTTCGATGAGATTGATCGGGTGAATGATATGATGGATGATTTCGGTCAGAATTTCTCAGACGCTGAGCCACCGATAACGTTGTCTAACTTCATGGAGCTTCTTGAGTCGCAAAACAATCTCGATGATAGCACAACGGTGGCCCTTTTGTCTTGTGGCTCGTATGTTAGCACTTAAGTGCAAATACAATTTCTGTATCAAGCTGCTTCGACGAGCTCATATCGTTGTGGTTCGATGTCCTTCAGGAAGGCCACAAGATGCCTTCCGCTTGGTAATGCAGTGTAAGAAATCGATAGGTGGCCTCGGAATGCCATATGAGAAGATACACTATTGTCGAACCATTGTATGATGTACTATAAAAATGATGCGTAAATGATCTTGTGATAAATGTGGTGAGTCAAGATATGTCGAGGTAGAGGACGCTGAAGGAAATAAGAGGCGCACTAGTGTGGCGAGGAAAGTGCCGTTACTTCCCGCTAATCTAAGCGTTTGGAACGGTGTTTCATGACCAAGAGACGGCGCAATGCAGATGAGGTGGCATAAGGAGGGTAAAAGGCGAAGGCGACTTGATGATACATCCGCCGACGGGACGCGTGGAAGAATTTTGATCGAAACATCCGATTTTGCGGTGATCCAGAAATGTGCTTCGGCAATTGCCACCGATGGGTTCACCCTTTCAATATGATCATTGCGTCGTATTCTGTTGGCGGTGTTCACTATACCTCTGAACCTTCCGTCACATTTAATGAAAGAGGAATTCATGTTTCTAACCCTCATCGTGCTCGGTCCAAAGAATCACGAAAAGAATGCGGATTTTTCACGAGACCTTTGGTCGAAGAGTTGAAAGAGTTATGGGAGAATGGACCAATCACGTACGATAGGAAGACAAATACCAATTTTCGCATGAGGGCTGCATTTTGTGGTCTATTCATGATTTTTCAACATACGGAATGTTCTCGGGATGGAGCACGACGGCAAGCTAAGCGTGTCCCGCTTGCATGGATGATCTGACAGCGTTCGCTTAACGCATGGGGTAAGGCATGTTGGTTTGATTGCCACCGTGTTTTTTGAAGCCGATCATCCCTTGAAAAGCAGAGGAATGCGTTTCGAAAAAACACCGTTGTGAAAGGACAAAAACGTCCGCGACTGACCATAGCTGACATCAAACTTTGCAATCAAAATTGGTGGAAGGAAGAAATTGAATCTATGAGGGTTACGGTGTGTCCCACCATTGGACGCCTAAGTGCAAATTTTATACTCGCTACCTTATGCGAGAGGATTTGTTATTGCCCCACAACCGATGTCATGCACCAAGATATGAATGTAGGACAAGCAATCTTTGGGACCAGTCTGGACATTCCTGACAAGAGCAAGGATAATGTGAAAGCACGTCTCGATTGCGCTGAAATATGCAGTCGACCATCAATGAACCTCATTGAAGGACTGTCTAAAAGCCAAAGGCTTTGTAATCGCCTATGATCACCCAAAGGAAAGAAGTTCTCGAGTGGATCGAAGGACAGCTGAAGTTTCCCGATGGGTACGCATCAAATATTGGTCGTGGTGTGAACGTTGCTCAAGGGAAGATACACGGCATGAAAAGTCATGACTTTCATATATTTGTCCGTGATCTCATTCCTGTCGTGTTTCGTGGTTACGCATCAAGACGTATGGATGACTTTTGCGGAATTGAGTTTTTCTATAGAAAACTATGTGCTAAAGAGATAAAGCGGTCCGAGATGGTTAAGCTCGAAGAGGAGATTGTTGTGCTCGTGTGTAAACTTGAGAAAATATTTGTTCCTGTATTTTTTAACCCAATGGAGCATCTACTGATTCATTTGCCCGCCGAAGCCAGGATGGGAGGTCCCGTTCAGTACAGGTGGATGTATCCTGTGGAGCGTCGCCTTAAAGGGGTTAGGGCAAACGTGAAAAATAAGGCTCGCGTCGAAGGTTCGATAAGCGTAATCATACTATATGCGAGGAGATAACCCACTTTTGCAATAAATATTTGGCGAGAGAGCACAATGTCAATATTCAGTACCAAGATACAACACGCTTTGTAGCAAGCCTCAACTGATCTAAAATTGTTTCTTGGGAAAGGCAATCACGTGGGAAAAAGTAAACGACGAGAGTTATCACGGGAAGAAAGGTTAATTGCACTATTGTACGTGTTCGATAATATGGAAGAAATGGAGGACATGCAAAATCAGTTCATACAAAGAGAATGGACGGGGATGAATGAACCCAGTTCGGAGGAAAGAACAAAGTTGATGAAGGACGGTGCCGGACCTGGACGTCCTAACTTCATAGTTTGGTTCTGGAAACATGTAAGTATATATGATTTCATAACCTTTTTAATAATTAAAGATTTTGCCGACATAGTTTGTTAAATTTTTTGTTTTCGATGAAACAGTGCACGACTTATGCAAGCGTACACAACGATCTGCGTATTCTATCGCGTGGACCTAGAACTAGCGTCAAAGTGCACGGAACTTATGATGTTAATGGGTTTCGCTTCAGATCGGCAATTCACGAAAGGGCGAAACCTAATTTAAAATCAATTAACAGCTGTGTACTATGCTACGGGGAAGATGGCACGGAGTACTACGGTATAATAGAGGAGATAATTGAATTAGTATTCGAGGGAAGTAAGGAATTATCGGTTGTTCTCTTTTGTTGCATTTGGTTCGATCCTATTAAAGGGGTTAGACGTCGAACAGAGCTAGGTTTGGTGGAGGTTAACCACACGTCAAGGTTAAAAGGGTACGATCTGTTCATCCTTCCCAACCAGGCTGAGCAAGTGTACTATCTGCCTTATCCATGTAAAAAAGCAATGAAAGGTAGTACTAAACGTGGCGAGGAAGACCTTCGATCATGGTGGGTTGTGTACAAAATTCGAAGGCCTGGAAGATTGGCTACCCCTTCGACCGATGATTATGACCAACCAGTACAAGAGCAACGTATGAATGGCAATCTGGTGATTGATATTGGGAATGGACTAGATAACCTCGTAGCCACAATAGATGACGATGTAAATGAAGAAGTATATCCACCCAACCAGCAAGCTCAACAAACACAACAAGCAGAACAAGAAGGGGAGGATGTCGAGCCAAACGATGATCTTCTCGATGTAGACGATACATACTTCTAAATTGATGGTATTCATAATGGTTAAATTATGTTCTACTTTGTTGTTTTAATTTTAATAATATGTGCACTGACATTTCTTCAAAATGCAGGATGCCACGCCGACAGTTTAGGAGGAGCGCCTCGCAGGACGAGGACGACGACCTTGACCAGAGGTCCAGGGCACTCTCGAGTCCAGCCACGAGGCACGCCTGCACCGAGGATGACTTGGCACCGACATTGAGAGTCTGGGGTCACTGGGGCTCTAGCCGGAGGGGGCTCCAGGCGATGAAGAGGGGCATAACAAGTTGCCCAAGGCGGCGAGATATCCTCATGGGCGGATCGTGATCGAGCCGGATGGCGACAGGTAATATCCTAATTCTCTAATTTGTTGTCAATTAAATCTACTAACTTACTTTTATTGCTCAGTAGCAACCTATCCCGTGTCAACCCCAACAAAGCCGATACCCACCAATAACGCACTTGGCATCCTCGTGCGGCAAGTACTATCTGGCATGGTCGGAGAGGAGGGCCTGACATCCCGCTTACTCTTGGGATGACTACAATGTGGCACCTCACGGGACAAAGACCGCCCGAGGAGATAAGGCGGGAGTTCAGGTGAGTTCTCACATTTTGTTTTTACATATCACGGATGATTGGCAACTATTGTTTATTCGGATTTATTTCTTTTCACTTAGGTATCGTCGCGTCCGGGCTTGGAGGAGGACGACATCAATTTGTCATGGATAGGAACGAAGCGAAGGTGTAGGATCGATGTCGAGTGCACGGTCACTGCGGTTCAGATTTCCATGTATTCACTTATTTCTTCCGCTGCTTTTGGCGCATTTGGTTCATATCTGAATTATTTACTTTTGTCTTGTCTTGTCGAGGATTATGAAGGGCGAGAAGATCACCCAGCCGAGCGCGCCGCAAGTGTACCTCAAGCTCAAGAGTACGCATGAGTTCGACCGGATCGGGTGTCGAACGCCCGGATGCTTAGGGAGGCCCACACAAAGCCTTTGGGCGGCGAGGCGTTCAAAGAAAAGTCCTTAAATGCGAAGAAGAACCGAGCAGCTATGACGAGCAGAACGACGACCGGAAAGTCGTCGTTCGCTCAGCTAAGAAAAAGGATGGTAATACTTTTCTCTTACCATTTCGATCTTGTTTTCTTGTAAAGACGAATGTATCGACACCACTTGTACAACGCAGGGCGTCACGACTGGCCAGCTTCCGACTTGGCTGTCGGTGTTCCGGAGGGGCCATACCTCCCAGAAAAAGGATGGCTCATTCGGTCCTGTGGACCCAATAGCTGCGCAGCGAGAGGTACGTCGTAATATCTGAATTAGTTCATGCACAATTATACATTCTAACTCAATTATCTTCACTTCAATGCAGGCACGCTACAGAGAGGCTTTCGCTGATAAGCATGGCCCAGAGAAGGACCCCCTTGACCCTCTGGTCATACATCAGGCTATGGGCGGGAAGGCTCATGGGAGGCTAGCGATCGGAGAGGACCACTTGAGGTATGATACTGTCTACTTTATGTACGTGTCAGCTCATGTCATATTTTGTAGCCACTAACATCATTTTTTTACAGGTCTGAGGATTACATGCCTCAAGTGAGGGCTGCCCCCTCTCAAATGGAGAGCCGACGCGCCTTCGAGGCCCGCATTGAGAGGGAGAGGCAGAGGGAGAGGGAGGAGCGGGAGCGGGAGAAGGAGGAGAGCAGACAGATGATGCAGGCGATGAGGGAGAGCCTGAGGACCCAAGAAGAAGCCAGACAAAGGCAGGAGGCGGAGATGGCGAGGCAACGATATGAGTTCGAGTAGAGGTTCGCCTATCCGAGTCTATCTCTCGATCAAGGGGTATTGTCCTAAACCTATAATATCTATACACATTTAGTTTATTCTAATTTCATTTACAAGTTAGATGCCCATAAAATTTTAGGCTGGTCCCAGTGGTACACTGGCGCTCGGCCTTCTACGGGGTCCGCCACCGTTTGGCATGGGTGGACACCGCTCCCTATATCCCCGTCTGGAGCCACACTACTCCACCAGGCGAATACGTGGGTCCAAATTTTGCCCACATGGTGGCTTGCCATATGTTACGGAGGCGGTAAGATGTTAATTCATGTTAAATCATGTTTCGGACCGCTCAAATGTGACTAACTAATAATCAATTGTTTGGTACACATGCGGGGTTACGTTCAATGCTCAAGGTGAAATTCATGGCTGTGGGGAGGAGAGACATCGGTGAGCCAGAAAATCCCAACCGGATCACCGACCTCTTTGCGGCGCCTACCGATGTTCACCCGACCGCGTAATCCTCCAGAAAACCCACCGGAGAACGATCCTCCGCCAACCAACCCTGATCAGTAGCTTTATTTTTCACTTTGTTACTATTAGTTAGAAACTTCGTGTTGCATTTGTGGTTTGATAGCTTTTGATGATGAACTTGGATTTCGATGTGATTGTGTCGATTTAATTATGTTTCTATGTGCTATATGTGTTTGTCGCGATATGGTTTTGTTTAGTTTTGTGGAGATGTGTGATATATGTGATTTGGATGAATTGTGGTCGATATAGGTATATATATGAATTATGGGTATTTTGGGTTTAGCGTCTGGTATGTCATTTCTTCTTTGAGTGAAGGCCATGTGTACCGCTGAAATTTGTGAATTTTATACAATATGGTCATTTTTTTTTTTTGCTCGATCAGACGACGGCCAACACCGTCGTCGACATAGCTCACGAGCAGATCGATGTCGACGGCTACATATAGGCCGTCGATACTATCCTTTGTGTCCACGTCACCAGCTGCTAGATCCTCTGTGGGTCCCATTACAGTCAGTACTGTCGGTGTAATAAATACCGGGGTACAAAGAGGCCTGGGAAGGAGGCCGAGAGGGCCCCACGCGCCAAAGTGGTGCGTGGCGAGCCCTCTCGAGGCAGGCGAGGGCCTCGCGCCCGAGGCGGAGCGTGGTGAGCCCCTCTGGAGACCAGGCGAGGGCCCCGCGCCAAAGCGGGTGCGTGGCGAGCCCTCCGAGGCAGGCGAGGGTCCCACGCGTCAGGTGGGGCCAGCGGGGAGCATTGCGAATGAGTCTTCGGACGAAGGCTCCTCGCCGCAAAGGACGAAGCGCATTTAATGAGACATCACGCGGATAGGCAATGAAGAAATGATTACCTTCTGATGACCCTCGCAGTCTCGGAGCGGCCATCCTTTGGCGCAGAAGAATTGACCGGCAGAGAGAAGGTTTGCTTGAGGAGGCCGCCGCATCGGAGAAGCGGTAGGCCCCACCCGCAGACTCACCGGTGGATCGGCGGGTTAGAGGCCACTGGCGGCATCGCGAGGGCGGCGCCGCATGCACGCATGGGCAGACGTTTCGTCTCTTCGTCGTGTCTTGTCGAGTATCGAGAGCTTTGTCTCGCTTACCCTCCTCGGCTCTCTCCGCCAACCCACGGCTTGTATAAAAGGGAGAGAGAGATAGGAGCACTAGCGTTCGTGCATTCAAAAACACCAGTAAACACATTCCCATTCAACCACAATCGGAAAAGAGCTAAGGCTCGTGCAGTAGGACTATTACCCAGCGGGTCCGAACACAGGTAAATCTGCGAAGTCGCTCCTTGTTGTGCCCGACGCCAAATCGAATCGAGCTTGATCGAGTTGGCTAGCGACTAAAAATCGACCAGGGTGTGATCCGCATGGTTGAGTGGAGAACATGCCGTCTAGTACCGACGGCCTAATGTGGCCGTCGACACAGTCTTTTCTTCCACGTGGCTCCTCATCTACTGTGTCGACGGCTAGGTGTGAGCCGTCGATACTGAGTCGAATATGGCGGAAACGGCGTTTGCTGGGTCAATACCGACGGCTTTTATAAGGGCCGTCGACACTATCTTTTTCGACGGCTGAGCCGTCGATACTGTGTCCTTCTCTCGACGACGTTCACTCGACGGCCTTGTGTCGACGGCTAGCCGTCGAGATAAGTTAAACCCGACGGTTCACTTGTTTGTACCGACGGCTTTAGCCGTCTAGACTGTTGCAGCCTCCTGTAGTGGAAGTTTGTTTTTTTTTTTTATTGAGACTCTATACAATAGAAAAGAGACGGGGTGGTATACCCCACTAGTTGCTTCCATGGCAAAACCTGGTCCCATCGGCCTAGCAAAGCCACCGCCTCTCCTCAGCTGAGCTGCTCGTTAATTTGCCATCATGCATGCAGCCCAACAAAGAATGGCGGCCTATCGTCCATTGTCCATCGGCATAGCAAAGCCACTGCCGATTGATCAGCTGATTGTTAGTTTATCACGTGTCGGCCCAACAATAACAACGGCCCAGCAATTCAAACGGGAGGACAAGAAGTCAGAAACTGCTTATGAACGGTTGAATCGCTGAAGTTAAGTTTTACAAAGCTCGAAGAAGTCTTGAAAAGTGGATTTCAGATATTCGACAATGGTCTTAAAAAAACTAAAGCGTTTGGCTCAAAGCAATGGCAAGATGCGATCACAGAGAAAAGAATATAAGAACACAAGAATAAAGAAGGGAGCAAGGTGGATATATCATCAATTAGACTCCCAAGCTGAATCCCAAGTCTGTCTTATCAGAGCCATACACAACGAATGCACAAATATAAACATCCAATTCTCAGTGTCATACTCCTCTGATACAGATGCAGACCAAAAACCCGACATCTCAGAAGACAAGAACCAAGAAAGCAACCAAGCATAAAGCACAGCACATGAGCATGCATTGCACGTTCGGCAAGGCAAGCGTCAAGATGTCGCCGGGCAAGCGCTCCTGGTGACGGCGTGTAAGATGTCGGTGTAGCCGACCACGCCGGCGAGGACGCCGTCCTCCTCCGCCTCCGCGTCGGTCACCCACACGTGCGTAGCCCGGTGGGACAGCATCTGCGCCATGACGGCGGCGAGGGAGCTCGTGCTCTTGCACGTCAGCGGCGTGCTCCTCCCCCGGTACATGCTCCTCATCCGCCCGAACGCCATCTGGTTCGCCTGGCTGTTCAAGAACCCCATGCTCCTGCTGCTGAACTTCTTCGCCCTGGGCGACCGCCCGGACCCGATCTCCTCTGGCGGCGGCGACGACGAGCTGATGGCCGGCTCTGGCATGGCCGAGATAGGCGTCAGCCCGTTCTCGTCGGCGCCGATGACAAACTGCCCCGCCGAGAGGTTCGCCAGCGCCCACGCAGCCGCGACATAGTCACACTTCCACAGCTTGTAGGCAGAGATGTCTCCTATGATCTTGCGAGCTCCGTCAGGTGTAGTCTCTACCACAGCAACGGCGCATGGGTCTTGAGGGATCTTCTGGATTGCCTCCATGGCTGGTGCATATGCTTCTACATGGCAGTACTGCGGGTTGATGGCTTCAAGCGAAGAGATTGGAGACAGTGGGATGGGCGCGAGAGCACCAAGGCATCCGATTAGGAACCTGAGGATGTCTTCCCTTGATAAACAGCAAAACTTGTCCTCGGAACTGGTAGATGAGGATAGCTGCCTACTGCTGCTACCTGAGCTTGGAGATGTTGATTCCATATTCTTCAGCCATCTTCCATTGTAAAGTGCTGAAAATCGCTTGGTGATGCCTGTCCAAGTGCCATTCTTGCGAACAAGGAAGCGCTTCACTCCTTGCTTCATCAGATCCAGTGCATCGATCAACCTAGGAATAATACAGTAACAATTGTTCAAATAACACGGTTTAGGCCGAACGGTACACAAAAAATCTTCCCTACAAAGGTAAAAGACTATAGACGCAGAGCAAGAGAAGCAGACACCGAAAAGAACAGATAAAATGTCACCGCAAAGGCAGATCTAATTTGCAACTTGTCCAGGCTGTTGTTTGCTATTGAACTATTCCATCAACCGTGAGAATACGACCATGTCTTACTACATGGTATTTTCAAATTATTTTGGGACATGATTGGATTGCCTTGTGTGTGTCATGTGTGGGCTCATCTCATGCTTTTAAATTATTGCCTTGACTCATGAACAACCAATTGACAGCCTGTACAGGTTCCACACAGATCTTTACCTTTTCATTCTGACATTGCATTGCCAAATGGAAACATGACCCCACTTCGTTCCTCTTGCACAACACATATATAGGACAATTCTGTGGTCTGTACCATGTGAAATCAATCTAGTTTTTTTTTTTTTTTGGGGGGAGTGGGGTTGGGGGGGGGGGGTGGGGGTGGGGGTTACAGAGGCTAAAACTGATATTCAATGTTTCACGAACAAGATTTGCTCAGCTCGACACCAGTGAATGGAGTTATTGCTACTAAAATATATTCAGTTCTGTTCTTACACACTTCCAATATGCTCTAATAATAGAACTTCCTCACCACTCAAATAGATGATATCAGTTTGTCACAAGAAAGTCAGGAAGCAATCAACCTTAAAGCATTAATGGTAAGTTGGTACTAAGTCATTCTAAATCAACAAACAAGTAGTGCAGGTCAACTAGCTATATATTTTGACAACCCTGTCACATGAAAGAAAAATAATAATAATGATGTGTGCAGCATAATGAGATACATTTTTTTAATGAGATTGACTGATTGAACAAACACATTTTTCTCTAGAGATTATAGTGCACAAAGCAGAAAATTTAAGTTGCATGATGACAAACTACCAATGCAAGAATTAAGATATGAGCAGGTACAGTACCAACAAATATTTTACTTGGAAGTTGGAACCTAATGTAAAAGTTTCTCAAATCTGGACGGTTGAATAGGACTCCATAAAAACGCGTTCCATAGAAATAAAATGAAAGTGCAAGCCTCTTCTTCCACGAAAGAGGAGCATATTATGTTAAGTTCTTTTATATTCCAAGAATTGAGAACAATCAAAAACCATATTATTGATAAGTGAGAGCCTAACAAAATTCATGCTATTTGTACTGACTATGAGTTGCAGTCTTATTGTTTTTCTTTACAATGGAAATAATGATGTAATAGCCCTTTTGAGTTGTGGGAAAATGATCTCCAAGTTAATATGCAAAAAGTCTGACCAAATTTGAGTGAACTTGTGACTAAGGCAACGAGAGTGGCTACACATGATCCATCAAAACAGCCTAGCTTGCTATATTTTTTTCCATATGGAAGTTTCATCCATTCGGCAATAGTAATAAAATTCAATGACACAAAATAATACATTTCTTATTACGATTTTGCTCAAACGCAGCCGTTTGCGGTTGAGCAAAATTGCGGGTGATTTTTCTCAACTTACCTAGGCGCCTCGTCTTCCCTGTCTCCGGCGCTGTCACCGCTACCACCACTTTTAGGGTTCAGGTTTGGATGGGTTCTTCCGCCGGTCGGGCTTAGAGGGAAACCAGGAAGGCGGTGACCCAACGGTGGGGAGGGGATCATGGTGGGACGGCGAGACAGCGGTGGCGGTGCCGGAGCCACAAGGAATGTTGAAGGCGGCTGGGCGGTGGTGGTGAAGGGATCTGGCACAGGGCGGCGGCATTAGGGTAGGCAAGGTCGAGGTGGCGGTGGGAGGATGGGGGCGGAGCGGCGAGGACTACAGTGTAGTCACTCCCTTCTTATTAGCTCATAAGCATCAACCTTAAGTTCACACAAACCAAATATGAAGTAAAAGAACAAAAAACGTAGTTGAGTTCCCTCCAGGGTTGAAAGGCTGAAAGGCAGATAGTCAACCTTGTCGATCATGCCAAAATTCAATCAGGTCCAGTATGTATTGAAGCAGAGTTTTCAGGATTAAAAACATTGTTAATTTCTAAAGGCTATATACTCCATTTTATGATGTAGAGGCATGAATTTTTCCATTATCTAAAAAAGTATCCAAAAAAAATGTTAGATGCAGAGGCTGGAATTTTTCCATTATCCAAAAAAAATGTATTGAAGCAGAGGCAGATCCAATTTCCCAGTTAAGCAAAAACCATTAAGCACTGTGCATAAAGTAGAATAGTACTACCAATGGCATGAAATCAGTAACAACAAAACACCTATAGAACACGTCACTACACCAGAGTGCAAATGGGACACAAATTTAGCAGCCAGAGCGTCGAAAGATTCCATTTTGCGCACGGATCAATCAAAACATTTGGACGCGCACACAGATTTCTCGATCAATTCAACACTAACAAGACACAGTTAGAGATTAGGCACTAAATTAATCCTAAAATCCAAACAGCACTGAGAAGAGATGCATCAAGAAGAGACAGCGGCGGCGAAGGGGTCACCTCGTGCCGGGATCGACCTCCCTGAGCAGCCCGGGGTTGGGCTGCACGACCTCGCCGACGACCGCGCGCATGGCCCGGTCGCCAACGCCGGCGGCGGCCACGAAGGCGGCGATGTCGAGCGCGGAGATCATCCCCAGGAATCTGGCCCCGGACGGCGGCTCGTCAGGCGTGACCCGCGGGCGCCAGACGGGCACGGCGCCCTCGGGGCTGCCCGCGATGAGCCGCGCGGCGGCGTCGAGCGTGTCCGAGTCGTGCAGCTCGGCGATCTCGGGCTTCCCCACGGTGAGGTCGCCGACGACGTGGTGGAAGAAGAGGGCGGCCATGCCCGCGCCCTCTTCGCGGGCTATAAGAGCGAGTGGAGGAGGAGCAGGTGGAGCAGGAGGCTGGAGGGGCCGAGACCAAGGCCACCCCCAGGCACGGCGGCTGCGGCGGCGGCGGCGGAGCAGGAGCAGGAGCAGGAGAACTGGGAGGGCTCACCGGCGGCGGGGGTGCGGGGATCGCCGGCCATCTCGGAGGGAGGGAAATCCCATTAAAAGCAAGAGCAGGTGGAATTGATGGCGTGCAGAGAGATCAGAGGCGCGCTGCGTCCTGCGACTCTGCGGCTGCTGCGAGCGAGGGAGAAGAAGAGGAGGGGATGCCTGCGACTGCGAGGGTGTGGGGAGGGAAGAAGAAAGGAGAGGATGGGCAACTGCTGTCTGCTGCGGGGACCCTACTTAAATTAGTGGCCGATCCGTACTTTGAGATTCGGGACGGTACGGGTGATGGATGCAGGTCGTCCAATGTCCCGATGCAGGGGAAAGAACGAAGAATGGAGCAAACCAATCGGATACGCGTTCGAAACCACCCCTACTGTATTTTTATCTATATTTCATATCAAATCGAACAAGGATAGTGTGGATATAAATACGGATACAAATAATATTCGTCACAAATATATATATATAGCGAATATGGATACTTTCTATTAGATAATACGTGGCAACCTATACTAAAAAAAATAAGTATAAAAATAAGGTATCACTCATCATACATCTACTTTATGACTCATGGTCGTGGCACCGATGGTATGTAAGTATCATACCTAATAAACAAAATGAATTTATAACCATATACATTTTTCAGTTATGTGTTCATCATAAAAGTATTACCAGCGTAGGTCCAACTTAAGTCGACTAAAACACTATTTACACCTACTTTTCATTATCCATCTGCATTTTCTTCTCTTTTATATTTTCTTCTCTTTTCATCCCTAGTGATAAATTGTCCCTGATCATGTGGACCTTGACCTTTATGATGAAGGTGATTATACCCTGCATCTAAAAAGGAGCTTTCCCCGGTGTTGCCTGTGCAAACAACATGATAGGAAGCTTTGTCCAATTTTAGTTTTCAGTGGATACATCGTTGGTAAGTTTATACATAGAAATATGTAGATGTAAGATGTTTCTATGATTGTCGATCACATAGAATGAACTTTGTTTGTTCGGAAAGGCTACTGTGCGGACGTTCGGCGCTAGCGCGCGCGTCCGGACGCCCGCAGCAACTCGCGAGGGAAACTGGGAGGAGCCAACTGCACACATGCAAAGTGGGTCCCACTCATATTTTTCTTTTGAATGACCATAATTTTTGACTGGATGCTCCAATCCACAAACCGTTTGCACCAACGTGTTTCTCGTATTTTTACGAATAAAACAAGATATATGTTGCCATATAACTCTTCAAACTCACCTGGTGAAACTTAGGTTTCGCCTACTAAAATTTGGATTTCATATTCATTAAACTTGCCGAACTGTCAAGTTTTATCAGGTTTGAATACAAGTTTCATCAAGTTTCAACAAGTCTCATACAAGTTTCTTCAAGTTTCATCAGATCAATTCAAGTTTCAACAGGTTTCATCCAAGTTTCATCAGGTTACATCGAAGTTTCATTCAGGTTTCATCAGCACACAGCATACGACCAAGTTTCATCAGCACACGGCCAAGTTTCGCTAGTATATGTGTAAGTTTCATAAGTGCCTTCTCCTAATTTCACATAAAAAAATTGAAAAAGTAAAAAAATCAAAAAATTTAAAAAGAATTTAAAATGGGTTGCTCTCGATTTTAGAAGAATTATAAAATTTATTCCACGCATTTTGAATACTGTTTGAATTTTGTACAAAAATCAGAAGTTTATTTGGAATTTTAATCAAAGGACGACTAACAACGGACGAACGCGAGTGCCGCTTGGCTTTCGGATTGCATGTTGCCGTTGATCCTACGGCCGGATCTGGTCGGACCGAAGCGCCAAAGCGCTTGACGCTTCGCCTTGTTTGTTTTAACTTAAAGTTGTTGAAAGTTTAATCTAAAAGGTTCTGATCCGTTGAGAGAGGTTCTGGAGAGTCGAAATTATAAAAAAAAATTTAGTAATTCTAATAAGAGCTATTTATAACCCCACAAAACGACTACAAAGTAATACATCATTTGGCTTGTAAAAATAACAAATTTTCATTTCATTTCATTTAATTTAAGCTGAAAAGAACAAGGGCAGACGTCTTTTATTTAAAAACCGGTTCCATGCTAGAAACTAAGTTGCAAGTAGACAAGGAAAGTCTTACGAGGAGTAGTATGCAGTGTGTGTTAGGAGAATACCTGGTAGGCTAGAAAAAAAGGAGAGAAAAAGTGCTATGAGTATTACATTTAGATGTTTGTAGCATGACCGTTCTATCCTCCCCTTCAATAATCAATAATCTATCATTCACCTTCGATAATTATCTACACGATGTGGAACTTATGAAAGAAGAAATTGTCGTTTTTTTCTTGCAACTCAGCATGAGCCATGCACAGTTAATTGTTAGAATTAACAAGGATTTCATTGTCTGGTAATATGTTACTTATACACTTTACGAGTAGCTGTGCCGCTTATCCTAGGAGCCAAGTTAGAAGGAGGTGGTTCAAGATAGAGCGAGTACGTTTGGTAGAAATAAAATAGGTAGTGACTTTTTTAGTCTGTGTTCGTAGAACATGTAAAACATGTTGTTTCTATTTTAGTGAAACGAAAATTGGGGTGCACCCCTCTTTCGAAAAAAGCATACGTGTTTCATAAACATCATGTAAAACACACGAAGCACAGACAGAACATTTATGAAACACAACACACACAAACCGTCGCTTATAAAACACCCCATAAAACATATCAATCACAAAAATCATTTTAATGATATACCGTCCATCTGATATATATTAGTAAGTTAGTGATAGATGATAAAAGGATTGTCTCAACGATAACGAATCACTTGACATCGGGCGTAACACTCTAGATCAGTCCCTCATGTTCTTGAATGCGATGTTGATCTGAGCCAGCAATATGTTGCATGGCCATGCATGATCCATGTGGTGTGAGGCGCAATCGCAAGGCACAGCTGACTTGCGGCGCTCCGAAGGGGCGCCTCTTGGAACACTTCACTTCACTTCGCCGCGCCACGCCGCCACCTAACGGCATGGGCATGCCACGAGAGGGAGACCCGAAGCATTGGCATTCAAAAAAAAAAAACATCGGCGAATTGGGCCTCAAAGAGCCGAGAGGAGACACGGCGGGGAGATACTCGCTGGATGTGGCTGGGCCTCCTTCATGGGCCTAAGGATAATGGGCTTGTCCTCTCGGCTACCACAAACGGTGGAAGGCAGAGTGGAGCGGGGAAAAAAGGGTCACGTCCGATCTTTGTGCGAGGTTCACGGCGTGCACCCATGCGCTTGTTTCGGCCACGGTTTGTGCATGTCTGAGTTGCACATCTGTACGCGTGTGATTGGGCCGCAATTTTTTGTTTTTGTGCATGCCTGAGTGCACTTACGTACGTACACACTAGGTATATGGGGCCAGAGTTGTTTTATGACGATATGGTCGCGATTGTGCATGCGTGTAGTTTTACATACGTCCGCACGTATATGCACAAATTACTGATGTATTTTTCAGTTGATTTTTACTTCATAATTTTTATATCTATTTGATGCAACTTTATTTTAATAAAAATATTTTTTCCATTTTTCATGATTATCATTTATTTTTTCCTTTTATTTATCTTTTCTAAATATATTTTTTATACTTGACCTTTACCATCAACCTGATACCACCGACACTCGATACCAAACTCGATACTTATTTGTGATATCTGATACCCTTGTGATACCTTTTCGATACCTCAATGATATCATGAAACTCGACGATACAACAACTTGATACCACCGATACTCGACACCCAGATCCGATACTGTTGTTTGTGATATATGATACCCCTATGGTACCTTTCTTCCGATACCTCAATGATACCATGAAAGTCGACGATACCACCAACCGATACCATCGATACTGATATTTCTTTGTTAATACCCTTATGATACCTTTTTCCGATGCCGAAATTCGACGATACCACCAACCTGATACCATCCGATACCAATACTTTTTGAGAAAATTTTCTTAATGGGATCCCGTTCCACACACGATCGGACGGGACAGGCATCCACCGTCCGATCGCTGCGGATCACTGGCTTCCTGCGCTAACCCACGTGATCCCCGCCCTCGCTAGCACCTAGTTCACGTGTTTCTACGGTGGCGTTTTTGCCGCCGATCCATGCAAGAACTCGCGTATTGCAGTTGCATGTCAATCTAATTAGCTACTGCAGCAAACTACGTACTACATGTACATGACTAAATTAATCATGGTATTAGTCTACATGGTTTCACTTATACTATTTTTATATTTTATTTTCATAATTTTAAACATTTATTTATTTATTTATTTAAATTTTACTATTTTTCTTTTTAGAAGAATGCACTGTTTTAATTGTGATACTTGACACTTAAAATTCATACTTTTTTCGATACTGAAACTCGACGATAGCACTGATACTTCTGATCCGATACTTGATTTTTTGACCTGATAATCGATGATATTTTGTGATCCGATACTTTTTTTAAATCCGATACTTGTTTTTTATCCAATACTCGATGATACTTATGATCTGATACCTAATTTTTGACCCGATACTCGATGATACTTCTTATCCGATACTTGATTTTTTGACTCGATACTTGATGATACCTCTGATCCGATACATGATTTTTTTTTGACCTGATAATTGATGATACCTGTGATCCGATACTTGGTTATTATGAATACGATACTTGTTTTTATTGACCCAATACTTGATGATACTTTTGATCCGATACCTGTTTTTTGACCAGATAACCTATGATACATCTGATCCGATATTTGATTTTTTGACCTGATACTTGATGATACTTCTGATCTGATACTTGATTTTTTTACTTGATAATCGATGAAACTTCTGATCCGATATCAGATCTTTTGACCAGATAATCGATGATACTTCTGATTCGATACTTGTTTTTTTGAATCCGATACTTGTTTTTTGACTCGATACTAGATGATACTTCTGATCCAATACCTGATTATTTGACCTGATAATGAATGATACTTCTGATATGATACTTGTTTTTTTAATCCGATACTTGATTTTTTTTGTAGAGAATAGGACATGCGTTGATACTACAAATTTGATACATGATACTATATACCTGATACACCAACTTTTATACTGCATACATTACACTCCAACTTTGATACATGATACATACCTGATACTACAACTTTGATACCGCATACACGACACTCCAACTTTGATGCATGATACTAAATACCTGGTACTACAACTTTGATACTAGTGATCTGATACCTGTTTTTTCGACCTGACAATCGATGATATTTCTGATCCGATACTTGATTTTTTTTGACCCGATACTCGATGATACTTATGATCTGATACCTGGTTTTTTAATCAATGATACTTCTGATTCGATACCTTTTTTTTTTTTACCCGATACTCGATGATACCTATGAGGTTGATGATACTCCTATATTGTGACTGGACGTTTGATTTTCTTGAGAAAAAAATGATGAAGTTGGGGGTAAGCATTTCGTCGAACAAGGTTCGTGCGACTATCAGCCATGCATGTAATCTAGTGGAGCTACAAGAACCGGTAAGCAAGAATTCATGAACATGCTCAATAGATGATCACAAATATGCTATCAGCTTCGAGCAAAGAAAATTGATTAAAAGTAAAGAATCCAACAAGATGACCATCAACCTCATCGCTCATGTCATGACTCCACCTTGCTCATGGCGGTTTTGAGGTTGTCTGTACAGATCGAACAGGAATATGGAGTCGATCAGAGCAGGAGCCTTGTTGCCGTCGTGTTGTCCCGCAAGAGCAGGAGTAGGGCCACCGAGCTGGGCCTCGTCGCTGCCGTCTTCCCACTCAAACGCAGCAGAGCATTCCCGCCGGGGCCAGGGGCAGGAGCCTCGCTGCCGTGCAAGAGCAGCCATGCGGAGGCGCAGCAGAGCAGTCCCGCCGGGGCCAGGGGCAGGAGCCTCGCTGTCGTGCGGAGGTGGAGCTGCAGAAGCATGCACGGGGGACGCGTGGCATGCGGGAAGCGATCCCGTCGGGTTTTGCTCCCCACCAGCGCCACCACGACGACCGCGGCGAGGGCGCCGACGTTCACGGCCAGCACCAGCTTCGCCATCTTCTCCTGCGCAGGTCACAGCCACACAGATCAACCATGACTCAGCTCCCTTGAGATCGCTCGCTCGCGAGTGCGTGAGCTAGCTAGGCATCGCCGTCGCCGCCATGATCGCGCCGCACCTTGGTGTCGCTTGGGCGAGGCGAGGTAGAGCGCGACGAGACGGTTCGGAGCGCGGCGCGGCGCCGTTGACGGTGACGATGAGCAGGCCGCCGGGTTGAGGAGGCCGTAGAAGGTCCAGAGCGAGGTGCTCGGCAGGGTGGTCACGTACGGCACCCACCTGAACTCCTCCGTGCTCTTCTTCTTCACGATCCTCCGGAACGCGCGCAACTTGTGTGAGAAGCGGCTGAGGCGAGCGTGGGAAGGCCCGCGCGAGAAGCCGTGGAGGCACAGGCGCAAGCGAACACAGGAACGAGCGATTGAAACACGGGCGGGTAGGGAGACGAGACAAGAAACGACAAAAGAAAAGCTGCGTCGCTCGCTCATGCCTTTCCGTATGCTCTTTTCCGTATTTGTAAGCGTGATGTGAGTAGTTATTGCATCTGCATGCGTGGGGAGGTAGGTGCATTGGTGGTGCCATCATAATGCATCAGTAGTTTTTTGACCCGATAATTGATGATACTTCTAATCTAATACCTGCTTTTTTGACCTAATAATTGATGGTACTTCTGATCTGATACTTAATTTTTTGAATTCGATACTTTTGTTTTACCCAATACTCGATGATACTCATGATCCGATACCTGATTATTTGACCTAATAATCGATGATACTTCTGAGCCGATACTTGATTTTTTTAATGTGATACTTGATTTTTTGACACGATACTCAATGATCCTCTTGATCTGATACCGGATTTTTTTAACCTAATGATGGATGATACTTCTGATCCGATACTTGATTTGTGATATACGATACCCTTCCCATGATACCTTTTTTTGCGGTACCTCAATGGTACCATGAAACTCAACATGATACCACCGATACTGATACTTTTTTGTGATACATGATCCCCCTACGATACTTTTTACGATACTGAAACTCAATGATACTGAATCTCGAGAAAACGTTGGCGGCCTCACCTCAGCGTGGCCGGCGATGACACCTAAGTAATTAAAACGCGCCTCAGTTCTAATCAACCTTGGACGGGAATGATTCAGCGTCACTTGATGTCAGCTCTGCTAAGTTGGTGACGACGGCATGCAAAATGAGGCACATGCGAAAAGGCGGCTGCAAACATAATTCAGAAAATTATGAAATAATTACTGTAGGTAGAATGAAATAATAGTCGGCCAGGAAAATTGGTTTGGAGTAAATTAGACTTTTGGTTTTAGGAGAAACAAAATTGTAAAAATTCATTGTGCATGCAACACACACATCTACGTACCATGCATGCACGCACAGCTACTAGACGTCGCGCGTGGAATTTTTTTTGTGCTAGCGATCCCGTCCCGTCGCTGTCCACGGAGGCGCAGGCGCGCACGAGAAGCTGGAGCGGCAAAGGCGCAGGCGAACACACGGACACGCGTCACGCGGGAAGCGATCCCGTCAGGAGTTTATTGACCCGATACTCGATGATACTTCTGATCCGATACTTAATTTTTTGACCTGATAACCGATGATACTTCTGATCCGATACTTGATTTTGTGACACGATACTCGATGATACTTCTGATCTGATACTTTTTTGACCCGGTAATCGATGATACTTCTGATCCAATACCTGATTTTTTAACCTTATGATCGATGATACTTCTGATCCGATACTTGAATTTTTTGAATCCGATACTTGTTTTTTGACCCGATAATCGATGATACTTCTTATCCGATACCAGACTTTTTGGCCTGATAATTGATGGTACTTCTGATTCGATACTTGGTTTTTTGAATCCGATACTTTTTTTGACCCAATACTTGATGATACTTCTGATCCGATACTTGATTATTTGACCTGATAATGATGTTACTTCTGATCTTTTTTTTTGAATCTGATACTTGATTTTTTTTATGCGATACTCGATGATACTTCTGATCCGGTACCTGATTTTTTGACCTGATAATTGATGATACTTCTTATCCGATACTTGATTTGGTGACCTAATAATCGATGATACTTGTGATCCGATACTTGGTTTTTTAATCCGATACTTGTTTTTTTTACCGATACTCGATGATACTTCTGATCCGATCCCTGATTTTTTGACCCAATACTCAATGTATAAATGATACTTTGGATTATACTTTTGCCCTTCGATACCCGCTTTTTTAATGGATCAATTTTTTTTAGACAATACTTTATGTTATACTTTTTCTATGATACAAGTTTTTTTTTGAATGGATCATATTTTTTAGATGACACTAGTTTCTTTCAAATAAAATATAAAAAGAGAAAAGGAAAAGAAAAGAGGAAAATAAAAAAGCGGAACACGGCGTACGCGGAACGAGCTGTGCGTACGCGGGGCGAGCTGTGTACTTGCATGCGATTCGGCGGAAGATCGCACGGTGGGGAGCCTATCTCGTCGGAAACAATCCTGAACGGGATCCCGTGCGGGAGTAGCCCCCTTTTTTATTGAGTTTTTCTATGATACTTTTTATCTGGTGTCTGCTTTTCTGAACGCATTTGTAGATGATATTGGCATGCTACTTTTGCTATGATACCTGTTATTTTAACAAGTTTTTACATGATGGCTTTTCTCTGATACTTGTTTTTTGAATGGATTTCAGATACTTGCACGATACTTTTGCTCTGGTACCTTCTTGTTTGAACTGATTTTTGAATCATACCTTTTCTTTGATATCTGTTTTTTAAAACAAATTTTACGGATGTTACTTTTGCTCTGATACCTGTTTTTTTAAATAGATTTTATTGCATGATTACTTCACTCTAATACTTACTTATTTTTGTAAACAGATTTTATTTGTATGATATTTATATGATACTTTTTTTATACTTGCCTTTTTTAATGGTATATGCTAACAATGCATATATGCACGTAGATTAAGCGGGCCTGGTGTTCATGCATGGCACGATCTTTTACAGTGTGAAGCCAGAGACGTGTGGGAATTGGGAAACGAACGTGTGAGAGACTGCCTGGGGCGAGAAACGTGGGACAACACGTATTTTTGTCGTTTTCTTATCCCGTCGCACTGCACCCGTGACGGGATACCGTCACCAAGTCGCCCCCCTTTGGGCGAACGATAGCTTCCTGAGAAGCACTTTGAAGGAGCGATAGCCTGCGATCTACACTACTTGGCACTGTTCATTGAATTTCTTATATCTATTAACACTCCATACCATATCCAACTTACACGAAACAAATTTTAAAATTCATGTAAAATCCTGAAGAACCCATTTTCAATCTTTCAATTTTTTTAAATTTTTTAAATTTTGAATTTTGAATTTACACTTGAATTTGAATTTTGAATTTCGAAAATTCAAAGTTTGAAAATGGGTTCTTCAGGATTTTACATGAATTTTAAAATTTGTTTCGTGTAAATTGAATATAGTATAAAATATTAGACATATAATTTTCGTGTAAATTCAAAATTCAAAATTGGAAGTTTAATATTTCATACCATGTCCAATTTACACGAAACAAATTTTAAAATTCATGTAAAATCCTGAAGAACCCATTTTTCAAGCTTTGAATTTTCGAAATTCAAAATTCAAAAATTTAAAATTCAAATTTAAGTGTAAATTCGAAATTCAAAATTTTAAAAAAAATAAAAAAAATTGAAAGTTTAGAAAATGGGTTCTTTAGGATTTTACATGAATTTTAAAATTTGTTTCGTGTAAGTTGGATATAGTATGGAGTGTTAATAGATATAAGAAGTTCAATGAACAGTGCCGAGTACTGTAGATCGCAGGCTGTCGCTCCTTCAAAGTGCGACCACCGCCTGTGTCTCCTGCGCCCGTTTTCTCAGGAAGCTATTGTTCGCCCAAAGTGCGACAGGGTAACTGTCGCGAATTCAAAGTGCGACCAGCGTCTATTTGTGCATAAATTTCAATCCGACATATAATTTTGCATAAACGAATAAATATAAATATAAAAAAAATAAAAATTCATTATAGGTTTGAGAAAAAGTTCATTTTATTACCACCTTTAACTATAGTTAAAGTTGGATTTTGCCTACTCAACTTCGAAATCAGGCGACCGCCCTCCTTGTGCTATCAGTACTGAGCAAAATACCCCTTACCCGAAACCATCCTAATTTTGGATGACGTGGCGTCCTAGTCAGCATGTTTTTTATGAAAATAAATTTCAGAAAATAATATTAGGAAAGTAAAATAAAATACCTACAAAATCAGAAAATATTTAGAATCCAAATATGCAATAAAAATAGTATATTTTTTAGAAGCCAAATCTTTTTCTAAATACTTGATTTATTTAACCAACAAAAGATATTCTAAGGCAATTTTTTCATATAAGTATACACACAAACATTATTTTTATTGCTTATTTGGATTCTACTCACATTTTTCTGGTTCTATATATATATATATATATATATATATATATATATATATATATATATATATATATATATATAGAGAGAGAGAGAGAGAGAGAGAGAGAATGCTAAGCGTACACTGGGTGCGGATCCTCTCCGTGCTCTAGCGTGTTTTCAAAATCCGAGATGCCTAACAATGATCGAGGCAGTTGATCTTATTAGCCTCATTGAAATGTAGCGGTGACCAAGTTTTGTATTTTTTAAATTTATTTACTATTTGTTTTCTATTTTGCTGATTTTAAACATAGGAAACAAATAGTAAATAAATTCAAAAAATATGAAACTTGGTTATCGGTTACATTTCATGAGACGAACAAGATCAACGGTTCGGATCAGTTGTTAGACATCTCAGATTTCGAAACGAGTTGGGAGCACGAGAGATCCGTGTTCTAAGACGCTTAGCATTCCTATATATATATATATATATATATATATATATATATATATATATATATATATATATATATATGAAAATGGAATGGGACTCCATGGAGTCAGCGCTCCATTCCTTGTTGCCGTTGAATTTCATCAAGATTCGTGCAAACAAAGTAATTACATGCATGGCAACACTATCATTTGCCACACAAAGGTGTGAATGCAATAACTACGTCATGAATTGTTTACAAAGAAGGTACGGAGCACAGGCTCCATGGAGTCTGACGGCATGTTCTCCGCTCAACCACTGCGGATCACACCCCCGGTCAGATTTTTAGTCTGCTAGCCAACTCGATCAAGCTCGGTTCGATTTGAGCGTCGGGCACGTGACAAGGAGCGACTTCGCAGATTTACTCGAGTTCGGACCCCTCGCGGGTAATAGTCCTACTCCTGCTGAGCCTTAACTCTTTTCTGATTGTGGTTGAATAGAAATGTGTTTCTGAGGTGCTTGTGAACTGCGTGTGTTCGAACCTATGCTTGTGCAACGTACCCTTCCTCTCTCTCTCTCCTTTTATACAAGCTTTGGGGTGGCGGAGAGCCGAGGGTAGGCGATAAGATTTCAAGATAATCGACACGACACGACATAAGAGACGTAAACGTGTCGCTGCCCACGCAGCATGGGCGCTCGCGATGCCCGCAAGTGGCCTCGACCCGCACGATCCACCGGTGAGTCTGCGGGTGGGGCCCCGCCGCTCCTCTTGGCGGGCGGCCTCCTCAAGCAAACCTTCTCTCTGCTGGTTAATTTTTCGCACACGGTGACAACCGCCGGACACTGCAAGGGTCATCAGAAGCGGTAATCATTTCTTCAGCTGTCTATCCGCGCGTGATGTCGCATTAAATACGCTTCGTCCTTCGCAGCATGGGGAGCCTTCGTCTCGAAGACTCCTTCTGCAACGTTCCTTGCCTCGCGGGCCCCACCTGACGTGTGGGACCCTCGCCTGGTCTCCAGAGGGGCTCGCCACGCACTCCGCCTGGCGCGTGGGGCCTCTTGGCCTCCCGAGGGCTCGCCACGCCACTGGGCCTTGCTCGCCTGGCCGACGCGTGGGGCCTCTTGGCCTTCTCAGGACTCTTTGTACCCCGGTATTTATTACACCGACAGAGTCCTAAGTATTTTTACTATATATATGTATATATATACAATTAACTGTACATTTATTGCATTCACACCTTTAAATGGTAATGTTTTGCATGTATTTAATTTGTGTGCACGAATCTTGATGAAATTCAACGGCAACAAGGAATGGAGCACTGACTCCATGGAGTCCCATTCCGTTTTCATATATATATATAGAGGAATGCTAGCGTGCACCCCAGAGCACGGATCTCTCCGTGCTCCCAACTCGTTTTCGAAATCTGAGATATCTAACAACTGATCCGAACCATTGATCTTGTTCGTCTCACTGAAATGTAGCCAGTAACCAAGTTTCGTATTTTTTTGAATTTATTTACTATTTGTTTCCTATTTTTAAAAATCAGCTTTTTTGGACGCACCACAACTAATTGGAAGGCTGATTTTTGAAAATTAGAAACAAATAGTAAATAAATTCAAAAAATAATAAACTTGGGTATCGGCTACATTTCAATGAGATTAACAAGATCAACGGTTCGGATCAATTGAAAGATCTCGGATTTAAAACGAGTTGAGCATCGAGAGATCCGTTTGGATTGGGTGCACGCTTAGATTCTATATATATATATATATATATATATATATATATATATATATATATATATATATATATATATATATATATATATATATATATATTTATTTATAATTTATTTTCATGAAAACCATGTTGACCAGGATGGCACGTCATCCAAAATCATGATGGATTCAATGCAGGGGATTTTGTTCGAGTTGAGAGAACAAAACTGAGCTTTTTCAATCGTTAAAGGAGGTGAAATGGACCTTTTCCGTATGGATGTCATCCTATGCGTTTGTGATATATGGATCTTGGACATAAGACTTTAAGATCTTTGAGAAACATCTTCCAAAAGTTGAAGCAGTTTAGTTCGGTTGTCAATGCAAAAGCCGGTTGTTAAATTCGTACTAATTTTATATTCCTAGTCCATGTATACGTACGTCCAAATTATGTGTGGTTTCAATTGGGCATTACATACATTACAAGTGGAGTACTAAACAATCAAAAGGGTACCCAGTAGCGATTGACAGCATAAATTAAGAAAGCTAGCCCTCCATCCATCAATTAATCGATCTTATCCGGAGTGATGAGAGATATATAACAGTCTGGTTCAATTCGATCAAGACTTGGGTCAGCTTAAGTACGTAGCTGTCAGCACGCTAACTTCATCGAGGTTTTTAAAGCTGCGGCCTTTAACCGTCAAGTGTGATCTTTCCCTTCTTTTGCAACTGCAGGGGTCAAGCTCAACTGCCGACTGTGCTGTCTTTTTATCTGACAGGGTTCCCGTGCCTTCCCCGACGTGCCGGCTGAGGTCTCCTATCAGCATGACGACCGTCTGTTTTCTTGATTAAAAATCTATGATTTCAATATTAATTTCAATCCATTGATGCATCCATCCATTGATTCATATATATGCATACTGCTGAAAAAAAAAATGTACGTACGCGTCGAGGTCGTTGTCTATGTGGACTGGGCTGTGTGCAACAGTGCAAGTGGCACGTACTGGCACATGATATGCTGCAGCATGCAGTATGGCACCGGTTTCCCGCGCAATGTACGCGTGATACTGATATCCGCCGCGCGCGCATGCATGGCATGGCATGGCATGCATGCATGCACGCGTCAGTCTCCACGTATGTGCGAGCATACGATATCAGTCAGTGTGATCATTTTCATTGGGACGCATTGCCGGCCATGAGGTCACTCGAACCTAACTTCTCCGACGTACGGGTACGTCTCATCTGCTCATTCAGAGTGCACGTCCATCTCTGATATTTCTAGCTAGCTGAAGGAACGAAATGTTCAACGGAGTGTACGTATGGTGTGAAAAAATTAGAGGGTGTGATAAATAGTATTATACATACATGATGAGATTATATAGGATGAGGTTATAGAAGGGTTTCTGAGATGGTCAGTATTGGATTAGTTTCGCCATTTTCTAGCTTATAACATGTATATATATATATATATATATATATATATATATATATATATATATATATATATATATATATATATATATATATATATATATATACGGGGCATCGATCAGTGCATCTTAATTTATACTTAACAGGAGTATATACATGCCACTTTAAATAAAATTAATGCTACGTACATAGCTGCTTTGGCAATGGCGTCGTTTTCAATCCCAAAATGAAATATTTGAATATTGGTTACGATTAATTGCTATGTACTCTATAAGACCCAATAAAAGATAGGAGCATTCATGCAATACTTTTCAAGACTGTTTTGTATCAATTACATTTGAATATCAAGGATATAAAGAGTTAAAATTCTAAAACTTTAACTCTCTACTCACCCACAAGGGCATGTACAATTAATGGTGCACGTTAGTCGTTACTTTGTCTAAATCTAATGTGAGATCACATAGAGGAGAGAATAATAAATAATTGAGTCGTCTCCTGTGTTGTAGTCGATTGTAGCACAAAAATAAAAAATTATTAAAGTTAAGTATAATTATGTTGTCTATTATAAATACAAATATATAGATGACCCAAAATACAAGCGGTCTACGGATGGTGTATGCAAGTGTTATTAACAGTTTTTGCCTATACGTTGTGCATATGCCCTAAATGAACCACTTTTAATCCTTGATAGAAAGGAAGGACTTTTGTTTTACTCCGTCCATTCTGAAATAACATTCGTTTTGGACATTGACACGGTCTTCGAAATATAACTTTGATCATCAATTACCATTGCAATTTATCTATAAAATTGGCAAAAAATTGATATTATGGAAATGTTTTCGAGATGAATTTATATGCATGGTTTTCATGTGCCCAATCTAAATAGTTCAAACGATTTTTGTGGATTGAGTTTTGAAATTTTGATTTATAATAAGTCTAAAACGATTGTTATTTCAGAATAAAGGAAGTAATCGGTTATTGTTATATCCATAACAATGTATCTAAGAATAAAAGGGACGAGCATACATAATCAATGTTAGACTACAAAGCACGAACAGGCCGCCTCCTGCTGCACCCACGTCGCCCTCTCGCCTGCGCGCCTGCCCTTCCATCGCCACATCGCCCGGCAGCCTCTGGCCATCCGATCGCTTCCTCCAGCAACATCCCACCGTACATACGAAATTAATCTTTAAAAACAAAAAAAACGGTGAGCCACATGCCAGCGTGGGTGAATCGGCGAGTTGGTTGCCTGGCGCTGCCTTCACTCCGCAGCCCACAGTTCGATCCCTACTCCTGCCGTGGCGTCCGATTTTTTCCCGTTGCGCGCAGCGTTTCGCTTACCCGCGCTGCGTGTGGCCTCCAATTTTTTCCCGCGCGGCGCGCCCCATCGTGTGGCCTCCGATTTTTTTCCCGCGCCGCAACGTTTGGCTGGTTTACCGACGGTGCGCTGCCTTCGCTAGTTAATAGTATGATACTTGGAAGACGAAGGAAAAATAAAGAGGAGGGATTTTTTTTCCACATGTCTTGTGAGGAGACAAATCAAAGGTGCTAATCAGCAACAATGTTTTAGTTGCCTTACCAGCCAATGGAGAGTGTCGGGCTTGTACTGTCGTAGAGAAGGTATTGTTTTGCCATGGACTAGCACTGTTGAAAGAGAGTGACGGATATATGATTGACGCTGGTTTACTATAGTGTTAAAGTGGTTAATTCCAGATACTAACAAGATAATTTGTCTCTTTCAGAAAAGAATAATTCTGATAACATGATCACAATAGGATAACGGAGCATCAAATCAACGGTTGTTTTTCTTTCTTCCTTTTCTTTTTTGGCCAAAATCTGACATCCATTATTTCTTTTGATGCGTTAGGAAGCAATAAAGATTACACAGATGATTAGTCGTGGCTAAACGATGGAATAACATTTGGCTTGAGCTGGCTTTTTAAAGTTGACTTAAGAAAAGGATAATCGCCATATGGCGTTGCGTGCTGAACCTCACTTTGATTCCCAGTTTTGTTTCATTAAACCAAAAAATCAGATCTCTAAAAAAAGAAAAATCTAAAAAAACATTTTTAAGATCTTAAAAAAACCATAAAAGTTTAAAAATTACAAAATTGGTCTATAAAAACAATAAACTTTGACGAACAAAATGAAATAAAATCAAACTGCAAATGAAATTGACTGAATTTAGTGGCTGCCTCGAACGAACACGAACATTTACAGGACGTACGCTAGGTGTGAACGAAAAATATCTGCATGGACGGACGATTCACATGAGGACACGAGATAGATCGAGTCTGAACTGAATTGATCAGGGACGTGTCATCGATGCTGTTCTATGCTATAGCTGGAGGGAAATCCCTTTTGGCTTTGGTCTCTGCGTAAGAATCATGCAGATCTTGTCAAAGCCATAGCTGGACGTCGTGGCCATTTTACACATACCCACACACTCCAAGATGTCCAAGTCCCAACCTGTCGCCGTTTTGCTTCGTAGGAAAGAGAGGGGACGAAACAAAAAATGACAAAGAACTCGCAGACTTCACTTTCTCTTGTGTATCATACTACCGCCCTGCAGCCAGATGCTCTCCAATTTTTCACCGGTTATGGTCTGAAAAAAGACAGAGAAAAAAAAATTGAAGGCTTTAGGTTTTGTTTTTTTAAGCTGATCTGAACTGCTGAACAGCTGAAATTATTGAACTTCGAGAGTTTCTTCAGGTAATCTCAAGATTCGGATCCATTTCGTTTGACCTGATTTTTTAAGCGTTATGACCCACCTTCAAAATAGCAAAAAAGGACTTAAAAACTCAAAACATGTCTTTTAAAAAACGTAGATAAGTAGTTAAGCTGTTTAGCCGTTAAACTGTTAAGCTGAAAAGAACAGTGCCTTAGCACGTAGGGCTTTTTTTACCGCTATTTCACCACCGACATGTTGGGCTATATGTGTCGATTACAATAGTTGAGAGTGGTGAAATGGCAAGGCTCATTGTTAACAGTAGAGATGCCAAAATTCCTTGTGCCATCCAACTTAATTTTTTTAAGAAAACAACCAATTTTCGCTTGGGCATCTTTCGTGTTTTCCATAGGTGTCATGTCATGAACAAAAATGTTGTTCTGTGCAAAAAATCTCACACGAATGTAGCTTTTGTGCTCCTATATGGAGTTCTCGTCTCTTATGATCTTTTGCATAGCCCCGTAAAAGGTTTTTTTTAAAAAAAAACTATTAAGTCCTCATCTTCTTCCTCCTCTCTTTATCTCTCCACATCTCCTCCACCCCCACTGAGCCACCTTGCCCTGGAGGTCGTGCCGTAGGCGACACTTGCTCCTCGACATACGACAACGCCAGCACCCTAGGGCAACAGCATCGAGCCACACTGTGCCAAGCTCTGCGAAGGCATGCAAGCTGGCACATATATTATTACGCGGTATAGGCTTTATAGCATAGAAAAAAACTGTGCAATTTGCAAAGAATGGACCATTCAGTACCCCTAGCCTTGGGCCTCTCAAGTCGTCTGTTCTTCCACCATTCACATCCGAAAACGAGAGCTTGGTCATGCTAGCTCCATGGGTAGACCAGATCAAACGTCGGGCTGGGCCGGGTTTGAAAAATCTCGGTCCCGTGGGACCAGGCCTGAGCCCCGGTGAGTCGGGCTCGAAAATTAGGCCCGAGCCCGGCCCAGCCACGGCTCAAATCATGGAAAACTCGAGCCTGGGTCCAGCTCGGGCCGACGATCAGGCTCCAAATTGAGACCCGAGTCCAGCCTGATGCACCGATCGGGCTGGGCTTCCCGTAATCAGGTCTATCCATGGGTATTGCCGCACTTTTTTCGAAGCCCACTCCCGCTCCCATGCAACCCATATTTGTTTGATTCATTATCTGCGACGGCGGATTAGAACGATAAAATGGCGCGTCCCATTGTTAAAAGTGGAGATGCTAAAATAAAATACCCGTTCTGATACCTGTGCCTCTGGTCTTCATACCGGTGGGTTGTGCCTCTGGTCTTCAGGGTACTGAGTAGTACCTCATTTTTTCGTTGAAAAAAGACACATACTCCTCTCTGATTCTGTCTCTCATCTAGTAGTACATTATTGCGCAGTACAGCACAAGAAAATCACTGTAATTTGTACACGATCGAGCAAGTAACCAGTACCCCCTAGCCTCGGGCTTCTCTCAGGTCGTCCGTCCTTTCGCCGTCCACATCCCAAAACGAGGGCATGGCGATGGCAGCTCCTCCGGTACCGCCGCACTATTTCCAGTAAAGAACCCCACTCGCACTCCCTCCCCTGCAACCCCCGCGTTCTCTCCTCTCCCAACTCCCAAGAACTCGTTGCTCCCCTCCCCTACCCTTTTCGCTCCCATCTTCTCCTCCTCTGCCCCTTCTTGATTCTTTCGCTGCATGACGTCTTGCTGGCTTGCATGGGGATGATTCTTGCCGTGGTGTGTTGAAAAGGGGGCCGAGGAGTGGAGCCCGGAGCAGGAGATGGGTTCTTGCGCCTCGGTTCACAAGGACTCCGTCCCCGGGTTCCCCAAGAAGCTGCTCCTTGCGTCGCCACCCACGGTGAAGGCCGTGGGCGGCAAGGGTGGCGGCGGCGGCGCTCCGGTTGGCGGTGGCTTCGTTGTTGATCTCAAGGGCAAGCTCGAGGGGGAGCAGCGGCAGGCAGGGTTGGGCCCCAAGAGCTCTGATTCTGGTATGATTGTTGATCTTTGCTTTCTGTGGTCTTTTTCTATAGTCAGGTGAAGATGTTAATTTGATTGATTAGTTAGTAGCTAGTGAAGTTTATCTTTCATGGCGAAGAAGAAGACTGGCCAGTCGGTTCTTCCTGTGGAAAGGGGCCTTTTGAGTTTATTTATTGATTTGTTGTTGTATTCTGGATTTAAGAATTTGAAAGCGAAGTGTGTTTTTATGGAGTACTAGTAATCGCTTCTCGAGGTCGTACATGTTGCTTGTTTCATTAGTCATCGACGATCTTAGCAGAGAGCAATCTTTGTCAGTAAATACTGGTGTTGGATTCAGTGAGCATCCGAAATTTTCATCTTTTTATTTGCAATCCCATGCTTACTATTGGAAAGGCTGTTATATGATCCCCTGTTCATAAAGGTCAGCACTTGTCCAAATCAGTGAATTAGGATGTATCGTGTATGTTATTGTAAGGACTGTATCTTATTGCTTTGTTACTTCTGTAACTAGTTCCTTAGGACAAAGGCCGTTCGTCCTTATTGTAAGGTTGCTGATAAAGTTCTAAATTAATTTACGGCTTTGCTATTTTGCAGGCGCCTGCGGTTTAGCAAAACGCGCAGGCGTCTGCCGTTTATCAACAGTGCTACGTCAAATGCAGGCGCACGGACAAGAATCCATGCTGCTAGTTAGTAGTTGTATAGATTCATTTTTTTCCTTTTAGATTTCTCTTTTTTGTATCTATTTTATCCGGAGTCCAAATTGCGTAGAAAAAATTTCATAATTCTTCTAAAATCCTAATCAACCCATTTTAAATATTTTTCTGTTTTTTGTTTTTTGATTTTTTTGCTATTTTTTATTTAATTAGCTCTCAATTAGTGAAAATTCCACTAAATTTCTACTGTTTTTCCACATTTTCATTTATTGGAAAAAATGGTTTGCGATAGGACTTTTTTTCTACTGTTTTTCCACATTTGTATTTATGGAAGAAACGCTTCGCGATAGTGGAATTTTTTACGAAAAAATTCCACTTTTTTCTACTGTTTTTCCACATTTGTATTTTATGGTAGAAATGTTTCGCGATAGTGGAATTTTTTGTGTGAGGTCGATATTTGCATAGATATATTTTGTTTTATGTTTATTATAAATTTATTTTTGTTTTCTATTTATTGTAGATTTATTTTTGTTTTCTATTTATTATAGATTTAATTTTGTTTCTATTTATTTTAGATTTATTTTCTTTTTTGCATCAAATATTTGCATGGTTGTGCTGCGTGGCTTATTTGCTGCAGGCGCCTGCACAATCGGCTGGGTGCAGGCGCCTGTTAGCTAGCACGTCACATTAATTTATGGTTTTCATCTTTGTATATGTCCTGTTGCCACACATCAGGTGTTTGTTTCATAGTCAGTTGAATTATCGATCATGGAATATGCATGGGAGTTTGTTGTTCAGTTTATTCTGGTGCACATCTTTTAGCTGTCAGCTGAATTTGCTGTTTTCATTGATGCTTAAATATTTATACTATATCATATAAATGTGATCAGTTTTCTGCCGTTTGGAACACATGTTTCTTTAATCTTAATTTGTAGTTTTTTATGAAGAGTTAAGCTTACATTAAGGTAATTTGCAGGCAGCAAAGATGAAATGTTCTTTGACTCCAGAGCATGGCTGGATTCAGACTGCGAGGATGACTTTTACAGTGTGAACGGAGGTAATCAAATAGTTAAGCATGGTGCGATTATTTTGGCCCTTGATAATAACATTACTGTAGTACCAGTGATTTGGCTTATGCTCCTTCCTTTTATTAGTTTGTTCTATTAATATTTCAGTAATCAGTAGTATGAGTCTGCTTGTTCCATCTGCTAACTCCAATCTGCATGTGCGCTGATTGAGTTGGCGATCATACAGCTCTTATCTGTCTCTAGATCCAACGGGCTTAATTTAGCCTTTAATTGCTTTCTGAGACAAAAGGTTGTCGCATTTATTTGTGTCTTTTGGCAACATCATGCTTCTTGGCATCTTATATTAATGAGCTGCATTGGACCCACCTTTAGCTTCAGTTGCCTATTTCCATGTGGTCCTTACTTTTTCTAACTCATCCAAAACCCTTGAAAGTTAGAGTTTAGTTTGGCCTTTCGTGTTGATTTTTTTATAGATTTTTTTGTGACATTATCAGCAATTCAATGGTGAATAAACAAGATTTTCTATGATTCTATTTCTATCAGACCATCTGATTTATTTCATCCGTGCATGGGTGTGCATGATTGTAAGATATGCTTTATGTACAGATTTCACTCCATCTCGCGGCAGCACTCCAAACTATCAACCCAGAATTCAAACGGTGATGAGCAACGCCTTTTTGCCTGATAATGTACATAACTCCAAATCATCAGAGCCTTCTCCAACTGGACGGAGAAAACTAGCCGAACTACTGCAGGAGGCGATGCAAAGTGGCTTCGAAGGAAACACCACCGATGCCATCGGAGAAACAGATACCAGCAAGAACGAGAAGCAGCAGTTGCAATCTGTCGCTGCAGCTAATGGCAAGCCAGTGTCCGAATCCAGCTCCACTTGCAGCACCGATCCGATGCCGACCATAGAAGGCAAGAGTCGGAAAGAGAAGGCCTGGTACACTGGGCACTGTTGCTTCCCGAGCTTTGTTCATAGCCTAACCTTAGAAGAGAGGAGGCACAAGATGAGCCCTGGACCTTGTGCTGTTTAACATCGCTGCTCCAGTTCTCCCTCTCGAAGCTGTATCTACAATACAACCTGATCCGGTTGCTATAAAAGAGGCAAGTGTTGAGAGTACTATATCCTTGTAATAATAATCAAGCGAGTAGTTACTCAGAGGATTTCATGAGCTGTATCCGTGTGAATCAATTGCAAGTAGCTGTAATCAAGCTCAAGAAATGCTCCAGTTTGTGCATATATTAATGAATCTTCACGGATCTATTGTCTTCAGTTGCCAGCAGTTTAGTCAGAATGGGTGCATGTGGCATGCTGTATGCCATGCCTTGTCTCAATGGTTGGCAATGAGAGTGATTGGCGAATTGTGGCGACCTGCTTGTGACACCTTGATTGACGCCGGACAAATGGATTGCTCTATCCGGTACCAATTGTCCAATACTTTTCCCTTGGACAAGTCTGCGTGGCTTATGGCATAAACTAAGCAGAGCTCGTGATTTGGCATATGTGCCATACATCGAGCCGGATTCGTGGTTTGGCATTTGCTTGATGGCATCAACGTGTTTTTTTTTGTGTGCTTTGACCGAGTTGAGGACAGGGACATGCCAACTGCCCACTATGTGGAATATTGCACAATGGTATTCGTCATTTCCATTCTTTATTAGTAATAATTACCTATGGATTAAGCCGTGCAATGGGGGCAGGTGCATTTCTCCTTTATCAAGTTCCAAGCATGACCAGAAAGTACATGAATTCTAATCAGCAGCACACTAAAATCCAATGGGATCATTTTACGGGTTCAAATGAGTAATGGACCAAACAAGGATTTTTAGTAGCAAGCAAATTGGGCAGCCCATACATCCAAAGAACCAGTATACAGAAACATCCAACACTAAAGTATTAAACCCTCCACAAGCACCGCGACACACGTTGACAAGGGGGTGTCTATTCTCGTTAGGCCCCATTGAAGATTACTCAATCAGATTTGACATGAGGCACATGATGCTATCAAGATTAAGATATACTGGATCAAGTGGCGACATGAGATAACACAATGCAGAATTACCAGCTGGAAGGTACCTTCGAAAATACAGTATTCAAGGTTTACAACTAAGTATGGTAATGGTACAGCCGGGAGAGGTCGGTCCAACCGCTTGTCCCTGACACAGAAACATGTTGACAGCATTATGAAGATCACTTGATCCTTTTCCGGATAATTTTATTGCAATATGCATCCTTTTTCCTGCAGCGCTACCCCCATCCCCCTCATCCCACCCCCATGGCCCCACATGATTAACATTTTAACCTCCGTGCCTCTGGTCTTCATACCTGTGGGTTGTGGCTGCAACCATTACAATAGCTGGACTACCAAAGCGAGGAAGACATGAGAAATGATCGGATCCGTTGAAGGAGCTCTGCCTTCACAGAATCAGGCACCATTGCTATCCCAGAGAAGAAAAATGAGAACACCATAGCAAGAACAAAAACGAACAAAAGATTAGTAACAATCCTCCACTTGGTAAAATAAACAGCACATCAACGCACAACAGTCTAGGGCTGCAACAAGCATTGGATGAGAGACGAGAGAGTGTAGAACTTCATGGAGAGTCAATTTGTTTGCTCTAACTTCTAAGTCCAGCTATAGATTACAAGCAATAAAACATACATGGAAATATGGATAAATGCATGCCAAGACTACAATAATTTATAAAAATCCTTCCAAACTGTATGTGTTGTGCACTGGAATTATATAGCATTACACAAATGAAAATTGCAGACCTCTCCCTTTTGGAGTCATAGCATGAATAAGATCATCCACTGTCACATTATTTCTTCCTTTCTTCCTTACATAAGCCCTACACAAATAAAATGAGAGCTGTTAACAACAACGAAGGGAAACGGAAAGATAGTCAGGCAATGGCATCTCAGTTCCAAACAAACAGAACGTGTAATATAGCACAAATTTCAAAATGTTATAATGTAAGGCACCAAACATGCTGATGAAAAGTTACTAGGTTGTCACAAAGGCTTGGGGCTTTGAGGATTTCAGAATTAGACCTGGAGAGTTTTAAAACTACAAGGTAGAATCTGACTACAAGTACATCATGTTCCCACTATCTAAAGAAACCTCAGTGAAGAGTTGAGAGCACTTTATCATGCCCGGTGAGTGCAAATAGCATGGCTAGAAACTCACATGCTGATTGGGTTACTCAAATCTCTAGAACTTTTGCAGAAAAGACAAACCAAAAAATGTAATTAAATGCAAAAGTTACATTCATATAAACTGCAGTAACCACCTAATAAAGCCATCCACTTACGGTAACTATCTAGTAAAACATGTAATCAGAAAGTGACGAGCCTACCGTAAGTTTCTTTTGTGAGAAACGAAAAAACCTTGATGCTTCAAATGCAACTTAATTAAATCATGGTTCCCCTAGGCGCTAGGTGGTGGCCTCCCACCCCACCTATGGCCTAGGCGATAATCTAGGCGGCTAGCCCACATTGGCAGTCATAAATAGCGACTAGGCGGTTCCAAGATGACAAAATAATATGGCATTTATCCGCATTTTAAATATGACATACAAATGCAATTCTCTGTTATAGAATATCAATATAATCAAAATAGTCACACAGTATTGTTGAAGCCATTGTCAGTGTGCAAATTAGTTTCACCGCCTAGGAGGCGCCTAGCGCCTCAGATAGCCTTGATTAAATTGAAACTGTACTTGAAAATTAAAAACAACTACCTTGTTTCTCTAGTTGTCATTGACACACTTTCTCATGCTATGATACCATGATTGATTATATTGAAGTTCAATGGACGAGGAGCCAAACCTGCAGAGAGCCTTCATCTCATCTCTCCAGCCGCACTCGACAAGCCGCTCCTGGAGGAGCTCCACCAGCTTCTCTTTCTCCCCACTCTCGACCAACTTCAGAAACCAAAACCCACCTCACAGTTTTTTAATGTTACCACACTCAAACGACAACACACACAAACAAAAACACCATAAATAAGGCAGTGTATCCTGTTTTGATTATCTCAACCCTCAATAACCCTTCCTACCAAACCCTAATCCAATCTACTCAAAATTATTTTTTATTGGATATTCAAGATTATTTACTTGGAATACTAATCCCGATTCCTGCAACCGCCAATCCACGGTTTTCTTCTCGATTTCTCGCCAAGAGATGGGAGCGGGCAGTACCTTTATATTGATGGTTTCTACAAGAGAAGCCTCCTTCTGCCCCTCCTCCTCCTGATTCGGAGTGGGCGGCCGGTTAATCGACGCTCTCCTGCAAAACCTCATCAGCTACCTCATCAAAACCGAGTTTTTTTTTCAAGAACACAAGAGGAAGAGCAAAATTTCGACTGATAATAGCTCCGATTTGATTCATCGGCAGAACAAAGTGGAGACTGAGCACAAGGATGCGCGTATGAACAGCAGAGGGTCGATCCTAGGTTGCTTACATGCTTCGATTTTGGAATCAGTTCCTTGTGCGTCGTCTCGTGGTCGCGGTGTTCAGGCGTTCAGCTCTTTCTCTCTCCTCCACTTCGTATATACTTACTCCCTACTTGCTGCCTCTGCTTCCGATCCAACAGGCGTCTCTTCTTTCTGCCTCTTCTCACTTGAGATGGTAGAGAAGAGCCGGAGAGACAGGCTGGCGACGGGAAGGCGGGGCGGCGGCCGGCGGGAGGCGACCCTAGCCGACCACGAGATGTGAGGCTCCGTTGGGGAATCGGGGGAACGAGGACAGAAGAGAGGACCTAACCAGGGGAGAGTTGCCAAAATACCACTCTCTAAAAGTGATTTTGTCAAAATACCACTCTACCCCATTATCATAGACACAGATGGTCCCTCATATCATTGTGATATGAGTGACATTTTAACGAAGACACCACATGGGGAATGGTATTTTGACAATTTTTTTCCCTAACTAGGGTTGCCGGGCTGAGGGCACGACGATAGTCGGGTTTTTAATATTTTATATTGTTAACTTTTTTAAATAAATACTACCTCCGTTTTTTTGTTTGACGCATTTGATTTTTAAGCATGTCTTTGACCATTCGTCTTATTTAAAAAGTTAGTGCAAACATGCAAACAAATAAGTCATGTTGAAAGCATATTTATTGATAAAACAAATCACAACAAAATAAATGATGTTTACATAATTTTTTTAAATAAAACGAATGGTCAAAGATGTATCCAAAAGTCAAAAGCATCAAATAAAAAAGAACGGAGAGAGTAAGGCCTTGTTCTTTTCAGCGTATCGTGCCGTTGCGTATTACTGTAGCAAATTTTGTTATTTTTATATAGCCTACATGTTGTGATAATTCATAATGATTTTTTCGTGGCCGTAGTACTTTCAAATATTCTAAAACTATTTTTAAATTATTTTTTTATAATTTTTAGACCTCTTTTCGAGAGCTATCAAATTTGCTACGGTATTACGCCAACGCAACGATACGCTGAAAAGAACAATGCCTAAATAATACTCCCTCCAGCAAAAAAAATCGCCTTTAACTTTTGGACACGACTTTGACTATTCGTATTATTTAAAAAAATATAAATATTATTTATTTTGTTATGATTTGGTTTATTATTAAATGTATTTTAAGTATGACTTATATTTTTACATATTTGAACTAAATTTTTGAATAAGACGAATGGTTAAAGGCGTGTTCAAAAGTCAATGGCGACTTCTTTTTGTGACCGGAAGTAGTAGTTGTTTCATTAAAATTAAATAAATGGATGTTCATCGACATTCCGTCTATATAAATCCCGCCTATTTAGCGGGCAAATGGACGGGCGAGATCATTAGAGTGCTTATCGAGATGAATCCGTATTATGTGCCATATCTAAATAGTTTAAAATATTTGTATAAACAATTTTTTAAATCCTTAACAAGCATATATCTTAGACATGGTGTATTTTGAACCAAATTAGACAAATTCCATACACATTAGTATTATATAGTCGTAAAATTACTCGGCAGCGAATTAAACATTTTAGGACACCTCGACCTTTTGAAATACTTTCTCCGTTTCACTATATTTGTTCATGGTCTTAAGAAAATATGTTTTATAATGTTTGTCCATTATGAATATTGAGAGTGTAGTTATTGTGCTATTTTCATTCTTTGCCTCTAAATTAAATACTTAGTAAGAAGAAAAATTAATTAAAACATGCTTAAATAGAGGTACGATGGTATGTGCATATGTTTTTTTTCTTAACATTATTACTTCTCTGTTCGGTGCGAATAATGTGTTACAGACAAACAATGCTCTCGCTGCTTGTCCGAAAAATATCATCAACAACATCCAAAAGATTCCAAACGCATCGCCCCCCGCCTCTTATCCTCGCACCCCATTCCCATCCCCGCCTCCGTTTCTCCCTCCCCTTCCCGCCTCCGGCGATGCCTCCCCCAGCGGGGCTGCACCCCTGGCCGTCGCCGACCGCCCCGCGCCTGGCCACCGCCATCCAAACGCGTCCTCCTCCTCGCACTCGCGTTCGCCCTGCTCCCCCTGCGCCTCCGCCTCCGCCGCCTCCTCCGCCGCCGCGGCTCGAACCAGCCGCGCCTAAACCAACCGCTTCCACCCCCCTGCCACCCGCCGCCACCTCCACCACCTCCTCCACCTGCCTCGGATGCCTCCACTTCAGCTCGTACGTCTCTCTCTCTCTCTCTCTCTCTCTCTCTCTCTCTCTCTCCATGCGCTCGCTTGCATGTGTGCGTGTGCGTGATCTGAGTTTGTCTTCTGCCCTACTCTTCGCAGGTGTTCAGGGTGCGCGCACGAGTTCGACCTCGACAAGCCGCCGGTGCTTGAGGAGGTGGCGAATTTCTTCAAGGAGCACGGAGTTGGAGATTTCACCTTCAGCAGAGGCAGGCTGGTAGGTATTGCTTCCCGGGATTGCGGTTGTGCCCACATAGCTTGGTGCTATTTGGGTGTTTAGATAGATACCTGGTGACGAAATTTGTTTCGCGGATCACTAGAACTCGATTCTGGCTTGGTATTACTTAATCGGTTTTGCTGCTTCTCAGGCGACTAATTTTTAAATAAGTCTCGATCGATTTTCACGTAGCTAGATGCTACCGTTAGATCTTTTATATGTCCTATAGAGACGTTTGATCAACGGCGTAGGAAATCGACTGAGAGATAAATAACTCTTGGTCGTCTGATGTGAAGCCAATCCTTTAATTAATTAGTTTTTGTGAAGTAACGAACATGGTGTCCCGTTCATTTGCGTGGCTAGATCTCATATTTGATATGAACTCCTTTGTAATCTTGTATTTAAGATGGACTTCTTTTAATTTTCTATTTTATTATTGTAGTTGATATAGGCTCTTTTATCTAAGCCGTTATTTTTTTTTTGAGCAAATGGGCAGGAGCACTGTCATTTCATTAAAAAGGGGAACTGTACACTGTACAAAGGAGAACGGGAAAGAGAGGGGGGAGGGGAGAATTACAAAGGGAGGAGGAAGGGGAGAATTACAAAGGAGACTACTCGTTAGAGGAAGAGAAGCGAAGACGCCCCAAGAGGCGATGTCGAAGCAATCTTCTCCACCACTTGCGGCCGATAGGCTTCTTCTTTGAAAAGACGACGGTTACGCTCCTTCCAAATATTCCAAATCGTATAAATTATGCGACCGTTAAAGACCTTCGTATGCGTTGTGGAAGACCCGCAATGACCAAGCCACCGGTCTTGAAGGCTCGAGGCGGTTGGACAGCCGCAAAAGGTTGGTGGAATAAACGCAAGGTCTCTCCCGCATCGCCAACGAGAAGGGCAATGGACGCAAAGGTGGTCGATCGTCTCGAGACACTGTGGAGCAAAGAACGCAGATTGGGTTGATGCGCCAACCTTTCTTTGCTAGGACGTCGCTGTATGGATCTTGCCATGTCCCAAAGTCCAAGCAAAGAATTTGCATTTGTTTTCCGTGTGAGCTTTCCAGACAGTAGGTGCCAAGCGATTGGGAATACTGCCAAAGAATTGGGCATTATATGCTGCCGAGGAGGAGTAAATTCCGGAAGCCGAGAGGGTCCAAACGATGTCATCGTCTACGCTGGGGTCCAGGACAATTGGGTGAATAAGGTGCCAAAGTCGAATATACTCCCGAAGTTGAGTGATGTTATTAAGGTGCTTCACGGAGTCGATCCACTTGTTGTCCTGAAGCAGAACAGCGACGGTTCGGTTTCTGCCTCTGGCAATGTGGTATAAACTTGGTGCAAGGTGACAAGGGGCCGAGCCATGAAGCCAGCGATCTTGCCAGAAATTGGTTTTGTAACCGTTGCCGATAGTGATTCTCGTGGCTGCACGGAAGAGTGACCTATCGCTTTCATCGCAGGGAGTAGAGGTGCCTACCCAGGGCTTCTCGGGGGACTTCCATTATAATCTAGACCTACAATGATCGATGGTGTATGTCTTTCTTTTTCTCCCCATTCAATGTGGGATTTTCTAGAATTTTAGGGATAACGTGGTGGCTCTGTTTAACTCTACTTTAATATAATAATAGATAGATAGATATATAGGTGCATGGCTTTTGTTCAATATAGAAATCGATTTAATAAACAGAAGTTCACATGTTTTAGGTTTCAGTAAACACGCGGATTATGCAAGATATTTACGTAGTACTGAGTTATTAGGGGCTTTGCTTTGGCACTAAATGTGATGGTGTTTTTAGTGGGAGTGGCGGTGCCGAGCAAAGCTAGCGGTACGTGGAACACCAGAGACCCCGTTGATTGGCTTATACCAGGAAGGGACACATACAGTTATAGATATTCCTGAATGCAGAGGTTAGCTGTCAAAAATATGCTTAACATCATAATAATAGTTATCATGATCATGTTTGCTACTTGGTTGCATTTTACGAATCCTTGTTTGCATTTTCACTTTTTTTCAGCTCATCACCCGAGCATTAATGCTGCTGTTAAGCTTCTAAGGCAAGGCATGCTCCTATTTGTTACTTGCTTCTTGTGGATATTGAAAAATATGTTTTTCAATTCGTAAAGTGAAATCTAATGTATTAGATTTTCTGCCTTTTAGGTATATCTGAGTTGAATATTCAGCCATTTGATGAAGATGCTGGTACTGGTGAACTAAGATACGTGCAGGTAATTGCTTATTTTCTTTTTTAAAATAATGGATAAATATCTAGCCTCTACATCCAAGAATGTACATGGCACACACAACTCCAAACTGACAGACCAAACAATCCCAAAAAGGTTATTACATGACAATCGCTTATTTTCTTAATAGCATGTACATAAGTTTGTATAACTTTTCATCATCCAGTTGGCTTGCTAAGAAATATTGTGACTTAAGACGCCGATGATTTGACCATGGACACTGGAAATGGCCTGGCTTTTGATTCTTCAGTTTAGCAGCTGCTTGGAAATTCAGTAGTTTGGCTAGGATATTGCTACAAGTCTTGTAAGCTGTGGAGTCTTGCATCTTCTGGTGTTCGGTTTTTGGTGGCAAGTGTGATGGTCTGGAGGTTGGTGGTTTGATGTGATCTAAGATACTCTGTAATGTTACCGTTCTAGTTAATGGAAGGGAAATCATGGATACATCTTATAAAAAATTTTATATAAAAATATGAAAGAAAGCTTATCTATTTTACTGGTCTAAGAAGTAAGAACACACAGCGTTATAAATGTTATATGTGAAGGTGTACCTTCTGATCCAAAGGCCAAGTAGAATATAGCCGCCTTCCTTGACTGCCATTCACGATGCAGCGTGGTATCCATCAATGTGTTGCTTTCATCATAAACTCCTTTATGTCAATGTGCCAATAACCCTGACGCATTAAATTTGTTTTACTACATTCTCCAGATGGCTGTGACAACATATAACACATCCATTCCGGTTGCAAAAAGATATGAACAAGGTTTGCTTGATTCCCCATGCGCTCAAAGTTCTACTGCCAGTTCTGTAAGCCCAAAGTGATTAAAATTTGTTATTTTATACCTAGGGAGAGTTCAGGTTTCGCTCGTTTGGAATTCAAGAGATGAGAGCTCTAAAAATTCGGAGAAGTTGAGTTTATTGTCAGAAGTAAGCTGTTCTTGAGATTCTGCAGCACACATAGCTGCTCTTCACCTTTCATGTTTCTTTGGGAGTATTCTACACAAGACATTCTACTTTGCTTTTGTATACTCCACCCTTAAGCTTTGTGATCATACTTTTGATAGTTATTATGGAGAAATGGTGGACCAAGAAGTAGTGTGCATCTGATTCACTCTATATGGGCCAACTTTCAGACATCAACAAGCAATGTAAGATATGCATGTAAATCTTGGTGCATATGAATATGCATATTCTACTCTTGTTGTCTAATTAGTACACATACTGCTCTTGCCATTTTTATTATGGATAGTGTAAATAGCATGCTCTATATGAAGTAGATATAGTGATTATTACAATTCACTCTTAAAACTTACCGCACAATAACAATAAGATTACAGATGCAATGTGGATTGGATAATTCATATGTTACTGGTACAACTTCCCTTCTCTACAGATCCAAGTATCAGGTTTTCAATGATTTCAAAAACTTACCCATTAATTGTGGAACAAGGAAAAGAGTCAAAGACGGAACACCATAGTGGTAAAGTACTTTTTAGGTGCAGCAGTGGATGTCATGAGTTTAAGTTCCATCTCTTACCTTATAAAAGTGTAGTTCTTCCTGCATTTTCTAGTTTTTGTATTAACAATGTATAAGAATGTCAGATATAAGAAGTTTATGCATATAATTGTTAAAGGTGTGCCGAGACCTCTAGGAGGATGCAGGTGTTCAAAATCACTTTCCTGCTGATATAGCAACAAGATGCTAAAGTCAGCATTTATGCATGCTGTAAGGATGTATACCAAATGCACAGTGTGAGCAAATCATGTTAGACTAAATTTGACAAAAACTACGAGGCTTTCTTCATTTTTTGGGGGGTTCTTAGTTCTTACTCTAGAGCTGTTTACTTACAAGACATTGATGCATATAATCATTGATGAAAGATTAGTTCCCCAATATTGACCTATTGGGTGACCAACTCCACATCTCTTCCAAGTACTTCCCTTCAGGATTGACGTATTTTTTCAATAACAACATTTCTATATCTGCAGATAATTTTTGGGCATAAATGGAGACATCTCATTGGAGAGAGGGACATGTGGGAGCGTTTTGGAGGAGTTGATATTTCTCTTGATCCTTGTAACTTTGGACAGGCTAATACTCTGGTCTGTGTCATTAAAACTCTGTTTTTTTTTTTGTAACTTATTCATCCACAGCAGGATTAGACTTTGTACCCAAAAGAAAATCTAGACAATCTATCAACTCAGAGCTAGCGACTAACTTTAGAGCTATTCTGTGCACCACATAATCTTCACTGACTATAGATTTCATTGGACTAAAGTTCCATTGTATATCTTACCTTATGCTAATTTTGTTATACCATCTTTTTCTAACTCAGGTTTATCTTTCTTTGCAGTCTTTTAACTCCTTGTTGCATAGGTTGAACAAATACGTACCATATGGTTCAACAGTTGTTGATTTATACTCTGGTGCTGGTGTTATTGGGTTATCCATGGCCGCTTCTAGGAAATGTAGGTTAGTAAAAAATGCTTGTTAAGCTACCATTGCTGCTTTTAGGTAATGTAGGGCGAGTAGAAAAATGCATGTTAATTGGCACATATTACATTTATGAATGAACTACCGGTCAGGGTGACAGTATCGGGATGCTGAGCCACAGTTACATATTCATTAACTACAACTGAACAATAGCCTGATGCAATATCTTAATACATGCACAATTTAAAATATTTCACCGACATAATAGTTTTTGAGTTAGCATTTTGCTTCCTGATCTGTATACATGTTAGTATCTGTCCTTTTCAGTGTCATACTTCTCTTATTCAGGTATTTCATTAATTCTTATACTTCCAGGTCTGTGAAATGTGTTGAGATCAACAAAATGTCAAAGATGTCATTCGAGAAGTCAGCAAGCCGGCTTCCAACAAACCTCGGCTGCACCATAACTTGGCACAATACTGATGCTTCAGTTGTATGTAATCAAACTTAGTCTTTTACTATGGTTACATCTCATATTTTAAGGATTTATTTGGAACCTGCATCATGGCACCAGGAACCTGTTCACTGGCTTGAAGGGTCAAGTGTGGTTATTGTGGATCCTCCCAGGAAAGGATTACACCCTTCTGTTACCAGTGCTTTACAGAAAGTTGCTCTGTCTGAGCGCAAGGCGTATAAGGCTAAAAGGTATAAATAAGAAGTACCATTCACAGTCTATGTGCTTTGGTGCTTTTATTTCCAGTTATATAAAGAAATTCGTCGACTGAGTTTTCTTAGATTTGTGAAATCCATGTCCAATGTGGTAACTTCATTAATAATGTCATTCAATTTCTAAACACAGTTCACTTACAAAGGTTAAAGACGAGAAGAGACCATGGATCCTGCGAGCAAGGGAGGCAGCTGTTCATGTTGATAGTGCATCAACAGAAGAAAGTAGTGAAACATGGCCAGAAACCCTAATATACATCAGCTGTGGATGGGAAAGTTTTAAGAAGGTAAAAGTTTCTTATATATCATAACGTTCTGGAACTTGATTTGTTTGTGTTATGTGATGATAGATCACCATCAGTTTCCAACTTGTACCTTTCCTACCTTAATTTTATGCTGCTATTAATGTGCAGTTCTATTATTTATAAGTATGTTCTCTGCAGGACTGCAAAAACTTGATATCCAGCCAGGCCTGGAATTTGGAAAATGCACATGCGTTTAACTTCTTCCCTGGCACTGATAGGTACTGATTTGTATTGTTCCAATTTATATGACTACTCAAGAACAAAAGTAACTGACTAACCCTGCTTGCCACCTGCCTTGGGTCATTATACAAACTTGAAACTTGTATAGTTTATGTAAGCTTTACCATGCTCTGTTAGATGTGAAGCATTACTATAGTTTGACATGATTGAAGTGGTACCTCATGTATATTCCAATGTCTTTATTCTGCTGATCAGCATAATTCACTTGATGATGTCATGTACATATTATTAACAACTTTAAAACTATCTGCTAATCTTCTTTGCACTCCTCTGCGCTACTTGATACATTCTTGATTTCTTCTGTACATTAGTTATTTATACAATTGTGATTTGTCATGTGTATGCTAGCTACTTTCTTTGTGTAGTCGATAGATTTGAATCACATTAATTCAATCAAGTTACTAATGCAGCATTGAAGTCCTGGCGATATTCAAACGGGAATCAGAAGCTGTTCAAAAGAAGAAAAAGAAAGCGAAAAAGAAGAGAACCAAGTAGATTACCAGAAGGCTGACCTAACAGATACCTGGAACCTGGAGGTGGTAGCCTGACGTGTTAAAGTGCTAATCAAAGGTTGTTCTTCACCATTGTGATGCAAAAGGAGCATACAAATGTTGCCATAGGTTGCTGCGAGAGATTTTACATCATCAGTCACCAAGCGGCAAGCACCAAGCCAAGGATCTCAAATTAGAGCAAGGTAATTCGAGACGCTTGCTCAGCTTTTTCTTGTTTGTCTGAAACCCTCAAATCATAATGAACCTATATTTCGCAGTACGAAAAAGAACTCCCCTTCCCTCCTATCTCCTTTTTTGAAAGAGATTTATCGAGGATCTTGTTCCGACAGTGATTTTGTAATTCAAATTTTAAGTGTGCAGGTTAGCTTAGATGGAAACTTCAAGCTATCACGTGATTGATTTCGTCGGCTGTTTGATAAGATTTTGGCTGAGCGTATTGGTTCCGCCTTATTGTACGGAAATGTAATGTAGAGGGCACTTGCTTTTGCTCCAGGCGTACTTGTTGTGTACGGTTTGCACACTAGCATTTGCTTAGCTTTGCAGAACACTCGCTGTCGCCGCACTTATTTGCCACACCGTGAAATAACTATTCTAACATTTTTCAAATCCAATCACCCAAAAATGTAGCTGCAGTATCAAGATACCAACCATACTCCTGAACTCCCCGGGTTTGTGTTAAGATTTACTGAAACATATAATTCAGGTAAGAACTTAAAATGCACCTCTTTCAGGTAAGACAATATGGGGGGGCAGGCCTTGATTATCCCCTCTTTCAGGTAAGATAAAGGGGAAACAAGCCTGGACTGTTTCACTAATACCATCAAAGTAACAATGGTATAAGCAAGCATCTCAAGAATTTAACTATTTTGCATCTTCAGACCAACCAATAGCCATGTCAGATTTTGCACGGCAAAACAAGCCGCGTCAAGATACATGCGCCTAGACGCGCCTTACTAAACTATCAGGTTTCCACAGCCTTCCTGGGCTTCAACAAAAATTATACCCCTCACCGATGCCATTTTAAGACGAAATGATTGGGCAACGAGATACTGTACAACGGGTAAACGGCAAAACTCGCACCATGTCATGCTTCATTGCGCACAACAGAAAAAATAATAATATAACTAGAAAAACATATATCTATCGGGTGCCAACGAACTGAATGCAGAATACTGTGGCTGCGTGCCACCAGCACATCTGTTGGTTCATTCACCAATCAGGGTGACGGCCGTGAAAGAGGAAACGGTACTAAAATCCATTTCCACTTGCATTGGGATTGAAAGGCGGCTGCTCCCCGGAGTGGCTTGATTTCCTAGACCTTGTTTGCTTTGGTGTCGAATATGGTGAGCTGCCATCGCCATGGAAAGATGAAGATATCCCATGGACCCGTGGTAGGCCTGTTGCATCAGAGTCCAGGGAATAGCCCCTCACAACTGTCTCCGCATCAAGTGGAATCTCATCCAAAGTCTGGATAATTGTCAAAAGAAACATAAGGCAAGAGAGACAAGTAATGGTCAGATCAAATAATACACACACCGTTGAATGAAGTGTTTAAAAGGAGTGCGGCTGCGAAAACATACTTTGTATGCTTGCTGAAGGACCTTGAGGGTATCTCGTGTCTGCCTCCGTTTTGTAGTTATTTCATTAGGTTCTTTAAGCATGTCCGCAAAAAGCTCCTCTCTACATTGGTTCGAAAATATATAAAGCATTTGGGGAACTATAAGATACAGCAGCAGTAGCAAGCAATTCTGCTTTCACGTGATGAACTTATTCAAATAAGAGTAGAAACTGCTTCTCACCGATAAAGGGTAGTTATAAGAAAATTATGCAGCTCCCTTCTTGTGTGATTAACCTGCATGAGAATCAATTCCTTAATGAACAAAACATGCACAACAACTGAAAAAAGATAGATTTGATCAAAGTCCAATCAAGAGGGAAGGAGCTGGAACAAAGCAAAGACATTTTGATCAAAATCATCTCTATTTTTTTTTTAAAAAAAAAAAAGAGTTTTTGAGCAGTCCAACAATGGAATGCAGACTCATTAGTTGCATTTGAAAGGAGAAAATGCTTGAAAATTAAGAGGATACTATCAACAGTTATTGAGCTTAATAATGTTTGAGAACAATCAGTAGCATTTACCATGCAACTAAGAAAATATCACAAGGATCACACAGAGTAACAGTCACTGTACATACCAAATTGATTATAAGGAGTTCTAACATAATTGGTGTGCAGAAAGAACAAAGATATGGTTATAGTATCCACTCTTAACGATATACAAAAAAGAACCATACCAGGAAATGCATAATTGCTTTTGGCACGAAGTCCTCGACATTCTTCCTAACTATATCGTAATATGACTTCAATAGCAATTTTGTGATTGCTATTTCAAGGGCCTCCTGCTCGGACTGGTTTTCTGAAGGTTTGAGGACTGTAGGTGGCTGTTTAACAATGGTGTTCATCAATCATACCCATTCAAATAATAATTCTGGGAAAATCACATGACAATGATAAGATAGTTTACCTCTCTTAACTGTATCGTAGAGAATGAATGATCCAGATTGGGAGTAGGTACAGTATAAGATTTGTTCACTGAACTGTCTTTTACAGAAGCATGCAGACGATCCTCATTGGAAGTAAATATTGAGCCCCAGAACGATGTGCTTCCACTGCCTACAAATTACCAATTAAATAAAAAATTTGGCTGAGGTAAAATCATATAAAGACTAGAAAATCAATAGGTTGATCTATTGCACTCAAATATATCACAGAATCTATTGCTAAGGATTTGTTACATATGTGGCAGAGCCCTCACCTGATGATCCTGGTCTCTCGGACTCAGTCGCAGAACGCACGCTCTGCTAATGGACCACAAAAGCAAAGGGGATCAACCTCAGAAACAATTCCACCAAATGAATAGCCACCACACTGAGAAAATTGTAATTAATGAGAAAAACCTGGATGTGGTCAGTGACAACTCCGTTCACAACAGCAGTTCTACCCAACAATGCACGCGATTTTTGAGTTTTCTCAGAAGCCTGTAGCTTATCAGCATCTGCTCCATCCTGCCATGTTGTATTGTTAAATACTTGTGCATATTTGCTAACATGTGGACTAAAACAAATTGCAATGAAGGACGTGTCATGTATATGATGAGTGAAGAACTTAATAACATCATCAATTAATATACATAAATATATTATTCAACATGCTATGTCTACAACCCTTCATTCTAAGGTGCAAGTTCTAACATGGGCCTACCGCTACAGTAGCTCAGTCATGATCCCTGCATCTTCCAAATGAAAGTAATATAGCTGATATGACATTGGTATCCATTATGGCGTGGAGCATTACAGGATAATCATGAATTGTGTTCAAAACATTATTGATGAAAAAGTTTCATTTTTAAATGTTACTGGAAAAGCGTCAGTTTAGCTGCTAGTCTGCCATGTACAGATATACCTGTAGGAAACTAAAGCTGTAGATCATGTGTAAATTCTATGTCATTAAGAAATAGAAGCACTGGAAACTTATGAAACAAAGAGTTTATCTGTAGTTCAAAGTAGTTCCACACTTAAGCTGCTTTCAGAACCATTGCGTCATAATCAATCATACATGTAACACGTACATACCCTTCTAACCACCGTTGCTGCCAATCTGGCAGACCTGACTTGCTGTTGTGCTTGTTCCACAGCCTTGCTGCCACCAATGAAATTGGGGTGAGATGTGTTTATGTAATCCGCCTGCACAGTTAATCATTGAGTAAAAAAATTATAACAATGCGTCAAATATCAATGCAAAGTCAGAATAGATCTGGAAATAAAAACTTTGGATAGACTACACCCACAACTATTGAAAACAATTAACATGTTCTCTGAATCATTTCTTAAGTCACGAATTGTGTGTGAATATCACTACAAATAAAAGTTTGGCTCAAATATGGGCAACTAACATGTTTCTAAGCTCCAATGAAGTATAACACTCAGAATCAAATACACCCACAGCAGCTGAAATCAAATAACATGTTCTCTGAATCATTTCATGAGTTATAAATTGCATGTGAATATCACTAACATAAAAGTTTGGATCAAATATGGGCAACTAACATGTTTCTAAACTCCAATGAAGTATAAGGAACACTGAATTAACATCCAAACAGAAAGAAAATGTTTACCTCCATCTCAATAATATGAGCTATCATATCTTGTGCTGGCTTAAGACCATCTCGCAGAAACTTCCCAATTACTTCATCCATGCTCCTCTGGAGTGTAGGAAATTGTTGCAGCTCAATTGCAAGACAGCGATGGCTCATCTACAGCATTGTTAAATGCCAATTACAGTTATTTACTAACCGGGTAAAATAGATGCTTTGGTTGGTTTCCAAAATGTTACAGCTGGACTGGTGAATTAGAAAAAAAAAAAGCCATCTAATATATCTAAACACTTGCATGCAACAACATACCTTGACTAGTTCATCATATATAAAATCTGCACACTGAAGACTCGGATCAAGTAATCTGCTGATCTGCCTGCGGACAAGGACTTCAAATGGTACCTGACAAAATGTTAGCAAAGGAAAAGTTGTCATCTTAGCTGGCCAATTCCTATAAGTTACAAGTCTACAATTGCTCTTTCAAAAGTGTGCACCAAAGGACACAAGTGAATCATACCTCAGGTACAAACAAAGCACTCCTAGGACCGGTTGCGTTCTGTATAGCCATGCGGATGTCTTCATCCGTGACATCCTCACAAGGGTCAACATCCTATGCGAGACAGATTATATAGCGTCATGATTACATGGGTTTGATGAATGTTACAATTAGGATCCTGTAAGACGTCACATTAAGATAAAATACAAACCTCTAGACTTTTAACAAAGATAGATTGAAATATATAATGAATTCTTGCACCACCAGAAAGCTCCACTGTTGATATATCCTCATTTTTCCCTTCCACCATAGAGGAGAAAGCTACAACATACACATTGCTAACATTTACAAATACTGGCAACAAAGTGATAGATGAGCAATAGGAGAAGCTACAGGGTTTTTAAGCATACGTAGTCTCCATAGCAAAGGAGGTGGAGGCCAGGGTTCAGTTATTACCTTCACAGTATTTAGCTAGAATATTTAAAAGCTTAGCACCTTGCGCAGGCTGCAATATGAAAAACAGAGATGGACCATCAAGGCAGAGACGAAAAGAATAACAAAGAGAGATGATATGGTCAGAAGTTATCAGGCACAAAAATAAATAAAGTCACAGGATAACTGGTTACATGTGATTTCTCAAAAGGAATGCCTTTTATCGCTTTGACTAAATAATAATTCAAAACAGACCTTCGACTCGACTGGATCACCATAAAAAGCATGCTCCTTAGCAATTGCTGTCAATTGGGAACTTATGCGTGATTTCAGCCCCGGCAGAACAGTCCTTATATGTTGAACCAAAATCTGAAACCAAATATATTTAAAGTTTATTCTGAAACCAAAATCTGAAAGCATAAGATGAACTATCAGGGACATCCTATCTACACAAATACCTGGTTTAGCTTCTTTGCTAACTGTGGTATCCCACAGTATTCAGCAAGGCCCTGGTATGCCTGAATAGGAGAATATATTTCAGAAACATGTAAACATACAAAGCTTTTTAAAATAGGTGTACTTCACTGCAGCATACCGGCTGAGTACGAAAGAATTTTTCTTCATGGGCCAGAGCATCCCTGATGCTGAGGTCTGAGTTGATATCCTGCATCATTAACAGAAGATTAGATAGGTAAAAGCCATCTTGCAACATCAAAGAAGATGGTCAACACTGCAAGAACAAAGTATCTCCACTACATTCCTATAATTGCTAGCACAAAATTCAGAAAAATGATATTTTGACGGAATGAACTAGGTACGAAGTTCATCTATTTATAGAGCTATACTGTTTGTCAACAGGCAATGACCAATGAGCATTGAGCAGTAATACAAAACTATCTCTCCATCTGAAAGTTCTGGTTAGTATGAACTCACTGATCACAAGAAATACTACTGCACCCTTGAATTATACAAACATGCTTGAAACTAAAGTACCTGCTGGCTGCGGTTTACCACACCAACATAACCAAGTCGTAATGGGATCACCTTTCCCAGCAAAAAATTACGGGCATCAGTGCCTCTGTCCATTATGTCCAGCTGGAAGAAAATATAAGGGCCACTGTCAGAAGTGGGGCAGTATAAATTTGATGTTGCCTTTTCAATTCAAGAACGTAGAAAATTGAAGGAAACGGATCAAACCTTTGTGATAACACCGATTGTTCGAGACCCTATATAAGAGTTAACAATCAGCCTAGCATGATACAAGATCTTAATAGAAATGCCCTACTGAACTACGCATGGTCTTTGAAGGGCGCACGTACCATCAGGGTCAGCTGTTCGAGCCATTTGAAGAGCATCAGAATTTGCCAGATCTGCATTTGCAGGAGAAACAGCCAAGATGATACAAGTCTTGTGCTTGATGTATGACAATATCATAGTCCTTATTCTGGCCTCAATATCACTTGGTTGATCACCAACTGGCACCTTAGTGATTCCAGGCAAATCAACCAAAGTGATGTTTAGAACATTTGGTGAATATATCTTCAAGCGTATCTGCTTATCTGACACACCCTTGTTACCACCAGCTTCCCTGTCAGTTTCTGCCTGCATTGATGTGGAGGAGAGTATCAATGATAGATATTATTGTTATTTTACGAGATGATGAAAAGAAAAAAAACTAAAATCTCTGCATAACAGGCTCCTCTTCTCCTATTCACCACTAAAACCTTAAACAGTTATTTAGAACAACCCCTAAAAACAATAGCAAGGCATCAGCAATAGGATCAGTTCAACCACACAAAAGTAATGAAAACAACCTCGTCATTCAAGCAAGTAGCTAATACCACAATCTTAATACAACTCTAAATAAATCAAAGATATAGCAATCTACATTCTACAGCATGTGCCTTTAAAACAATCATTAAACAGCTACCACAAAAGAACGCAAAATCATCAATGTAAAAAACATCGCACCATTAAATTAAATATGAATATGGTGCCATCTAATCCAGTATCCTATCATTCCAATCCAAAAGAAAGCATCTATCTCCCAATACAAAAACCAGTTAGTGCAGTACCAAATCGTGCTATATAACATATATAACACAAACCAACCTACACAGCTGAACAGTTATCTATGATCCTAGTAGTCGGCCAAAAGGAAATACTATTGCCACTAAACACACGAACACTATCCCCAAACAAACCACATAATCGAATTTATATCGCTATAGATGGAGACCCTACGTTCCAAAGTCTACTCAATTACCGACGGAAACGACAGCTTATGAGGAGGAGGGGGGGACCTGGATCTCCCGGCGGATTTCGCGGAAGTCGTAGAAGCGGCGTCCGGAGAGGTGTAGGAACTCGCCCCACTCGTCGGCCTCGGCGTCGGCGGGTCGATGCGGCTGGTGCACGAGCTGGAGCACGAGGGGGCGGCGCGTGCAGATGTCGGAGCCCCGCGGGAGGAAGTCGCGGCCGACGAGCGCCTCGAGGACGCTGGACTTGCCGCTGCTCTGGCTCCCCACGACCGCGACCTGCGGCAGGTCGATGGTGGAGCTGCTCCCCAGCTGCGAGAATATGTCCTGCAGCTTGTTCACGATCGGGATCACCGACGACCCCACCGCCGCGGCGGCCGCGGCCGCGGCCGCCGCCGGCGACGACGCGGAGGCGTAATGGTCGTCTGCCATGGGTGCGGGAGGGGCTCCGCGTCTGGGGCTAGGGTTTTGGGGGGGGGCGAGGAGCGAGAGGGATCCCTAGATCGGAGTGGTGGGGGATTCCAATCGAGAGGTGTCGAGGGGGACGTTCGAATGCTGGGGAATGGAAGGGAAGGGAAGGGAAGGAGAGGCGGGGGATTTGACCTTTTTGTCCTCCGCCTTCTTGGCTTAGGGAACACGAAGGTGTCTTCTTTTCAGGCATAAACGAACGAGATTCCGATGTCACCAGTCAACCCACCGAACGATCGGTTTTTCTTGACAGAGAAGAATTACATTACAAGAGGAATCTCGTTATCTTTTGGCATAGGGGGTAGTAGTATTTTTCAACGGGTCAAAAATATCCAATGCTACATATACCATATAATTCAAAGGTTTCTTATGATAAGTGTCGAATGGTGATTGATAGAACCTATCTTTAATCTAGGTTATTCGTCCATCCATCAGCGCTCATGTCGCAAACCCATAAGACGATGGTTCAACCTAGATCCATCGGTGATCCAATACAATTCTGTCGGGGATTAGATTATTACCATTCATACTGGCACTTCACGACTACCAATCGAACAGCCTCTACTGCGCCAATTTCCTGAAGGTTCTATCTGTCCCATGTGTGTCTTGCCGAACGACTTCTGGTGGCGAGATGTGTAATGGCCAAGGCTTCTGTTTGAGTCCGACTCGAGCGAGTTCTCTGCTGACTCTGCCAAGGAAGACGTGGTTTCCGGATTGGATTAGAGTCGTGATCCCCAAGATTAGGAGATTACCTTATCAACCGTAGGTTATATTTGGTATGTCTTGAGTTAATTCACGATCTCGTAGTTAGCGGACCGATATTTCTCGGTAGGTCGGTTTGCTCCGATTATATAAGCAGGGCCCTACGGCGTTTAGAGGATCCCGGCATTGAGTTTTACATCTTAGCATCTAGCTTAGATCCTCGGACTTTAGATTTTAGCATACTACTCGCCGAGACTCTTGATCTCGCTTGAATTCCACCTTGTAATTCTCTTTGATATAAAGAAAATTTGGACGTAGGGCTATTATCTCTCCCGAGAGGCTGAACCAGGATAAAACCCATGTCTCCTGTTCGTTCTTTGTTCGTGGTTGTTCGGCGTGTCTCTATCTCTCTTTGAAGAACCTTGGTTGACTTGGGTCAATATCCCAACCGTCGGCAATGGCGCCGTCCGTGGGGACACGCAGATCGAGCATGTCGAACTCCGTCGGCGATCTGTAGATACTTCACGAGGGCTACGACTCGGAAGGACGGGATGTCTCATCCTCGTCGATTCAGATCGATCTGTTCGGTCTCGAACACTTTCGCGATCCGAGCGAGATGTCTTCGCTTATATGGCGTAGATAGCCTCAGATCGCACTCCGTCATTGACGCAGCGACTCACGGAGGCGATGATCTTTACGACGGTTTAGATTTATCGGATTCCAAGGCTATGTCGGTAGATTCTACTGTGAGACACAATGATGACACCGTCTAGCATACCTTCGCATGGCCCCGCGGCATTAACATGGCGATGTAGGAACCTCTGAAGATCATGCACGGGCTGTGGCGGCTAGCGAGGTCGGGCAGATTAACTCTGCTCGGCATCAAGACGAGGCGCCTGGTCGCTTTCGCGAGTAAGACGTCATTCGCCGCAACCTCGGCGATTCCATCAATCGGTCAGGCACGGTTCGCGATCGGTGCAAGCGATCGCGACGCGACCCACCTCGCGTGCCCTCGCCAAGTCTCCGGCGAAGTTTCTCTGTCCGGATTAGTTCCCCGCAGAACCGGACTCGGCAGGCGAACGCGGATGCCTCGGGGTCCCGAACCCCTAGAGCGTAGTCGGGGCGACTTCGCGGCCATGGCCGGTGATTAGATCTACCAACCAGCCGACCTCGCCCGCGATGGGCGTCTTTGTTACTTCTAACCTAGGCGTTTGGTCGAGGCCTAAAGTCTCTAGGAGAAGTCAACAACTCCTCCAGCGGCATGCCCAAACCGCCGGAATGGTTCGGACGATTATGATCGATCGCGTGACCCTCGTCACCGTCGGCGATCCTTGTCCATGAAGCGAGCTACCGTGGTCGCCATCGCTCGCCGAGTCCTCGTAGTCATCGCGACCACGAGGGCAGCGCGCGACGCGATGATCACGGACGGTCCCCTCGTGAGGGAGCGTCGTCGCAACCACGAGGAAGGGCGTGGTGGATTGTCCCGAGAGAGTTCCTCCGGGCGAATCATCCTGTTCAGCAGAGTTCCTCGCGCCGCGGGACCAACGTCTTTTCAAGACTAGGTTCTGCACGGGAAGGTGGCGGTCATATGCTTTGGGTGTAGGGCTTTCTCGACGAGCCGGCCGTCCGTGGCCCTCAAAGTTCAAACCGGTCACATAGAGAGGTACAATGGGACTCGTAACCCGAGGAATTCCTTTCCATCTATGCTACGCCATCATGGCGGCGGGGGTGACGAGCTCGTTATGGCTAATTACCTCCGATTGTCATTGAGGGTCTTTGCTTTCGGACGTGGGTCGTTCAATCGGCAGGAGGTTCCATCACTCATGGAACCAACTTTGTGACGCCTCGATCGCCAATTTTCGTAGCATTACGTGCGTCTGGGCAAGGAGGATGATCTGCACGGATGATCCGGATGAGCGGGAGACCCTCCGCAACTTCGTGAAGCGCTTCATTAAGATCCGCAACACGATCCGAACATCTCGGACGAATCATTGTCCGCGCCTTCAAAAACGAAGTCCGCGACGAAGCGCTCACCCAGATCTCGAGATCAATGAGACTGGACCGCCAACGACTGTTCAAGGCGGTGATCGCTATGCCAACGCGCAGCAGAGCGCGTTGATCTAAGAAGGTGTTTGACAAAGGCGAGGTGTCGCCATGACTGGTGTGGATGAGAAGAAGAAGAGCAAAGTGATAACCACGGTGACAAGAAGTCCCGGAAGAAAAGAATAAAGGTGATGCGAACAATACCGTCGCGGTATGGATCGCACCTCCTCCCAAGGATGGGCGGAAGAAGCCCAACAATAACTATAAGGGCAAAAAGCACCTTTCGGGAGGCGGACAAGGCAAGAAAGGTCCGAGCGACCGATTTTGCAAATTCCACCAACACTACAGGCACGATATCGCCATTTGTAGAACTTGGGCGCAAAGCTCGAAGATTTCTACAACGGCAAGGGCCCAATGCCCACCCTGCCGAACAAGTTGATGCTTGAAAGAAGCGCCAAACCGACGATGGTGATCGGAAGATGATGATGAATATCAAGAGCCGTGAACCATATCGCCGTCATCTTGGCGGCTTCTCGCTTATACCTCTCGCGCAGACCTCAAGGAAGCCGCGGGAGGTCCACAGCGTCGAAAAGGCAAAACCTCGGTCCGAATCGATGAAGTGGACCGAGGTCCCCATCTCCTTCTCTCGGGAGGATTGCCCCATTGAGATGACCAAGCCTCGGCGGCCCCATTGGTGGTCACCCGACCATCAAGAACGCGAGAGTTGGCCGTGTCTTAGTGGACGACGGGGCGCTTTGGACTTGCTTTACGCTAAGGTCTTGGGCGAGATGCGATTCCTCGTTCCAAGTGAAGGAAGTCGCAATGCCCTTCTACGGATCGTTCCGGAGAAGGCATCAAGCCGTTAGGCGAGTTGTCCCGCCTGTCACCTTCTAAGAACCCAAGCAACTTCCGGACGAGTTGATCACTTCGGCGTGGTCGACTTTCCATCCACAGACAACGCAATCTTGGGCGAGCCATCTCTCGGTAAGTTTATGGTCGTGTCCCACCACGCTTACCATTGCGTGAAGATACCGGGTCCTAACGGTGTGATCACGGTCAAGGGCAACTACAAAGTCGCTACGGATTGTGACGCGATCCCTTGCCATGGTCGACCGGCTTCCGCCGCAGCGGTCTCAAGTTCCGCAGACCAAGTCGCAGACGCCTAGTCTCTCCGGTCGGGGAGAAACCAAGGAAGTTTCATTGCCGCTGATGATACTTCCAAGATAGTTCACTTGGGGCCAATCTGGACCCCAAATAGAAAGCGAGCTCATTGCCTTCCTCCGAGCTAATGCAGATGTGTTTGCACGGGAGCCATCGACATGCCCAGAGTCCCAAGGAGGTCATCGAGCACAAACCGGTGTCCGACGGACAAAAGCTGTTCGCCGGAAGCTTCGCTTTTGAATTCAAGCAGGATCATCAAAGATCAGCTTGGCAAATTGCTCGCTGCCGGGTTCATCCGCGAGGTTGATCACACCGAGTGGTTAGCCAACCCTGTCATTGTAAAAAAGAAAGGCGGCAAGTGGAGGATGTGTGTCGATCACACAGATCTGAACGCTGCTTGTCCTAAGGACAACTTCCCGCTGCCTCGTATTGACCAGCTGGTCGATGCGACTGCGGATGCCCAGCTCTTGAGTTTTTTAGATGCTTACTCCGGTTACCACCAAATAAGCATATTTCTCGAGGATGAAGAGAAGACTGCCTTCATCACCCCCTTCGGCACTTTATGCTATACGACCATGTCTTTCGGTCTGCAAGAATCTTTGGTACCACGTTCGGTAGCTTAATGGAGAAGACCTTCCTAGAACAGTGCATGAAAAACACGGAGGTCTATGTCGACGACATAGTTGTAAAGAGCAAGTATGCTCCGGATCATGTAAAAGACCTGGCAGAGACTTTTCGTAATCTCACCAGGCATCAAATAAAATTAAATCCAGAGAAGTGTACCTTTGGTGTTCGATCTGAAATGTTGCTCGGTTATGTTATTGGTTCGCAAGGTATTTCTGCCAATCCTGAAAAAATCGAGGTCATTGAAAATATGCGAGCTCCAACTACCGTAAAGGAAGTCTGAGCCTCATTTGGCGGATGGTTGCTCTAAGGTGTTTATTTCCGTCAAAGGCGAACGCGGTGCCGTTCTTTAAGGCCCTGCGCAAGCACAATGGTTTCGAGTGGACGGAAGAAGCCAATAGATCCTTCCAGGATCTGAAGCGATACCTGTCCAATCCTCCCGTCTTGACTACCCAGCGGCATGGCGGCGGCTCTGCTATACCTAGGTTGCACGCCACAAGCGGTGGCGCGATCTTGGCGGTCGAAAGGAAGGCATCAACGACCAATCTATTACGTGGCGAGGTACTTCACGGATCAAAGGAGCATTACCACGAGGTCCGAAGCTACTCTCGCCTTGCTCATGTCCTCCGGAAGCTTCGCCACTACTTCCAAAGCATCAAATCTGGTCCCGACCACGTTCCCTCGGGAGAAATCCTACGGAACAAGGAATCTAGCGGACGTATAGCTAAGTGGGCAATGGAACTAGCGAGTTTGATCTCGTTATTTGCTACCCGAATCGCTATTAAGTCACGTGTCCTAATCGACTTTGTCATTGAATGGACTTACCGCCCAAATCTCGTGAAGCTCCCGAGCAACCCGATGAACCCTCTTGGACCATGTTTTTCGATGGCTCGCGACTTTGAAAACTCGGGGCTAGTTTTGTTCTCATCTCCTCAAGGAGAGCAACTCGATATTCTATCCAACTACACTTTGCGGCGACTAACAACGCTGCAGAGTACGAGGCCTCCTCGCGGGACTAAGAGCGTGCAAGTCGCTTGGTGTCCAACGACTAAGCGTGAAGGAGATTCACGGTGGTCATCAATCAGTTAACAAGGAGTATCGGTCTGCGATGACTCAATGGCGCGATACTGGTTGAAGTGAGGAAGTTGGGCGGCATTTTCGATTTTTGAAGTGCTCTTCGTGCCGGGAATGACAACTTCTGGCCGACCACCTATCAAGTTTGGATCCTCACGCGAACTCGCTTCCGGCAGGGTGCTCGTCGAGCACCTTTACAAGCCCTCAATCACGTCTCCGGACGAGGCAACAGAGCAGTGGTGCTTGTCTCCGTTATCGGCGCAGTGCGGATCGACAACGCCATTTGTCCGGTACCTTGCGAGATGGGACCGCCCGACGACGGCCGAAGCGTTCCCGCCTTAAGGTGCCGCTCTATACAAGCTTGTGGATGGCACCCTTTACCGTCAAGGTGCTCTGGAAGTTCTCTCCAAGTGCATCTCGCAACAAGAGGGTGTGTTCCTTCTTAGGGACATACACGAGGGTGCTTGTGGCAACCACGCCTCCTTCGTAACTACGGTGATGGCGTTTCGCATGGGCTATTATTGGCCCACCGCGTTACAAGATGCCCGGGACATCGTGACTAAGTGCAAGGCTTGCCAATTTCACGCCCGGAAGGCACATAAGCCCGCCCAAGAGCTCCAAACGATTCCCCCTTCTTAGCCTTTTTCCACGTGGGGTCTGGATCTGCTCGGCCCATTCCCTAAGGGGTACAAGGGCTATACACACCTGCTCGTCGCCATAGACACTTTTACAAAGTGGATCGAGGCAGAGCCTGTGTCGTCTCTTCACGCCAAAACGGTTGTGCACTTTTTCAAAAGCAACGTGGTCACGCGCTTTGGGATTCCCCATAAGCTGATCACGGATAATCTGCATACCGATTCGGCGAGCTATTCCAGAATCTGCGAGCAATTTGGACACCAAAGTCCGCTTCGCTTCGTGGCGCATCCACGAGCAATGGAGCGATCGGCGAGCTAACAGACGAGATAGTCCAGGTATCAAGCGGCGGTGTTATTTGCTCTCGAGAGCACAACAAAGCTGGGTCGACAAAGTTCCTTCCGTCCTCGGGCGATTCGCTTTCTACGGCCACCAAAGCACGGAGAAACTCCTTTCCAAGCGGTCTCACGGTGCGAAGCCATCCCGCCACGAAATAGTACTCGGTTACGCCTCGACGAGCTCGGTCAACTTAGTTGACGACGAGCAAGCGCTCCTCGATCTCGACCTCCTCGAAGGCACACGCGACTGGCACAAGTCGAATGGCGCTACCAAAGAAGATCTTCACGCACGCGCGCCAAATCGGTCCGACCAAGGGTTTTGAAGGCGGGCGACCTGCGTTCTGCGCCGTGTCGAACTTGTTCAATGCCAACAAGTTAACTCCTCATTGGGAGGCCCGTTCACGGTCGTTTCTCTTTTCGCCGCCGGGGCTGTTCGCTGGCTATGGAGGGCGGGAGAGAGTGACCAGCACTTGGAACATCGACCAGCTTCGTAAGTTCTTTGTGTAGGTCTATTCTGTGTTTTCTTAGCCCTGCGCTTTTTGTAAACTTCGCGCCTTAGTTCGTCCAAATCTCTCGGGCACTATGTAAAGTTCAATCCAATAATTAAGTGAATTCTCGCGGCCTCTGCGCTTTTTTCACTTCTTGTCTTTTGAAGACTACCTCTTTCTCTCTGGTAACACTTGATGGCCCGCCTTGCGAACTCTTGGCTCCGCAATCTTAAGGATTGTTCCCTACCGTGTCTGGTTTCGATAAGTTCCTAAACTCGGGGTTGCGTAACACGGCCTTTCCACCTTGCGGCTAAGTTTGCTCTCGTAAGCCCTCATGGCAGAGGCACTTATCGCTTGGCGCGACCACTTGGTAAAGCTCGCTCTCGTAAGCCCCATGGCGGAGGCACTTTCCTTGCTCGGTTACTCTCTGGGCGCCTAACTTACGTCAGCGAAAGCGGACTACGGAACGAATCGAGCAAGGTACGGGTGTCGCTCTTTCTCTCTACGCACGTGCTCGAGTTCGCAAGCTTAGGTTTTCGAGCATCGTCCGTATCGGGGGCTAGGGTGTCGCTCTTTCTCTTGTGCACCTGTTCGGGTTCGCAAACTCGAGTTTAAGCGAGCGATGCACAACGGGGGAGTTAGCGAGCGCTCTACGGTTTTCTTAAACTTTTAGCTGTTGCTTTTCTCTTAGTTTCTGTTCGTCCTTGTCTTTTTGCTGCTCTTTCTTTACAGGGAAAAGGGTAAGTCTTTATTAACAAAATTTACAGGTACAAAAGTCCCTCTCGGGTTACAGCCATACAGCTATCTAGAAGCGAGTTGCTCCTTGAGCTCCTCGATCACTTCCTTGAGACGCAGGACTTCCCCCTGGGCTTTGAACCCCTCTCTGACCTCAGCTCGGAGGCGATCGGCTTCCTCCCATCGCTGCTCTGGCTGCTCAAGTCGCTTTCAGACGGAGAGCCTCGACCTCTTCGGTCTTGGCCCTTGGTGGTCGGTCGAACCTCGCTCAGCCAACTCGGCTGCTCGACGGTCATGAGCTGCTCGTCCAGCTCCTTGACCTTCTTCTCCGCGGTGATTGCCCTCACCGCCATCCTGCGTATCTCCTCGATCTCTCCCTGTGAAGCCCACAGGGTTGAGATTTTTGCTTGAGACCCGCGGAAGTCTGCTCTTCCTTGGCGAGCTGGGCCTTGAGTCTCTTGGCTTCCGCCGCAAGCTGGTCCCATTGTTGGGAAGCGTCGGCAAAGCTGCTCTTGAGCCACTTCGTGCGGCCGGCTTCTCCTCCGCAGATGTTTCGCCTTAATGGCTTTGCTGAAGCTCCTCGGCCTCTCCTAGGAGAGACTCGCAGGAACGCCTCTCTTCGGCCAGTTGGACTTTGAGCCTCTTCACCTTCGCCTTCAGCCGGCTTCGACTTTGGGCTGGTACAGAGGGCCCCGCCTCGGGCTCCCTCGTCCAGAGGTGCTCTCGGAGGGACGCTAGTACGGCGCTCCGCTCGATGGTGACGCCGTCCTCGAGCTCCTCCATGGTGTCCTTCAAGACCTGAGAGAGAAGACTAGTTAGCCGCTTTCGCGGTGAAGCTATCCAACTGAGCTAGACGTGGTCTTGGTGTTTACCTTTCCAAGTCGTTGCTTCAGTCCGCGACGCAGACGGTCCTCGAGGCCATGCGTCACGAAGCCCCGCTCATGCGGGATGAGACGGGTGCGTTGTTCCCGTCGCCGTCTTGTTCGCTCCTTCTTCCGGCTGGAGCGCATTCGCCAGAGCGGGAAGCGGCAGGCGGCGCTTTCATCTCGCGCTCCTCCCCTTCCTCTTCCGCTCAACGTCTTCGGGCAAGACCGGAGCCACTCCGCTTGGTGGCGCCGGTACCTCCACGGGCAGGACGTCCTGCGCGACCTGCTCGGAGGCTTCTTCTTGTTCCCTGGCGACTAGGGTTCCACCCTGCTCGCCGGAGAATCCCCTCGCCTCGGGGTGAGCCGCCCTCGCGACGAAGTGCTGGCAGACCGGTTGCTCGGTCCCACTGGCAACTCCGGGCCGTCGTCTTGGCTCCGCTCTCCGTGGCGCCAGCGCCGCTTTCCTCGCCTCAGCCGCTCCACCGCGCTTTTGAGAGCGTCGAGCTACTCGGCTGGAGCTGGCGGGAGCAGCTCCACACCGCCCGATTTGTCCTTGAGGCGCCGCCACCACCGCGCGGCGATCGCCGTCAGATCTTTCGGCGGCGGCGACCGCTCGGCGCCTCCTCAACGTCGTCTGTGGCGATCTCTTCTTGGGCGGTGATGAAAAGAGATGGTCGTTAAGTCTAACGTGGTCGAAGGTTGAGAGATCTAAAGATCGATTCCTACATACCGCCGTGGAAGGCTTGATCCGATCTTCTTCGCGGAACTTTTCGCCTCTTCCTCGGGGCTCCTTGGCGGCTTCCTCGCCTTGGCCCTTGGGTGTTCGGCGATGAGCTCGGCTCCTGGTGGTGGCGCTCTCTCAGCAGCAGAAGAAGCTTTCCTTGCGGCGACTTCTTCTTCGATCTCCTCGCTTTCGGCGACTGTTGCGGTGATCCATGCGGCGAGGTGAGCTTGCGTGTAACGCCTAAGCCGAGGGCCATGGTCTTACCTCTTCGTCGCTCTGCTTTCGGCGAGGAGGAGGGCTTGGTCTCTTCCTCATTGGGTGACCAGCGCGCCGCTTTATCCGCTTTCGGTATGTCTCCGTCGCGCAGTGGTCTCTTCGACGGTGGCGGGCCGTGTCATGATGAGCTTCAAGCGTCGGCTCAGCCGCCACCTTGGGCTTAGTGGCTATCTTTGCCTTGCCCTTCTTCGCCTTCTCCTTCTCGGACCCGGAGAGCTCCTCCACGATCCCTCCAAGGATCAGCTGGTCCTCCTGCGCGTTTTGAGAAGCGAGCATTGGCATAAGGACCACGGTGCAAGTCTAGCAACACAGATTGGGTATAAGTGATTTACCTCGTCTGTGCGGACGAGCACGTTCCTCGGACAGGTATAGGCTACCTCGCCGGTGACCTCGCCGTCCTTCTTCGCCGCTTCAGCATGGCGTTGACCCGCTCGGTCACCCACGCGTCGGTTGGCTTCTCTGCCCGGACAGATGGAGTCGTTAATTCCTGTTCAGAGGAAATGACCAATGAAGAGGTTGAGTCTTAAAGGCACTTACCCGTGCTCTCCCTTGTGATGTCTTCCCATCCTCTATCTTGTAGAAGGATAGGACCTCCTCCGCCATGGACAGATCCTGTCATTGTGAAGTCTGAATGATCTCCCGCCCGTGAGCGAGGCTCACGAGGAGGCGATCTTCCTTGTCGTACCAATCCTCGGCGGACATCTCGGCCAAGGCATTGGGGTTCCTTCTTGGCGCCTTCCGGTGAAGACGAAGTTCTTGTCGTCGCTCCGCTTGTAGAACCACCTCACCCACCACGCGCCCATCGAGTCGAGTAGCGGTGGCGAGGGTCGGTGCGTCGTCGGCGGTGGCTTGAGCTTGAGGTAGTAGCACCCCAGCTGAAGCGGCGGAGCTGCTCCTCGTCCACTGTAATAGTGGAGGAACATTTCCGGTGGATCGATGCCAGATAGCCCTCGCAGTGTGCGAAGACGGCCATCTGGAGGGCGGAGTTCGGATTGAGGTTCGCCACCTCTAATCCGTGATGTTCAAGAAGGCCTCGGCGAAGTCGCTCTCGAGACCTCAACCCGAGCAGTCGAAGCTGTTGAAGTCGACAAACTCTCCTCGGCGGCTCGGAGTATCCTCCTCTCCGGCGACCTCCACCACCGGTGTCGATGTGGCCCTCCTCCTCCCAGATCCTAAGGTCCTCCTCGGTCAAGCTAGTCTTGGGTGAACTTGGCCATAGCGATTCCCAGTGGGACAGGCGGGGTTGGTGGTGGAGTTTGGGTACTTGATCTTTGGGCGGTTGGAACTAGGGCTTAGAGAGGAAAGGCGTGAGAGCAGTGGTGGCATGGGCGACTTGGGAACTTTATAGTCCGTGTGAGTGGCTCTCAGAACGGTTTTGTCACAAGCGGCTAGTTTTTACCACAATTTGGGTAAAACGGTCGTCTGCTTTTCCTTCTTGCAATGATAGGAAGTTCTGAAGTTGAAATGCTAAGCGGCTATTTTTTCGATGTTGCGTGCTTGAAGGTGAGTGCCCCTTTCGAGCAGATGTTGCTTCTGTTCGACATAACGGATCGCTTCGACCGAAAGCGTGTTTGTTCGGACGAACGCGTCTTGTTCGGTTGAAACTTAACTCGTTCGGTCGATCGTTACATGTCCTCAGAGCGGCGAAATTTCCCTCTTCGTGGTTTGGAGTCTCAAGAGGAAGACCCCACTCTAGTGAGTCCTCCCACTTGCGTCTCGGGGGCTAGGCTGTCGGGGATTAGATTACGCCCATTGCCATGGCACACTCCCCGACGGCCCAATCGAGCGACCTACCAGGCCCGGCTCCTCGAAGGTTCTATCAGCCCATGTGTGTCTTGCGAGCGACTTCTGGTGGCGAGATGTGTAATGGCCAAGGCTTCTGTTTGAGTCCGACTCGAGCGAGTTACTGCGGCCACGAGAAGACGGACGTGGTTTCCGGATTGGATTAGGAGTCGTGATCCCCAAGATTAGGAGATTACCTTATCAACCGTAGGTTATATTTGGCATGTACTAAGTTTGTTACGATCTCGTAGTTAGCCCGGCCCGATATTCCTCGGTAGGTCGGTTTGCTCCGTACTATATAAACAGGGCCCCTACGGCGTTTAGAGGATCCCTGGCATTGAGTTTTACATCTTAGCATCTAGCTTAGATCCACGGACTTTAGATTTTAGCATACTACTCGTCGAGACTCTTGATCTCGCCGAGTTCCACCTTGTAATTCTCTTTGATATAAAGAAAAATTTGGGCGAGGGCTATTATCTCTCCGAGAGGCTGAACGAATAAAACCCCTGCTCTCTGTTCGTTCTTTGTTCGTGGTTGTTCGGCGTGTCTCCTATCTCCTCTTTGAAGAACCTTGGTTGACTTGGGTCAATATCCCAACCGTCGACAAATTCCAACTCTACGATCCGATCCATCCCAACTCACTAATTGCTCCTTTCCCTGCTTCGAACCACTAATGTCCCAAACCCATAAGACGATGATTCAATCTAAATCCAACGGTGATCCAATCCATCTAATCTCACTAATTGCTCCTTTCCCTAGTTCAAACTTCACAACAATTCAACACCCTAGCCATGCAACACCTTTGTTGAATTACTAGCGAGGGCTAGCTCGGCTAGCCAGCCGGACGTGGTGGTCTCCTCGTTGGGTAGATTGCAGTAGGAAACCTTTTATATGTTAAGTTTAGGCGGACAGCTGAATCTTGTTCTACGTGGTCATTTTGGCGGGACCGACGACATGGGTTTTGTGGGTGACGTGGCCTCTCGACGATTCAGGGCGGCCACGGCCTTTACAGGTGACGTGACCTAACCAGCAAGCAGCCTTTGCAGTTTGTAATATAGAACTGTTTTTTATTCCTGTTTTTATTTCATTTTTGAAACTATTTTTCAAAGCATGCATATTTTATGAGCCATTATCATGATATTATGGTTCTATTTAATTAAGCTTTGCCATTTTTCAGGATTTTTTAGCTGGCCACAAAAGTTAGAATAAGAGAAAAGAATGAATCATTTCTTAATTCAACTATTTGTGAATCATATTTTTTTAAAAAAAAAACACATAGCTATTTTTTTGTGGACATCCACATTCAATTATGTTTTTACATGCTTTTAAACTATAGTTATATTTTCAATGTTTATTTTTTTATTTCAGATATTTCTTAATTCATTATATAGAATTTAACATTTCTAGTACTTAAATTCATTTTTAGACCCTCACCGTGAATTTGTTCTTGCATTTTGAATTTTTTAGATTTTTTGGATTTATTTTCCCTGTGGGTAACATGCCGCAACCTAGTTGCGCCACGTGGTGCAACCAGAGAGCTCCATGTGGCATTTTGAAGGTTTTTATTTCTATTAGTCTTGATTCATTTTGTGAATTTAACATTTTTAATACTTAAATTCATTTATGAACCCTTATCATGATTTTTTGGTTGCATTTTTTTTATATTTTTTTTTGGATTTTCCCTAGGGGTGATGCGGCACCATGTGGTTGCGCCTATGTATATAGTTGTTTTGTGAAATTTAACTTTTTTTTAGTTCTTAAATTTATTTGTAGACCCTTACCATGAATTTTTATTTTATTTTTGAATTTTTTTGATTTGTTTTTTTCTTAGAGGGTGATGTGCCCTTGTATGTACATTTTTTTCTTTCTAGAATTTAACATTTTTAATGTTTAAGTTTATTTATGAGCCCTTACCATAAATACTTGTTTGTACATTTGAAATACTGCAACATTTTGTTTTACCATGCTACAGCATTGTCCGATTTAGTGTAACAATTTGGTTACTGCAATTTTTAAAATATGCAACATCTTGATTTATATATACTGCAACATTTTATATACATCAACATTTGTTTTACCTAACTACAACATCGTTCGATTTTCTTACGTCTAATGTGTGGCAAAATAAAAAAAGATAAGATAAGCTACGTTAAAGATACGACAATAGAACCACGTTTTAGCCTATTAGGCCGGAAAGGCCGAACTGGGAGCCTTCAGAGTTGGGACAGCAAGTTCAAGCAATGGCCCAAAAAAATCAGAGTTCTCGCATCGCATGGCCATAAAATTGTGGGCCGTACGTCCAATCACCCGAAGTTCATAGGTGGTCCGGAAAGGAAATAACAACCCCGTTCGGCCTTTCTTTCTATCTGCAATTCAAGTCAAAAACTCAAAATTTTGAAACAATCTCTTTTACTGGAGAGTCTGTGGTTCTGTGATTTTGTCAACCACTTGATCAACTGAGAAGAAATTCTACTTCTCTTCTTGAACATAACCATCTAGTATTTTCTAGTGAAACTACCTTCAAAGTCGCTCATCTAAGAAGAGGGGAAAAAAAGATCGTCTTGCCGGAAGATTACTAGCCCAAGTAAGCAGTTTAGTCAAACACTTGGTGCCATCAGAATTGACAGGATTGTTTGGTACAAGATTGTTTTTGTAATTCATAAGCAAGTGCCAGATGAAAATTATATGTGATTTAATGGGTTGTTGGCGAAAGCAACCGCAAATGCTAGATCAACGTTAGCATGCGCCGCAGCAAGTTCTCTCTGGTAAGCATCTGCTTCGAATTAAGAATAACAGAAGAAGCAATGATTTAGGTGGAGTTCAGTACCATTAGGTCAAGCAACTGCATTGCTCCATCTAAACAAAGCCAACTTACTAACTACCGGAGAATAATCTACGCATGCTTAGTTACATCCATTGCAGGACTCATCGTATAAATAATCATTTCAACCCACGTCAAGAATTATTCCCTACATTTCCTTCTCTTATATTTTATCCACTACAGTACTAGCACGTCTTAATTTAGGACCCATTAAAGATACATTTATAAACTATATGTGAAACTTTTCTATAACTACGTGAAACTTTTTTTTTCCTCAAAATTGGATTACAAGAAACTATCTAAAACTACTCGATAAAACCACATGAAAACATATAAAACCATAGAAGAGGCAGCTACAAGGAACCTTTTTTTTTCAAAATTGGATTACAAGAAACTATCTAAAATTACTCGATAAAACTATGTGAAACTATCAGTACTAGGGAAACGACGTCCCTAAGCGGTTGGAAAAAAAGGAGTGAACTTTTACAAGCGGTTTAATAGCCCTAAACCAGCCCCAAGCCAGGAGTGGACCTCTATAAACGGTTGGGGGCACGAACCCCTTCTAAAGACCAACAATTTTAAGCGGTTCATGTCCCCAACCGCTGTTAGAGCTCTAGAAGCGGTTGGGCACACAAACCGCTTAGGATACTTGGCCTTTATAAGCGGTTTAATAGCCCCAACCGTTTCTAGAGGGTCCTTTTTCGAATAGATAAAAGAAAAGCTCCCCCTATCTCATCGGATTTAAAACCACTTGTAAAGACATTACCAACCGCTTGTACAACTCCTTTCTCTGGTAGTGTATCTAAATCTCTTGATTTGTTAAAAATAATTAATTTCAACGGATCATCATCGGCTAGCAGCTCCCTGTGATAAACCCTCGTTAGGAAGCTTGATGGATGCAACAACTACACATGAACTGACAGTTTCCAAACTCATGCCACTGAAGAGCACAGTGCAATTCGGTATCAGGCCCAAGAGGACTTGACTTTCCATTCCACATGAGAAGTAGAAAATGCACATGCAAGAGAGGAAAACATACATGCAAACCCCAAGTAGAATTGGTCTCGTCTGCTCATGATCATGACAGGCCTGTTAATTTGAAACCATCAACATCCTAACACCAAAACTGACTGAAGTTCTCCTCTTGGACACTCCTCTTCCTCCCCCGATCCCCTCGCCTGTTCTTGGCGGCGATTCTTGAAGGCACATCATGGGAATCAGCCAGCAGAACGTCCTTCACCAGCTTGTGTCTTTCCTCCTCGGGGCGTCCGCCGCCGCCGTCTTGCTCTTCTTCTTGTCGTCCGCCGGCCGGGCCGCACGGCCGGCGGCCATAACGAGCTGGGCGAACGGCGCCACGGCGATCCCTCCGGTCCAAGAGGCCAACCTGACAAGCGATGCCGATCATGCCGTTCAGGACAAGCCTGGCCAGGTTCCAGAAATTCAGATTACAAAAGCTGCAATCTTTGCTTGCTTGCTTGCGATTTCATCGCCAAATTGCCAGGTGGTTCAAATCTTTGATAGTTAAGAGATTTTTTTTCCGGCAGGCGGCGGCGGCGGCGGAGCAGGACCTGGAGCAGCTGCTGCGGGCGGTGGCGGACGAGCACAGGACGGTGATCATGACGGCGGTGAACGAGGCGTGGGCGGCGGAGGACTCGCTGCTGGACCTGTTCCTGGAGAGCTTCCGCACTGGCGAGCGGATCGCGCACTTCGCGGAGCACCTCCTCGTGGTGGCCCTCGACGGCGGCGCGTTCGAGCGGTGCCGCGCCGTGCACCCGCACTGCTACCTCCTCGCCAACGCCGGCGGCGGCCGCAACCTCTCCGACGAGAAGGTGTTCATGAGCGCGGACTACATCGACCTGGTCTGGAGCAAGGTCAGGCTGCAGCAGAGGATCCTGGAGCTCGGCTACAACTTCCTCTTCACGGTACGTCGTCGTTCGTCGCAGTTGGAACAGTTCCCCGGGGGAGACTGACCAAAGAAACGGTCCAATGCGAGTTTTTTTTTTATATATACAAAACAACCGTATAACAGTTCGCGATATTTCCATGTATCTGGTCGGAACAATTTAGCAAAAAAATCGCATCGATTTAAGAATTAAGAAAGAGAAAACAGTTCAGACCATACGGAAACATGCATGATCCAATCAGTATGATCAAATCGATAGTAATTAGTACTCCGTAAGTGCCAATGGGCAACTAGATGCTAAAACATGCTAACTTTGACGGGATAGCACTGGATCGTGTGTTGTGCAGCAATGAGGTAGTGAACAAATATAGAGAACGGAAATATTAATGAGGCTAATGCTGGGATGTGAATAGTAATGGAGCATTACCATTGGTAATTAGATGTTGCTTAGCAAGAGACTTTAGACGATCATATATATATGGTAGAACAATCTAAGCTTTGTTTTCTGAAAAGAAAAATAACTAATGATGGATCGGGATCGGATGCATGGCCGGGCGCACGCGCGCAACGCAGGACGTGGACATCCTGTGGTTCCGGGACCCGTTCGAGCGGGTGTCGGTGGCGGCGCACATGGCGACCTCGTCGGACTTCTACTTCGGCGAGCCGTACAGCCCGGCGAACCTGCCGAACACGGGGCTGCTGTACGCGCGGGCGAGCCGGCGGACGGCGGGGGCGTTCGCCGCGTGGGTGGCGGCGCGGGCGTCGTTCCCGGGGCGGCACGAGCAGCAGGTGCTGAACGAGATCAAGGGCGACCTGGTGGCGCGGCGAGGCCTCCGCATCCAGTTCCTCGACACCGACCACGTCGCCGGCTTCTGCAACAACACCCGCGACTTCAACACGCTCTACACCATGCACGCCAACTGCTGCGTCGGCCTCGCCGCCAAGCTCCACGACCTCGCCAACCTGCTCCGGGAGTGGCGCGCCTACAGGGCCATGGACGACGCCGACCGCCGCCGCGGGCCCGCGCGCTGGACCGTCCCCGGCATCTGCATCCACTGACCCATCGCTTCCTCATGGTGCATTGATGCATGCTTCGGGTGGTGCATGTGACAGTACAGGAGTGTTTGCTGTAAAAATTAATCGGGAGAGAGAGAAAAAAAATATATTCTTTGTCATGCGTATGTACGTTTAGCACGTTGACAGTGACAAAGTTGTCTCGCAAGATTCGATTCCAGGTGTCACCTTTGTTACCGCTTACCGCCCTTCTATATAGAGGGTGAGTGGGTTTGGTGTGCTTCTCCTTCGCCCCCCACATTAAAATTTAGAAAAAAAATTACTAGCGAACAACCGCTCGACAGAGTACCTATTCCACACTTGCCTCCGCAAAGTTCCTTCTTCCTTCACGCACTCACTTCAGCACCGTCCCCTCCCCTCTTGGTTTAGGTTCAGGGGTGGTTCCCCGTGCGGCGTGCCCCCAAGCTTACAAGTAGGCTAGGGAGGCACTAGCCTAAAGGTGGGAGGGGATGGGGGGGGGTGGCAACACGATCATGGCAGCTCAGAGCGACATAAATAATTGAAGGAGGTGATGTGGTGACGGATGGAGAGAGGGTGGTGTGGTGGTAAGATGATGGGTGTGGAGCGACTAGGCATCGACGATGCCACAACCCGCGTGTGATGGTGGAGGTGCACAGAGTGAACCCGCGGAGGAGGAGAGATGCGAGAGCAAATACGGAGGAGGGAGGACGGGGATACATGAGTGAAGGTGGAGGTGGAGTCGGCGGTGCAAGATCATGCAGAGGCAGAAGTGGGAGCGAGGAAGAAGGTGAACCTACCATTTTTGCATGCTAAGCTGCGCGTCAGTGTTTCATAGTCACTCTTGGTGAAGGTGAAGGTGGAGTCAACGGTGAGGGTGGATGTAGAAGCGTGGACCGATCCTTTTCGCAAGCTGTGCTGCGAGTTAGTTTTGCCTAGTCACTCCCTAGAATTTTATAAAATTTGGTATGGCTAATTGGTCTTCTGTACGGGTCCAAGCAGGAAACTTCTGGGCGCATCCAATCAGACGGATTACGAAAAAAAAAAAAGTCGTTCAAAACCACGCATGCATCGTTGACAAGCGGCGCCACGCCACATACTGAATACTGATCAAAGGCAAGCTAGCCAGCCAACCAGCTGAGCAGCGGAGCATCTTCAACGGAGGGCACGAGAAATCTACGCGCATGCAGACGTAGCACGGCTCTTCAGGCCCCGTACGTCCCTTTGGCGAGCTACACGGTGCATATATCGATCGATAGACAAGAGATCTCCATGGCCATGACGACCATGATGCGTCGAGGCGTGTTTTAGGCAGAGATGAAACGGTAGCTAGCTCTCTTTGCTTCTTGCTCGACCATGAACTGAACAGCTCTCGCTTCTTGCTCGACCATCTCGCGCTTGGGGTTTCAGGCTTTCGGCTAGGCGAGAGACTAGCGATGGGGCTGGGAGGCTGCAGGGAGGGGGGCAAGAAGATGAAGTGGAGCCACGCGGCGTCCTTCCTCCTCGGCGCGGCGCTGCCCACGCTGCTGCTCTTCGCCGTGGCGTCCGACCGGGTGGGCGAGCACCTCTCCAGCATGTCCGGCTGGGGCTCGGGGGGCGGCGCCGCTGCTCCTCGTCAAGAACAAGAGGTAACTAGCTAGCTAGAATGATCGATCTCAATTCCGTTGTAACATATACTACCTCCGGTCACAAAAAGAAGTCGCCGTTAACTTTTGGACTCATCTTTGATCATTCGTCTTATTCAAAAATTTAGTTCAAATACGTAAAAATATAAGTCATACTTAAAATATATTTAATAATAAACCAAATCATAACAAAATAAATATTATTTATATAACTTTTTTGAATAAGACGAATGGTCAAAGACGTATCGAAAAGTCAACGACGACTTCTTTTTGTGACCAGAGGGAGTAACACGTTTGCATCTTGCATGGCCCGCTCGATCCATTGTGTGTTTGTCTGTTTGATGGTTGTGGCTGCCCCTTGCTCCACTTTTGAAATTAGTTTTCCACTGACACATGCATATGCGCGACCAAAACCTAAGGTTAAATGTCGTTATTATTACGATCTAATTGTCGAGAATTTGATCCTGTTATTTTGAACTGATCTGAATGGTTAAACAGCTGAACGGCTGAAATAGCTGAATTTTGAGAGCTTCTCAGGATAGTCTCGAGATTCGGATTCACTTTGTTTGACTTGTGTTTTAAAGCGTTAGGACTCACCTTCAAAACAACGAAAAAACGGATTAAAAAGCCAAAGCATATGTATTTGTCCAATACTATATATTTCACTTGGCATAAAACGCAGATAAGCCGTTAAGCCGAAAAGAACAAAGTCATAGTTTGTCCAATACTATATAGTTCACTAGGCATTTGGAAGTAACAGAAGATACTTGTGTCAAATATATTTGAATCCGATTATGCATTGAAATAACAAAAAAATAGTGGCCTATGCAGGGTTTGAACCTTCAACTTCGTATTCAAGATCAATTTAGAAACGACGCTCTAACCGGCTGAGCTAATAGGCCATTTGGTTTTGAAAATCAAAATAAATTATTTGGTGTACGTTTGGGACGCAAACACAGGAAGATAGGCTCGAGTGAGTTGGTTTTTACGCGGCTCGATCTGATGGGCCTTGAACGGATTAAGGCCCATTTGTGTGTTTGCTGGTTGTAGGTTTTAGCTGCCTCGTGCTCCACTTTAATTAATTTTCCACTGACACGTGCGTATGCGTGACCAAAACATGAGTTTGTTTGATTATGGCGATCCAATTGTTGAGAATTAGTATACTGGCCAGTTGGTCCAATATCATTAGGTCACCTGGCATTTGGAAATTGGAAATAACAAAAGATGTTTGTCAAATATATTCGAATCGAATTATGGTGAAATAACAAAAAAAATTGGCCTATGCAGGTTTTGAACCCGCGACCTTCGTATTCATGATCAAATTAGAAACGACGCTCTAACCGGCTGAGCTAATAGGCCACTTGTTTTTGGATAATGGCAAGAACTTATTTGTTCTTTTATTTGGGACACAGAAACAGGCAGATAGGCCTTGAACTAATGGGCCTTGAACGGATTCAGGCTTTCAATGGGCCTATGAACTAGAAGACGAACACATACGAAGCAGTTCGCATGTCTCACCATCCGTACAGAACTCTAGTCCTGCGTGTGGGCCTCAAGTTTTCTAATCTGGGATGGCCCTTGTGGTGATTCCGGTTTCTGTGGGCCTTTGAGTTGGAAAAAGAAAACCTAGATGTAATTGAACAGTAAGCTATGCAGGCCTGCAGGGCATCAACTGCACAGAAGCCTTCCTCCTCCTCCTCCTCCTCCTCCTCTGATATGTAAGTTCTCCGACGCTTGACGACAATGACTAAACTCTGGTTCTCCTGACTAGTCTGACAGTCGGGCTAGTCAGCAAACTGAGCTAGACATAAAAAAAAAAGAATTTATCAATTTGTTATATTTATTTATATTTCATTCGACAAAATAACAAATGGCCTGCTCACATATTGACAAAAGAATTGTCAACCGTCACCAATTAAATGATTGAGCGATAGGGATCTATTGTCATATATAATTGGTCAAAAGCATATGACATCGTGAGGAGCCAGGGTGACCTAGCAGTGGTACAACACCTATAATTTGAACATATCGTCCAACAAAACCATTAGATGATAAGTCATAGGTCACGTTGCATCTGTGAAATTGTTTGGCCACTTCTAACATGTCATGTCGACCATATCGTTCAACAGATCGGTAATGAAATCATGTTGCCCATTGTATCGTCGAGGGGTACCTATTCTAACCAACACGTGAATTAGTCACTTATTTCTATAAATCCAATTAAAAATACATATATAAAAAACATGAAAAAGGTAGGGCATCATGCGAGCAAATGACCCTTGAGAATCGACCCGGCCACAACAGTTACAGGTTGAACCAGGCGTGTGGGCTTTGTTTTAGCCGGCTTTTCGGTGTCCAAAGTGCAAATGGGACTGATGCAACGGCATGAAATTGAGACCTTAATTAATTATCTGTTTTAGTTTTTTTTTTGGCGAGCGCCAGCATCCGGACGTCCGTCCGGACGCCGGAGCGCCGGACCACCCGCGCCCGTCCGATCGGCGCCGACCGCGCCAATCCAACCGCTGCATGGAGCCCGCGTCCCGCGTACAGCGATCGACTAGTAGCGTGCAGTTGATCAATTTCCCAATTAAACTTCAGATTTTTGTATAAAATTCAAACAATGTTCAAAATGCGTGAAATAAATTTCATAATTCTTCTAAAATCGAGAGCAACCCATTTTAAATACTTTTAATTTTTTTTAATTTTTTCACTTTTTTGATTTTTTGATGTGAACTAGGAGAAGATACTTAGGAAACTTACATCTATACTAGCGAAACTTGGCCGTGTGTTGATAAAACTTGATCGTGTGCTGATGAAACGTAATGAAACTTGGATGAAACTTCGATGTAACCTGATGAAACTTGGGTGAAACCTGTTGAAACTTGATGAAACTTGAATTGACTTAATGAAACTTGATGAAACTTGAAAAAACTTGGATGAAACCTGATGAAACTTGATAGTTCGGCAAAGTTTTACGAGTATGAAATCCAAGTTTTACTAGGCGAAACCCAAGTTTCAGTAGGCGAACCCCAAGTTTTACTAGATAAGTTTGAAGAGTTATATGGCAACACACATCTTGTTTTGTTCGAAAAAATACGAGGAACACTTTGGCGCAAATGGTTTGTGGATTGGACCACCCAGCCAAAAAATATGGCTATTCAAAAAAAAATTGTTGTGGGGCCCACTGCATGCATGCCGGCACAGTCGTGCTTCTTGCAGCAGGTTGTGCTGCTTAGTCGGATCTGTGGGACTCCGAGACACTGATGTTTTTGTTTTTTGCAGTTTGAAAAGTTGACGACCCTTGAAAAAATTAGTTTATTCTTGAAATGTTACACTATATGATTTGTTCCAAAATGACAAAAATTTTAAATTGAACTAAGACTAAACTAAAACAAGCAATTAAAGAGGGCATGAATCATGCAGGAGAAATTCCCGGGGCTCGCTGAGCTGCTTCCCAAGGTGGCCATGGAGGACAGGACGGTGATAATCACGTCGGTGAACGAGGGGTGGACGCGCCCCGGCTCCCTCTTCGACCTCTACCGCGAGAGCTTCAAGAACGGCGAGGGCATCGACCACCTCCTCCACCACGTCCTCGCCGTCGCCCTCGACCCCGCCGGCTTCGCCCGCTGCGCCGCCGTGCACCCGCACTGCTACCTCCTGGAGGTGACCTCCATGAACATCAGCGCCGCCACGCCGTTCATGTCCAGGGAGTACCTCGAGCTCGTCTGGACCAAGCTCTCCCTCCAGCAGCGCGTCCTCGAGCTCGGCTACAACTTCCTCTTCACCGTAAGATGAACGATTTCACTCTGTCCCCTGATCATCTCTAGAGTTTCTTCTTTTAACTTGAAACTTATGCAGGAGCTTTGATATTGCTTGTGGTGGCAGGACTGCGACATGGTATGGTTCCGCAACCCGTTCCGGCACATCGCCGTGTACGCCGACATGAGCGTCTCGTCGGACGACTACTCCGCCGCGCGCGCGCCGCTGGACAACCCGCTCAACACGGGGCTCTACTACGTGAAGGCCACCCGCCGGAGCGTGGAGATGCTCCGGTACTGGCAGGCGGCGAGGCAGCGGTTCCCCGGCATGCACGACCAGGCGGTGTTTAGCCGGATCAAGCACGAGCTCGCCGGCAGGTTCCAGGCCAGCATCGAGCCGCTCGAGACGCTCTACTTCGGCGGCTTCTGCGAGTACCACGACGACCTGGGCAAGGCCTGCACCATGCACGCCGACTGCTGCATCGGCGTCGACAACAAGGTGCACGACCTCAGGGACATCGCCGCCGACTGGGGGAGGTACAGGAGCCTGCCGCCGGAGGAGAGGAAGACGGGGAACTTCACCTGGACGGTTCCCGCCGGCTGCCGCAGGTCGTCGGCGTGGCGTCGACCTGTGCAGCCTTGACCTGAGAATCAAACAGTCATTGCTCCGTTAGTAGCGGAGTGCTGTGGTTGTACCCCGTGTTTGCATTGGTTTTTTATTTTATTTTCTCCTGCCATTTAATGAATTAGGACGACAGTTCTCCTGCTCCTCTTTCAAAAAAAATTGCTCCGTTAGTAGCTGTAAGACTGTAGTCCGTAACAATGAACTGCAATTTACCGAGGACGAACTGTTAGACACTTGAGAACTGAGACCCTGTTTGGAAGTGCAGTTATTTTGTAGTTTCTATGCAAAACCATGGTTTCTGAGACCATGAGGTGTTTGGAAGCAATCTCAAAAACTCTGTTTTGAAGCAAAACCATGGTTTTTTTGGAGTTTTGTAGACTCCACTCCACACTAAAGTTTTCTAACTTGCGTTAGCAAACAATGGTTTTCAAAACCATGGTTTTTCATGGTTATAACAAAACACAAACCATGGTTTTAAAAAACTCCACTTCTAAACAGGGCCTGAGCTGTTAGCATTCTGATGGTGAAAACTACAGCTCAGGGTTCAGTCCTATTCCTCGGTTGTTTCTTTTTTATTAATTTGTAGTTTCTAGCGTGTGTTCCGGACGGACTTACGAGTGGAGTTAGTTTGTGTGTGTATTTCTTGTACTTTCTTGTAATTTTTTTTAAAAAAACTGTTGACACTCTTGCTAAAAGAAGTCTTGACACCTGAACGCTGGATTCTGAACGGAATTTTCTAAGACACGACCAGACTATTTTGAACAGTTCATTTATCATGTTGGTACCTACTCAGCAAGTTACTCCATTTAACTAATTACTTCCTTCTTTCCATTCTATAAAGCATATTTTGACTTAAAAAAAGTTTTCGGGGACAGATTTTGATCGCTAGTTTTTTGTTATTATATATTGTTGATTGTTATAATATTCAAAGTAACTTGAAGCGCAAATATGTTGATATAACTTTCATTCACTAAAGATGCATATAATTTAACTAATTGTTGATCAAAATTAATAATGTATGGCTTTGTTGAAGTTAAAATACGTTTTATAGAATGGAAAGGAGAGAGTTTGATTTAAAAAGAGCACGTCCATGCAGTGTGTCCTTTCCCAGAGTGCCAATTGTGCTGCTGTGTTAAATAATTAGGTTGATGGAGAAAAGAACAGTGATCAGCGATCCTGAATGGGTTGAGAAGCACTTGTCAATCCTGTCTGATCTTACCTGATCTGCTTCCTCTTCCCAGATAAGTTAATGAATGTGATTTGAAGGAAAAGAAATAGAGAACGCTCAACTGTCGTCCTCCACAGTTGAATTCCAGTGACCTGCAATTTTTCAGAGCAAATGCCACTCCAAATATAAACGACTTGTTCTTCCACCATTGGCCGACACTTAATTACTGTCGGTGCCGCTGGCATCTCTTAAAATTGTGGGACACCGTTGCATGTGGGTTTTTTTTTTTTGTCACACCGTTTTTTCCGACAAGTGAGCCAAGTGACCTGCAGCTCGTCTGCAGCAGAACATGTGCAGGTGGGCAGATGGGTGATGGCTGCGATCCGAGATACGCATCAATAAAACTGTCTGCAAACAGAGGCACTCGCTGTGGAGCATCCATAGGTGAAGCTTGGATGAGGTGAGAAAAAATCTTTTTAAATATAATTTTTTTAGGAATGGACAGGGTGTGCATTGAATAGTGTTATAGAGTAAAAATTTAAAATTTCAGATAAAGATGTTCACACATGGGTCATGGTGTCGTGAATTAGAATTATGGTAGCTCAACGATCCAGACAGGGCTCCATTCTTTTGTGCGCACAGCAGCCTATCCAAAAAATTTATAATCTCAGAACCTCAAGCGACAGTCCAACATAAACAATAAAAATATTTTGGTGTCTAGGTTGTTCGTTTAGTCGCCAACATCAACAAAAGTGATTTATGAGCCACCACCTTCGACATTTTCATTAGGTAGGGTTAGAACGTTCTCTCCTTTATCAATTATGATGAAAGGCTTGTTGACAATCTTCCGGGTATCTAGAGGTGTCTTAAGGTGGTTTTCAGGGTGCTGGTGATGCAATAGTTTTGAAGTTTTAGATTCCTTGCTTGGAGTGGGCAGGAGGACACCTGTTTGTCTATAGGTGTTTGTTGGCTTCCTTGACGTGGCGTGAGTGACTTGGGTTGTAACAATGATCTGAAGTTTATAATATGTTTATAGATGATATGAATAGCACTCCTGCTTCTACACTTGCTCAACTCCTCTACGCTCTATGGGTTCCTGCATGACACAAAATTCTCCCAACAACCATGCAACTGCAACCGTACAAAAAGCATGTCACCACCTAAAATATGTGGGCGACGTGGTGGTGCTACTCTGCAGAAGCTTCTGCAGCTACAAAACCGGATCTCATATCCTTAATAATGGAACCATGTTCATAGAAAAAAAAAAAAGGGGGGGGGGGGGGTGCTTAATTGCTTATGCTTATTTTGAAGGAAGATTCTTATTTCCAAATGTGTGTCCTAGGACCCCACGATCGTTGTTCCAACGGCTCAGGATCAACTGTGATTTTTTTTTGAAAAAGGGGCAGGAGAACTGCCGTCCTATTTCATTGAATAGCAGGAGAAAATAAAATACAAAACCCGTGCAGACACAGGTACAACCACAAGACTCATTGCAACCCTGGCCAAAGCAGAGACACACTCCGCCATCGCCGGAACACCGCCTCTGAGAGAAAGAAGGAATGCAGCCACACTGCTGCCACCAAGGCCGAAGGCCGAAGAAGAGAGAGATACAAGGGAGAGAAGGGAAAACACCACCAACACTCACACAACGACGAGCGACTCCTGAAGCAGTAGACCTAGCGAAAAACCAATGCGCAAAACGGTGATCACGATGCCTTCAACAAGGATCAACTGTGATTAGGCTGCACAATCCGTTGGGAGAAATGGTGCATGGAACATGACAGTTTGGAGGGCACTAATTAATACGCTTTTGCTCCCACGCGGGCGCTGCGTTCGGCATAGCGCAAGCGCTTCAGCGTGGCGCGATGCTTCTTTGCAGCAGCACGCGCCGCTTTCGCCGCCGTCGCCGCCGCCATTGTTGCTTTCGCCGTGACGCCATCGTTGCTCGCCGTGACGCCACCGTTGCTTGCCGTCGGCGTCGCGTGGTAGCAAGCTTTCATGGGCGACGCCATCAACGCCGCCGATGTGGCCCGCCGCCGCCGCCGCTCACCGCCGCTCGTCGATGGCCCGTCGAATCTACTCTTCTCTACCTCTCTAATTTACTCAATTGATAGTTTATAGAGTTTTTTTTCACTTTTTTATATTGTTTTTGATCTTACGTGCGGTGAAATTTCATCAATCGTCTTGAAAAAAAGCGCTTACCTGACGTAAACGTAGAACTCGGTAGCGCTGCGTTCTAGTCGGTCTCTAATTAATAATAAGTGGCACATCAGGCACAACTTGATTGGCCATCATCCAAGGAAAGTCAAATCGTGCGAGATGCCTTCAAATGTTCCATGTCCCTCCCGACTCCCGAGCTCTCCTTGCTCCTCGCTAATTAATTCGGTGCTTGCTAAATCGGCAATTAATTTGCTCGGCCATGGCGAGCCCCAAGAACGGCCTCTCCCCGGCGGTCGTCTTCCTCCTCGGCGCGGCCTTGGCCACCGCGCTGCTCGTCTTCTTCCTCACGTCGACGGCGACGCCCTCGTGGTCCACGGCGGAGGCCGCTCCTCGGAGGAGGCAGGAGGTGGCTGCCTCGGCATCCGTGCCTTGCACTCCGCGGCCAGACAGGGCAAGAGCAAGGGCAAGAGCGCCGAAGACGCCGACTAACCAGGTACACTTTGTTCTTGCGCCACAGTGTTAAACAGCCTGATTAATTAAGCTTAACCTAGCTCATGGCGAGTGATGGTGCAGACGAATGGCGCCGGAGCTGGCGCTGGCGCCGGCGACGACGAGTTCGCGCGGCTGCTGCGGCGGGCGGCGATGGAAGACCGGACGGTGATCATGACGTCGGTGAACGAGGCGTGGGCGGCGGAGGGGTCGCTGCTGGACTCGTTCCTGGAGAGCTTCCGGGTGGGGCAGAACATCTCCCACTTCGTGCAGCACATCGTGGTGGTGGCAATGGACGGCGGCGCGTTCCGGCGGTGCCGCGAAGTGCACCCGCACTGCTACCTCCTCCTGCCGGAGGTGGAGGGGCTCGACCTCTCCGGCGCCAAGAGCTACATGACCAAGGACTACGTCGACCTCGTCTGGAGCAAGCTCCGGCTGCAGCAGCGCGTCCTTGAGCTCGGCTACAACCTCCTCTTCACGGCACGCCGTCGCAGCTCATCAAATCTCATCCCCCTTGAATTTTCTTGATAATCTCATCTCCCTTGATGATCATGGTTGAATGTTCCACGTTGTTGCAGTCTTTTTTTCTTCTTCTTTTGTTAGTCTTGACATTCTTGTAAATAATTTGTTTTCGTTTTTGCTAAATGTAGCAGTCGACTGTTTTTTTTCAAGTTTAAGATATACTACTATTTTTCGGTTAGTTTATATTTTTTAAATTTTGAGGATCTTTTTTACTTGGTTTACATCATTTGTTTACTTAGTTTTATAGTGGAATTTTACTTATTTTAAATTCAAAACAATCTTATATGCTCGTCTTTACATTAGTTTTTCAATATTTTTGTTGATCAATTGTTGTTTTTAGATAGAAATATGATTTGTAAGTTGTTTTAGGTCAACTACGTTCATGTTTTTTTTTACGCTTTCTCCTTGGTTTCAATGAAATAGGCAGATCACCCGCAATGTTTTGAAATAAAAAAAATCTTCTTCATAATGTCAATATGAGAACTTCTTGTTCTTGTGGCACACTGTTCGCCTACACAGCCGTTTAGACTGTTTACACACCGTTTAAACGCTACTCAGTAGTCAACTTTGTAGGCCGTGTAGGCCGTTTAATCCGTATAATCCCGTTTAATCCGTTTTTTGGCCCGTTTAATCGGCCGTGTAGTCCGACTATTCGCTAAACGAAGAGTAGCCGACTGTTTAGCGTTTACCGTTTAGGCTAACACTGTTGTGGCACCATCAAACATGCTAACGAGGCGTTGATAATGTGCAGGACGTTGACCTAGCGTGGTTCCGGAACCCACTGGTGCACATCACGCTGGCGCCGGACATCACGACGTCAAGCGACTTCTACTTCGGTGACGCCGACGACCTCGGGAACTACCCCAACACGGGGTTCATCTACTTCAAGGCCACGGCGAGGAACGTGCGCGCCATGGCGCACTGGCACGCGGCGAGGCGGCGCTTCCCGGGGGAGCACGACCAGTTTGTGTTCAACGAGATCAAGCGCGAGCTGGCGGCGGAGCTGGGCGTTCAGATCAGGTTCATCAACAGCGCCACCGTGAGTGGCTTCTGCCAGCTCGGCCGCGACCTCAACCGCATCGCCACCGTGCACATGACCTGCTGCATCGGCCTCGAGAACAAGTTGCACGACCTCAAGCGGGTCATCGTCGACTGGAAGAACTACATGGCGCACCCGCTCTGGGAGCGTCGGATGGGGAAGCTCGGTTGGACATTCCAGGGTGGAAAATGCATACACTAGGGGCTTGCTTGCTTCACATTTGTCATTTTTTCGGCAAAGAAATAGAGAATGAATTCATCAATCTGGCCTGAATTATATTTGTACTCCCTCCATTCCTTTTTATTTATCGCCGTTGACTTTTAGACATACCCTTTAGCCATTCGTCTTATTAAAAAATTTAGTGTAAATATGTAAAAATATAAGTCATGCTTAAAGTTCATTTAATTATAAAACAAAGCATAACAAAATGAATAATACTTAAATAGTTTTTAAAATAAGCCAAATGATAAAAGGGTATGTATAAAAGTTAACAACATAAATAAAAAAGAGCCGAGGGGCTACTATGTGCTATAAGACTACTACTATAATAGCCCATAGGATCTTAGATGATGTCCAGCTGTTGGGATTTTAATTACTTGCTGGCTTTCGGTCTCGATCAGCATTGTAGATTGTACCTAGAAAAATTCCTCTGTATTGATGACGTCCATTATCAAGCATAGTTTTCGCTGTTTGTCTGCATGGGCTGTGACAATGAGATTTGGTTTGTATTGAGCTTACTTCCAAATGGTAGTGTAGGCGACTGGTGAGAGTGACCGTCTAGCTAGCGACTGCTCGAATAGAGAGAGGGGGTCCAGTGAGGAAGGAGAATGTAGGATTAGCCTGAGAAATACTACGGCGAATGATCCTCCAATGGAGTTAGTGACGCACGTATATGTGAAATCAGAAGCTTCTTTACTGTTTTTGCTATTTCCTTTTTGCGATACCCCTTTTCCATTTGACAGGAGCTAGCATTGTTACTTTGGAACATTCCAGAACATCTGAAGTATAAATCGTTTAATTAAGGTCATAGCGAAACCTCACCCTCAGGAAGTTAAAAATAACTTCCACGCTTATTTAAAATCACCTTCATCTGTACCACAACCCCAGCTCTATTAAATTGCCATTAGAGTTGACTGCAAATATGTGACAACTATCCGCGTGTATTCTTTCATGTCACTCTTCTTTCTCCCATCCTCCTACCATGGGCTGGACACGGGCTGTAGAGACGGCAAAATTTCATGAATTTTTTAGTATTATTTTCAAATTAAATATTTTTTGTTTATTAAATTTAAATAAATAGATCCCACCCACCGATCTAACTGGTGGAGAAAGGTATGAGGCAAAACATACCCAATTAATTTGTGGGAAATATTGGGCGGATGAATTTCACCAAATAAAAACGGAGGTTTTCAAATCCCACCATATAAATTGATGGGATATAGTGACGAAGGATATCCCGCCGATTAGAAAGGCAGAAATGACGCTGAACTATAACCCATCGTTCCAAACGACGACCAAATCCCATCGTTCCAACGGGGTGGATTTTCCCCTGCCAAATCCCTCATTGCCAAGTGGTGGGCGTAGAAAACTCATCAGTTCAACCAACGGTTTTTGCCTCCCACGCGCTCCTATCCATAATCTGTTGTGGTTATAATATGTCAAATTGTGCTTCCAAAATTCAAATTCCCCTTCGATGAAAGGGCATATCATATTTTTTTCTCCTTGGGTTGGGCTGACGGAGGATCATATTTATTTAATTTTAATAACCCATAGTATTTATTTATTTATTTCAAAAATATCTCTACTATTATAAAGCACCTTGTGGTCGTGGTGGTGGTGGTGGTAGTTCGAACTTTCAATCTCCACCATCCATTCCATCCGATGGCTGAGATCTTCGCAAACCTACGAGCGCCACTGTGAACCCACCACGCACTAACCTCCCTCGTTCTCTAACCCTAACCTCCCCCTCTGTCCTCCTCCCGTGCGTCGACCGCGACGCCTCTCCCCCCCCGCCGCCGTCCCCGCCACCGGCCCCACTCTCTGTGCGTGCTGCCGTCCACGCCGGTAGTTGCCTCTCCCACCGTGTCTCTGCATCTCCCACCGAGCAACCCTCCCCGCCACCGACCGTTTCTCCCACCACGCCGCCTCCACCGCCTGGTTGCCTTTCCCACTGCCCGCCTCCCGTCGGCTGCATCTCCCACCGCCACGCCTCGCCCGCCGCCGCCGCCCCTCCATCTCCTCACTCGCCGCCAAGCCCTCCTCCTCTTCCTCACCCGTGTTGTCTCCTCTCTCCTCCCTCCCGGCCGATCATGACCTCTCTCCCCAAAGGTGCCGTCGCTCCCACAAGCAAGGTCGGTGACTCGACTTCAACACCTTTGGGAGCAGCGGCGCTTAGCGTCCTCCTTCGTTGGTGAGTTCCCGGCCGCCTTTACAACCCTTAGACCCTTCTCGGTGGCTTGGATTTAGACATAGATGTTGCTAGCTTCTGTGATTTTAATTGCTAATTGGTTGATCGATTATCTTGATGATTTCTACGAACAAGAATGAATGTGAAACCTGGTTGCATGGGATTGTTGCTATAGAGATATGTCTGTTGTAGTGCAGATACTAATATCTAGCGCGGATCCGATCAGTGACCACCCTAACTTTGGCAAGCCGAAAGGCGGCATACATAGAATTACAGTATCCCCAGCCGAGTAACTATTTCTCGTCTCAATTTATCCTATTTCTCACCCTTTATTCTGTTCTTGTGTTGAAGGCTGCACTAGAACCTCGCTATCTGACACTCCATGACACGCTATATGGAGCAGTGCCCTTTAGTTTTTCTTCCGCATGATGATGTCTTATGTTTGGATTTGATTTTTTTTCTCCATGTTGTGTCCAGGATGAAAGGATTGGTCAATACTTGTGTCGAGGATGAAGAAAAGCCAATAAAGGTACCACAACTCCCCTTATCTAGCATCGAATCATTTTTTTCATCTCCTCTTGTGAAATCAAATGATCGATCTTAAATCCATTAGTGTATTTTGGGTCCCTATGACGAAGTGGATTGGTACTTCTGCCGGGAAACCTAGACGTTTGGTTATAAACTGTTTTTCCTGATGTAAGCATGACACCCAAAACTAATCTGCTTGTTTGCAAACAGATGATTTATGACTCTGAAAGTTGTATCTATAAACTGATAAAATGGCTTTCTGCAAGTGTTCTTGTATTTCCATGAGCATGCCGTAGTTAATGGCTAACTTCCAAAAATGTAAAGTAATCTCTTCTGGGTTAATCAAGAGGAAAGTAGCATGCTTGAGCAAATATTTTGCTGCAAACGGTCATCAGATTTATTTTTATACCATGGGGATATACTTCCTGATTTTGTTCTTTCCTCGCCATTCTACTCATCTCTTCTCTTCTCTATCTCTATCTCTACTACTTTAAAGCACGGATTGGTCGTGGTGGTGGTGGTCGCAGTGCCAACTTACAATCTGGACCATCCATCCCGCGTTACCTCAGTTGCACCGTCCGATCTATATTGAATCCCACCAACCGCCCGCTGCTTTGGATCTCTCCCGCCGCCCCCCATTCTCCCTGCCCACGATCCCCTTCCCCTTCCCGCGCGCCTCCCCCTGCTGCTCATCGTCGCCCTCTACGCCGGCAACCAACGCTCCTCCTCACATCCTCCGCGGTGGCTAGCCCTCCCCGTCGCCCTCCACGCCGGTGGTGGTATGGTTTAGGCCTCCGGTCGTCGTGGTGTGCGGCCCCAAGAATAGCAGCAAGTCCACCTTCTCCCAGCTGCTCCTTAACTCGCTGCTCTTTAGGTAAAGCCTCCCAAAATCCTATGCTTGCGGATCTGTCAATGAGGAATCTATTCACTGATGCTGGTGCTCTGCAAGGTATGGGAGGGCGGGGTATACTGTCGACGTGGGGCGACCTTGTATGCATCTTGATAATCGGTCGATGGTGAAGCTGACCCAACTAAGGAGCTTGGGCCCAGGGTGGCTGGGCCTTGGCTCCACCCAGTTGGGCTGGGCCACTTGCCACAATATGCTGAAAAATGAGAGGCCTGGACCAGCATCCTTTGCCTTGCTATATGGCGGAGCTCGGGCTGGGCCGGTGGTGGCCGAGCCACAGCTCCGCCATCGATAATCAGCATAACATTGTAGGCATGCTTGATTATCTCAAGTTCCAAAATCACCTGTGTATAGCCTTTGAAATGCTTGGTTAAAACTTGTGAGCTACCTTCTTTAGAACTCTCTGCTTATAGGTTTGTCGTTCACCCCTGATTGGTTTTTTTACACTGCACTGTTAACTCCCAACCCTTTAGGTTTGAGCTATTGAAAAGGAACGATTTTTTCCAGCTGTAGGTTTGATTGTTTACATGAATTTTACAGTGTCACAACAGCTGTAGCAGTGAGGGTAATTGATTTTGGATCAGCTGTATGAATCGTACGTATTTGCTTAACCATGTATATTTTAAAATTTTGTATATTGTTCTAATTTATGTTTTTCATCTCTTTGTAGTCCGTAGCCTCTACTTGAACAGTAATTGTATACCGTGCTAGCTGTATCTAACAAGGTCAAATCAAAGCGACAGAGTTTAAGGAGCACCTGTGAGACGTTTACCAAAAACATTGTATACAGAGAAGTACTTACGTCTTAGTCGAGGTACCGGTTCAGTTGCATGCAATTTTTTTTTCTCTTTATACCATTGAGATGTATTTGGATTGAATGTGTGCGCAATTCAATTGCCATTATATTTATTCGGAATAATTTGCTCGTATTCGAATTCACCGCTGATTTTTTTAATTTTACTTTCAAATCACGTTGCGGCAGACGAATGCACGCATTGCTAAGTTAAACACCCTTTATAATTTTTATGTTTCTATAATTTATGTTTCCCTTTCTCCCCTTTAGTTCCGTGGTAGAGCACAGACATTGTACTAGTATAATATAAAATGTTAAGAAATTCACAATCTCACGTAGGCGCGGCGGAAAGGTGGAGCCGTGGAAGCATGTTGTAAGGAAGTGACGCGAACGCAATGGGAAGGCGGATATCTGAAAGAAACAAACCAAACCCTCTCCAGTCTCCAACTCTCCACTCGGCTCCCGTCTCTGCAAGCGACGAGTCCACGGACCAAACCAGAAACGGAGAGATCGCCGAGAGTTCTCCGATGACCGGCGGCGGCAGCAGCACCAGCCGTCGTCCCGCCGCCGCCTCCAGGACCCGCGGGAATGCCCCCTCCTCGGAGGCGGAGGCGGGCGCGCGCCGGGCCGCCGCCGCCGCAGCAGCACGCCACCGTAGCCGCGCGGACCACGGGCCTCTGCGCCTCGTTGACCTCAGCGCCCGCACCCTCCTTCTCTTAGGGGTTTCTTCGTTCGCTCTCCTCTCCGTCGCCTTCGTATTGTACACTGGCTGGTGGTGGGGGGCGGTGGAGGGGGAGGGGGAGGGCGCGGCGGCGCTGCGCAGGGTCGCGCGCTCCGTCACGCCGCTGGACGCGCCCAGGATGATGGATCTGCCTCAGGTGATAGCCATTTGCTCCTCGCATTATTTTCCTGAGCCTTCAATGTTTTGTGAGGTAGCTATATGTTACAACTCCTCGATTGGTTATGTAGGCGTGATTCCGTTAATTATGCATGGTCTGTTGTAGAAGTAGCGATCAAGTCCTTAAATTATGTGAGAGCTAAAAAAATAGGGGAAGAATGCCACTATAGTTTGGGAACACTGTTGGATTTTGCAGGGGTTGCTTGTGTTTTTGCCTTTTACCACCAAGTAGAGATGAGTATTGTTCAATCAACCTGTCTAAGCATTGGGCAACATTTCGGCATTGAAGTGTTGAACTATGAATCACTTGCCATTTATCATAGTTTTAAATTCCTAATGGAGTTATCTTTAATGTGCTCTAGTAAATGTTTATGTCGATTTGACAATGGTTGACAAATTCGTTAGGAGGTGTGAAGTTGAATAGGGTGTCGAAGCAACTTAACACCACTTTGATAAAAATGAATTGGTTTCTGATGCACATGCATTGATTCTACTACTCTTTTGGGTGAATGTTTAATTTACTCTCCGCCTAAAAGTAACTCTTGGGTGATTCATATGCGAGGTTCCCATTTCCTCGAATATTGTTGACCTTACTAGTTACCACATTAGCTCTATGAAGTTTCATGTTTTACTGGCTGCAGTTCCAAGGCGACCACAAGGAAAGCTTGTATTGGGGTACTTACAGGCCAAATGTGTATTTTGGAATTCGTGCAAGGTGCTTAACCTGTGCGATTTCTTCTCCTTGTTTTTTTTATAACATGCTGATTGGAAGGATACTGTTCTTTTATTAGCCTTCTAGGACATGCTGTAAGCTATAACTATATACAAACTAGTAAGTTCATGTTGCTAGTATCATTTGGTCTTGATTATGTTTCCTTCCTTGTCAATGAATGAATAGGCTTCAGCCTGCTCTTGGAAAAAAATGTCGCTTTATCCGTGCCATGAACATTAGACAGGTTAAGGATTTACCGGTCCCACTTACCTAGTTCATTTGTGTGGAGTTAGTTAGAAAAAGAAAAATACATGCTGTTTTCTTGTTCCTGTACTCAGTACTCACCTCATGGGGTTGGTGTTTCATGCTTCCATTTGTCCTGCTGGCACATCATTTTTCTACTATTTCCAATGATGGTTCTGTATTGCCAAACCTGTGAAAGTTTAATGCTAATACAACTTAAATTTTCAGAACTCCGCTCTCTCTAATTGCTGGCTTGATGTGGATTGGCTTGAAAAATGAACAATATTTTCTTCGGCATGTTTGCCAAGATTCTGATGAGCTTAGCACATATGGGTGGAAAGATCACAATGGCAGAGATTATGGACGTCAAGTGTTGGTTGATCATGGCTTATTGTTGACTACTAGCTTCCTAAAAGAGAAAGGAGAAGGCAGTGGCTATGGTGGAGACTGGGCAGTTCGATTGAATGCTAACAATGAGAAGTTAGTCTGTATGCATTTCTTACAAATTTGGAAAGAAATTTCTATGTTTACTGAGGCACATAAACTACTTAGTGTTAAGCACAAGATAGAAAGAATGACAAATTTTACTTTAGTTACATTTTCATTTCCAGATCATTATCTTTCATCATTTACCTGCTACCTGCAAAATTATCTAAAGAACCAAAAGAAATTCAATTAATATAGTTACACTTCCTTTAGGTCAATTCTAAATGATGCCCAAGAACGCACCACACACCTGTTTTTCTATATTGCTGATGAAGCTGGAAAGTTGATCACTATGGGCTCAAATGAGCCTTCTTCAAGAGGTCCTGTTCTTTTGGCATCTGGGACACATGAGGAGATTGGCGACTGGGAAGTCTACTTGAGATCTGAGGTATACATTCGTTTTAGTATCTTTGTCACATTGTTTGTCCTGGCAGTTTTTTTTTTTTTGGTATTACTGGCTACTAATATATGACAATACCGCCCCATATGGTTGAAAATATGCTGACATATAGGGATCGCTGTTTTGTCACAGGACAATTTGGAAATTCACCGAGCTGGATTCAAATCAAATAGTATGCATAATTTAAGTGAATTAGTACAACAAACACTTGCAGCTAATGTATGTCTAAACTCATCATCATTTACCATAGTTTTGGAAAACATGTTTCAGAATCTTTCAGATGTTACAAAAATGCATTTCAGTTTACCTACTTCTCTGGACTTATCTAGGCAATGCAAAGTGGGAACTTGATCCTTCCAGACATAGCCGAAGATTCCTCAAATGTAATCATCTATCAGGTACTTCAAAGGTGAAAAAAGAAGTTATTCTATAATGTGCACCTTCATGTGTGTGAAAAACCTAAAATAGGGCAATGACGCAGCCTGAACTTATGTAGTATTCTTGGCATTGACATTTATCTTTTTCCTCCATTTTTGCAGGTTTCCATAACACTTCCTTCCAAAATAGACATAGTATTCTTGTCAGGGGCTAACTCAAAAAATCCAATGATCACAGAACGCATTGACAGGCTAACAGGTGATTCTGTTGTATAGTGCATACCACATATGCATGTTTTCATTTTATTCATTATGGGCTGCTACAGTCATCATTCATAGTATGGATGCACCGATGCACTGAACACATGGAGGGATCTGCATAGTATTTGGGTTCTGTTTTACGGTCTTGTTCATTTTGCTTATTATATCACTAATGATGTCAGGTTCCATGCTGAGCACTCATCTTGAATCAAAACAGAAGGATTTCGAAAAGAGATATGATCAAAATTTCAATGTAAACAATAAGGTGTGGTCTCTTGGATAAGTATTGTATTTTGCACAAGTTTTTTTTGGCAGTGTGTACCATTTACCATGTACTTTTTTTTTGGTCCTCATCCTGTGTCTGTTTCTTGCATGTATATATTAATACCCCAATTCGAATGTGTCTTCTTCAAAGGATGCCACTTACCAGCATATATATTTGTTTGTGTGAACATGTGCATGTGTTTGATAATGTGGTGAGCTTTTTGTTAGTTTTTGTGTCCTTTACTATTGCAAGATATTTTAAAAGCCTTTTTTTTTGCTACAAAAAAAAGCATCATTGCAGGCAACTGATAAAACTTCACTAAAAAGTTGTGTTGGACCTATCTTGATGTTATTGATATTCTGATGCAGATTATCTCCAAAGAGTTATCTGTTGGTAGAACTGCCTTGTCAAATCTCCTTGGTGGTATTGGCTACTTCTATGGGCAGTCAAAAATTGCACTTCCAAAAGGTTTTACTGTAAGTTTTACAGCTTCACCTGATATCTATTTCATTTCTCTCTTGGTTGTTTGCAACTCTAGTCTAAGAGAGTGATCTCACAAAATAAATAAAAAGATATACCCTGGATAGTTCTGTTTTCTTTTTAGTGTTATGTTGGTGGTTTATTGGATGTAAATACTAGGCGATACATACCATTGCCACAAAAACAAAATTTATGCTTCAAGAATCTCATGCAGCAAAAAAATGGGGGTAAATATATTCCATATTGGCCTGCTGCACTATATACGGCTGTGCCCAGTCGCTCATTCTTTCCAAGGGGATTTCTGTGGGACGAGGGCTTCCACCAGCTAGTCATCTGGTAAGTATTTCATTAATTATCAATGGTTGATGTGGATCTATGCTAATCCAATTCATTCTCTTCAAGTTTTTGCTTCTTTGCTGGTATTATTGCTTTCTTTGACACAGATCCGTGGTGATGATGTACAGGCGTTGGGATGTCCATATATCCATGGACATAATTGGTCACTGGTTGGATCTAATTAATGCTGATGGATGGATTCCTCGAGAGCAAATCCTAGGGACTGAAGCTTTAAGGTGGTTCCTTCAACGTATAAATTGTGATCTAGTGATAAATTTTAGTGTGGCACTGCTTATACCATCTTTTTTTTTGCTTTATGCAGTAAAGTTCCTGAGGAGTTTGTACTGCAGTACCCTTCCAATGGGAACCCCCCAACCTTATTTCTTGCGTTGCGTGGTAAGAAATTGTTTTCTTCATTGATCTTCATTTCAATGACGCGGTTGCTTGCAGCTGTATTGAAAATCTTGATCTCTAATTATATGGCTTTCTTGGACACATGGTTTAAATTTTCATGTATTGCATGCTTTAAAAAGACAAAAGTTGAAGTATAATGCAGAAAATCAAGTTACGTGTTGGAGTTTGTGTATTTAGGCCCATGTAGCAGGCCCGTGAGGCCCATATACTCTATCCTATATGTACCACCCTTCTAGGGTTTGGAATACAAGGAAATAATTCCCTATCTAACATGGTATCAGCTAGCTTCTTCTTCCTCTCCTCTCCTCTCCCTGCTTGCGCTGCACAGTTGCCATGCCATGCGCCACGCGCCGCCATGGCCACCGCCCTTCTCTCTCCTCCTCCTCCTCTCTCTCTCTCTCTCCTCCCGGGCCTTGTGTTTCTCTTACACATCTTGCATGGCGCTTCACAGCCGCCAGCCTTCTTGGCCGCACATGGCCAAGCCCGCGCAGCCATGGCTGGCCTGCCCACTGGCGTTCGCCGCCGCCGCCGCCTCCGGCCTGTGCCTGCATGGCCTTGCGCCTGCCGCTGCCGCCATGCCATTGTCGCCTAGGTTTGGCGCGGACGCCGCCGCTGCCTGCCGGCGAAGGCGTGGCGGGCGACGCCGCCAAGAACGAAGGCCATTGCTTGCCGCCGCTGCTCTCGATCCGGTGGTGGGGCGGCTGGGCAACCGCCATCGCCCGGCTCCGTGATTCTCCTAGCTTGCCGACATCGCGGCTGGCAAGCAGCTTCGCCAGGCCGGACTCCACTCGCTGACGCCTCGCCGCTAAGTCTCGAGGTCGCGGCAGCCTGAGAGGCGTGTCTTGTGGCGGCCGCTTTACAGGGCGTGGTAGGCCTGCGCGGCCGATGTCTTGCTTTCGCCAGACGCGTCAGCGTGAGCTCCACTCTTCGTCTCCACCGACCGCCACCATCCTCGACTACACCGAGGCGATCGCCACTTCTCCCACCCGCCCGCCCCGCCCGCTACGCCGTTTTTCACGGATCCGGCCGTCGATGGTCGCCCGGCCACTTCCAGGGCGTGGCGTCGAATATCCGGCCTGGTCCCGGTCGTCCTCGACCGCGTCGTGCCCTGGTATTTGGCGGGACTGGTCCTCCTCGCCTCCGCCGCCACGCGCTGGGCGACCACGTCCTCGACACGCCGGTCGCGGCTCGGACCACTGGCGTGGCGGCGCCTCGACAAGATCGCTTCGTCTGGATCGTTGGGACCTACCGCTCGATCTCCGGGACATCGTTGAACCAGCGGTGGCACGGCGCGTCGAGCTGGCTGGCGCCGAGGGTCGATTCGCCAACGCTGCGAGGTTCAAGGCTTCCGGCTCGACGCGACTTTCCGCCCGATTCAGCGAGAGGACCTCTCCGTTGGCGAAATCATGCCGGCGGATGAAGGCATGGCCGATGCTCTTCACGACCTCGGTGGCCGGTGGAGGACCGGATCACGGTTCTCAATGTCTGCATGGGTCTCAACGACATTCTGACCACTGCGGACATGGATCACCCGGCGTGCCGCCTTCCTCCTTCCCGCAGGTTCGGGCGACCTTGTCTGGAGGAAATCACCGCGGCCACACGACTGGGTCCTCGCCTCGGCAACTAAATCGCCGCTTCACCGAGCTCCACCGCCCGCCGCCACCCTCTACTCGGCCTCTCGCGCGCTTTCTCCTCGCCGCTTCTCACGGAAGCGGAGGTGGAGGAACGCGGCCAGACGTCGTCGGCTGTGGCGTGGTGGTGTCGGTCGCGAGTACGCCCACACCACCTCATTCATTCTCAGCCAAGTGCGTCTGGCCATCCTTCAAGAACCCATGGTCGGCAAGATCTCGATGTGGCGTTCGAACACCGTGGATCTCGTCCTCGGGCGGCCGGCGTATGGTCATTGTTGTTGCCTCCTCCGTTCCGACGACTGGTCTCCACCCGTTCACCTCCGCCGACATTGGCTCCACCTGTTCGGCCTCGTCGCCTCCAGGACAACTGCCGGTGGGACCAGCTGACTGGCATTCGATCAAAGACTATGGGCTCGACACCGCGGTCGATGCCGATTGGATCGTGACTCGGCGCCTCGTACCACGCACGGCGCCGGATCTTTGGTATACTCTCCTCTGTCCGACCTCCCCATCCTTCTTGCCCTTCTTCCATCATGGTCGGCAATGGTTCTTGTCTTCCTGTCACCTCCGTGGGTAGTGCGGATACCCATGGTCCCTTTCGTCTTCCCAATGTTCTTGTTGCCCCCAACTTGGTTCATAATCTTCTTTCCATTCGCCAATTTCTGGTGACAATTCTGATACGTCGAATTTGACTCTTCCGGTCTTCTTGTGAAGGATTGGCTACGGCGTCCACTTCTCCGATGTGATAGCTCGGGGCCCTTTACACCCTTCGGCTTCCCACTGCCACGATCTTAACCGCCTTCTTCGTCCGTCACGCCGCCGCCACCACTTCTTCCACTACGTGGCACCGCCGGCTTGTCACCCCGGCCGCGACATTTTGTCTCGGCTTAGTCGTAGCTTGTTGTCCTTGTACTAGAGCTCTTGATGAGCATCTTTGTCACGCGTGCGGTTGGGCGTCATGTTAGACTTCCGTTTCCTTCTTCTTCTTCGCACGCGGCTCATATTTTTGATCTTGTTCATCGTGATCGTGGACCTCTCTCAGTACTCGGCATTTACGCTATAAGTACTATCGGTGGTGGTTGATGATTTCTCTCATTACTCTTGGACTTTTCCTTTGCGCGCCAAGTCTCGAGGCGTTCTCCACGCTCTCCCACTTCCGCTGGTGTCCGCTCGGTTCGGCCTCACCATCAAGGCCGTCCGGTGTGACAACAGGCGTGAGTTCGATAACAACGCCTCCGCTTCTTTCTTCTCTCTCGTGGTGTCCATTGCGCATGTCTTGTCCCTATACCTCCCTCGAGCGGCAAGGTCGGCGCATGATTCGCACCACTAACGATGTCATGCACACCCTTCTGCTCCGAGCCTCTCTTCATGCTCGCTTCGGGCGAGAGAGTCTCCACACCGCCACCTACTTGCTCAACCGCCTACCTCCATCGCCCCCGGCTCCCACTCCACAACACGCTCTTTTCGGTACTCGCCGCACGATCACCTCCGAGTCTTGGTGCGCGTGTTACCCTAACACCTCTCGCCATCGCTTCCCCATAAGCCGGGCGCCTCGTTCGACTTCGTTGTGTGTTTCTCGGTTACTCACGACCACAAGGGTACCACCGCCGACCTCACTTCTGCCGGATCCTTATCTCCCGACACCGTTGTGTTTGACGAGTCGGATTTCCTTCTCGCGCCTCCTTTTTGCTCCGACCTCGAGTTGAGTCCTTGTTTCCGCCCGACCGGTGGTTCACCACCCTTGTCTGAGTGTCCTGCAGTCCTCCGCGGCGTCTTTCCCCGATCTACTGGTGCGGCTTCCGGTGTCTCTGCTGCGCCACGCGACCTCGAGTTTCTTCTGCGCACGCGCAGCTCCGACGCTTGCGCCCGCCGCGCAGCACCGACGCGCCATTGCGCCATGCGGCGACCTCGATGCGCCGTCTCCGGCGATCCAGCGAACTCTGCGCGACCGATGCAGCGTCTACCGGCGCCGTCCGGTCCGCTGCGCCCGCCGACCGCCGTCTCCGCTCTCCGCAAGACGCGCCCGCCCGTCTTGCGCGTCTACCGCCCCGGTGCCACCCCGGCACAACACATTGGCGGCGCCTCTACGCCGGAGTCCGCCGTGTGGTGCCCGGCTTTCTCGCGACGAGCCGTCGGTGTACCGCCGCCCGTCGTCCATCAGCCTCGCCATATTCGCGCGTGGCGGCGAGGTCGGGCGGCGGTGTTCTTCGACCACGATCCTCTCTGCTGCTGCCGCCGAGTCGCCGATCTCTCCGGTACCCTCTTACGTCTGTGGACGCTGGCGGATCCTCACTGGCGCCAGCGCGATGGGCGAAATCTGCTGCCCTCCTTGCCAACCAGACGTGGGACACGGTGCGCGTCCGTCTGGTCGCAATGTGGTCGCGGCAAGTGGATCTCGATACCTGGCGGCGGTGATGGTACCTGAGGCGTTACAAGGCTCATTGGGTTCTCGAGCTTCACCCAGCGCCGGCGTGGACTATGATGAGACTTTAGCCCATGGTGAAGCAAGCTCCGCTCACGGTCGCAAGACAGATTCTCTCATCGCTCTCTCCCGCTCTGGCGGTGCATCGGTGGATGTGCGAATCGTTCCTCCATGGCACTCTGACCGAGACAGTCTCTGCGCACCCACCGGCAGGTTCGTGGATCCTTCGCCCGAGATGGTGCATCGACTCAACAAGTCCTCTATGGCTTGAAGCGAGCTCCTCGGGCTTGGTACTCTCGGTTTGCTACCTACACGGTGACTCTAGGTTTCACCGAGGCCAAGTCGGACACCTCTCTGTTCGCTCATCACGAGAGATGAGGCGCATATCTGCTACTCTATGTTGATGACATTGTTCTCACCGCTCTAGTCAAGACTTGCTTCAACAAGCATCATCACCTCTCTGCAGCAGGAGTTTGCTCGAAGGACCTTGGTGTGCTCCATCACTTCTTTGGTGTCACTGTTGAGCCCGTCCTTCCGGCTTCTCTCCTCGCGTGGCGATACACTCTCGATATCTGGGAGGGCGGGGTTCATCGACCGCAACCCCTGTTCCACCTGTTGATACCGTGCCAAGCTGTCCGAGGATGCGGCCTCCCGATTCTTGATCCCATCGCCTCACGGAGCCTTTTTGGCGCATTGCGATATCTTACCTTTACCGGGCGGACATCACTATGCGGTTCAAGAGTGCGCCTTCATATGCACGATCCTCGGGAGCCCCATCTCACTGCTCTCAAGCGGATCCCGCTACCTCCGTGGCACAGGTGACCACGGCCTGCTTCTCCACCGGTCCCCCTCTGCTGAGCTCGTCGTCTACACCGACGCTGACTTGGCTGGCTGTCCGGACACTCGCCGCTCCACTTCCGGCTACACCGTCTTCCTTGGCGGCAACCTCGTCTCCTGGTCGTCCAAGCGGCAGCCGGTTGTCTTCCGCTTCCGGTCGCGGCGAGTACCGTCTTTGCCGCCAACGGTGTGGTGAGGCTTCTTAGCTCCGCCACTCTTGGTCGAGCTTCACGACCCGCTTCGCCAAACACTCTCTCTTCATCGCGACAACGTCAGCGCGGTGTATCTCTCCACCAACCCGGTTCAGCACCAGCGGACTAAGCATGTGGAGATCGACTTGCACTTCGTTCGCGACCGGGTCGCCATCGGCGATGTTCGGGTTCTCCACGTCCCGACCACCTCCCAGTTTGCCGATATCTTCACCAAGGGTCTACCCTCCTCGACCTTCTCCGAGTTTCGCTCCAGCCTCAACATCAGCCGTGGCTAGCTGAGACTGCGGGGGGGTGTTGCCCTGTGGGTGTTTTCTTTCTTGTCCAGTCTCAAACTCCGCTGCGCCGGAAGTTCAGACTGCGGGGGGGTGTTGGAGTTTGTGTATTTAGGCCCATGTAGCAGGCCCGTGAGGCCCATATACTCTATCCTATATGTACCACCCTTCTAGGGTTTGGAATACAAGGAAATAATTCCCTATCTAACATTACGCAGTACTGTTGTCTGTCTCTATCCGCTCTTTCTTCAATATCCAAGTGCCATAACAGTAAGTAAAAGGGTACCAAAAAAAAATTCGCATGACATAAAACCTCTCTCTAGAGTATTACAAATGTTATTTCATCACTTCATTTGTATCAAATTATCAGTTATCAGCATAAGTCCTGAGAGGAAATTGTTCAAATTTGGCAAGCACCAATAGTTGTTTGATGTATGTAAGTCTGAAATCTGGCCAACCACCAAAAGTTTGTTAATGCATGGAAGTTTGTGCTCATGTGCTTACCATTTTGTAAGTTTATTTTTCTTGTCATTTTTTGACTCAGACTTGGCAAGTGGAATACATACAAATCAATTTTCAGACGAGGAAGGTGAAAAGATATCCACTTTCCTTAAAAGGGCTTACATACGTCTGAATTCTTGGTTTCAGTGGTTCAACAGTACACAATCAGGTGAGCAGTTAGCCTTTTTGTTCTATTTCCATGTTCTGTAATGCAAGTGAACTATTAGGAACTAAGCAATAGTTGTGTCCATGAAGATGAAAAGAGTTGGATTTTATCTACAAACATGGAAATATACGTGTAGATTGGTTCTCCACTTTATTTTTGCTAGTTATCTTGACACTATTCAGATAACACACGAACATGCTGCGCCTGCAAGTTATTATATGATCACAGACACATGGTCAGTTGACTTCTATTACTTATTAGGGGCTAGCTGTGGATGTGTGATGCAATTATCATAACTTAAGCAACGTCATTGTATGTCCCAGCTCCTTCTGAGCCCAAAATGTTACTGACTCCAAAAATCACTCAAAATTTTAAGGACATCTTGCCTATAAACTGTACATCCAAACCAGATATCATAAAACAGCATAGGAGATGATAGCATTCTTAACAAGATTCTTTAGCGCTTTCACCATAGTAAGCATGCAATCCACAAATAATCATCGGGCCACACGCCCAAGCAACTCACCAGGCACCTCCCTTTGCATCTCAAAGGGGCACCTGTCTTAGACTAGTCATACCACAATAGCTGTAACCAAAAATCACAGTAGCATGCCATGTGTACAAGGGTACAAGACCAACACATCAAACTCAACTAATTTAACATTCAAAAGAAACCTGGACCACTAGTTTCACTTCACGAAGACCTAAAAGACAAGAGAACACCTTGATTGTCAAGCACATTAATCCAACCCAATGTTCATTTAGTCATGTTCCCCTTTTAAGTGATTAATCCTAGACATGAGTAGATAATGTCACCCTCATACCTTGTATACTTAAGGTGGTGCAAAAATATAGTTTTGTCCCCAACTAGCTCAGTAGCTGTTTTGTCAGAGATTCACTGTTCAAGTGAGGTGACAGTGAGAAAGAAATGTGAAGTCAACACTGATTGGGAGTATGAAATACTTATGAACCTTCCGTCCAACCAAAGGACCTGCCTATTCAAAAGTAGAAAACATAAACATCAGGGTTCTAAAACTCGCTAGCCGCTGGCTGGCCGAGGCGATTTGGGCAAAATCAGTGGGTTACTCGGTCAAACCGAGTAATCAGTCCAAGCCGGTGAAAATCGCGACTAATCGGGTGCTGCAGCAAGTACTATGGGCAGAACAAAAGGGGGAATTGACCTGGCGCCGCCTCCATAGGCTTCACCGCTCACCATCGTCGCTCCCAAGTCCTGATCTGCAAGCTCTGCTCTCCGCCGGTGCAGAGGCCATAGCTCTGCCTCGCCGCCGGTGCTCGTGCCGTCGGCTTCCAGGCTCGTCGCCGGTGCTTGTCGCCGCCGATGAAGGCCATAGCTCTACCTTGCGTCATCGGCTTCCGTGCTCGTCGCCGCCGGTGAATCCCAATCTACAAATAGATGAGAGAAAGAGAGAGAGACACGATGGATCCCAGGCACGAGTGGCTGTGCCGCTGCGGAGTGGGTGAGTGAGAGGGGAAGGGTTGTGAAGGGTTAGGGTACTATGAAGTGGTCTGGCAGGCCATGTCGGGCTTTATGGGCCAGTCTTTTCATGGGCCTTATTGGTTTCATATTTAATAATTAGTACTGCACAATATTAGTAAATTTTAGTGTCAAGATATGACTAATATACATATAAATCTACCGAGTAATTGCTACTGAGTAATTCTGAGTACTCCCGAGTAAACCGAGTACTCGCTACTCCCTACCTCGCCGACTACATAGCGCATAGCGAGTTCTGGAACCTTGATCTTATGTTATTGGTACATTGCATTACTTTATGCATTAAAACACTGAAAATTTATGTAGGCTGTACGATAGTAGATATCTGCTCTATCATGTTGGAGTCAAAATTACGTCCATGTTCAGTCCGTGTACCCTGGATATACATTCACTTGCTCTATTTTCATAGAATAACCATTGTCATGTATGTCTGATTCTCATACAAGTTTACTACCTTTGTCTTATTTTATCCTAAGGAATGTTTCTTTAACTCTTTGATCTTAAAATCTATTCGACTATTCATAGGGAAATATGAAGGCACCTTTTATTGGCATGGAAGAGACTACATGACAGCTAGAGAGTTGAACCCAAAGGTTTTTTCAACAGTTCTTAGTTGCTTGTTCCCACACTGATCAATTAATTGCAAATAATGATAAAAAAAACTTTTGCTGAGCTTTAGTTTGTGCCAGATTGAACTCCATTTTTTTGTATATCATCACACTGCATGATCATTAGTAATATTGCTGGCTACAGACTTTGACATCTGGGTTGGACGACTATCCTCGTGCATCCCACCCTAACGATGAAGAACGTCATGTTGACCTTCGTTGTTGGATGCTTCTAGCTACAAATTGTATGCGCTCAATTGCAGAATTTCTTAAAATGGATAGCTCCCTTGAGAAGGTACTGCAATACAAATGAATCTTGACTTGCTAATTGTTTCTTTTCAACCATTTGTTCTTTACTCCTTTCTTGAAAATCGTCGGTAAACTTCTACAGGACTACTATAAAATGTCAAATCAACTTTCAGATTTTGGGACTCTTAACAAGGTATTTCTCTGAAAATTCTGGCAACTTTTCTTGTTCTGGGATATCATTTTTTTTCCCTTTAGAGATCATTAGATATCTATTTTAAAAATCAAATAACTAATGGCTACTGCATTTTTGGATGCAATTTGCGGTTCTTGATGTAATACAAATATGAAAATAATATGGATCTCTTACATTCCTATTTACATAGACAAAAACAATATAAGAGTATGGTGGATTTAGTTCCTGCCCAAATATTCTGGGTTATAGAAGCAATTTTCCAGGAATAGTTTTGGATTTTGTGCTGTACTTTCTGTTTTAACTTTTAACTTAGTACTGCAACAATATGGTTTCCACATGGCAATGGTAGACTGAACATATTGAACAAATGCCTCGAATTCATGTTGTGTTATGAACTTCCTGATCAAAGATTGTGTAGCTACTAAATGGCTATTAACTGTTATTGAGTAACAACTAACAAGCACAGTGTTGAAGTATCACTATAGCTCATATGCTTGTATGATTGGTATTATTGTGCACAATATTTTATTTCTTTCACCTAGGACGAGAATCGTGTGGTATTGCTTTAGTTTGCATTTACAATTGTATAGTATGTTCAGCTATGTACTGTGAGCATTTTCTTTTTTACAGATGCACTTGGATGAAAAAATTGGGGCCTATTTAGACTATGGTAACCATACAGAAAAGGTTGGTGTTGTACTTTCTCTCTTCATTTTTGCTCACCAGGCATGATTCTTGGTTTTGATCGTATCATCATTATTGTAGGTTCGATTGCGATGGTATGAAGTTAAAGACAAGGATGTTACCAGACGAGAACTATTGCGAGAGACATTACAAACCCCTCAGATGCAATTAGTACCTCATGTTGGTTATGTCAGCCTATTCCCATTCATGATGGGTGCCATTCCACCTGTATGTCCCGTCTGCCCCATGATTGGTGTTTCTTAGTTAAATAGTTTTTTATCCCAGGCCACTGATGCCCATCCTAAAGTAATAACCACCATTTGGTACTGTTCAGGAATCATGGGTTCTTGAGAGGCAGCTCGATCTTATATCTAATACCTCAATCTTGTGGACAGATTATGGACTTCGGTCACTTTCCAGATCAAGGTATATCTCTTAAGCCATTTATTTCAGTTTGCAAAGTGTTGAAAATAGGTAAACATAAGCTTTTAGGCCAGTTGGTGTATGAAATTGGATATAGTACCAAGATAATAATGCATGAAAATTACTATAGAAAATGTGGGTATAACATTCATATATGTTTATTTCATTAATAGGGTCTAACTTATTTCCAAACCATGGTCCAGTTCAATATATATGAAGCGTAATACAGAGCATGATCCCCCATACTGGAGAGGTGCCATTTGGATAAACATGAACTACATGATCCTTTCAGCGCTACATCACTACGCACATGGTAAAATATTATAATTAATGCTGCTAATGACTAGCTTCACCCGTTTGAACTCCACTGTTTTCACAATGATCTTATGATCTAACATCTTGCTTCCCTGTAGAGTATGGGCCGTACAAGAGCAAAGCAGGGGAATTGTATGACCAACTAAGATCAAACCTGATCCGGTATATCCACCTTTATAAGCTGAATGGATTAGCTGAACTGCAGTCTCTTAAAATTTTGCTGGTGATAATTTGTATGCTTACATTTGCAGGAACATCGTGTGGAATTACCATGAAACTGGGTTCTTCTGGGAAAACTATGACCAGAAGAACAAAGGGAAGGGAAAGGGTGCAAGGTCGTTTACTGGATGGACTTCACTCATTGTTTTGATCATGTCTGAGTCCTACCCGACATTCCATAGGTGAATGATATTTGCCAAGCAGACACAGAAAATAATAGCCCCAAGTGGATTATCAGATCATTTTGATTTTGACTTGAAAGATGAGAAGAGCTTGGTTCATGGTGTTGCTGCCTTGATCATGGAGTTTTGGGCAATAACTGCTACTTTCTCGATTCAACATATACAGTTTTTTGACCTTACCTTTCGGGACTATACTTACATAGCAAGATTATCTGTAAATTAGTTTCTCGAGTAACACTTTTCCCCGGGTTCCAAAAGCCCCTCTAGAAGCATAAGCGTGTAGAGACCAGAGACAATGAGAGTGATTATATATTGTGAATTTGTCGTGTGTCTTATACCTCAGCATTTACAGTACCTTTACAGACGATCGGAATCAATAGATAATGCTAGAAAATCCGTCTTGAGATCTTATAATCATGGTCTGATCATGAGCCCTTATATGTGGCCTTTGCTTGCTACATCTGCCAGCCCAGCATCATCTGTTATCTCGTATGCAAGCAAAGTGATAACACGTTGAGAGCTGGCAGCTGCAGACTGCAGAGCACCACTGTATGCATTTTTGTTTTTAGTTTTGACGTCACATCAAACACCAAGGATTTGACCAAACATCCTTCGGTTATACTGACATATATTTAAGGCGTGTAGCTGTTCATGTGGCGGTCTCGAAGTCTTGTGAGAGAATCATTTGAAATTAGTCCACAAATACTTGGTTTCGTCGGATCGCTTGCTACTAAAATATCATTAGTAGCTGTACACTGGTACTATACTACACAAGCACTACGTTGCCCCAAATTCGTGCCATTACTGAGCCCAAGGTTGCTCTCCACGTTGATCTTGGAGTTGCCTAATCCTGTTTGCGTAACACCACATGGTCTCTTAGCAAGACAGAAATTTTGTAGCATCGGGGCCACCAATTCGCGCAGGCAGTGATTTTGGTTCAATTTTTTTTAGTTGATTTGAACAACTGAATGATTGAAATGACTGAATTTCCATAACTTTTTTAGGTAGTCTCGAGATTTGGATCCATTTTGATTGACTTGCTTTTTAAAGCGTTAGAACCCAACTTCGAAATGACAAAAAAAACTAAAAAAATCCAAAACATATATCTTTTTAAAACGTACTCCAAATACATTTTAAGTCGTTAAGCTGCCAAACTAAAAAGAACAGAGGCTTTGGCTGCATAGAGCATTTGAACAACAAGAAAAAAAAAAGTTTTCTAAAGTGTCAAAAATTGATGATGGGATGAGGTCTTTGAAGAAATAATTTGTCTGGCTTAACCATTGGACAGAGAATAGGTACAAGTACAACAATACATAACTGCTCTTCACCAACTCCAAATAGGAAGCCCAGACGTTCGATTTAGCTGTGCCATTAGCCTTTGCTGGCTCAGGTACCAATGGAAATGCTTGAGTAGGGATGCAAATGGGCTCTCTATGGTCACCTTTGACTCTGTCTAGTTCATTTGTTTGTACTAATTCTTAATTTATTTAGTACAAATAAATAAACTAGAGAGGGTCAAAGGTGGCCCTAGAGTCGGCCCAGTTGCATCCCTATGCTTGAGCAAACCTTGAGTGGAAAATCCAACATTCCAACAATGCAACTTCACAATGAAGGGCCTCTTCCATGTGGCACATCGCTCACCGTTAGGACAACGCAAGGTCAAATTCTAGTAAGACCACTGGTTGGATAAGTGGTATTGACCACATGGCCTTAGCCATTTTAGCATCACAAAAACCGCTCAATCTACGTAAAATTGCCTAATAATTATTGGGTTATGTAGTCCACCTATACCTGTTCATGGACAGCCCCACCCAACCTGGCTCGAAAAAGCCCGACCCGACCCAGCTCGACCGATGCATCGGTAGGGCTCGAACCTCGTTTTGAAGCCCGTGGCACGGACCGTACGGCTTAGGCCAAAAATATGCGTGTGGCCGTGGTAGGCGGGCTTGAGGATTTGGACCGAGCTTTGGGCTTCAGGCCCGAATCCGAGGCCTGACGCACCGGGCCGGGCTCGGGCTCGGCTTTTTCAAGCCCGGCCTGGGACATGATCAGGTCTAAGTCCACCACGTCAACAATCCTAAAAAATTATAGGAATTCATCACTTTTTGAATGAAAATTCAATACATCATCCTAACCACCGACAAACTGGATGAAATGTAAGGTCTAATAGTGGTGTCTACACTTACAAGCCAACCCACCTATTGAAACGTCTAAGAGAATGTACAATGGTTGAGACAACAATCATCTCTAACCATTATCGTGTCACTTATAAAGATGGCTTAGAAACAACCCATACAATAGTAGAGGTGACTTAGAAACAGCGGCACATTTTTTTATACCACTTAATTACACACAAGATTTCTTAGTTTACGTGTAAAGTTATCTTTCAACTCTCTATGCTCATCCTCTCTTCGCCACATCACTATACATTTTACATGACAAACCTTATATACGGGTTAAAGACAGTTGATGTGTACCATTGTATATGCTCTAAGAGCATGCTCAGCAGGCCCCTAAATTACTGTAGCTACAGTAAACCCGGGTGAAAAATTCAAACAAAAGCAGAGACATAGGCCCTTGATGCTGCCTTGGCGCGGTTGAAAAATTTTGAAATGCAGGGGCTGATACAATGCAGGGGCTGATACAGTCCCTACTGTACATGCTCTAAGTGTAACGCTGCAACAGTTGTTTCCTATCAAGTATTTTTTTTTTACTTAGTTACCAAGTTGGATTAACGGTGCGGCCAGCAAGATACTGTCGGACAGTGACAGCTAATGGTCGAATGTTTTTTCAGTAGATGGTGGTGTGTGATTGAATAGATAGCATCGCACGCGGAAAGCGACGAGCCGGCGAGTGAGAGCCCCGTGTCCCATCGCCATCGCACGCTGCGCGTTACCGGCGGCCGCCGCGCCCCCGTTCACGAGCGCGCGGCTTGGTCGGTGGATTGATAAGCGGGAAGGGGAGCCTCGTCCCCCAAATCCACCCGCGGCGCCGGCGGCATGGCCACACCGACCGGCCGCGCGGTGGCCGCCGGCAGCGCGCTCCTGCTCCTCGTCTTCGCGCTCTCCTCCACCGTCCTCTACCTCACCTCCGCCTCCGCCCCCGCCGCCTCCCCCGGCCTCCTCCTCAACCTCAAGCCCTTCGCCGCCAGGTGCCCGCCCGCCGCCGCCGCCCCGCCCCTCTGTGTCTTCATGTACGACCTGCCCCCGCGCTTCCACGTCGCCATGATGACAGACGCCTCCGCCTCGGGCTTCCCCGCGTGGCCGCCGTCGGCGGGCGGGATCAGGCGCCAGCACAGCGTGGAGTACTGGATGATGGCGTCGCTGCAGGACGGTGGGGCGGGCTGGGAAGGGAGGGAGGCCGTGAGGGTGCGGGATCCGGAGGCGGCGGAGGCCTTCTTCGTGCCATTCTTCTCGTCCCTCAGCTTCAACGTGCACGGCCGCAACATGACTGATCCCGAGACCGAGGCCGACCGCCTCCTCCAGGTGCCGACAGCGTCACTCTCCAATATAGTTTTTTTTTTTCTGGTAATTCTGTGCTGTGACCTATAATTGGTTAGCTTGGCTCAGATCGAAACAGCTGTGCACAAAATGTTGCTATATGTGTGGTGGCAAATGAAGGGAAATTCATTTTGGTGGAATGACACCAATAATCAGCTAAAAGCCTAAAATTTGACAACAACAACAAAAAAAGGTATGCTAAAACACACACTATCACTAGAAGTTGTTATATGAAAAGACGCCTACTAGCACAGATAAAACATAATGAAAAATCAACAGCCCATTACACACAACGAGCGCATCAAAGATGACTCAAACAGATAGAAACCTTCAGGCTTTGAAAAATGCTGTCAATAGCTGGTGTGCCATCAACATTAACCACGCTATTTAGCAATAATGGTCTCCCCAATTTCTGATAGACCAGATGGCCAGATGTTTCCTTCGCCTCAGCATAAAACATGGTTTTTTTTCCTGTCACTTTAGTGGTGGGGCGATTCGACTCACACAAATGCCCATGTTGGGTTGAGCTTGTTCTAGAATGTTTTGAGAATATTTGTATCTTTAGTGTTTATGGTGAAAATTTTTGCATCAAGGATCTAGTTGTCTCATCTCCATTGTATGGGAGTCCTCATAGCAATCCAATAGGCTTTGATAACCCCAAGAATGCATTTTTTTTTTTTGGAACTGATTAACTGAATCAAAATTGAGATATCGAAAGGTGAATCACATCTCAGTATTACTATAGCTTACATTATTTTTGCATCAATGTTGAGTCTAAAGGCCAAAGACTAATCAATGTTCAGGACACTTGAGTCCAAAAGCCAAAGCCTAATCAATGTTGCTCCTTATGGGTGGTGTGGCCAGGAGCTGACTTGATGTGCATAACCTTTGGGACAGAATATCATGATGAACAATCATTGCATACTAATTATTGGCAATTAGTCCAGCTTGATTTTATGAAGAGTTTAGGAGATGCGTGGTCATAGTTGGCAAAATGCAGGGATCATGTTATGAGGCCGATAAGACCAGCAATTAAGGGCTCCATGAGAGTGAGGCAGAGGGGGTTGGACTCAGCTGATTCATTGTTTAAGACAGCCGACAACAGCGCACTGCAAAGGCCACAAACAGAATCCTTGGTAATCTGCGATAATTAAATTAGTGCTTGTCACCTAATCGATTGCTATCTTGTTGTGCCAAACAAAATAATTTTTTTTGGTAGCTGTAGAATATTTAATAGTTAACTTTTATGCCATCTAAGATATACACAAGAAAAAAAATCGAATAAAAACTACCTCCTCGTTTGTGTTGCAGCTAATTAGGACCTTGGGGTGCTTCTCTGCTGAGTGTGCCATTTCAGTTCACTGGCATATGCGGTGTGATGCCTTGTGAAAGTGTCATTATGTCCAGTGCCTGTGTAATATTAAGAAAATAATTATTTAATGTTTTTTCCTATTTTTATCCTGCAGGTTGAACTTATGGACATCTTATGGAAATCTAAGTATTGGCAACGATCTGCAGGCCGTGACCATGTGATTCCCATGCATCACCCAAATGCTTTTCGATTTCTGCGGGACATGGTGAATGCATCTATTCTTATAGTTTCAGACTTTGGGAGATACACAAAGGAATTGGCTTCCTTGAGGAAAGATGTTGTGGCACCTTATGTGCATGTTGTAGATACCTTCACTGAAGATGATCTACCTGATCCATTTGAGGCTCGTCCTACACTGCTTTTCTTTCGAGGGCGCACTGTCAGGAAAGATGTATGATTGATTTATGATTGTAATAGTTACATTTTGCTTCTCTCTTCCTAATTTGCTTATTTTATTTAACCGTTAATTTTTAGTGGAATCTGTCTCGACACAAAAAATGCCCAGTTCTATATTTGAAGAATATGACAGTTGTTAGAGCAAAAGAACATAAAAATTTTGGTTCTTTTTCAGGAAGGGAAGATTCGTGCAAAACTTGCAAAGATATTAAAAGACAGGGATGGTGTTCGCTTTGAGAATAGCCTTGCCATGGGTGAAGGCATTAAAACAGTAAGGCATCCCTGTCATTTTTATCCTTTTCTTTCTTAGTGATCTGGAATAGGATGGATTTGTCCCCTTGCTATGCTTAGTATACTAATGTCTTCTGTTTATGGCTTTAATGCACCAAGCTCGGCAAGCTGTCTATTTTCTATTGACTCTTCTTGATGAGATAATATGACATTTTCTAAATGGTTTATCCCAACAGTCTACAGAAGGTATGCGGTCATCAAAGTTTTGTCTGCACCCTGCTGGGGATACTCCTTCCTCATGCCGCCTGTTTGATGCCATTGTCAGTCATTGTGTTCCTGTGATTATCAGCAGTCGGATTGAGCTCCCTTTTGAGGATGAGATTGATTACAGTGAGTTCTCCCTTTTCTTCTCAGTTGAAGAAGCTATAAGACCTGATTACTTGCTCAACCAGCTCAGACATATCCCTAGAGAGAAATGGGTTCAGATGTGGTCAAAATTAAAAAACGTGTCTCATCACTATGAATTCCAGCACCCCTCTAGAAATGGTGATGCCGTGAACATGATATGGAGGCAGGTGAGGCGCAAACTTCCTGCAGTTAATCTCGCAATTCACAGGAATAGGAGACTAAAAATTCCTGACTGGTGGGAATGAAAGTTGGTCAATCATGTACATATTATAGTTAATGATGTTAACCCAGCATTTCATAGTTAATGATGAAGCATTGAAGCTATGCTGATCATTGCTTGGGCACCAGCCGTTCATTTTAAGCACCATGAATCTTTTGAAGGACAAGCACCATGGATCTGAAGCACGGGTGTTTATTCACGCACTAACATTGTTGTCTTATCGTTCGGTTTATGACACCTGACTTTTTCCCCATTCTTACGACATAGTAGAAACAAATAAAGTTTATATATATTATAGAGCAGACGTTCCTGACAAAAGGCATTACATCTTGTAAAATGACAGAAGCATTGCTAACATATTGGTTGCTGCAGTGTATTTCCTGGTAGATATCACTCCTATGTGCTTGCTACTTTGAATTTTTTGATTGCTTGGAGGTTTTTTTCCCTTCGATTCGTAAGTATGTGTTAGCGTGATCATCTTATTGTTTTCGCCTTCTTAATGGAAGTTTCGTGTGACAAACCTCCGATAGAACTTTCCCTGGGTTATTGGGAACCTACACAAGTACACAGCTACCCTTGTGAATTAAACAAACTTGTCTGTCAAATCTGAAAACGATGTTCTGGCTATCTGGCTTGATATTTTGAAGGTGGGGAAAGGTTGCTGAAAAAATCAGACAAAAATAAATGTTTCTTCCAATGCACATCAAGGTTATCATTGTTCACCTGGTTCACATTGGCTTTTGCTAGCACGCGACCGGTTGTTATTATAATAATTTAATCCCGAAGCTGGTCTGAATCCACTAGTCAAAGCAAGAGACAATACCCTGTATATGGCCATGTTCTGCTGATAACACCAAAAGCTTCTTTTATACAGCCTGGTGTTGCCTTGATTCCATATCTTTCTGACAAAAGGAATACATCAAAGTGCCAAAAGCTTAGGAACCATGGCATACAGCCTTTTATAAAACCGTTTTGAGCCTTAAAAAAAAACGATTTTCAAAGGTTTATCGGTAAAGCTGCAAAACCATGGCTAACCGAGAAAACCGATCATATTCATAGCCACTCAAGCACACATGGCATGGCCAAGGATAAGTGATGGGTAATCTCTGGAACGAGATTGGCCAAGACAGCACAGCAGTCAGAATGACATGGCAAAGGATTAAGAGTGATGCAGCCAATCTCTGGAACGAGATTGGCCAGGACAGCGCAGCAGTCGGAAGGCAACCTTTTGTTGTCATTTGTTAATGCTCGCAAGAACGCAGGCAGTGGTTGGCGCTTGATGCGGGGAATAATGCAGTAATCCATGCATCCATCCATGATCCATCCGATTCCAAGTGACAAGCGAACAATACCGCACGAGACCATGTGCATGCCCAGGAGTCTTTGGTTTCCACTCGATCCGGATGATGTGTCATCGCGCTATATCTTAATGTAACGAGCATACTACTAGGATACCCCCGGATGGTGTGTTTTATCAGAGGGTACAAGAACACGACGCGGCATTAAATTAAGAGATCAACTAGAACGCAGGCGCCCGCGTTTTGCATTTAGTGCCGACGATTTTTTTCAGTACGATTGTACCGAAATTTCACCGTACAGAAGTACTGAAAAAACAGTATAAAAAAAGTGAAAAACTCTGTAAACTACCAATCGAGCAAATTAGAGATAGAAACGACAAGAATCGACTTGCCTTGAGAGCGGCGACGACGGCGACCTCGGCGTAGCGCCCGGCGTTCATGAGCTCTTTAGCAAGACGCGGCGTCGCGTTGCCGAGGAAGAGGAGGAGGCTAGCGGCGCGTCGGCGACATATAACAATTGGCGACGCAACGCGGCGAAGCGCATGGGTGCGAACCAGCGCGCCCACGCAAGTGAAGCGAACTAAGCGCCTCTGTGCGAGCGAACGCAGCGCCTAATGAAAAAGCAAAAGCGTTAAATTAAATTAAAACTTACTAATTTTATACAAACTAAATGATATAGTGTTTTACAATTACTTTTTTGGTGTCTTAAATAGTTCTTTTTAAAGTTACTAATTTTTTAAAATAAAATTTTAAATTCTCGAGAAGTCGCCGTAACTTTTTCATGTTAAAACTTTTAGCAACTTTAAATTAAAAAAAGCATGAAACATAACTAGGCGTGTGAAAGTCGTGTGAAAGCCAGTGTGAAAAAAAGCGAACCGAGAGATATATGGCCTAAACAAATCGCACACTTCATGTAACAAGCAAAAAAGTAACGTGACTTTCTATGAATGCGCATATGTTTAGAGCATCCCCATCTCACCTCCCAAAATGCACCTCTATTTTAAAATTTTTCAAATGCAGCAGGAGGGAATTTGATGCATGTGAGAGGAATTCAGATTTATAGCGATTCTTATAGCGATTCGTAGCGATAGAGGAAATTTAAAAGCCTCTTGGATGCTTTCTTAGATAGTAAGCCATAAAAATTCATATATGTTGGCAAAGTCCTGAATGGCATAAACTTAAAAGGCACCAGTGGCAATGCACGGGATTAACTACCAACTAGCGCAGTGCAATTCTAACGTAACAACGGTGGCGTTTTTAATTAGGAGAATTTGATTCGGCCTTTGGAAGCCGAATCAAACCTGCCAACCTGGCCGGTGTCAGATGCCCCCCGAACCGGATGAGCCGCACGGGGCCGGTTCGGCCGAGCGAATCCTGTCCGTACGATGGGAAATCGAGCGACGGCGATGCAGAGGATTAGTGCTCGAGCGTTTTAAGACACCATCCGAACCACCCGGCGACTTGTTCAAACCCGCACAAGCGTATTTATATATATAAAAAAAACCGCACGGCTTAGCGACCCATCCTCTGACAAACTGCTCTCCGACTTTAATTCAATGACATGTGGGCCATGTCACCCATGAGGCCCACATGTCAGTGACTCAAAGTTGAAAGGCAGTACGTCAGAGGATATGCGTCGGGCTTAATCCCATTTCTCTCGCCTTCTCTTCTCCTCCTTGCTTAGTTAGTTCCCCTTCTTTCCCACGAGCTTCCTCTCCTCTCCTCCCCTCCTCCTCCCCACTTCGCGCCCGGCTCCGATCCGAAGCGCGGCGATGGCGGCGGCGCCGCCGGACGGGCAGGAGAAGGTGATCGCCGCGGCGCAGCACATCGTGAAGTCGCTCGCCAACTCCAAGAACGCCGCGGACGACATGATCCGCATCCTGTCCGGATTCGACAACCGCCTCTCCGTCATGTCTGAGTTCTTCCCGCCTCCCCCAGCGGCCGGGGCCTCCCCTGAGCCTGTTCTGGAGGAGGAGGAGGAGGAGGGGGCGCAGGGGGAGGGACGGGAGGAGCCCGACCCGGATGACATGGCCCGGGATGAGGAGAGGGACGCTGCGGTGGAGGCGGCGGTGCGGGTGGTGGAGCGGTGGGACTCGCCGGCGGCGGGGGATAGGCTGGTGCTCGACTCGCCCGAGGACGCCGATGAGTACCTCACCGCGGCTGCCGACCTCGTGGGCGCGGCCGGCTCGCGCGCGGAGGCGGCGCTGCAGGGCGCGATGGCGCGGCTCGAGGATGAGTTCCGCCACCTGCTGATCCGCGGGAGGTCGCCGCTCGCCCCGGAGGAGCTGCAGGCCTCACTCCTCCGCCGGCTCTCTCTTACGGTACCCTCCTTCGCCTCCTCGGCCTCCGACCTAGACTGCCCTTCCTTCGCAAACCACGCCGGCGAGGGAGACGACTCTAGCGGCGCAGGAGGCAGGACCTCGGTCTCCGACGATGAGATCTCGCCCTATCTCATCACCCAGGACACTGTCAGCGCTCTCAAGGACATCGCGGACGTCATGCTGCCCGCAGGCTATGCGCCGGAGCTGTGCCAGGTCTATGGCGAGATACGTCGGGACACGCTTATGGATTGCCTTGCCGTGCTTGGGGTTGACAAGATGAGCCTGGAGGAGGTGCAGCGCGTGGAGTGGGGCGTCCTCGATGGCAAGATGAAGAAGTGGATCCAAGCGCTCAAGGTCGTCGTCCGGGGTCTTCTTTCTGAGGAGCGCCGCATCTGCAGCCAGATCCTTGCGGCTGATGCTGATGCCGAGGAAGAGTGCTTCACTGAGGCGGCCAAGGGGTGCGTTCTGCAGCTGCTCAACTTTGGTGATGCCATTGCAATTGGGAAGAGATCGTCGGAGAAGCTGTTCCGCATTCTTGGTATGTATGAGGCGCTAGCTGAGGTTCTCCCAGAGCTTGAGAGCTTGTTCTCAGGTGAGGCAAGGGGTTTTATAAAGGAAGAGGCAGAGGGGATACTTGTGAGGCTTGGGGATGCAGTGCGTGGAACAGTTGCTGAATTTGCCAATGCGATACAGGGGGAGACTTCTCGCAAGACACTGCCTGGTGGGGAGATTCACCCGCTCACGCGTTACGTCATGAACTATGTCCGACTGCTTGCAGATTACAGCCGCTCGCTGAATCATCTTCTGAATGACTGGGAGACGGAGTTGGAGACTGGGGGTGAGAATGCGAATATGACTCCGTTGGGGCACTGTGTGCTCATTCTGATTACACACCTACAGTCCAAGATTGAGGCAAAAGCTGAGCTGTATGAGGATGATGCACTGCAGAATATATATTTGATGAACAATCTGTTGTATATTGTGCAGAAGGTAAAGGATTCAGAGCTAAAGACCTTGCTTGGGGATAACTGGATCCGTAAACGCCGTGGTCAGATAAGGAGGTACTCCACAGCGTACCTCCGATCCTCATGGACTAGGGTGTTAGCCTGTCTGAGGGATGATGGCTTACCACAGACAATGGGTTCTTCGAATGCACTGAAAACTGCACTGAAGGAAAGGTTCAAGAACTTCAACTTGGCCTTTGAGGAATTGTACAGGACACAGACAGCTTGGCGGGTTGTGGATCCTCAGTTAAGAGAGGAGTTGAAGATTTCCATCTCAGAGAAGGTTCTTCCAGCATACCGTGCGTTTGTTGGAAGGTTCCGAGGCCAGCTAGAGGGGGGAAGGATTGCAAGGTGTATAAAGTACAACCCTGAGGATTTGGAGAACCAGGTCTCAGATTTTTTTGAAGGGAGAAGACTAAATGCTTGATTGATCAGGCCTGTTTGATGGTCAAGGTGAGTGCTGACTTCCAGATTGTGCATATATTAATAGAAGGCTTTGCAGGCAAGTATTTTTGGGTTAATTTGGTGGTAACTTGCAAGATGCTATAACTATCTAAAAAACCCAACCATTGAGATGTTTACACTTTGCAGAGATGGCACCCCATATTAGTCTGTTTATGAGTCGCTCGACTTCATTGCCACTGGGCACTGGTTCGACTCGCCGGGCGAGTTGAGAGACTGAGCTTGTCAGCGACTAGCTGAGCTCTGCTAGTCGCCCAACTCAGGAAAAAAACACAGCTGGGCTTTGTTTTTACCAACCCGAGAGGTGAGACCAAAACCTTGAGCCATAAACTGTTTGTCCCTGCTCAGATTGCTATACCTTGAACCAAAATGCTGCAAAGCCTAGGCACCAAATTTCCGCCTTCAGTACATTGCCATCGTCGGTCAAATGCCATCATGCCAGTAACTTCCAACGCACTCTGCTCTCCTTCGTATGCTCTGATAGTCTGATCTGCTATATTTCCTCTCCCAAGTCCCAAGGTGTGCTTCTGCTCTCTGGCCAGCAGATAGCTGATATGCTTTCTCTCTCGCTTCTTCACGTCAGTACATCACCTCTGCTCTGCTTCCTTTCCTGCTTGGCCGCACTGCTCTGTTTGTCTTCTCTCCTGCTCTGCTCTGTGCTTCTCTAATCCCTTTCTCTGCTCTGCAGCAGCTTTGTGTTCATACAAAATATAGTTAACGACTAGTAGTCAACTAGTCATGAATAGTCAGACCTAATCGCGACTAGTCTGTAAGTCGGTATCCCAGCGACTCGACTCGACTTTACAACTCGTAAACCGGTTGTAAAAGCATGGCAGGCATATACAATATTTGTTATGCTTCTCAATCTGCAAATTTAATTTTTGTCAATGTATGCTTGTCCTGTACAAGCATATTTGAATCAGTTATATGGACTAAGTATAAATCATTTATGCCAAATTTCTTACTTCAGGGGCACACAATTCTGCTGAACCCTGCACAGTTCCTGTAGACTATATCATGTTAATTGAGAACCACACGTTAAGGTCTATGATGCAGTGAACTAATGTTCAGCTATGATGTCCATTTTAGACGAATCATTAGCAAGTTTAGTAAAATTGCGTTGATGCTTGCATGTTGCACTTGGAGATTTCTATGAGCATCGTCAACAAGCTTATTTGACTGATTGTTATGTGTTTAGGGATGTTCATAACAATGATGTTACAAGTCCCCTGAAAATTCCGTTGACACCACATGGGAATTTGACCTGCTTACATCCTTTTGGGGATTGGAAGATAGAGAAATCAGTTTTGCCTGATGGAGCAGAAACGTTTTGAACTCTACAGCAATCAAAACTGTGAAATGCAAAGCAACCTGAATTGAATACTTAGCTGTCATCCTTGATTTTGTCAAGGTGAGTGCTGTCCATATCGGGGCTTCCCATTGGAATTTAGGACACTGCCATGAGCTGTGTAACTGCCATTCACACATTTTGCCCTTCTTTTGTTATTTGTAAAAGCTGCGACTTTTATTTTCCTCCAAAAGAATGGTTGGGTTTTAATGTAAAATGTATACCAGCAGTTATGTTCACTTTTACTTTATTTGCAGCCTTTTGTATTCTTTTGTAGTTTCTTGCTGACGGGAAAAAATTGCAGTAACTTGCTGATGATCAAAAGTACGGTAACTTGTCAGGTAAAGTTGAAACTTAAGGCATTTGTCACATACTCCCGTTGCGGTTGTATTTGTTAATATCTGGTTATGAAGCAGTGTGGCAATTTCATGATGCCTTCTGCCTTGTTGATGATCAAAAGTGGTATTCTCTGTTTATCCACCTTACTTCCATTTATTGTTGTGCTATGCGGCTATCTGATCTGTGATGTACGCTGGTGCCATGTCTTCTGTTCCTAGTTTGATGTATGTCAAGACGTCCTTTTGGGGTGTATCGTTGACAACTTGATGGCATATGAAAAATTGCATAAGGTTTTAAGGTGCTCAAGTGCTCAATCATGAGCTCTTTCTTCTGTAATTAATGAATATGATGTAATTTCACATTCTTGTTGCACCCCTACCATTTAGGTTCTAAAATCATTTGAGGACACGACACCCTACAAAGAATAGACATCCTGTTGAGGGGGCACAGGGGGCATCCTATTAGCCGCCTCCAGTGGCCTCTACGAACTCTCAGATACCTCCCTGGCTTGCTTCTCTGTTTCCACCAAGCTATCTGTCCAATCTGACCGGTCTTCTTGGACCATTGAGCAACTCCAGGAGCTCATGGAAATCACTGTAGTAGATATAAAGGGGTTACTGGAGGGAAGGAATCTTTTAGAGGGTAGTGTAAGTTCTGAAGGAATTTTAGAGAGGTGGATAGAGGGGGATGCTAATAGTGTTTTAGAGGGAAAATATAGAGGAGCTGCTGGAGACAGAGGTCACGCCTCTTTGACCCCGAAAGCGCCGACCAAAAGATCCTCTTCCTTTAAAAACTGCATGATATTCCTCCGACGCACCCGAACCCCAAATGGGTTGTCCTAGGTGACTTCAACCCAAATAGCGGACAAGAGTAACACGAGCGTCAACCATGACCCAATGGCTGCCTTCCACCAGATCATGAATCACCTCCTCCTTAAGGGGCTTAGCTTGTACGTTCACAAATTCACATGTAGCAATGAACGCATCAACCCTACTTTCACTAGAACGAGCAAGGTGACCCGCGCGTTTGCGCGGCTAGATTTGTGTTAAGATATAGATAATATATCAGATTAGATTTAGAGTTTAGCTCTAATATATAGATCAGCTTCAGTAGTTTGTTATAGAGGTTAATATTGATCGTTAGATTTACATAATTATATCCATATTCGACGATGTAGATTTTTTCTTTTTCTATGATTAACGTGAGAATTTCTACTATTTTTTGAGAGGTTGATATTGATCGTTAGATTTACATAATAATATCCATATTCAACTATGTAGATTTTTTATTTTTTCTATGATTAACGTGAGAATTTCTACTATTTTTCGAGAGGTTAATATTGACCGTTAGATTTACATAATAATATCCATATTCAACGATGTAGATTTTTTCTTTTTTTCTATGATTAATGTGAGAATTTCTACTATTTTTCGATTAACGTGGGAATTTCCAAGATTTTAGGATTAATGTGGTGGCTCCGTTTAACTCTGTTTTATATAGATAGTAGATAGACGAGCAAGATGACCCGCATGTTTGCGCGACTATATTTGTGTTAAGATATAGATAATATATCATATTAGATTTAGAGTTTATCTCTAATATATAGATCAGCTTCAGTAGTTTGTTATATAGGTTAATATTGACCGCTAGATTTACATAATAATACCCATATTCAACGATGTAGATTTTTTCTTTTTTCTATGATTAACCGAGAATTTCCACTATTTTTTGATTAACGTGGAAATTTCTAGGATTTTAGAATTAATGTGGTGGCTCCGTTTAACTCTGCATTATATAGATAGTAGATATATTTATCAGGTTTTCTTCACCACAGACTCGGACTTATTTTTCCCATCAGCACTTCTTCAAGCCCTACTGGACACCTTCTCCATAGCAAGCTGGGTGTTTTGCATCCTAGTGGGTTCCCATTCGTAGACTTCTAGCCTAGGCTCAAAGGTTTCACCGAGGTTGTCCAAAATGCTTGGCCTCGCCAAGTGATTAGTTCAGTCCTTGCCAGATGTCTCCATATCGAACTCTCCAGGATAGCCAAGGCCCTCAAGCGTTGTGCCAGAACCAAGACACCTTTCATGTTCCTTAAGCTGGAAAATGCCAAAATTCAACTCCGTCCGCTGGGATACCTCCTTGAAATCTTTTAGGTCCTAGGCTTCCGACCAAAATGGCGAGAATGGATTTCCATCCTCCTCGTCACCTCTTCCTCCAGAATTCTCCTGAATGGCATCACGGTCCTACTCATCCACCACCTACGAGAGGTTTAGCAAGGTGACTCGATCTTACCCATGTTATTCATCCTGGTGACTGACCCTCTGCAGAAACTCTTCAGCTAGGCCTTGAATGACGGTGTGCGCCCATGCACCAGCGCACACTCACCATGTGTGCACCAAGTGGGCTAAGAAGACACTTGACCAAATCAAAAGATTCTTCCCTCTGGCATGGCGATGAGCAAGCGAAGGGCGAATACTGCGTAGTTAATTGGGGCTGTCGTCCTAAACCCCTCGATAGACTTAGCATCATGGACCTTGAGCGTTTTGGAAGGCACTCCTAGAAGTCCACCAACAAACCCTAGCTGGGTGCAAAGTTGCCTTGCGACAACGCAGATATTGCGCTCTTCCACTCAGCGACCTCTCTTATCCTTGGTGATGGCAAGAGAGCCCGAATCTACCACGATAAATGGTTGGGCCATGAGTCCCCGAAGAGCATTACATTGCTCCCAAGTTTAGTCAAAACGAAGAATCGTTTTGTCGCCCTTGAATTGTTTCTCTACGGGGAATCCACACCCCTTTGCACTTTCAAGACTTCATTACCCTTTGGACGACAATCAAGGCTATCAATTTGTAGCATGAACGCCTAGATGACGTTGTTTGGCGTCGATCCAACTATGGATCCTACTCTTCCATGTTGGCCTAGTCAACACCATCATCGCCTTCCTCTTTGGCTGGGAGAGGGCGCTCTTGTAAAGTAGCGTGCATGGCTTCTTAGGTTGAGGCCCCTATATATAACCCTGTATGTTTTCCTGGTCTTAATGAATTAGGTAGTTCTCTCGCCCTTTTGTCAAAAAAGAAGAACAGACAAGCATTATGACACGTCTTTTTTCCCACTGCATGAAGGTGTTATCTTAACGTTCGGTAGTGTTTGCAATGATTAGAACAAGTGAACCATAGCAAATGTGTTAGCTTAACATTTTTGGTGCAAACAGCTAATGTCCTCTCAAACAATTGAAATTTATATGAAAACACTAACCATCCTCTTAGTGCACATACAATGTTATAAACAACTTTTTTTTATAGCAAGTTACCATGCCGCCTATAGACTATTTTAAAGACAAATCATACAATGATATAGACATTCATTTTTTTTTATATAAACAACTGCCCTCTACACAACCACCTTGATGCTCATGTTGTAATTAACTACAAATGTGTAGATAAACTTTTTTCTCTTTCATCTACTTCAGCAAAATAGATGACATGTCAACTCTTATACACAACTTATAGATAGCTGACATGGAGCATCATACATGCTTTTACCAACCAATATTACTACTAATTTAAAATACCAGTGGGAGAAAACGTTGTTCATGGTTAATGATTTGCCACCCTCAAACATTAGCAATTTAAGAATCTGCCATCATGATCGACTGACATTGTGGCCTCATAACCCGCACATCCTCTGCATGAGGAGAGATAAAATTCTTAAATGTCAATCTTTGCCGTGGCAAATCCCGAGTTATTTCAACCTAAAACATGAACAGAGGGGTCCACTGTGTTCCACGTATGGAAGCATCATGTATCTATTATTAATGTCTAAACTAGAGCTAGCTATGCAGGAATGGCAAAAACACACTAACGAACGCTATAAACCAAAAGAAAATGGATTGGGATTCTCTGCAGTTATCTCTCCTGGTGTGGTCACTGACATGTGGGTGCAGGCCCACGTGTCAGTGACCCAACTGCAGAGAACAGTAACTGCGGAGGATCTAGTTCCAAAACGGGCAAAAGTACGGCACCGCACACGAAGGAGCAGATGGAGAGAGTGGCAGCAAGGCATCGGTGTGGTGGCTCAGACCCTGCTGTTCTGCGGCAGAGGGATGACGCCATTGAAGAAGTCCCCGAAGTAGCCGGGCGGCTCGTACACCAGCTTGGCGATGATGTCCCTGAGCGTGATGAGCCCGTCCAGGTTCCCCTCCTCGTCCACCACGTAGATCCTCTGCCTCTTCTCCGCGTCCAGCCTCAGGATGATGTCCTTCACCGTGTCCGCCCTCCTGCACGTTATCACGCTCATCTGCCTCTCCCCCGAGCTCTGCCGCGCGCTCGCGATGAACTCTCTCGCCGTCAGCGTCCTGCCGCGCACACAGTAGTAAGATGCATGGTTGCCGAGTCAGACGAGTGATCATCTTCTTGGCCTTTTTCTTTTCTTTTCTTTTTTTGCTTCCTTTTTCTGTTTGAGAATTTCGGGGTTTCGTTCCGACCTGTAGTCTCTGTTCGTGTCTGATGCTGCGAGGAGGTGCTTGACATCCTTGATCATGATGCTGCCGATGGCCTTCCCATCGCCGTCCACCACCGGTATGCCTCCCACCCCCCGCTTCCTCATCTGCCGGAACGCCTTGAGCGCCGGCTCGTCCTCGCGAACCTGCAGATATATCATTCCCAAATTGATCATCAAGCTCATGGACATTGTTGATGGATCGATACTGACTGAGATGGAGGAGAGACAATGTTGATGGATGGATGCTAAATGAGATGATTGAGATGGAGGAGAGGACATTGTTGATGGATGGATATTGGATACTGATTAATTGGGGAATGGGGATGATTGAGATGGACCTTCACGAGCCGGCTGGGTCTGACGAGGGGGAGGCCGAGCTCGGCGAGCGTCTTGGTGCCCCATTCCTCGAACCAGTGGAGGCCGACGCACTCGGAGAGCATGTGGACGACGGCGGCCTGGGTGATGATGTTGCTGATGGTGCCCTCGCCGATGTCCACCACGGGGAGGCTCTTCATCCGGTACTTGGACAGCAGCAGCAGCATGGTGAGGAACGTGTCGGAGCTTTGCAGCGCCAGGAACGGCGCCCACCGGAACGACCCGGAGATGTCCTTCACCTTGGTCTTCTTGAACAGCTCCGACGACGGCAGCGCGCCGAACGCCTCCGCCACGGCGCCGCCCTCCGGCTCCCCGCGCTCGCTCGACGCGGCGGCGGCGGCCTCCTCCAGGGTCACGGTGCCGAGCTTGGCCGCCATCTCGTCGGCGCCGATGCCGATGCCGGCGGCGGCGGCCTCGGACTGGTGGAGCAGCCAGACGGCGATGCCGGCGAACTCGACGATGCCGATGTAGCGGTCGATCCAGCTGGCGTCGTCTGGCGCGTCGACGTTGCGGACGGGGGCGCCCATGATGCGGTGCCTGGAGAGGATGTCGACGGCCTCGGCGAGGGTGGCGTCGGAGGGCACGTCGACTACCTGGCCGGAGCCGTGCGGGAAGGAGGCGACGGGGATGGCGTCGAAGCAGCTGTTGAGCTTGTCGCCGCGGCTCAGCTGCGGCTGGTCCAGGCTGTCCCAGATGTCCTCCACCCGCATCCCGATCTCCGCCTCCGGGCTCCACCGCGCGCTCCCCACCGGGCTCTCCTCCACCGCCTCCTCCCGCTCCTCCTCCCGTGTCCGAACCTCACGCCTCGCCTGCATCGCTGATCCCTCCTCCTCTCTCTCCTGTCCCTCTTCCTCCTCCTCCTGTTTCCTTCTCCCTTCTCTCTCTACCTCTGCAGCTTCGTGGCTTCCTCTCCTTCTTCTTCCTCGGGGCGAGAACTATGGCGCGCGCGAGCGGATCTCAGATTTGTCTTCCCCGACGGCTTCGCGCCACAATGTGACAGGTGGTTTGCAGCCCGGGCATTGAGCTGCAAAGAAGGAAAAGATTACACATGGGCCGCCACGAAGCCATGTATGTTGAGATGGGCCTTCTTCTTGGGCCACGGCCTATACACAATCCAATCGTTCCGTCCGCTGGGCCGGGAGATATTTTTTTCTCTCTCTATTCCCTTTCGCAAGTCCTTTTCGGGGCCATAGGATTAGCGGTGTCTATCACAGACGAGTGGGGCCGAAAGGAGATAGGCCCACGTGTCAGCCTCCTGCTTCAGCGGTGCCGTGCCAGTGCGACCCCCTCCGTTTACAAGGCTACGCTACGGCTGCTTCCTCCTCCTCCGCCTCGTCCCAAATCGAAGAGAGGAAGAGAGAGGAGAGGCCTAAAACCCTAACCCCCGAGGCGAGCCCCGTCGGATCCCGCCGCCACCGCCGCCGTCGCCATGGACATGGGGGCGATGAGCGACCCGGAGAGGCTCTTCTTCTTCGACCTCGCCTGCAAGAACGCCAAGGCCTCCTACGAGCAGGACCCCCTCGACGCCGACGTGCGAATCCTGCTCCTCCTCTCTTCCCCCTGTTTTGCTCTCCGCTGCTTGCTTCTGATCGGATGGGGTGCGACGCGATCCGATCTGATCTGATCTGTGTGTGGCGTGCGTGCGTGCGTGTGCCTCGCAGAACCTGACGCGGTGGGGCGGCGCGCTGCTGGAGCTGTCGCAGATGCAGAACGGCGAGGGTAGCCTCAAGTGCCTGGAAGGTATACCTGCAGATTTATACCCTTGCATCTACAGATTAGATTTTGATTGCTTCCTCTTAGAAATTGAATTAGATTCGTTGTGTTTGCTAGCTGTAGCGTTGTAAAATTGTGGGTTCAAATGCCAAATACTCCCCCCTTCCCCCAACACACACACCTCCCACCCCACCCCACCACCTACCCATCAAAAAAGGGTTATTGAATCATGCTAATTGAGTACATAAGGAAAATAAGGCCAACTTTGTTAGATTATATGGAGATGTACTATGGTTTGTTCGCCAATCAGATGTGGTCAGATTATGCATGCTACAAGGGAAAACTTCTTTATATTGATGATTCATATTGAGATATTTTTATGGTAAATTGCATTGTTTAAAGAAAAAATACACTGCTGATCATATACCATAGTGGTTGCTAGGTCCTGTTCTTTTGAGCTGATCTGAACGGTTGGACAGCTGAACGGTTGAAATGACTGAACTTCGAGAGCTTCTCGAGGTAGTCTCGAGATTCGGATCCATTTCGTTTGACTTGCTTTTTAAAGTGTTAGGAGGCACCTTCAAAACAGCGAAAAACGGACTCAAAAAACTCAAATCATATGCCTTTTCAGAACGTAGATAAGTCGTTAAGCTGTTAAGCCGTTAAGCTGATAAGCTGAAAAGAGCAAGGCCTAAATGAAAATCTATACCAACCTGTTATAATGCTCTAATACCACCGAGTCTGTGCTGGCCGTGTTATTTTACTGTCATTTATCTGGCTGAAAGCTGTTTGTTTGCTCAAGAATTCTTGTGGGTTGATCACTTGATCCTCTTCAAAACATAAGTTGAAGCGTTTTAGTGCTATATATTTCAAACCTAGAGGCAGGGTCATATGCACGGTGCAGAATAGTGTGTTCGAAAGTGATGCGTATTGTTTTCAACTTTACCCTATTCAGTGGAAGTGGCTGTGTTACTATTTTGGCCTTTCATTGAGCTTGTATACAGTGTTGTATTATCCATATGAGTGGGAATCTTGTTTATCTCAATACACTTTTTTAATTGGTAAAAGTTGCTAAATGTGGTCAAGAGTGGTGGTGATGACCCAATGACTTCTGTTGTAGATGCGGAGTCCAAGCTGGAGGAAGCACTGAAAATCGATCCTAACAAAGGTGATGCACTCTGGTGCTTGGGTAATGCGCAGACCTCTCATGGATTCTTCACTTCAGACACTGTGAAGGCTAATGAGTTCTTTGAGAAAGCATCTGGCTGTTTTCAGAAAGCTGTTGATTTGGTATGTATAATCTGCTGGAATGCTTGCTACATACAACATTTTTATTGTTGCCAGAGGCTGACCCACAAATCTGAGCTCCTGCAATCTATGCATGGCATGCACTCTAGTCCACACATAAGCCTCTGGAAGGATTCAACAAATAAGTGTTTATACGCAATACTTCTCGTTGACTGCTATCTTTGTGCGCTTCTTGTTTAGCTTGTCTAAGATACTTTCATGTTTCTTGTAGGAACCCTCAAATGAACTATACAGGAAGTCATTGGATTTGTCATCTAAGGTACCTTCTGTTTCTTATGTTTTACAATTTTCTCAGGTTCCAGAGATTGTTTTTCTTATGCTTAACACGTTTTCCCGACAATATATTTTGCTATTGTCCTCTTATGAAATTTGGATAGACCATGTTGTATCATTTGCTTTCAATTGCATCAGGCACCTGAACTGCACATGGAGATCCATAGGCAAATGGCAACTCAAGCTACACAAACAGCATCCGGAACCTCAAATGCAAGGGTATTATGTTTAGCCTTACATATCTACTTTCTTGTTTTTCAGAATTACATGCGCTGATGCGTGCTGTTTTCACTTCTTTTCCTATATACAGCACAGCTGTTCTCTTCAGCTTATCTTATCTTATTTGCTTAGGGCATCTTTAACGGTGACCCTATTTTTGAACTAGATGATTCCTGTTGGTAAAAGAACTAGATGAATAGTGTTGGTATCAAAAAGATTGTAAAATAGGGTCACCATTAAGTTGTCCTTATAAGCTGAACTTTGAGAGCTTCCCGAGTTAGTTTAGAAAGTTAGATGCACTTTGTTTGACTTGTTCATGAGAGCTATAAGTTGTGGTTTCAAGATAGTAAACAATGAACTTAATAAACCAAAACATTTGTCTTTTGATTCGGAGATAAATAGACAACAACAAAGCCTTTAGGTCTCAAATAAGTTGGGGTAGGCTAGAAATGAAACCCAATAGAAGCCACAAACCTTTTTTTTAAGAAAACAGAGCAAATATAAAGGGCGAAAAGCTAGGGCATGGTTCAGGCACATGGATTGCTAATTTCCATGTGCCCCTGTCTAAGCTGCCTATGGGTATGTTCCAATATTTCAAGTCTCGGCACCTATCTCTTCTTACATTATCAATGCGTCTATGGATTCCACTATGCACCGATGCTTTTGGTCCAAACCATCTCAATCGATGTTGGATAACAACATATTCACATTTGTTGCTACCTGTTACAGAATCTTGCATGCATAAGCATTCCACAATTATTACTGGATGCTATACTACACGGCGTGCCATTAGGCGTAAATTTCCCTACTAGGATGTATTTATTTCTAAAAAAGATGATCCTGTCAGGATTGTTAAAAGGTGCAATGTTGACATATCTGTGTGATCCTTACTCTTGTGATATTCTAGATTCTAGGCACCTTGTATATGCCAGTTGAATATCTAGCCAGTATGCACAAAGAGGGGATAAAAGAAAGGAACAATTGCCAAAATGGCTCAAAGTTCAGAGACAGTTGCCAAAATGTCTCATCCATGTGTCTATGACATGTGGGACCAAATAGTACCTTGTGGCATATTGACAAATGTCCAGCAGTGGTTGTATATGAATTTAATGCTTATGTTGTAACATCCAGGGGTGTCTGTGCACACATTTTTTTCTCCTATGCTTCTCTCATTATATTTACTTTCTAGAATTTGTTGCCAGGCTCCAACCCAATTACATTATGTATTGCAGTTATCAGCAATGTTTAATATACTAGGTGGTTTTGCATGTTCTGCGAATATTATGGTGCATTACTAGAGTAGTTGATTCTTCCATCCGCATTATTAACTTGCTTAATGCTTTCATATCATCATATGCCATATATTATGTCTTATATCTTCTGCTGCCTAATATGATCGTATGGCTGTTTGCAGCAACCAAGGAGGAAGAAAAAGGACAATGACTTCTGGTATGATGTCTTTGGGTGGGTGATTCTTGGTCTCGGCATCTATGCTGTGGTTGGAATGACAAAAGTTAATACCCCTCCGCCACCTCCAAGCTGAGGTTGGTTAGCTTTCAACTCTACCCTTGAAAACTTGAGTGCCTCAGACAGCTAGGAGATAGTTTTGAGTTGGAGAGGACATGTTCATGTTACGTTTTGGTCAAAGTTTTCAATGCATGTTTTTCCTTTCCAGCCCTGTGATGAGGTTTCATCTCCTGTCACCAAATTACACTGTTGGGATACTTTTCTACTTGTTTTCCCCGGTATTGTTTTGAGGCGAAAACCATTATTATGTTTTGATCGCTACATCTCTGTTGCTTGGCGCTGGTGTTCGTGCTTGGCATTAATCTTAAGTGTCATCTTATCTTCCCCTAGGTTCTTTCAGCAGGAATGCAGCTATTTTATGTGAACGGCTTTTGAGATTCGCTTAATTATCCCCTACAAGATTTCATGGTATCTGCCTGCAAGTTCAACAACGTATGTCTTGCCGAAGGTGGCGTTTTTTTAAAAAAAGAAAAAAGAAGCGAAATGCGTTTACGTGGATAGGATCATCGTTTTCTTTCAGCTTTTTTTCGTGCATAGAAATGTGTGACACCATATCATCATCTCTAGCAAAGTTTGTTGGAATCCCCATCAGAGACAATGCCCCGTTGGCGCGCATGAAGGTCTGCCATCTTACCTGCACACCGAAAGCGCTAGCGCGATCTACTGGCTACTACTAGACCTAACGTGCCCAACAGCGACACCCTTTGATCGCGAATTCACTGGTCCGTTCTTGTTGGAATCGTTCCAGCCTCGTGGGCTTGTCATGGATTGGAGCACCAGCTGTCCCTCTCTTGGAATCCATCAGTACTCTCAACAGGAATTGAAATCCCTTCACGTGAGTGAGATTCATTCGAAGGTTTTTCCACCACTTTACAAACGGGTTTTTCTTGTGAAAAATTTTTCTGCCTGAAAACAATTGTGGTCTCGCTCACGCAGTTATTTTGGTGGAGGATTAGTATGAGAGCCTCTTGGAGATTTGGTAAGCATGAAGAAAATTAGGAATGAAGTGCAAGGCGTGGAGAAAAGTTGGGGGGATAAAAGTGAATCTTGTAGAGATGTGTTGAAGATTGTTATCAAGGTGAGGTTATAGAGGACCTGCTTAAAATGAGCATGTTAATTGTTAGCTTTAAACCCAATACCGTAGCCGGCCATAGAATTGCGGGTTGGGGGGGTAAAGTATAAGAGAAAAAATATGTTTGGAAGTAAAATATAAGCGAAAAAATGTATGAATTATGTAGAAAAAAATAGGGTCAATATTAGATAGTGATGGCCATGGCCATGCTAGCGCGCTGGTGGTGATGCAAGCTGTGTGCACGCAGGGAGGCAGGCAGGAGCCTGAGGCAGCTCGCACTTGCACCGCACATGCCCAGTCTCTCACCGCGACGCAATTTTTCGTCGCGGAGCCTTGTGGGGGCTCCGCTCCGGCTTGATTGCGGCATGTTACTAGTATCTAATCCATGTGCTCACTCACTCACTGCATCCATCCATCCATCCATGCTCAATTGCTCATGGGTCTCACTCTCACTCTTATCTCGTCTCGTCTCTCTCTCATCAGCTAAGCAGCATGCAGCGGTAACTGCAGGCACCGGTCTCCTAGGACCTAACTCACGTCATTCGTCATAATGCAGTGCAATGCATGCATGCTGATGTTTGCTTGCAGTTGCTGTTGCTGCTGCTGCTGCTGCTGCTGCATGCTGGTCTCTGGAGGACAGGGATGCCTTCAAGGGGAGAGGGTGAGGGTCCGTCGATGTGGGGGAATGCTTCCTTCTCACGCCGAGCTGCTGCTGCTGCTGCAAGCTACAGCAGCGGCCGGACCATGGCAATTGCAACCGCGGGTGCATGGGGCCGCTCACATACATGGTCATCAGGTCATGCCTCATCACCACCCTATGTCGGCTCCATCACCGATCACCATGAGTCCGCCCATGAGTGCGTTGCAAGCACACACATACACACACAGAGATATACGGACACATGCAAAGAGTCAAAAGACATGTACACTCACGGGTGGTCCTAGGAACAGAGAAAAAATAGCACAGCATCTGCGTTTCCGAAACCGAAGCAAAACAAATACGTAGATATAACATAAGCATACGAGTTAAAAAGAAATGATGTTATTGTTTTAGATAAAATGCAAAGACAACACACTCTCTCTGGTAATCTTCCTTTTTCTTTTTTCCAAACCAAAGGGTATATATGGGATCTCCCGATTCATTCACGTAGGAGAAAAATACAGAAATCAAACAACACAGGACACCAATTGTCATCCAGGGGAAAGGCTAGCGGGGGAGGACGCTAGCTAGCGGCAGGATGGATCGATCGCCTCCTGATCGAGTCGTTCGAGGGACGCTCAGGGAGTCACGGTACACTCGCTAGTAATCTTGTTATTTCTTTTCTGATTATAACGCATGGCTAATTATCAACAGCCGTTTCACTTAGCTAATCAAACAAGCTTCCCGAAGCTGGCACTGGAAGTTGAGGTTAATTTTCAGCAACTCGATCGATCAGCGAACAAGCCCTTTCAGCTCAAGCTAGCTGAAATGAAAGGCCTGGCCCATGTCAACGGCACAAGCTCAGCGCTCAACCGCATGTGCCAGCCGCCCCCACAATGGGAAAAACCAGCAGAAAAGACGCAAGTTTGTCATCACCACACTTGCAGATTAATTGCAGTACATGCATGCATAGTTGCATACGTTGCTTTTCTCCCAAGGATTTCTGCATGCATGCATGCAGATGCAGGACGATGGCTGCTGGATCTAACGAGGCCATGGATCGATGCGTTGTTTCCTTGCATCTCACGTAACGGCTGGGGGCCGGGCATCGCCGGGTAGCCGCTGCCTAGGCGCAAAGATTTCGCGGGCACAGGGCACTGGAGCGAGCTCTTGGGTCCCTTTTGGGGAGCGACACTTCATTTCTAGCTCGGTGTTGACCCCAACAAGTCACCTGATGAGGGTCTTGCGCCTTTGGATGATAAGTTAGCTCAATTGTAGCGCACGTTCGGAGGAATGCGTCTAAACCTCCTCCTAAATTTTGTTCTTGTAACTTTTCTTTTGAATTAATTCAAGGCAATTCTTCTGCCTTTTTCTTAAAAAAAAAAAAGGTCACCTGATGAGATCAGATCAGATCAAATCACCCATCGAGCTGGACTCCCCAAGGAGGCTTCTGCATGCATGCGCCGATCGAGTGTGGTAGGTCGACAGCAACGCCGCTGTACCCGCCATGAACCCTAATTCAAGCATCATGGTGGCTGCCACTGCACACCAACAACCCTGTAGCGTGCGTACGTGCAATACGTACCAGCATGCATGCATGCATGGTGATCGATCAGCGAGCTACGTACGCTACAAGGAGCAATTGGAAGTAGTCATGCGCAGAGCAGATCATTCAGCTAAAAATCATCGATAGCTGCCTTGATCTTTCCGTTCAGCTGTGGTGCATGGCTGAAACCTAATTAATTAAACTTCGAGTGCTTCGAGAAGCCGTAAATATATGTTGTTTCAATAAAGGTATTAATTAAGTTATATACATCGCTCAGTTCACTTAGAGCATGTACAATGGTACACATCAGCTGTTTTTAAACCATCTATAAGGTTTGCCATGTAGGATAGATAATGATGTGGAGGAGAGAGGGTGCGCACAGAGAGTTGAGCCGTCTCCGATGCAAGAGATGACTCTACACACGAATTAAGGAATCTTGTGTATGATTAAGTGTCATAAAAAATATGCGGTTAGAGAAATCTCTAAGTCATCTATACCATTGTATGAGTTGTCTCTAAATCATCTTTATAAGTGACATGACAATGGTTAGAGAAGACTGTTGTCTCAACCATTATACATGCTCTTAAAAGGTTGGCTCCGACAAACAGCGATAAGCCATGGGCCTGAAAGAAAAAATTGTACTCTTGAGAAAGCAGTTAAGGCTTGTTGGTGGCCTGGCCAGCATGGGGCGCCTTGCTCCCTTTGCGCACACCCAACGGCAGCCTCCTCCGTTTGTTTTCTTTCTCCCTGCGAGCTAGCTAGCTAGCTGCTTTGGCTGAGATAGCAAGGAAGCCGATTAATTGGACAGCAACAGGTAGATGTTCTTGACTTGAGTTCATCGGGTCCCCCTCCCCCTTTCCTCCTGGGACTATCCTGCATGCATCCGTTAATTAGGTGTCACTTTTGGACTTGATGCGTGTCTTCTGCCTCACACATGAAGAATGCAAATGCAGTCCGGCCCCAATCTTAATTCTGCTGCATGGTGCATGCCTTGCCGTGCCAGCCAAAAACTTCAGTAGCTTCTTGATCAACACTACTTGTGTTGGATATATATATATACATGTAGGGAGGAAGTAGGAAAATAATCAATGTGCAGTTTCATCTTACGCCGGCCACTTACTGGTGGATTAATTGGGCTAATTAATCAACTCCAGTAGCATTCTGAAGTAGTAGCTTTGAGAATTGACCAGCTCTGTTCGACTAGTTTCTAAGAGTTTGGAACATTACGGAGAGTAAAACAAATTAATTGGTTGAATAAAGCCAAAGCGTTTGAATAAGCCATAAGCCAGTATAGCGGCCTGATTATAAGTTAATTTACAACTGATTCGCTAATGGTTTGACCGGTGATGCAGATGGGCTTATATCAAGAGTGTCATCTCTCACTTTAATTTCTCATCAAGACAGGCCTGAATCGCAGCATGCTAGCATGAGATCTATTTCTATCTCGATCGTACGTGGTTTCGTGCATTCTAATCCATCTCTGGCGATGATATGCATTGCTCGCATCGCATGCATGCCTCCAAGGCCGCCGCGACCCCACTCTCATGTGCTCGATCAGAGAGAGAGAGAAACGGGTGGAAGATCCATCCAATTTGGTTATACCATGGACTCGAAAAACAGATCTTAATGTGACTGAAATGCACGATCTTCACAGGTATCACTTTTTACGATACCTAAAAGATGGAATAGCGATTGTCGAAGCATTTTCTATAAGAGAATGGTTTCCATTACTTTGAGAAATGGATTCTATATCAAACTATAGCTATTGCATTAAAGAAGAAAAGAAACTAATAGAAGTCTAAGACGCGGAATAGAGAGAAAGATTCTTCTAATTTTCTTGTCTCTGAACTCCTGAAGAGAGAGAGAGAGCACGGCTATGCATGCATGCTTGCCTCAAGCAACGCATGCAATATTGCAAGTGTAGCAGCATGCAGCGGGTGGTGCGTGTGGTGGTGCATGTGGTGCGGTTAAAGGCGTTTGCAGCCTTTCGGGCACTCACACCTACTAATAAACCGGTACACGATGCAGGCAATTGATGTGTTCTTTCGGTTTTGGTTTGGTAGTCGAGTACCACTCCTTTTTATAGGCTATTAGGGTGACAATTAACGTCCTGGTCAGCTAACAAGGAAAACTAGCTCGTTACATAGAAAGCCTCGTATATGTCGGTACATCCGTGACAATTCGTTACGAACATACACATATAAGATTATCCGTGCCGATTCATAGGTCGTAGGTCAGGACGGAACCATTAGTGACGAATCTAGCCATGAACCATCACAGATAGTCCCAAGCATCAGTGATTGTCTGGACCGTTACAGATAGTCCCAAGCATCACAGACGGTTCTAGCGATGGTTCGTGGTTAGAACCAACACATATGCATAAATGACGGTCCTAGCCATAAACCGTCACAGATAAGTGATCATTTGTGATAGTTCGTGGCTAGAACCGATGCTTCTTAGCCTATATATCAAATAATTGACCATATTTCAACCGAAACTTCTCCCCCTATTTCTTCTTTCTGATTTTGTCTCTACTGTTTAGTGGTTTGTAATTTGGGTCTAGTGAATGTGAGAGCTCCTTGTGATTAAAAAGGTGAGTAAGTATTACCATTTTCTCGAGATTTTAGATTAGTTTTTCATATCAACTTTAATAATTAATGAATTTTGAGATAGATATTTATAATAAACAATTTAGAATTAACTAGTAATTCTAGTTAATACAAATAATTAAGTTGTAGCTAATATGTACTATGGATGAAAATATATAGCTCTAGATTTTGCAATGTATTTTTTTATCTAACTTTCGGTTTAATTAGTTTCCTCTCATCTTTAAAAATGACTAATTAATTTTGGGTTCGTTATTTATAATAAATCATATAGAATTAATTTACGATGCTAGCTATTATAAACAAGTAAATTGGAGGTAATATGTCTTATGGATGAAGATATATAGCTCTTGATTTCACATTATATTTTTTATGTATATTTTCATTTAATTATTTTTATCACAACTTTTAAAATGGTTAACTAATGTTGGCATAGTTATTTATAATAAATAACATGAAACTTACCAGTGATGCAAGTTAATATAAAAAACAAAATTTATGATTCTAGATAATTAGCTCTACGTATCGGATTACGAATGGATAACAGTATATGGTTTGATTTTAAATTTGATCAGATGGGTCAAACAAGGATATGTGATCAAAACCATTGTAACAAGGAGTATATTCAAGGCATGGCTGGTTTCCTGAGTGTCGTTGATGAGTTCAGGTGGTATAATTTTATATTTGTCCATGGTTTGGTTGTAAGAATGAGAAAATGTCACATAGAGATCGGTTTCACATGCATTTGATTCAAAGGGGCTTCTTATGTGGCTACATGTGTTGGACAAGGCGTGGTAAAGAGGAAATCTTAAAAGAATGTGACAATATCATTATTGGTGCTGATTTTTACCCAAACATATGTTCCCAATGAGTAGGAGTTGTTCAACGACAGCGCGTGTCCGGCAGCTGCCTCCACCGCGCCATCACCACGACCCGAGCCTACATGGAGATGCTGCCCGCCGAGGAGTTTGCCTCATGGTTGGCGGTGCGTAGGCGCAGCTGCCTGGCTAGAACGTGTCAGGTTGGTGCTCGGGATGACGGCGCAATGGCGTACTGGTGTTGGGGACGAGCGCCCCAGCGCTAAGAGGTTAGGGCTGCAGACAAGTTGCGGTAGCCTGGGTGAGGTCAGCGATTAGCAGCGTCGGCGTGGGGATGTCAGGGGTGGTGGATGGGTGGCATGGGGAGGTTGGGGGCAGCGAACGAGCGGTGCACGATGTCGTCGATGCCAGGAATGGGGTGGGGATGCGTCGTTGATGCCGGGATTTGGTGGCGAATTGGGGAAGGAGTGATTTGGGGAGATGGGAGTAGTTGGGAGGGAAAAAGAAGATTATTATGTGGGATGAAATGCGGTACTCACTTGTTAGACCGGATAATGGGATCCATTTTGAACTTAGTATATCCTCAAGTCGCATGTAGTGGCATCTACGCACATTTTCTCAGTTTATAGTGATATCTGCAACATATGCGATTTTGCGATGGTATTTTTGTTTAGGGCTAACTTCGTAGTGGCATATACATGGGAGAGGGAGGGGTTTTGATCTCTTACTACAATTGAGCAACAGCAAGCTGCTATAAGCGTAGAACCTAGTTAGGTAATTATTTCCTTTGAGAATAGGGAAAAGTCCAATTGAAAACTATGATAAGTGCACTGTACAGGCATAAATGGGGGTAGCACTGGTCAAGTACTACTAGTCAGTAGCAAGGCAGGACGACAAAATATAAGGCGTAGTTTGATTTAAAAATAGTTAAACTTAGTAAACTTTGACTATAAATTAATCAAATTATATGCATCGCTAGTATACAAAAGTTGTATCAATATATTGATATTTCAAAGTGCTTTTAATATAATATCCTCTTTATAGAAATTCATAATATATAATAGAGAAATTTAACGGTCAAACTCAATCTTGAAAGACTTTCTCAAAGTCAAAATACGCATTATATTTTGGGATGGAGACTGCTACGGAGTGGAGTACTACTGTACCACACAAACCTAGTGACGTCCTAGTCCCTGACCCCTGTGTGTTGCCATAACCAAGGCAGCAGCACAGAACAGAACGATGGCCGGCTCCCTAATTAAAGGCAGAGATTGGCATCAATAACTCCGTCAAGTTCCTGTCATCCCCCACTCTTAGCATTAAGCTCTCTCGCTCGCTGCATGCAGCAAACATGATCGCCGACGACGACATGACCTGATATAGCTCACTCGGCTTTTCAAACGCTATGGTATGCTACGCTTTGCTTTCTTTCTTCGCTGTTAGGTCGCTCTGTCTGAGCCGGCCGATGGTAATTAGTGGTCCTTGCTTAGCGAGCAGCCTCCAAACCGATCGAGAGTAAACGCACACTTTATCAGTGGCTTTGGCAGGACGTTTTCCATCCAATCTGCAACGAGAGCATGGATGGCAAACCAGACGCCATTGTCATCAGCACGTTCCATTTGAAACTGAAAAAACGATGTGTGCTCCGATGATCGATCAGTGTGGAGAAACAGGATGTTTTTTTTTTCCTCTTGATCAGTTTATTCTTCACGGCCGGCCATCGATGTCGATGGTGGATCCGTGGATGTAGGATTCTTACGCCCTGTGATTCAACTTAAATTAGATTTTAGAATGGTTGAGTTAAATGAATGGACAAACTTAACTTATTTTATATGCTTAAATAAAAAGTTAAGAACATTAAAACGAGAGAAAAATTTAAAAAAAATAGTTTGTAGATTTTTGAGAAAAAAATCACTTTGAGATCCATAGGGGGCAGGTATCTGATCTATTCAGTTCAGTTAAACTGAATGAATTGCTGGCTGAGTAGACTAAATTACCGGAAACTTAACTCCAAAGGTTTTTTGAAGCGTGGTTTCGAGAGGATGCCATGCTTCATTCGATTGAATCGTTTGAGAATTGAGATTACGTACGACGGGTAAAAAAAGCTAAACGGTTTAAAACCATAAGCCATGATAATCTGGTTCTTGATGGTCCTGCTGTCAGAGAGGGGGGCTTATGTTATGACTCGTGAACGCCGCTTGGGGTTAAGGCTTAATCCACACGCTTGCACGTGCGACGACTAAGGGAAAGAGATGAGGCAGCGGCTGCTCTGCTAGCTGCATGGTGCTCCACTTGGGACTTGGGAGAGAAATCTAGAGAGAGAGAGTGGGCGGAGAAAATCCGGATAAAGAGAGAGAAAGGAGAGGATATATGTTGTGGTGCAATGGCTTTTTCTCACCCCCATGGCCTTATCTCTTTGCTGCATCCAAGAATCATTTTTTTCTGACGATATACTGGTAGCTTTTACTACTACTGCCACTTTCCTTTAGGCCTTTTGCTCTACCCCACTGTGTCATGTTGGAATCGAATCTGAAATCAACTTTATTTTTCAAAAAAAAACCATTGATCCTTTCATCTCTTTCCCAAGCTTCCACCTTTCTTTACCCGTATTCTTTTGACAAACTTTTTCCTTTGTGCTTCAAAGGGGAGTGAGAAAGAGAACGTGAACGGATAGCTTGTAGGCAGCATGTCTGTTGAGCATAGTGCGTACATGGAGGTGATGCTTTCTTGTCTTTTTACAGCCTCGGATTCCTTGTACAACCCCACAAGTATTTTTGTCTTTTAACAATTATCTTTTATCTTAATATATATTTTAAAATAAGTAGCCCCCCTTTTAGGGATATTCTTGATAGATGAGGAAAGTACGTTATAGCCCTTTAAATTTGTAGTGGATATTACGTAATTAGCACCTCAAAATTTAAAATTTATTTTTTTCAACCCCTCGTCACACTATCGAGTCCCATCACCACGGTTGGAGAAGCTCCGCCTAGTTGTGCCAAGGTGGATGGAGAGAGAAGACGGAGGATTGAAATGAGAAATGAGATGAGATCATGGGAGTGGCATAAAATAGTGGTGTAAATCTTTAGGTGGTATTAAAGTGTATTCAAATCTTTTGATGGTATAAACCTAAAATAGAAAACTTTCGATACTATATCTTGTACCGTATAAATACTATTTTGGTGTCGATCCTATCAAATTAACTAGCCCTACTCCTGCTCATAATGACAACGATTACTGTTTGCTGCTGCTTGTCTCTGCCCCTTTTTTACCCACTCCTTCAGGTCAATGCTCGCCTTTACCGCGACGCAAGCAAAGGTAACTTAATCCCCGGGGCAAGCGCTTGCAAAAGGAAAAGGCTAGTTTAATTACCCTCCCTCGCAGCAGTAACAGCGAAGAGGCTATCAAATCAAGCTGCTAAAAGCGCCTGCCTCTCGTGCGGACTCCGGCGAAAATTCAAGAACCTTGATCGCGAATCCGTGATGCCACCAAGGTGAAATCCAGTCTCGGTGAAAAAGATGGCGCCTTTTCGATTCGATGCCCGTGCTTAAATCGCCTTCTTTTCGTGATGTTTTCAGATCACGAATCTTCAGATTAAGCGGTCTAAGCCGGTAGATTTGCAGCTCATGATGGCGATTAGATTGGACGTGTTTGCCTCGTACGTGTTGCGCTCCTGGGGCGCTGCACGTCTCCGTCGATTTGAATCTGAATCTCAGGCATGGGCCAGGCTCTCCGTCTCGGATCTGTGAAAAATCATTGAAATTTTGGATCAAAATTCAAGCTTTTCAGGTCGCAGAGATCTGACCAGGTGAGTCGTATTACTCATAAATGTTGCTACCAAACACACTGTGGAATCAATTCAGTACAGGTCGGAAAACGGGAGCTCGCTGCCCTGATTACGTATGAGCAGAGGGAAATTCATGGGTCTCAGAGATATTATAATATTAATCTCGAACATGGATACAATTTTCGGTCAAGATCCGTAGAAACTCTTGTCCTCGTGAGGAGTTAAAATCAAGCTTAACGTATAGACAACTACCCAGCTACATCAATGGCTACATTCAGATCAGCCGTCAAGCCATACGAAGACTGCTGCTGCTGGTCAGTGAGTAGAGCAGAGCTAGCTCATCTCTCTAACGTCAGTACTCAACCACACCAGGGTCCAGGACGTACTCTCAAGCCATAATTAGCAAACAAGATCTCTGAATCAGTGGGCAAAGTACTCCATAATTACACTTAAACATACTAGTCCTACTCCTGGGTACTACAGTTAGCATCACAAAGGAAAGCACGTCGCTTTCAAATGCAGCAGCGGTGGAACTTGGATATAAAATTAAAGAGGACCAATCCTACATTAGCTAAGTTCGGAAGTGCCAAATTATGTCCAAAATATTTGTAAACAATGGTAACTAATAGTGATCATTAAGGACAACAATTTTTGTAGGGGCGCTAGGGCTCACTCTGACACTAAGAAAGCTCCACCCTTGAGACGTTGTGAAGCTGCATAGTTAGGACTAGGGGAGAGAGTATATGCGAAATTTAGGTATGTTTTCAGTGGTTTAAGCTTAATTTAAAACAAATGGTTTGATTTCTTAGCATTTTTATTATGAAGAAATTATCTTAAAAAGTTCTTGAAAAAAACATAAATAAAGCAGACCAGCTTTGAGAAGAGGATTGAAGAATCTCTCAAAGTCCAGATCAACTATCAACTCAACTACTTCGATCATGCTCTTATACCCTCTTATGCATATAGAGCACGATCAGATTTTACTCCGAGATCTATTCTATGTCCTTTCAACTTCCTACGTGCAAAAACCAATTAGCCCTTAGTATTTTCAAATCCTCCAAACAATGTTCTTTTTCCCCTCCCTCTCAGCTCCCCATCCCCTCTATTGGTCTCCTGGCCTCTATGCCGCTGTTATCCTTTATTCGCTCCCCCACCTTGCCATACACCACCCTGGCTTGCCCTACCTAGCCCTCGCCCATGCGAGCATGGCCTGTTGATGGCTATCTGTTGTACGTCCATCTTTGTCGACCACACAACACGACGGCCGTATCTAAGGGTGGAAACGAGCCGAGCTCGAGCTCGCCAGCCACACCAGCTCGACTCGGCTCATTAGGTATCGAGCCGAGCCTGAGCTAAGTTGAGCAAGGGATCCGAGCTAAAAAAGGGCTCAGCTCGGCTCGGTGGTAGCTCGCAAGCCCACACGAGCCTAAGCCACGAGCCTGAGCTCGAGTGAAAAACAAGCTCAGTGACTGATGAATGATGATGTATGGCCACGAGTTGCTTGCGAGTCACGAGCAGAGCTCGAGCCAGCCAGCCTCTGGCTCGGCTCGGTGGTAGCTCGCAAGCCCACACGAGCCTAAGCCACGAGCCTGAGCTCGAGTGAAAAACAAGCTCAGCGACCGATGAATGTTGATGTACGGCCACGAGTTGCTTGCGAGTCACGAGCAGAGCTCGAGCCAGCCAGCCTCTGGCTCGGCTCATTTAGTTGCACGAGCTGAAAATGGTGCTTGGCTCGTGCTCGTTTTTAAACTAGCCGAGCTAGAATCGAGCCGAGCCCAAGCAGCTCGCGAGCTTTTGGCTTGTTTTTCAGCCCTAGCTGTATCCAACCAACACGTGGTATGCGTGGCTACCGTAATGTTGTGGTTTGGAGCGGAGGAGGGTTATCACGCTAATGGAAGCTAGTAAAGCGAGGAAGGAGTGAGGAGGTTTCTCTAAAAAGAGAGACGAGAGGAGAAGAAAAGTGCCTCATTTGGAGATTTAATAAAGTGGAGGGACTTATTTAAAAAAATAAAAGAGAGGGTGCATGTAGTCATTAGTCATGCTCCGCTGTTGGATCTCCATCCGATGCCTCAAACAATGCGTGCAAACACGCGCGTACAAGGGAAATCCCTACTGTTACATGGAAATAATTTCTTTTTCGAAACCGTCGTATGGGAGTAAAATCACACAGTCGTTCCGAACTCCCAGTCCCCAGATCGCTCACATAAATACCCGGCACCTTGGTTGTTCAGCGAACTCTCTCCCCTCTCCATCCCTGCATGCCAGCCATCCATGGCTGCATCCGCTACGTGCTACTACTGCTGCAATGCCATGGCGGCCGATCCATCCATCCATCCGACCCCGGTGCAGCAAATAAACTCCACAATAATGAGACCTGTCGGACATGGCAAGGCATCTGCAGCTAGCAGCGAGGAGACAGCATGCAAGAGCAGGAGCAGTATTCTACTGCCTCTACCTGTGGCAGTACTTGCACTGGGGTACCGTATTGCGCAGCTGCCGACACCTCCCATTGGATTCCCGAGCTCTACAGTGGCAGTGAACAGCGGCAGAACGATCGGCGTCGGTTCATCAGATCGGTCAGCCGCGCGCGCGAGCGAGGAGAGGGAGCTTTCGTGCCTGCAAGCGCACACTGCACGCACAGGCACAGGCACGGGAGGAGAGAAAAGAGGGGGTCAAAAGGAGCGAGGGGAGCGAGGGAGAGGGAGCAGGAGCATAGCTTCTTTTCAGCTTTATTCCGGCGCACTGTTTCTTAGTTCTTCGCACTGGCGCGCTCTCTCACTCTCTTTTTTCTTTCTTTCTTTCTTTCTTTCTTTCAGCTTTTGTAGAGGCCGCATTGCACGAACGAAAGAACATTTGATCAAGGTTTGCCTCCAGTGCAGGGTTCGCACTTTCCCAGAAATTTCGCTTGATTTTTTCGTTAAAATTTGATCCTACTATTTTTCTAAAGATACACATCATTTCGTTACGAACCCTATACCGGGTCTCTGGTTGCTTCCTTCGCAGCTTACTTCTAGCCAACATCGTGCACCGCGTCGTCCCATGCACGTCAAAACATGTCGCAACCTGGCTATCTACATTTACGACATAGCTTTGCTTACCGTGTCGTGATGCAACGGCTCCTATGCACCATCCGGTCGCATCATTGCTTCCGCCGTTCCTATCTATCTGGCATCCTTCCATGCTTGCTGGTCTGAACGCGAACGCCGAGGTCGTCGCAGTCGCCTGCCGACCTCGTCGGCTACTTTGTCGGCCCTCGATCATCTAGCCTTGATAGATCCCTGTCAACGATAGCTCATCGAACGGTTCGAACCTCCTGTCTGAAATGTTCGACACCACCGATTGAATCGTCGATCGCCGCCATTCTACACCTTGCGCTGATGAGGCGTTTTCCACAGCGTCCGTGTATGCATGATCCTCGTGTCTCCCCCTAGATCTTCCGCATGAACCTCGCCAACCGAGCTCTGATACCATTTGTTAGGATTTACGACTATGCAAAATCACGAACGACACATGGAGACATGATGTTTGGTAACGCAGTTTGACTTTCGCTTACATCTGCAGGGCTCTGACTATGGGCGCTCCTCCCCAATTCATAATATCGCAGCATATCGGCTGCACAGGTGACAGCCACATGCTGGCCGCTGATTTGCTCTTGCCTATGATACTATTATGAAGTCGTTGACCTGATTACACCAGGGCTACCCCCTTTATATAGTGGAGGCCTGGTTATTGTCTGACTCCAGGGGCGGATCTACGGTGTTAGGACTGGTGTCATGCGCCACCAGCGCCTTTTGAACAATCCTTTATTAGTATATATACATATAAACCTATATTTTGAAGTTAAAAACTAGTAACTTAAGGTTACAATGACCCCAATAACTTGTTTTCTTGGATCCATCCCTATCCGATTCCAACTCTAAAGTAACCCTACATATTACAATACAGAGTTCATGTAACCTATTTGTACATATATTTAACACAAAACCTAATATCCATCGAGGTCATCGGAGAGGGAAAGGGAGGAGGACGACAGCAGCAGGTATCGGTTAGGGACAAGCGAGTCGCAAGAGCTCCTTTTGGTTGGGGACTTGATCCTAGTGTTAGGGTTATGTGAATCCAATGGATAAAACCATCAAAAATTCAAGTCCGTGTAAAATTCACCAAGCATTTTTTTAAAAACAAAAGATAAAAAGATAGATGTATATAACCAAGAGATCTCATGGCCCAAATATAGGTTTTGGAATTGGAATGGGAGTGTCAGGCTTTTACTAGTCTACTATCTATATAAAACAGAGTTAAACGGAGTCACCACATTAATCCTAAAATCTTAGAAATTCCCACGTTAATAAAAAAATAGTAGAAATTTTCACATTAATCGTAAAAAAGAAAAATCTACATCTTTGAATATGGATATTATTATGTAAATCTAACGGTCAATATCGAAAAGATTAAAAAGATAACTACTAAACCTGATCTAATATATTAGAGATAAACTTTAAATTTGATCTGATATATTGGAGATAGATTATGAGTTGTAGATTAGCCTAAAAAAGATTATGAATTAAAGATAAACTCTACATGTCAGCATAAATTTAGCCGCGCAAACGCGCGGGCCACCTTGCTCGTTATACTAATCTTTTAGTGTTTTGTGGAATAACCTGCTATCAAAAAACCCTCGAATTTTGATTGCAAAGCAAAATGTAAAATCTACATGGCTGGATACAGTACAACCTTCTATTTGGAACGAGGGAGATAAATTGGAATTTAGATTCTTTCAAGTTTCAAATTCTCGTAGTAGGAGTATTTGCCAAGAATAAAATAGGCTCACTCGCCCTATTTCAAGTCTCATTTCTACATTTCAAGTTTCACCCAGCATACCACAAAAAAACGAACTCCTGCTGCGCTCAAGTACTGCTGCAACATGCAAGTGGCAAAAAAACCAGTGATCAGAGAAAACCAAAGCAGAGGCAGATCATGCAATAATATAGTCCATTGATAGTTGATCGGTCGGCCCTACGTGAATGCTCTTGGTCAAACTCTGAACGTGTTGTACAGAATCATTTGTCCACTGTCTGCATGCTCTGCTTGGTTGCTGCGCCTCCCTCCTTTCTCGTGTGAGGTCTCACGTCTCTCCGGTAGGGCAAAAACCATCCACACACAAGCCACTGCCACTTCTTTTCCAGAATATGATGTTCCTGTGTCAGATACATTAGTGGTTCATCAACTTTTGACCATTACGTTTTACATGCGAAATTGCTTTGTATATTCAACGAAAATATTTATGACTGGTGAATTTTATCCCACGAAACATCGTAGTATTTTATTAAAAAGGAAATAAAGTCCAAGCATCATGAAACACTGTAGTATTTTGTAAAAAAAGAAACAAAGTGAAAACCTCACGAAACATTATATTATTTTTTGGAATGAAATAAAGTCAAGACCTTTGCCGATTCAATCACACGAAAAGATACGCACATGTTTCGCAGCATTGAAATTATGTGATTACCCGTTGGAATCGAACTCTGAACACTTTAATTAGTGGCTTCTAAGACCCGAATTGATAATCGAAACCATCAAAATTATGGAGAAACGCCATCGAAAAATCAAAGCGTTTAAAATATTATCAAATAATTAGAGTAAAAAACAATGCGGAGTAGAATATGCCCTAAAGAGTTGCTTATACACCATTCTAAAAAAGGGCTTCGTCAAGGAGATCCACTATCTCCAATTCTTTTTAATTTAGTAGCTAACATGTTGGCAACTATAATCAGCAGAGCTACTTCGGCTAGGCAGGTGTGTAGAGTAGTACCACGTCTTGTAGATGGAGGTTTATCTATTCTACAATATGCATATGACACAATCCTTTTTATAGACCATGATGTGGAGAAAGTTTTAACGAGGAAGTTATTACTTTTTTGTGCTTTTGAGCAACTATCAGGTCTCGAGATAAACTTCCACAAGAGTGAAATATATTGTTTTGGTGAGGCTTAAAAGTTTGAGGACCAATATACTCAGTTATTTGGTTGTGCCAGTGGTGATTTCCCATTCCAATATTTAGATATTCCTATGCATTATACGAAGTTACGAAATATTGATTGGAAAGGGGTCGAAGATAGGTTTAAGAAGAGGCTGAGTAGTTGGAAAGGGAAACATCTTTCAACTGGGGGGCGGCTAACACTGATCAATTCGGTGCTTACTAGCCTGCCAATGTATATGATGTCATTTTTTTGTAGTTCCAAGGGGAGTCCTTAAAAATTGGATTATTTTCAATCTTGTTTTTACTGGCGAAGTGATGGCCAAAAGAGAAAGTATCGTCTTGCAAAATGAAACATCCTATGTCGACCGTGAGAACAAGGCGGTCTTGGCATACATGACTTGGATATTAAGAATGTTGTCCTTATTAGCAAATGGTTATTTAAATTACTCACCACAAATGGAGTTTGGCAGCAAATGCTACGATACAAAATATTTGGGCTCTCAACCTTTATCGCAAGTACAGTGGGGATCTGGAGATTCACACTTTTGGGGCAGTTTAATGAAGGTGAAACGAGATTTCTTTCGTTTCAGAAGCTTTAATATTAAGGATGGATCTTAAATTAGGTCCTGGAAGGACAAGTGGTTGGGGAACGCTACCTTGCGAGAACAGTACCATTGTTTGTACAATATAGCTATGCACAAACAGGTTACCGTAGCAGAGGTCCTTAAAACAACAAATCCTATTTTATCATGGCGTAGAGACCTCGTTGGGCCAAAATTAGCCGTCTGGAATGCTTTACTTCCACGCATTGCTAATATTGTTTTGTTTGAGGAGCGATACGAGTTTCGCTGAAATTTACATCCTCATGGTCAGTTCTCGGTGAAATCACATTATCTTACGCTCATTCATAGTGATGTCCCAAATATTAATAAATATCTGTGAAAACTAAAAACACCACTTAATGTTAGGATTTTCCTATGGTATATACCTACGACGAGAGGTACTTCTGACAAAAGATAATCTAACAAGAAGAAACTGGAATGGTAATAAGAAACTGTTGCTTTTGTTATAAAGAGGAGACAATTAATCATCTGTTCCTTGAATGCCGTTTGGTGCGGCGAGTTTGGTCCATAATTTACGCATCTTCAGGACTCTGTCAACCTTATAGTGTATCCCATTTGTTTGGTGCTTGGCTATGGGGTATAAACAAGGATTTGAAACCACTGACCCTGCTGAGGGCGGCTGCAACTTGTTAGTCGCGCTGGTTATGCAGGAACGACATGGTTTTTAATAAGAAAACTATCTCATCTCCTTTGCAGGTTATTTACTTAATTATCCATTGGCTATATACTTGGACTACTTTTCAACGGCCGGCTTTGCAGAATTTTATTATGGCGGCGTGCTCGTATATGGAAAAGATTGTTAAGTTGTGTTTTACTCAGACATATGGATGACGATCTAATCTTTGGATTGATAGTCATTAAGTTGTCTGACTTTTCTTTTATCTATTCAGGGCTGTGTGCATCTTGCCCAGAGGTTAGAAGTAATCTCAGGATGATGGTTATATCATCTCGATGTAACTATCTTGTTTTCAATAAAGCTTTCTTTATCAATAAAATATATACACCATTCTACCATATCTAATTATACAAAACTAGAGGCAGTTTAGCTGCACGATTTATAAAACACGCATATCTCTGAGCAAGTAGAAACAACCATATTCAAAGCACCGCTAGCTAGGTTGCTGAGAAGTGGAGTAATTTGCAGTGGTGAGCAGGTACCAACTGCAGGACGGTGACCATGACCAACTCTTGTACACTGATGACTGATACACTCCATTTAAGAAGATTCCCCTCGTTGAAACCCTGCAGGGCATGTAAATACATGTAGCTCGCAGTTGAGATCAGGAGTTACTACAATAACAAGCGGTTAGCATAAATTAAACCAGAAGGCAACCGGCACACACTTCTCAAGAGATGCTGTCCCTTGATGGGCATTGACCATCAGAGCTAGAGCTAATTATGGGGGAGGTATCAAGCGCTAATTAATCTGTCCCTTGAAAGCTCATGACTCGAGGCTAGCCGCATCACGATTACTTAAAAGAAAAAGCAAACCAACTGTCAACTAACGTATCAATCATCGTCGTTTCTTTTTCTGTTTTTTCTTCTTGTCGAAACGGTTCAATTAATCTGCTTGCTCAATTGGAAATCTCAATGGTTTCTTCCATGCACGGGCGCCATTTTTTAAAGCAATAATACCAGGAATATAAATTAAATATACAGATACAGTTGCTTGCGGCTAGCTCCTGTGACGAGGAAAGTCCTGCAAAAAGGAAAAAAAATTCAGGCCACTCTGTTGGTGATTTCCATAAAAACTTAGCTAAGCATATCTTACCGTACTTTTTTTTAAAAATGAAATCGGGTGGCTAAGATTAGGCAAGATACTCTGCAAAAAGGAAAAAAAAAATTCAGGCCACTTTGTTGGTGATTTCCATAAAAACTTAGCTAAGCATAACTTACCGTACTTTTTTTAAAAAATGAAATCGGGTGGCTAAGATTAGGCAAGATACTATGGGGAAAAAAACTTGTGATGAGACAGAGCTCATAATCATATACTAATTTCAAGTGGCATATCTATTAGTATTCTCTTACAATCCAAACGTTTTAGTGTTTTGAAGCCATTTTTTAAAAAAGATTTTAGTGTTTTAGAAACCAGAAATAGCTTTTCAGCTAAGAAAAAAAAGAGATCTACTAGAAACCATGTGGTGCTGACCAGAATTATGAATGGCTATGGGGACCATGAGCAGGTTGGCTTTGCACACCTGAGCCGACTGCATGACGCGCGCGCGCGCGCGCACACTTGCCTTTGTTAATTGCACGATCAGATGCCCCACGAAACACAACGCATCGGTCGAGATCCACACGTACGTACGTACGTATCCGACTCCTCGCGCGCACGGCGCTGCGCTGCGCACGATCTCTCGCTTCATCTGCGCGCCCCCCAAGTCAACCGCGCAGGCATCACGACCGGCGATTTTCTCGAGCCCGGCACGTACCAGTACATTGTCTCGATGCTTGCTTGCTTTCTGCGTCAGAGATCGGTCGCTCACGGCTTAGCCATGCGTGAACAGCTGGGGTACTTGTAGACTTGCTCGGTACAGGCTGTCTATCCCCTCGGACAAATGCAAGTTTGTTTGAAAGAATGGTAAAAGGTTACAATGTTAGAAACGGTTTTAGTGTTTTCCGGACAACTTTTTTAAAAAAATCTCTCGGTCCAATCTCAGTCCGTTGCTAAATCGTAGTAGCTCTCGGGCAACTATAGGTGCAGTATTTGTTTTGAGAAAAATTACTACTTTCGTCGCATAACAGCGAAAACAAACGAGGCATGAGGACCGGACTTGAATGATTGAGATCTTTTTTTCTTAGTTTATTTTATTTGACTTATCTAACTTATTTTCTATCTTCGCGAGCTATTCGAGTTAGCTGGATCCATTTTTTTCTTATATTTTATAGCTTTCAGATAAGCCTTCAAGATAAGAAAAAATGACTTCAAAAAATCAAATTATTTTTTATCTAAATAAAGATAAGTAAATTGATAGATTAGCTAGTCAAATAGGCCCAATAAGCTAAACAAAAAAGGTTCTGACTGGCATGGCACGATTCATGACTGGGTTGAGGCAAACCGGGTCAAGAAAAGGGTCGATCCGAACCTAACCTAGTTTAGACCGGCGATCCAATCTGAGTTTGATCCGACTGGTGGATCAGATCGAAGCCCAGCCCGTCGGGTTAAAATCTACGAGCTAAAGTTAGTTGTCTATGAAATTAAATAGATAAATTCATTAAATAAATAAATTTCATTTACTTTTTTAAATGTAGAGATTTAGATGTGTGGCAATGCTCCCTTGTCCTCGCGAGGAGATGACGACGACGACCGGTAGCCCGCTGAGCTGGGATCTAGCCTAGGTTTGGCGGTCCATCGCCGGCGGCTCTCGTCTCGCTTCAATCAGATCACCGTACCATCGCCGCTCCATGCCATGTCCGATTCGCAGCTTATTAATTAATCCCATGCATGTCAATACCTCCACGCCACGGGTTCGTGCACATGTCGATCATGGGATCGTGGAATTGGGAAAATACTTGCCTGGTGCACGACTGCACGTCGCGCTGCTGCGTATTTTTTCTCTTCCTTTTCCAATGGGGACGACGAAAGTCTATATCTCATGATCTCTGCACAATTAATGCCAAAAACTCCGATAGGTTTTAGTAGCTATTTTCCGAACAGCTTGAGCTAGGAGATTTAGGACGTGTTTGGTTGCCTGCAGTGACGGAGCTTGAACGAAAAAAAAGAGGGGGGGCAACACTATATTTGCCAAGGTTGGAAGGCCATATTGCTATATTTTGCTAAATTTTTTTTTAAGATATAGCAAATATTGGTGTATAATGAAAGGAAAACAATTTTGTAGGGGGGGGGGGGGCTAGGACCCACTTTAGCCCTAGCTAAGCTCTGTCCCTGGTTGCCTGCATGCGGGCTGCCGAGGCTCAACGCATGCAGACAGCTGGTGTTTGGTTACCTGTATGTTTCTCAGAACGTGGCTCAACCACTGCAAAATACTGTACTAGCCAGGCTCAACACAAACGAGTAAATCGACCGTTTCCGACGATGCAGGCTAGAGCCATGCAGGTACATGGCAGGCTGCAAACCATGCATGTAAGTGGCAAGGCAAAGCATGCGCTATATCCTTTGATTGGTATCTCTGATTGCTGAACCAATTTCAAAAATGGGTTTCTAATATTTTTTTCAAAAAAACTAGACCACACTTGCCATATAAAATTTTTTAATTTATTTTTGAAATTTTCATTATTTATTGTTGGTTTTAATTTTTTGTTTTCGTTTTAAATTTATAGATTTTTTAGAATTTATTTGTCTTCCTATTGAATTTGTGTATCCCACCCTAACCTGTATGATCAACCAAACAAAATTTTTGTGCATCCTAGCTTAACAGGTATAGGGTAACTAAACAATATCACTTGCATCTCCTCAACCAGGCTCACCTCAGCCTGGCTGACTCATACGGGTCAAGCTGAGATGGTTCATGCAACCAAACATCCTGTTTGACTTTTTGAAGGCTGTTTCTCAAATACCCCTTGCTTGTGGCTTCTTGAAACTTCTAAACCAAGTACACAATTGTAGATTTCAAACACATGAACAGAGTATGTACGGTCCACCTTATAAGTTTTTATATCTTCTCAACGACCTGCCATATAAGATATTTGATGATATTAAAAAGAGAGTATGTAACAGTTCACCTTAGAAGTTTTTTATATCATTTCTAAGATCTATCATATAAGATATTTAATAATACAAAAGAGAGAGCATACATAAATATTTGAACCGTTTCTAAAATAAGTTTACTCTACACAATAATTAGAATATGTGAACAAATTACCTATAAAATAACAATAGTTAGACACAGTTGCTATCTCAACAATTATATGTGGTCTAAAAATTCTACGTGCTCTCATAGGGATGTGGTAACGATCATGCAGTGAAGTAGGGTCAACGAGCATCCCTGTATTCTCAACTTACACGCTATTTAATTTAGGAAAAAAGTGTACTTACACCCTAAAGTATTGACCTTGGTGCATATAACCCCCTAACTTCGAAAATTAGTTATTCTGTCCCTCGAACTATTGAAATAGATCGAGCGATATTCAGAGTGGTTTTGCCACCGAGGCAGTCCACGTGGCATTGCACAAATGAAAAATAAAATATGGCCCACATGTCATCCATAGATATGGTTTTCCTCTTCATTTTCAATATATTTCAACATGGGACCTACATGTCATTCTCTTCTCTCATTTCTTCTTCTTCTTCCTCTTCCTCTTTCTCTTCCTATGCCTTTCCCTCCCCTCCCCGTTGCCTCCCTCCTTCCTCCTAGGCGTGGGCTGGCAACTGGAGGCGGCGCGCCACTGGGTGCAAGGCGGCGGCATGGCTGGCCTAGGCACAACAATGCCGGAAGCTTGCTGCCTAAGCGCTGGCTGCATGGCATGGCAAGGCGGCGTGCACTTCTGGTGCTTGATGAAATGGATAAGAGGTAGGAAGAATAGAGAGGGGAGAGAGACATGTAGGTTGCCCTGGTGGCAAAACCATCCACGTGGACTGCCCCGGTGGCAAAACCACCCCTAAAATCGGTACCAGAGGGTTAAGTGCACTGATTTTAATAGTTCGTGAAATAGAATAAGTGGTTTTCGAAGTTAGGGGATAAGTAGACCTTTTACTTTAATTTTTTAATTTACCATCTCTTTTTCCCGAATTGTAGTTGTCTTAGACTGCCAAAGCCTAATAAGTAATACTCCCTCCATCCCAAAAAATAAGACGTGCAGATTTCAAAAAGTCAACAATCGTAACTTTTGACCGATATTTAAGCTTAAAACTTATATTTTTCGTGTTATACATGTAATATGATTGGATTGGTATTTGAAAGTCCTTTTATATGATGTTAATTTTATTTTTTTTAATAATATATTTTTTAAAAAATTGATGGTTAAAGCTCTGTTTTAAAGACCGTACCATAAAATTATATGCCTTAATTTTTGAGATGGAGGGAGTACTTCTCCAATAGTAATATCTGCGGCTGTAGCGGTAGGAGGCCATCATCTTGTGTTCTTTCCATGACCTCGGAAACAGCGCAAAAAACAAATTTAAAAGATAAAAAAAGCTAGTGTCACTTTAGCAGAAGCCTACAAGGCTACCACCTCCTCGAGTCCAACTCCAACACGGGCAACATCCAGCTTGCCTCATCCCTCGAGAAGAGAAAAGATGATTGACAAGAACAGCACAGCACGGCCGCCGCTAATTAAGAGTTTAACCTCCCTGATTAGCACTAAACAAATGCAGGCCGTCCAATCCATTGGAGCAAACAAAACACCCCAACCGCCTTGTCCGTACCGAGCGGCCTCCGCAGCATACATCCAAACCACAACACGACAAAACACCCACGCTCTATGCTTGCTAGGGCACAGCTGAGCAGTAGAAAATTTGAGCTCGAAAAGATTAAAAAAAAAAGGTTGGATAAAAGGGTGAGGGAGTTTCGAATTTTCAATTTGTATTTTTAGAAAAAAGCCGTGAAATTGAAGTATCGTGGAATCTCTCGTCTCCTCTCTTCCATGGTGGAGTACGTACATCTCACAAGACGACGCAGAAACGGCAAATGGGAAAAAAAGGTAAATGCTTCCTCCTCTTTGTGCTGCTCCTTGCCTACGCTACACCCGGTGCACCGTGAAACCGGTGGACCAGGACTAGATAGAGAGTACGGGGTCACTGGGCCTCGCCGCCGGCGAGGAGCCACCGGTCCATGGGCACGCACTGCGCCTTGTGGACGCGCTTCCAGTCGAGGGCCTGGCACGCGCGTGAGCAGTAGTTGGCCGCGCCGCACACGGAGCACCGCCGGAACTCGTGCCGCCGCGTCTCTCTCCGCCCGCACCGCACGTGGGAGCACAGGCGGAGCTCGCCGACGGTGCTCTCGCCGGTGGCGGCGGCGGCCTCGGCGGGTGGATTGTTGGTGCCCGCCTGCCCGCCGCGCGACCCCCACCAGTCTACCATGAAGAGGTTCGCCGGGTGGGGTTCCGCCTCCGGGAGGCTCCAGCCGAAGTCGGAGAGGAGAGGGCAGCCGCCGCCGCCGCCGCCGCCGGCGAGCGGGAGCGCGGCGAAGGAGCGGTGGGAGGCGGCGGCGAGGGCGAGGGAGAGCTCGCGGGCGTTGGCGGCGACGAGAAGGCGGCGACCCTCGGCGGCGTCGCGGCGCACGCCGTAGCCGTCCTGCAGGCAGTGCCCGAGCTCGCGGAGAGCGTCGACGTGTCCCAGCGCGGCGGCGCGAGCGCACAGCGCAGCCCCGGCGCGCAGGTCACGGTCTGACTTGGCGCCGCCGCTGCCGTTGAACTGTACAACCGCCAGCGAGTACAGCGCCGCCGCGTGCCCGCCGACGGCCGCCCTTGCCAGCATCGCCGCGCCGCCGCTCCGGCTGCCCAGGCAATAGAACCGGATCTGCACATGCGCAAACACTCATGAGCTGCAGCTGCTTCATCGGCATCTCACCACGCACGCGTGTCTAGGGTTTCCTCGACGCGTCGTACTCGTACGTACCATGCCGAGAATGTAGCAGGCCTCGAGATTGCCGGCGTCGGCACAGCGCTTCAAGAAACGCTGCGCCTGCTCCGACCACGCCGCCGCCTTGACGGCGAGCGACGCCGGCGAGGCCTTGGCGAACACCATGTCATGCCGGCCGAGCCCGTTCAGCCTCTTGCACCTGCAACGCCATAGACAAGACGATGTTTTCAGTGGCCATCCTCGGCTAGCTTATCCGCTTTACCCTCATCCCATCCCCAACCTTTCCACAAATTGCAAAGCAGCCGCTGCCCCCGACGCATTCCGGCATTGCAGTTCGAAGAAAGACGAGGAGTTCTTGGGCAAGTGAACCGAGGAAGAAGAAGGAAGCGAGGTGCGGGTGTGCGTACGTGAGGAGGACGGAGAGGAGGTCGGACGGAGAGGAGGCGGAGGCGGCGAGCTTGGTGAGGATGGAGAGAACGAGGTCATCGGGGAGCTCGTCCAGGTAATCCAGCCCCCCGGCCTGCCGCTTCCTCGGCCGGCCGCCAGGGCAGTCGCCGGCGACGGCGGGCGGCGGCAAAGACCTCTTCCTCTTCGGCCCCGCCCCCGCCGGCTCGCCGGCGCCGCCGCCGTGATAGAGCGAGCCGCTCCTCGTCCTCATGCCTCCCTCCTACGCGGCGGGCCGTCGCGGCCGGGGAAGAAGGGGAAACGACGGCGAGGTGGAGCGGTGGTGGTAGTGGAAGTGGTGTGGAAAAGGAGAAGCAAGAGGCTCCGGCGTTTTATACACGGGAGGCGCGCAATCAGGCCGTACTATCGCGCCGTGGGTTGGGGGTGGGGCGGGCCCAGATGTCAGACGAGATTTGGAGAGGGCAGCTTTGGGTTTTCACTTTTTTATCTCCTGCTTCACTGCTTGGCACTTGGCAGTGGCGTGTAGTGTGACTGGTAGGAAGCACTGGCCGCAGGGGCAGGCACGGCAGCGGCAGCAGCATGAATGCAATGCCTCTGCGCTAAGCAGAGACATGAATGCGGCTCAACTTTGAAAGCCCAGCCTTTTGCAAAAGAAAGCCTGGAAGAAATTTGGAGGACAGTTTCACTTTCATATTGAGATACCTCCATATATCCCTCCCATGCTTTTGCAACGTTTACGGTCAATGACTCAATATACGGGGTAAATAGTGGGAGCAGTGCTGTACTGGTTGTAGCCGTACGTCCATAAACGGGATACCGTAACGTATAGACGTGGTATCAACGGATATACAATGTACTGCTAGTGCAGTGCACTGTGCCACACCCACGCACCACCCCCACCCAGGGGAGACATTAATGTTTACTTGTACCGTTGAGTTCTTGAATGGTTTTCTTTTTCACCAATGAACTCTTCAATAGTGGAGGACTAGCGCACGAAAACCGACAAAATATATGAGAAAAGTATGAGCATGTGATATACAACCTTAAAACGTTTTACCGTAAAAGAAAAGGCCAACTTGATTCCTCAACTTTCATGTTTGAGGCATTTTGATCCCTGAGAATAAAACTGGGTAGATGGCTAGCCTTGAACTTTTGAAACCATGTTGATTAAGTACTTTGGCCGATGAAGCCTGGTTTGTAAGCGATTTTAGTACACATGGCTGGCTTTGCATCCATGGATGCCAATTTGAACTAAGTACGGTGATATAGAAGACATGTAGGATAAAAATAAAAAACTCTACACTAGATGAAATAAAAGTAACACAATGTAACCCATATGTCCACGATGTCATCCTACTCCCATCAAAATCAACATCCATATGTGCAAAACCTACCACATGGACCGCCATGTCGTTCAAAGCCACTTACAATCCGAGTTTGACTAGCCAGAGAACCAAATAGACATGGTTTCAAAAGTACGAGACTTGCCCCCATTTTGATTTTGAAGACGACTCTAGGATAAAAGTTTAAGAACCAAAATGGCATTTTTATTAAAAAAAAGAAAGAAAAGAAAAACGACCCACGATATATTTAGAAGCCAACCCTAGCATAGAAGCAACAATACTTTTTCATAGATAGTAAAAAGTAGTAATCCAGCCCATATGTTTGAGGACGCAACGACCTAAATATAGTTACTACTTAAAATTATTACATCATCGCACTACCTCACCAGCGGCAAGAAGGAAAAACATGAGGATTTGTGATCTTATTATTAAATGTTCAACCATAATAAAGGAACACCACTATAGCAACAACCTCCAAAGTCTGATACACGTAGTGAAAAACCTGTTGTAGGGGTATTGATGAACTAGTAATGTTACATGTCGAACCTGGTATAATGCCCTAAAAATAAATTATACATCACTGCAGTTTGCCATAAAATTAATTGGGATCGATCAGCTTAATGACTGGTGTTTGCCTTATAAATTTTTGTCAGTCACATACCTAAAACTTGTCAACACATAATAAAAGACAATAAAAAAAGGATACATACCAAATTCTATTGAAAGTTACATAATATATCCATATAGTTAGCCCAATCCCCTCCCCCTAAGAAGAACTTGCAAACTAAATTTTTAGCAAAAATCAACAACACATGAGTCAATCAATTAAAAATCTTAAAAAAGATAAAGTTTATATGCATAACTATTTTCTCCCAGTGCAAAATAGCTAAATTTCCATTAACTGTAACATCCCAAATTTTTTAAACCAATTTGGCACGTTAATTAATTTCTTAAAATGCATAATTTAAAAATGTTAATCATTTATTTATATTGCATCATGACATCCTCACTTCATGCATCATCCTGGAAATAACTGGTGCATTTAAAATCTCCAAAGTAAAAATATTTTGGAAGTTTATAATAAACGGTTAACTTATAAGGTTTTCTTTAAGCAAATCCCATGTGGAATTTTTTTTTTGAAAGGTGTTATTAAATTTTTGGGAATTAAAGTATAATTTCCTAAGTATTGTTGTATTCAAAAAGAGTATTTGAATTTGTCAGCTCTTTGGAAATCGAAAAATTCAAAAGGCCTTAACCCGTCTCTACCAGCCGCCCATCTCTCCTCTTCCCTTTCCTTCTTTCCCTTCCTCCTCTTTCCTTCGATGGCCGACGCCTTGATCGCCAAATTGCTCCAATTCAATTGCCAAAGCCATTCACCATGACCAATACCTTGCGCCATAAGGTGCGGTGCCACCGCCATATGGGCCCACCTTGTCATCCCTTCCTCCTCTCTTCTCCCTGTTCCTCCCCTGTTTTCTTCTTTCCGCGTCGCCAGGTCCACCACCACCGCCATTGTTCCCTCTCTCTCTCTCCGGGGCCTCGCCAGTGCGTCTCCCATGCATTGCGCGCCTTACACTCTTCCACGGACCCTCCGTTCCCTACCCATCTTGTCATATCGCCGCCGAACCACCTCTTCGCTCAATGCGCCGCCCTCACGCAGACCGGCCGGAATCGGCCCGCGATTACCTAATCACACGTCGCGTCAAGGATTGCTCCGGGCGGGGTTTGTCCTTAAATAGGGAACTGCTCCCCTCTTTGTTTTCTGCCCTGCGCCACCGCATTGTGCCTCACTCGAGCCGGTGCGTCGTCGATCTTCGCCGCCTTGCCGCTGCTCCTCTTTCCCTTTCGCCTCGTCTCCCTCCTCCTAACCCATGCCCTCCTTGGGTGATCCGCAGGTCGCCCAGCGAAGCTTACGCCAAGTGGATTGACGCCGTGTGATCCGCGCGCGTCCCGGAAGCTCGCGCCGTCGCCACCGTCGTGATTCCGCCGCCCGGCCATCCCTTCCGTTCCAGTGAGCTCACCAAGCGTTTCGCCTCTCTACTTTGTTGCTTACGGTCGAGGGGATCGGATTTTGGATTCCGCTTCTCGCCGGCGCCGCGGATGCCATGAGGTTCCGCCGCTGTGCTCTATTGCGCCGCCACCTCCGAGCATCGCCAGCGCTACCGATACCCCCATTGCATTCGCCAAGCCCGTCACTCCCTTTGAGCACACCCAATCGAGCCCCGGTGGTCGGAGTCGTCGCCGCCATTGGCTGCGCCGCCGCCGGATGCTTCTCCTCTTTTTTTTCCTCCTCCGTGCGGAGTCGCTGCCAGGTGGGGCCGAGCGGGTCCCGCTTACCGGCCAGCGTCGATCGCGCTTAGCTAGCGTTGTCGAGGGCGCCCGTCGTTGGGCCGTGTCGTACGAGCCGCCCAGAGCCGGAAGGGCCCGTGCCTTTATTTTTTCAATTTCAGATAAATCATTTTGTGATGCCCTAAAAGCAATTAATTAAAAATAGCTAGATCCTTGTAAAAATTCTGGAAAAATTCCTGCAAATGCTTTAACCACTCCTGGACCCTAGAAAAAAATATGCATTTGCATGTCTTGCATGTGGGATCCATTTTTGGCTAAATAGATAAGTTCTAGGTGCATCATTTCATGTGCATGTGAGAAATGGTCATATTATCCCTTTTAAATGAAAATAAAATACTTTACAAGTCCCTGGACCTTAAGAAATAATTGTTGTCATGCCATTCATGCAGCATGCATTTGTTAGAAGTATTCTTGGATTAATAATGGCATCATTGCATTCACAAGATAAGTCATTTGGCATGATCTCTTTTAACAAAATGCATTAAAAGTTGTTGCATGTCCCATTACCTAAAAACGGCATGGCATAAAATATTTTACTTATGTGTGTTGTATTGCTTTGCATATGCGTGAGCGCGATTAGGAGGTCAAGCTCCCGAAGACCCGATCGACGCCGCTTCTTCGCTTTCCCGAACCGATCAAGGCAAGTCCCCTTGATCATATTGAGAAGCCATTTTCGGTTATTTAGAAAATGTTATTAGACTTGAAATTATGCATGCTAGTTTAAAAGTTAAATGCCGATTTCCTAGACTTAGTTATCATGACCGAATATATAGAAAGGTAAGAAATATGGTAGGATTAAACCTAAGGCTAAAATATGAATTGCTCTTATTTATATGTTTTGATTGTGGTAGGATAAATGCTTAAAATCATTTATGCGAATGATTCAATCATTTGTGTGAAAGGTGAATGTTTAAGAAATGGTTGGAAAAGGGTGATTTAAAGATAGCGCATCGGGGTGATCTTTGAGTAGGAAATGATTTTCCTCTTACCCCAAAATCTTTCCAACTAGGGAGATATTTTGTCGGTTGGTGCAGGGCACCATGTTTTGAAACGGGCTAAAATATCAAATCTCCCTAGTCTAAGGACTGCTCATCCTATGATCCTATGAATCGAGCCATTACAAGACGACCTCGAGTCCCGAATGGGACGGGCCCGATCGTTGGCCCTCGTGGTTGATGGTCTTGTGGCGAAACACCGTCTGGTGCGTAGCCTCTCGAGGGTAAGGCGTACCACTCTGCAGAGTTAAAACTGTCATGATAGCCGTGCTTTCATGGTTATGAGCGCCTGAAGGACCGATTATATGCTAGTTTCTTCATTTTAAAATAAATTTAGAAAAGGGATTTTGAAGAAAGGATTTGAGATGAGTAAGGATTTGAGAAGGATTTCGTTTGAGCTAGGTGCCACCGGTGATATTCAAATGGGTATCGGCCTATCTAAGTGTCACGCGGAATGGACCTAGCGAGTTTGAGAAAAGAAAAGAAGAAAGAATTTTGTTCTTGCTATGGCATCGAGGCCAAGTGGCGAGAACCGCTTGAGAAGAGCCCAAAGAAAATGTTGAGATCTAAAGTTTCAAATTGCTTTGTCAAAACTAGGTTAAATAACGCGATTTCGCAAATATCCTAAACCTTCCTTGTCTTGAACAGCATTTGCATAATTAGGACTTGCAGTACAATTTGTACTCACCATCCTTTTCTCCCTCTCTCTTCAAAACTTCAACAATTGGTCCATCCGAGTATGGCCCGCCGTCCGAGGAGGAGGACCCGGATTACGTCGAGGGCGTTCTCCGATGAAGAGTATGAAGATTAGGGTTACGCTGCGTTCCTACACCTTTTCGTGCTCGTGGGATGAATAAATTCTAGATATTGTATTAGGTTTGTATCATTGTAGATTCGATTTGCGGCTCATGAGCCGTTGTATGTTGTTTGTCTTGGACTATGTTCCGTTTGTAATAAAAATATCGTTAGCACTATTCGCTTTCAGATATCTCGTGTGTCTAGCCATGATCCTTGGGACTAGTATGGGTTTACACGGGTGGAATCCGATCTTGTAAATCGGGTGCCGACATTAACATACTATGGAAAAATAGCATGGACAAACTGAAAAAGGTAGTTGATTGCTCAAAAATAAAAAAACACAGATGTCAGACATTTAGCAAATCTAAAATTAATTTTACTTGTTTTTAAAGAGATTATCCTGCAAAAACTAGGAAAATCGTCGTCTCTGGTTTTGATTTTTTTAGGGGGATATAGTGACCAAAAGTTCATAACTGAGCATAGCTATGCTGAGGTACGGATCATGGGTTCAATTTCTAGATCTCATTTTTTTCGGATCCCGTTAATTATTAGAAGTGGATACGCACACACATTGTTAATTTGCGGTTTCTAACTTATGGTTAGACGTACGCGTGTACATTTATACCTGTGGTGTGGGTGACGACTGACGAGATGAGCGTGTGTTTTTCATGCACCCAAACCATGTGTGGTGCTCCGATGCACGGTTGGTTTGAGCAGCTGCTTGATGCTTTTTCCCAGGTTTGTTATTTGATATCCTCGTTGCTAAATGCTAGTTATGCCACGGCATTGCTCGGAGACACGATTGATGATCCTACCGGAGAGCCGCTGGATTCCCCGCCTCCTCGGCCGCTACACCGCTCGATTCCGGTGCGGCGAGGCAGGTGAGCGGCTCGCCGGCCTCGACCTCGGCCGGCCGGCAGCTCGGCGCCAATGCGCGGCGGCGGCGGGTTGGGTCGAGGTGGTTGGGACCCTTGGCCTCGGGGATCGCGTTCTCGGGTGGGTGAATGCCTCCGCCTGCGAGCGGGCGGGGCGGGGTGCGGCGCGGGTGGCGTTCTCCATGTGTCGCGCCTCGGGCTTCTCCCTCCTGCCGCGCGCGCGCTCTGACCCTGACGCCCCCCTACGCTTCTTTTTATTGCTGCCATCGCCGTCTCCGTCTCCGTCGTCGTCGTCTCCACTCCTCCTCGATTTCCACTCCTCAAATTTATCCGCTGCTGCTGCCTGCTGCGGTGCTGCCCAGATGCACAAGAGCGCCACGGGCTGCTTCTCCTCTCACGAAGGATTGATTTGAGGAGCTTCACTCCGTTGCCTTTTCTTTTTTCATTTTTGCTGAAATGTGATGTTGTCACAGTGCTTTACCTGCCGCTCCTTCGCATTTGAGTAATAAGCACACCGACATTATTCCCAGTTTCGACCATTTTAGCCATGTCATAGTGTGGGCAAATACACACTACCATGTCGTAGCGTGGCCAAAATCGCCAGACACTGACATAATATCTGCACCGAGCTGTACACAGCTGCCATGGTGCTTGTACTTTGGCATGTCGTTGGCCTTCACATGGGCAATTAATCTAGGTAAAAAGGTAAAAAGTTATTATTGTATTTACATCACCACCTAAACTCGTTAACAAATTATCAGCATTGTAGACATGTTCAGGGTGAGCTAGCTACAAGCAGACTAATCATGTCCGGCCACACAAATATTCGATTTCGTACGTGATTTACGCACATTTTAGGTGTGCATACATTTTATCTCATTTTTAAGTGTACACACATTTGATTTCAAGTGTCTAATCCGAAAAAAGTACTTATTTTATATCTTAAAAGCTTTTGCATTTTTAGATCAGTCTTCCGAGAAAACTTGAAATTACAACCAAGTCTTCATAAAAGGCTTAACCACTAAACACCGGAGGATGCTCTTCCCTCTCACCATGTTGGTGTTGGGATGAAGGAAGGTGACGTTGACTACACCACTAGGGATACCTCAGTTGGTGAGGGATTAAAGGGTTTTTGCTAAGAGTAGTCGAGAAAATGTTCAAAACCGTCTTAGCATAAACAAGGAAAATGAAGCCAAACAAGCACAGCCGCCACTCGCCACAACCATCAACGCCATAATCTTCTAGAACCAAACCACCTTTCATCATTCTCCAATATAATCTCCACCGCATAACATGGAGCCTCGTGAGCCTAGTCGGTAAGAAGTTGATGGCGAGACACTTGTTGAACCCGAGGAAAACTCAAAAGACACCACGAACCATGCCACCATAAAAATCCCCTCATTTGCAAACCACAACCTACTAATTATATTACCTTCACACATCCTCCCTAATTATATTGCCTTCACACATCCTCCAGTCAAGACCCACGCTTCCCATGACCCTGGTGCAATTCTTCGAATTGAACGATTGAATCTAAATGTGCTATCATAATGCATCGGGACGGTTTCTTACATGTTAACATGCCATGCAAAGAAATTGCAATTTCGTATACGACATCATTGTGTTTATTATATGTGGGTCTAGACCTACTTGTATAGACAAATATGATGATAAATACATGATTTGCATGGGTAACATTGCAGTAGCACGTGGAGGTTTATCCCCGATACTCCCTCCATACTGTAATATGTCGTTTTAGAGAATTGAAAAAGGATTGGAAAAGGTGGACGTTTGATTTTTGTTGGCCAGATTTACCCTTCATTTAATGATGTTTACATTTTTCAATTAGCTTTGGAAACCTGCGGCCATTAATCCACCATCCTTCCCAAAAATCAAACGAGAGCCTTTGATACGCGAGTTGTTTCTCATTCTGGAGTATAAATACGTTGCTTCTAACTCATTCTGGAGTACGCACGAATCATAGCTAGCACAGATGGAATTGGCACCGATGCAGTTACCGTCTCGCCGCCGTCGTCGCGCGTGCGTGAAAAGATAAACTGGCTGCTACGCGCGTGCGTGAAAATATAAACTGGCTAAACAAAGCAGTTGTTTCAGGCGCTGTTGCGCGCTGGCTTCGAAGGCTTCGAACCGTGGACCTCAAGGACAGAGCAAAAGGAACCTACCACCAAGCCAAACATCTTTACTGCTAACAATTGATGTCTGTAATTAATAAGGGCAAACATGGAAAGAGAAGCCCCCATTAACCGTGCCTTGGTATCTCCCCTTCACCCTAAAACGACTTGTATTTCAGTATGGAGGGAGTATATATTTAGCACCACAATGAACAAAAAAACTATTATTAATACTTTCATAAAAATGTTAAATGAAAAACATGGTTATCGACCCGTGATATCTCGTCGGGGGTCAATCCAACATGATAACCTTACTTAGTCGATGTGCTTAATTCCTTATTCCTACCAATATGCCCCCCTCGCTCCTTCATTCGTCCCGATTCGCCCCTCCTGCTTCCACATCTGCCTTCGCCCTCCTTCTTTCCAAACTACACCGTGCGCCTCTCCCACCGGCGCGCGCCCAACAGTGCATCACTGCTTCGCTCCTAGCCTCCCGCCGCCACTTTGGCCCGTCCATCCTAACCCTAACCACCTCACCTTCCCATGGCTTCAGCATCGTAGGTTTGCCCCCATGACCGTACAATAATATCCTTCCTTTGTTGGGCACCACCTCTCCACCCTTTCTCTAAGCCCTGGCAGCGCCAGCGATGAAAAATGGTGCGCCGTGCGTGACGCGGGGAAGAAGGATCAGAGGCTCATCGTCGTTGTTTTTCTATCCCGTCGGTAACTCACGGGACGTACGGTATCCCGTTCTCCGGTTACTTTCCATTTAAAAACCCGACGTGGAGGTGCAACCAAAAAATCCACAATGCCCCCTTTACACCATGCATCGCTAAGCCCCCACGGATGATCCAGAGGCGAGCGAGAAGGGGAGGGGAATTTACAGCCGTGGCGCGCGGGGGGGGAAGGAGCGGCCGAGGTGGTTAAACGTGGAGGCGCGGGTGACCCCCGCGGGGTGGCACGCGATCCCGTGCCCGTGCGTGCCCGGAGAGGATAAGCCGAGGCGCGCGCCGAGCCACTAGCCGCGCCCCAACCCAATCCCAAATCCCAACCCCAATCCCAATCCGCACCTGCGCCCTCGCGAACCCGGCCTCCGCGCACGCGCCCGCGTCCGTCCACCGCCATACGATACGATGCGTTGCGCTGTCCGTGCATGCGTGGTGCGTCCACCCGCGCCCGGCTCCAACCCAACGAAAACCGTGTGAACGCATGGCGCGCGTGCAGCCTCGACCCGTCGTCTCTCATCTCCGCGAATCGGCCGCGCCTGCTCATGCATGCTCGCGCGCAGCTCCGGGCCCGTGTCTCCCCCTCTACACGCGCGCGGTGCACGCGGGTGGATTCACGTCCTGGATCGGCGCGCGCGCGCCTACACCTGCATCACATCACGGGCTGTTTGCCTGTTTCCCTGCCCGGCCCGTGCCTGGGCGTCGCTCCTGCGAGTGAGCCACAGTACTAGTATATGGGAGCTAGCTAAACCGAGCGTGGCTTTGCCACTATTCTTGTTTTGTTCGCATCACCAAAATTGATACAAGTGACAATTTGAAATAGGCGGATGTCACCGGATGCAATTTTGTGGCAGAGCCGAACCGAGACCTAAAGTTAGGCATGGCAATCGGGTTGGTTACTTCCGGATACACCCTCCTCATACTTGAACCCGAAACCCAAAAACTACATCCGAACCCGAACCCATTGGGTCGGGCACCCGTGGGCAAGATTGCCATCTCTACCTGAAGTTAGCGGTCTTGTTAATACGGAGCCATCATAGTTGAAGAGCGCGTGCAAAATTTATCAGGTTTAGAACGCCCAACCTACCTTGATCAATTGGTGAAAAGACAGTTCTCCCTCAACAGAAAGTGACCACCGTCTGCAGAATCTGTTCCTCTCCAAATCCATGACCTTATCAAATTGCATATGAACAGAAGGCGAAGCAACGACAGCCAAGATAATGCATGCTGGGATGGCAGAGATTACGACCTTGAGCATATATGGTAAGGTGACCACCCAAAGACATCATGAGGTTCTTCCAAACCGCTAACCGTGAAGTTATCTTGTCAATGAATGGCTAAAAGTAAACATGGCATTCCTTCTTGATTGGAAGGAGGAGGCCCAAATGTTGAGCAGAAAAGTGGTCACGTTCATCGGGAAGTTTAGGACCGCATAATATAGTCCAATGCTTTCACATTTGATTGTGATGACCTGGCTCCTCTCAAAGTTCATGTAGAGGCCAATGACATCGCCAAAGAAGTGCATAATACACACCGAGACATCAATTGCTTGCTAGACGGGGCAAAGAAAATAGCGACATCATTAGCATAGAGGGAGTCACGAATACCTTGAACAGGGGAGAGGAAGCTTAATTCTGTGACTAGCTCAAGGAGTTTGTGGAGGGGTTCAATGACCTGGTTAAGAAGGAAAGAGGAAATGAGGTTTCTTCTTCTGAGTGCTCTACAGTGTTTGAGTGGAGTCGCCACGTGAACACTCGGATTGCCTTGAATAGACCAACCAAACACCATCTATAGTAGAGGCGGTGAAATTCTTTGACATGCGGACTGTTTGATTTGACAAAATGGTGAATTAATTTAACAGTAGTTTGATGTGAGGAATGAGTCGTCACCTCGTCGATTTTAAGTTTTAAGCATAAAGTTCAATACAAAGCTAAAAATCGTGTCACGCCACCAAAATTTAGGTAATAAGCTCGTTCTATACTATACGGGATGAGATGACTGCACATTATTGCTCCCAAGACGCAGCGGTTATACGTCCAGGGCTCAGGTATCGATCCTAGCTAGGGGATGATTTGCATCGCACCACGGATAGCTAACAACATCAGGCACTTGCTTAGGTCCCCTTTGCATCGCTTCTTGCTAGTGGAGAATGCCTTATCTGTAGCCCACTAAGGGAAAGCTGGCCGATGTGTAATCCGGCACAGCAAGGCAGTTTAATCTGCAGTGGCAAAAATTCTCTCTACGAAAACAAAACCCAAAAAACTTTTGTCTGTTTGTCAAACATCACAAGATAAGTGGTCCTATCATGCTTGCATAGAAGCTACTATATGTGCGTCCGAAGACTGATTCACTTCCAATTTCTTATCACTATGTTTTTTTGCCTCAAGTTTTGAATTGTCTATTTTTTTTAAAAAAAAACGCAAAGGCTAGGTTTTCTGTCGTTCCATTTAACAAGACATTTTTCAACGTGTATTATTCAGATTTTTTGAGAGGATTTTACCTCAAGTTTTGAACGTGTATTATCCATATTCTTCTTGGAGGATTCTACCTCAAGTTTTGAACGTGTATTATTCATATTCTTTTTGGAGGATTCTACCTCAAGTTTTGTACATGTAACCCTGAATGCGATATCGTGAAAAAAAATGAGCATCTAAGCGCTCTATTATTTACCAAGACCTATTAAAAGAGCATCCCAGAGTCAAAAAGGAAAAGGATCAATCGTAGAGTTTTAAATTAATGTCTGCTGTTCATGTACAGAAAGGAAAACTTATGTGGAGCAACTCGGATTCTAGCTTCTACTAGCTTGCTTGCAAAGAAAAGGGAAAAGTTTCAGTTTAATTGCTCCCAATATGATGCCAGATGAACACAACATGCGTCGGTGCAAGATTAGGATTAATTGGTTGCACCAACTTAGTACTCCAAATCCTCCGGCTCCTGCCCAACTCCTAAAGTAAAATTCAAGGTACAGCTTCCAAAACACAAAACCTTTTTTTTTGTTCTTTTCAAAATAAAAAAACAGGATAAATATGCATGGTCGCCTTAAATGCTGCAATTTTTCCAACCACAAATCTGCAAATGATATCATGTTATCATGAACTAATTGGCCCACAGGACCCTTGTGTTATCCAGTCTTTGGTTAAGCTACCTAGCAGCATGTGGTGTTCAGATCGAGCTGCAAGAGGAAGAAGTGAAGAAACCTCCCTTTCATTAGGTGTGCCCCAACAAGACCCTTAAACTAACAAGGAATTGGCAAATGGCACATCTCATCTTAACAAACAAAAGGGCATTAACTAACAAGCTCATGTGGTATTTAATCAGAGGATAATGAGTGCAAGAAAACTGTTCATGTCTGATCAGACACCATGACATATAGTCACCTCCCCAATAAAAAGATGCCGTCCAAACAACTACTACCCATCTAGAAATGCACTGTCGTTGGTTTATGCAGAAGAGGCCGGCTATTTTTAGTTTGACCTGTAGTAAGTACTCCTTAATATCATTGTTGCTCTTGATTACTACCTGCAATGGCTACTGACGAGATGACGTCCCCATCGTCGATGTTCCATTCATGCCGCGATACAAGCTTAATTTGAAAGAATCGCGTGGTGTCTTGAGCTCGATGTGAAGCGACATCTGAATAATAATGCGTTTTCCCCTGAAGGTTTTCACTGTCAACTGATGAGGCCTTCAACGTTAACCCCTGAATTAACAAAGGTTTCGGTCTCCGAACAGAATTGTTCAAGTCTTGTATACTCTTATCATTCATTCATTCAACTTTCTCCGTGTCTCTACTCACAAGGAGTAGCTGGCTGGGCTGCAGGCATGGACTCTGACGTTGGAGTTACATGTAGAGTTTAATTCGGCAGATCTGAAGAATCTTGCAGTAACCCAACCAATGGCATCTAGCTATAGCAGAACTATAGCATCAAGGGTTTGAGCTGAGCAATCAGCCGTACATCAGTACCTGCATCATTTGGTATAAGCAGATACATGGATTAGGAACTGTGACAAGATCTTTCTTCTTCTGTTCTTGAGAGGACATGACCTGTGCAAAGCAAAGTGTAGACATAAAAGTCGATAAGTTTCTTTACCTGTACAGTTTCAGCCTCAGCTTAGAATGGTACCAGTCTCTGTTCATGGGAAACGTATTTTGGCCTCGGTTATGGAAGATTTTAGGGTTTGGTCGCCGAAGATGTTACTGTCGGAAAGATATGTACATTCACAACTCTCCATATCCAGTGCTGTCAAGATTCGAGGAGTAGTGCTGCGCACATTTTTCTAAGTGGAATATGAAGCATGACAAAGAAAAGCAACCTTTTTCTTCTCTTCTTTTCTCCCTCTTGGACCTGTCATCCTCACCGAAAAACGGCAGTTGGAACACTAAAATTTCCAGAATGAAGTTAATGGACAAATTAACAACTGTCTTCAAGAGTTTTAATCCCAGTCAAACTAGTGACATTTCCCCAAACCTCCTACTATTGCTAATAAAATCATTTCTTCTTCTCCACAGCAGTAATAGCTTATTTGGGGACCTAATCACCTTTGACAATTGGAGTATCACGAGACTTTCCCCAAATAACTAGTTGTTCGAAACAAGTACAAAATTGTAACAGAAATCAAATATCTGGTATTAAGTCTACATGGCGGATTTTCGAGGTAACTTGTAGGAGTTTAGATGGTCGACATGTCCAGAAATGTTCCTTTCATGTCCTGCCGAAAAAGCCTAAAAACCGTGCCAACCTTGGATTTCTTTGGGGGCCACACATGAAAAGCAAGAGCACAACACATGTAGGAGCAACCTAACACAATCTACAAAAGACCAACCCTTGGAGCTACAACCTAATTACCGTCTAAATTAGGTTTTGGGCGGCCATTATATCTAGCCGAGGATAGGAAGAAGCATACCTAAAAGAGGAGTTTAATACCACCAAAGAACCAAAGAAACAATTCACTAGCAGCCTGATCCATGCAAGCAAGAACGACCCACTCGCTCCCCCAAACTTAGGACCCAAGCCATTTATGTTGTCAGATCTCATCAGGCTATCAGATAATTCAGATGTAGAATGGGGGGAAGAATACTAGCCAGGATAGGAGGATACTTGCAAAGATGGTTAATGTAGGGTTCAGGTTACATTGCCTCTGAGAGTGAGAGGTCATGGCGACCATCACTTTGGAGGCGCCGGCACAGTGTCACTGTGCTTTTAATAAATGGTTGCATCAATTTGACATGGCGATCAGGGCAGGCATCTGATCTGATTAGACATGACGTCCATGGTTAAGAAAGGGAAAGAGAGGGAGTGGTGCTAGTAGTGTATAATTAAGGTGTAGAGATGCATTTTCATGGCCAATGGGACCATTACATGTGTTGCCATCAGTGCTGCTGTGACCCTCTCCTTAATCAGCAGAGCCCTAGCTTGTGATTAACCCCTGTTTGGGAGTTCTCAAAGGCTCCAAAAAGGCATCTTTAATTGTATGGAAGAATTTAAGGATCTTGTGTTATTCTGTGTTCTGGCATCAAGCAAGTAGTAGTTTAGTGGTTGCACGAGGTAGCTGGAGCAACTGTGCAAGTGGGCATAGATTAATCAGATTGCTCAAGCACTATGCTTGATGCTAATCACATGCCACATGTAGATAGATACAGATGAATAGTACTATAACAGATGCAGCTGGAGCTTGTAGGAAGAATCTAAAGGAGCAGAATTAACAACTAGTATTCCTGCATCTTTTTGCTTTGCTTACCTAATTTCTCATGAATGGTTCAGAAACTGTGGAAAAGGCCAACAAAATTGCCGGCATCTGCTCCACCATGCCTTTACTTATCTTCCTGCACTGGCACGCATTAACTATTACCAGGTGCTAACCACTGCAATAAGAATGGCCTAATGCTTCAGTGCATATGACGAACAAGTTCATTTGTATCATATGATTCTTCATTGGAGGGAAAACTGGTGGAAAATGATGCTCTTTTGTACTTAGACTGGACAATGGCAAATGACTTTGTCAAGATAAGAAACGCCAGGAAATCATAGAGCAACAATGATATGCTACAAAAATGAAACAGTTTAGGGTTAAGACAACTGAAAAGGCACGGCTGCTGTTGCTGTCAAGATCAAAACTGACTGATGAAGAGTAGTACAAAGTTGCCGTTCAGGCACAAACATGATATGCGACGCTAAAAGTGATGAACATTGAACACAAACTGAACTATTAGAAGGCACTTAAGAAGTATTAAACCTGATCATGATAAGGACTAGCTTACAGATACAAGTAACTAATCAGATGACTTTACAATTTAGTAGTATAAACTTCCTGAAGCTAAGGTTATGACTTCTGACTAATCCTTACGATGTGCTGACACCACCACAACCCGTTAAAATTTCAGACATGCTAAACAGCGAGGCTGGAGCGAAGCCTCACTTCCAAACTAGAATACAACTCATGTAAAACCACAGGTGCAATTCTATTTACTCGAGACACTGAATCTACTTTTTTTCTTCGAGATGATTGAAACACTCAAAGCACGCCTCACTAATCCAACAGACAAGGATTAAACAAACTGAATACATCGTCAATCGAAGACAGAACCTGCTCCACATATTTTGGGGGAAGTAAATTCCGAAAGCAACAGATACGACATCAGCTATTCAGGTATACATGTATAAAGATACATGGCATGCATGTATCATGGCTACTGAAGGATAACAGTCTTCATGGCAGGCTTAGACAGATGAACTGAAGATTAGGATGGGATTAAGTGGGCTGAAAACACAACAGACCAAACGCCATCTGCAACACCTACTTCATGGGAGGAGGAGGAGGAGGAGGAGGACCCTGCCCTGTTCTCTGCACCTAGCCATGGCTTAGTTACTGTGTTCTACGTGTCACTGACGTGGATGCAAGCGCATCTGACGGTGAGGGGACGCCACAGAGCACACCCTGGGCGTGCGCACGGCGCACCGCCATGGTGTCACGTCCCCTGTAAAATAATGAATCGGATGGATGCATCAGGGGAGACGTGACGCCCATTATTAGACGATAAAGAAGGCCCTTTGTTAATTGTGGTCGCAATTTGATTTGCGTGTTTCAGCTATAAGCGACGGTGTTCATGCAGGCCGAGATGCTGGCTGCTGTCACTCAGCTGCAGCCACCTTTTGTTTATACTGCTCACTGAAGCTGGATGTTCAGAAAGAAAGAAAGAAAGAAAGAAAAGGCTGTTTGATAGCGAAGAGATGTTCAGCCTTCTGGCTAGAATTGCTGAGGCTTCATTAACATTATGGATGACAAAGCGAGTAGGCAATCTCTGGTGTCAAGTCAATACGCACGGCGCTGTCTAGGGAATCACAACGCTCGAGAACTCAGGAACCGACTGAAAACTCTGGAACAACCGGCGATTCTAGTGACATGACCTATTTATTGACTAGCAAATGGATCCTTCACGATCATCAGGGCCTAACAAAGCGTACAAAACTGAGCTATAAACTGTTGCGATACAGTCAGTGTGTTTGGTCATATGATTATCTTTGAGCAGTAGCCTGAAATACGAATTGCTTACTTGGCAAAATAGACCTTTCGCAATTTTCGAGAGAGAGAGACGCTTCAAAGATGCAAGAAAATGCACGCCGAGCAAGTAATAAATATGGGAAAATTAACTCCTTGACTTTCATTCTTCACTGACGATCAGTGATACGAGTACTCAATTCGTGCCTTTTAGGCCAAAATAACACCAAGTTAGATGCCTTTCCCAAGTGACATTTTGCGCTCGAATTCGTCAAAGCCACGATATTTTCGATATTTTGTATTCATTGCTCATTTTTCTCCTAATTTTGAAGATGAAAATATGAAAGTGCTCATTTTTTTTCCATCTTCCACCGACACATGGACCCCACCCGTCAGCCTCTCCGCCTATCTTCTTCTTCCTCCTTCCCTCACACCTGGCGAAGAAGACTCCCCCCTGCATCCAGTCCGCCTCCGTGCTCCATCCCCTCCCCACCGCGCTCCTTCTCGCCGCCTTCCCCCCTCTAGCTCCCCCCCGACGGCCTGCTTGGGCCCTGTCTCATCACTGCGGCCAGCCGCCGGCACCCTCCAGCCCCATCGAGGACGACGCGCTGACACCCACTGGTGTGCACTCCAGCGCTTCTCAGCCGCCCACCTCTTCGGCCCGCGCCGCGTGGCCGGTTCTGCGCCCCACCGCGCCGGTGGCGGGCGGGGCAGCGGCAGCGGCGGCGCGGTTTCCTCTCTCAGCGAAGATGCCCTCCGACGCTTCCTCTCCGAGGTACCGTACAGCGCGAGCCTCCCGCCGAGCTCGACTGCGTCCTCACCATGCTCACAGGGGGCTCCGCCACGTGAGTAGGGAGGCTAGCGAGACAGCGAAGAGCGCGTGGCAAGCACGGCAGCGGCGGTGGCGGCGACCGCCGGGTCAAGGTCGAGAGGCGGGGCTGCGAGCCCGAGGCGACTGGGCCGAAGGAAGAGAGAGAGAGAGAGAGAGAGAGAGAGAGAGAGGCTGACGGATGGGTCCAGCGTTGGTGAGAGAGGAAAAAGAGAGGGAACAGGGATCACTTCATCATTCCATCCATAAAATAAAATTAGATAAAAGTGATAAAAAGTAGAAAAATAGGAAAAGATGGATGAAAAAGAGTCAAAATATCATAGAGTGCACGGCATCGCTGAAAAAAGACTATCTAACTAAATGTTTTTTAGACCCGAGTGCACGAATTGATCGCTTTTCCTCTCTCTGAGAGGAAGATGGTGAGTGCCTCGGCTGCATGGTTTTGTCTACGAAGAAATAAATAAAAGAAAGAAAGGAACACCCCATGATAACAGCATGTCAGTCAGTACCGCTCATTTTTTTTTTTAATTTAGAAAAGCAGATAGTCACTTCTTCAGATAAATGATTGTTGCAGCTTTGTTTTTCCTGACACCTGTGTACTCGCCTGGAATGGGACATAGCAGTACCCATATAGTGACATGCTCATATGAACAACTCTTCAGAACCAAGCAACTGAAACTCTGGAACCCTAGTTTTGTGAGTCCAGCTGATCGAATAGCTTTAGAAAACTTGAGGAGCTGTTAAATTTGGAGTTGTCAACTGACACGGTGCTGGCAAATGGACGCCTGAGGCTGAGGCCGTACACAATGAACAAGCCTGATAAGCTAAACAATTAGGGAGCAGCAGCAGCTGGTGCTGGACCATATGCAATCGGCAATCTACTATTGCAGGGATTTGTCATCTATTAACTAACCTTGTTTTTGGTCGGTGACGTCAAAAGCGCATTATTAATCTAGAAATGACTAATCACTTTTTTCGTACGAAACGGGATTACGTTTCCAGACAACGCAGCAGATCCAAAGGCTTTACATATCACCGCCCCAGAAAAAACAAATGGAAGAAACCAAATACCTTTGAACTGATGTTAATGACCAATCTTTGACAAAGCTCCGACATCAGGCTACTTGTTAAATTTGACTACATAACCAACACATCACAGTTAACGAGTCTTGTTCGAAAAGCAACCTTGGGCAGAAATACACATTTTGATTAGCATTATATCCTGTCCATGTCATAGTATAATTGATCAATATAAAAGCCATCTTAGTCACACAGTTGAGAGAATAACTGGTCAAGTTTCTTAGTTTTGTCAGGTCCATTTGTCATCTGTCTGTTTGTTATAGCAAATGAGTTTCCCATGTGGAACAGTAATGGAAAACACAAGGGTACACCAGTACACCACTAATGTATAGACCCCGGACCTAACACAGCACCTAATCCTAGCTAGTCTTACCTCCAACTTCCTGCCTTGTCTAAATCATCTATCATGCACTTTCAAATGCATAATCTTGTTTCCGCAATCTAAATCAGTGTTAAGACTTGATTACACACATCATATAGTTCTTTCCCAGAACAAACTATTTGAAGTGACAGCACAGGATACATATCCATGTTCTCCAAAACCTAAAAGTAGATGTCTAAACTGTGATATCAACATGAAATCCTTTAGTTGCAGAAGCATAATCGCTCTGCTGAAGATCAACTTATCGCACATGCGTCTCTGAAGAAGTTAGGCTTTCTTTCCAGAATTCTAATATAGCATAAGGAATTTTGCTCAAAAAGCAATAGCATAAGCAACAGCCTAAGGCAATACGTATAAGAAAGAAAGAAAGATCATATTTGTAATAGGATTTCTTCGGATATGATGAGTGCGCAGTTGCCTGTATGCTTTGCAGTTTCCAGGCAGCAAATTCTTTTTCTTTTTCCACAGTTAAATAAGATGGAGAACCCAGCAAGTGAGATTAGGACGATGCAGTGTCGAGGAGCTTTTGGCAGGCACCGCCATGGTGTCACGTCCCAGTAAACTAATGCGAAGCAAACGAAATTTAAGAGGTGACCTGCATGATTAGGACGATCAAGTCAAAGCTTTTAGCAGCTGGGTTAGCGTGAGCAGGGGGGAAGAACAATAAAGCCTGGCGTTAATCTGGCAATAAGCTTCACATGCCTCTGTACGATAATTTTTTAGGGTTTTTTCTCAACTTTCTTCTCTGTAGTGGGTGCAGCTCGTTTGTTCTTCTGGTGGTGCTGCAGTTTACATGGGGGCCATGTAGTACAGACTGTGCACTCGTGTATGCCTTGCTTGTGGACTTGGAGCACCAAACAAATAATTGAGCTACTCAATCCATTTAGCTTGATCTGAGAGGCATCAAGAATTGTGGAAAATATCTCTTGATGTTTGTTATGTATATTAAACTACCATTAGGTAATTGTGGCCTTGTGTGTCAAGTGAATAGGATATAATGCAGCATAATAATCTAAGGAGCGACTTTTTTCAGGTCAATGCTACTAAAATACTAGCAGGACGCTACAGACCATTGAGCAGTCATTACTTGTAAAGCTATGAGATTTTTTTAAAATATATTTCTTTAGTATTTTGTAGTAAATAAAAAGCAGCGCATGACAGCATACAAAATAGTCATTACCAGTGTTGGTGGGCTTCTCACCTTTGTGGTCCATCATGTAGTAGGCCTCCCTTAGTCCCTTGTCTGGCTGACTGTAGCGGAAACACTTGCAGATCATAAGAAATCCAAGCAGGCTTGGCTACTTGCAGAAACAAAAACATTCCCATAAAAATAATGTCTTAGTTGGCAGGGTTTTCTGAAAAATACATTAAAAAATGAAATAAATTGTAAAGGATAAAAAGCATAAATATATGATGTCTATGTGTACACTTACATGCTTGAGAATATATTTGTTAAGTATATTTTATTGATTAAATAAATCAAGTATTTAGTGGAAAATACTTTGAATTCTTGGAAACATGGAAAAAATATTTTAGTTTCCTGGAATAATGGAGAAATTAAAAGTAGAAGGATGCTAGTTTGTGCGAATTAAAATTCGAAGGTCAAATTGAAAATTAAAAATTAATAAGTAAAACTAACATACTTATTTTTCTTAGTTTCTCCCGTTGAAAAAACAGACAAACTAACATCCCTAAATACTTGATTTATTTAATCAATAAAAACCCTATAAAACAAAAAAATTGCTCATAGGTTCTCACATACATATATTTTCATTGTATATGTATATTCTGCATATTTTATTAATTCATATTTTTTTTGTTTCTTAAGCTTCCTATGATATTAGAAAGCCTGATATCACGTTGGTTTTCGCTGGAGGGAATAATTTTGAAGCTTGAGGGTTTGGTTGCCGGGTTATGGGCTTAAAGGGAGAGAGACAAGATTAGTAAAGGGGTAAAATGGACTTGTTTCTGCGACATAACAGTACGACGGAAATTTCCATGGGCCAAAATCTTTTAGCCCACTTATCTTCGTCCTCGTCTATTGTTTGTAGGTCGGGCCGCTTATCGATGTACGGAGTCCAGCAGCATTCGTAGGCCCATTTTAGGTGCAACATTCTGTCCAGCGCTACATATAGCTCTGCGTCAACTTCACCTAGTAGCCTAGAGCAGATTGTTTCCTCTTTCTAAATACAAGAATTGTACAGGAACCTTGCAGGGATCTAAACTAGTACGAGTGAATCTCGTGTAACGGGATCTGGTACGGTGATACAATCTCTTCCCGAAGAGAATGCACGAAAAAAGTTTATAAAAAGAACCGTAAAAAAAATTCTGTTGAAACATTTGAAACAAATCAAAAACTCTTCACGAACGAAAAACGACTCCAAAGGAATACGGTTGGAGATGGTCTTACCGAAAACCTTCGAGTTCTCGTTGCAGATTTTGTACATTTTGGCGAGCAGCAAGCATGAAAAACAAGAAATCAGCGATTCAGCGGAGCGCGCAGCGTCAAGCGAGAGGAGCAGTCAGGGCCAGCGGCAGGCAGCACAACGTACATGTTAATGCACTACGGGCATGTTTGGATTGCAGCCCTGGGATGCCATGCCAAAGCAATGGTCATGCCATTCCAGGGCATGACCTTTTCATTGGCAAAATCACAGTGTTTGGATTGTAGCCATTGTATGACCAACCATTGGCAGGTTCTCAATGGGTGGTGTTTGGTTGCAAGACAAATGTGCAAGCCAATGATTGGCAAATACACAAGGTTGTTGTTTGGATCAATGCCAACTTGTGTGCGATCACCTTACCAATGGTGTGGTGAGCATAAGCGTTCCTCTTCCTCGCTTTTGTCTACTCATCATCATCCATGCTAATTATCAACAATGCTAATTATCAGCACATGAAACAATCCATACGATGTACATACGTACGTACTACACCAGAGAGGAGCCAACAATTAATTACTTGTTATCATCCCCAAGTGCTAATTTAATCCAACACAACTGTAGTAAAAGAAGAAAAGAGGAAAATTTAGAATTTCAGACAACGAAGAAGCAAGCACGCGGCGGGTGGGTAGGCGAGAAACAACTTAATTAATTGCCTAATAAATAAGGAACCCATAAACAAAGATTAGTAGAACGGTCCAACTATTTTTATAGATACAAAATATGGCTTACATTAGTAGAATAGTCCAGCTACCATACATAAGTAGAACAATCACTACTATAGGTAGAAACAGTCCACTACCATAAGTAGAAAAAATCCGACTATCATACATACGAATGACTTACATTAGTAGAACGGTTTAGATACCATACATACGAATACTCCAGCTATCATACATACAAAATGATTATGAACTAATAACTGTATGATCCAGCTACCATACTAATGATTAAGCAAGGGCTGCAAACCAAGCAAACAAAATGTGTACCACCATCATCAAACTAAGAACTGCATGATTAAAAGCAAGTCTACCATCAGTCTGTGCCATCATATTTGTTAGAAATAAAGTCAATAACCCAAGTCTCGACGAGTTAGTGATCTTGGTATGTGTATCAGTAGACTTCAAATAGATGAGTTCCCGTGAAAGTTCCCCCATGGCATTCAACACAGCATTGAAATACCTACTAACTGTCTCGCCTGATCGCCAAAATTTAAAAGCCACAACAGCATTTGTGTGACGATGCCCTACGATATATAGAAACATAGCAACTTGTTCCTCTACAGAGACATGTAATGTGTCAACTAGGACCCCCTTTTGCCTAAGTCGAGCACAAAGCTTGTATAGAACAGGCCTACTCATACGGAGTTGTCTAATGCATACTTGATCTGAACTCTGAGTTAGCCTAATCATTTCATGACTTCTCCAAATATCCCTTTCAATAAGTGGACCATACTTCAAACCCCGATTTTTACACCTCCTCCCATCTTTAAGCCTTAACCATAAGGATATCATAAGAAGTAGAACAGCAATGGACCTTTGCCTCCACACATAGTAATTAAGGCAGAAGAATACATAGCATTCCTCATTGTAATCCATCTGAGCAAATATAAATAATACTGAGGTTGTTTGCAATTTAAATAACTATTGACAAAATCAACGGGTTCAGAACATACCAATCTCAATTCCGGAGCTCAACATACAAAAGTTGCAGAGAGATCCAATAGAGCTTAAGTAAAATCCACCAATCTCAATTCCGGAGCTCAACTGATGATGTGCTGTGCGGTTATTATGTTTCCTATTCAACCAAAGAGAGCACTAATATGTCAAGTGTGTGTCTTTGTACATGCATCGAGAGGCAAGTGTGTGTCTTTGTACATGCATCGAGAGGCGAGGGCGACCACTCACCGAGAGGCGAGGAGGAGCGCACTGCTGAGCCGCCGAGGGAAGGTCTTGGCGGAGATGTGCTCGAGGGAAGGTGCTGCCTCGCGCGCTCCGACCAGCGGGCTACGCCGCCCGGAGGCGCGGCTGGAGGCGCCGCCACGTGGGCGGCGAAGCGAGGCGGCGGTGGCGCTAACCGCGAGAGGCTGCAGGGCTCGCGCCTGCCGCGCTCCTCCGATCCGGCGTGACGACGGCGGAGGAGGGGGGAGGCGACGCCGATTGAACGAGACAAGGGCAGCGGCGCCGATCCGAACGGAGAAGACGCCGCCGCCGCGAGATGTGAACGAGAGGAAGGGATTTTCTTCGCATGGAGGAACGGTATATATCTGAGACAATTTTTTAGGAGAAGGGTCACGGAGCGCTGCTCGCGCTGGGCAAAAGGCGCGGGCGCCACTTTTCCGCGCCCTCGCCGCGCCCTGGAAACGTGTGGAAAGCCAAAGGCAGCCAAAACATCGGCAGGGCGCGTGCCTTCGTCGGTAGCCATCCAAACTCTAGCCAAAGCACGAAGGCTCACCTTTGTTTGGCAGGGTAAGCGAGGGTAACCAACCAAACACGCCCTACATGCACTGCACACAGCCAGTGCTCAGTACTCTGCCTGGCTTCTGCCTTCTGACTTTTGAGCTGAGCTAGCCGCTGCTCTCTCGTCGCTCTCATCAGGACCCTCTGATGGAGGCGCAATCGTACGGGGAGCATCTGCGGCAAATCAAAGCTCGTAGTCGCGTCAGGATTCAGATCTCGAGAAGGGAGGGAGGGAGCGATTCTCGACTTACTACTCTCTGCAGCTGGGCCTACATGTCAGTGACCCACTGCCCTCTGCAATAAGTCGGAGGATCCAATTCGGAGGGGATGCGAGTGAGATCATTCATAAGTGATTATTTCATTGATCATTAAGAATTGTTACTATATATGTGCTTTACCCCAAATATTTAAGAAAAATTTCCTAAAAAATTTAAAGGCTTATATATGGAAGCACATGTTTTACGCCACCAGGAAATCTTTTTCATTTGATTGGAAATTGACTTTTTGGTTGGGTTGGAAGCTCAAGAAAAAAATGTTTGCGGGTATATGAGTTGCTCCATGGGTTATTTGGTTATATCGAAATGATATAATTTTAACAATAGAAAATACATATCCTTTTTTAGGTAATCTTCAAGAAAGCTCACTGGTTATGCCGTTGATCATTGTTGCAAAAGGAGATTGAAAGAGAAAAGATTGTTCAGTCTTGCCGGTCGCTTGAAGTCGTTGTTGCGATGTTCTTTTTCAAAAATGGTTGGAGGACGAATAATAGGATCACTAGTTGCTAATGTGATAACATGGTGTAGTTCTATTTCTCTTTTCGAGAAGACAATATTTTATATGTTGACAAATTACTTGTATTGATAGAAGATGAGATTTTAAATTCCATTATCTAAAAAAAAATATGAAAGGGTGTCTACGAACTCTTTAATATCATATTGCTAGTTGGATATGGAAGACACCACCTTAGGTGATGATTCTCCTTTCACTAGCTCATGTAGAAAGACAGAAAAATAACCAATACATGGGCTCGCTCGCCTTGCCGGGCTCAAGGCAAGCATTTTGTGAATGGTCCACAGAAATCCAGGCCATAGTTTATTTTGCAAATTTTTTTTGCTCTCTAAGATTCAGCATTGTTAAAGAGATCTTGCACGTTCTATCATGTTGCTTGGCAACATATTTTATATCGTCGGCGAGACATTTTGCTCCTTTAGAGGGGTATCCATCCATGGGGTCTTCGTATAAATATCGAGCAAGCACCAGCATAGAGAGTTGAACAAAGAGAGACTAGTTTTGTCCCTTTTTATTTATTGTGTTGCCACATATTGTTTGCTCCATCTTACTGTCTTAGCGTGCCCTAGAGAGCTGAAGAGCAGGTCTCTGGACCCATCACTCTTGAGACCTAAGAGAGAGAGGAGGCAAATATGGTTTCTTTGGGAAGCACTTGGCGTGACGGTGGTTCGAGGGGATTAGAAGCAAAAAAAAATTATATAAATACTAAATACTACATCCGGTCTAAAAAGAAGTCGCCGTTGACTTTTGAACACGTCTTTGACCATTCGTCTTGTGACATGCGTTAACGGGGCGTCACATGTGCAAAATTAAACCAGGCGGCATCCACCTGAGCAAAGCCACGTGCCAAGACGGTTTCAATTGGTTGAAGGGTAGTAATGTTATAAAACTAGGGGGCTAATCTCATCCGATTTTACAACTCAGAAATCAAAACGGCGCCAACGAGAAGTTTAGAGATCAAATCGGCATTCGTTTTCTTAAATGTCGTAAAGAATGAAGTTGCATAAACCTGTTGGGACGCTGGCTGGGAGCCTCGGAGTCACGGGGCGGGTGCGGTGGCGCGGCGCGGAGACTGGCAGGGCGAGCAGGTAGCCGAGGTACGTGCCTGCCTCCGGTGTCCCCGCATCGGCCGGCAGATTGCGCTATGGCGCCGCCGAGGGCAGTGGTACCCGTACGAGTTCGAGCTCCCCCATGGCCCATGCGGCATGGGGCATGCACCGACGGGACGGGAGATCCATAGCTTCACATCGCCCAGCAGCGCCGGTCCACACTCCATCGCCAATTCGCCAATTCGCCATCGCGTCGCGGGCTCTCCCAGGCCCCAGCCCCAGAGCTAGCTTTTCTCTCTCTCTCTCTCTCTCTGTTTTCTGTCTTTGCTGCACGCTGCCTTCTGCGCAAAATCGATTCGTACGGCTCGCCCGTGTGGTACGCATGGCTGCCACGGACGATGGGTCGATGCGAGATCAGGGAGAACAGATTTTCGTTACACGACCTGCGGCATGCAGGTTGCACCGGGCCGTCTTGTCGTATGTCCTGCATCCTTGGCATCTTTGGGGTTACGACGAGTCGACGGCGCCAAGAGCATGTTCTTGATCTTGGCATGATTTTTTTTCCTTAAATTATTTAATTATCTATTTTTATTTTTTTTTCTTAAAATCGTCAGTAAGATAAATATCCTTTCGATCTGATTTCAATTCATCAGATTATTTTATTGAAGAACATAATCCATGATGTCTCTTTGACTGGCCTCTGCTTATCCTACTATTGATGTTGCCGCCAATGGCCCATTTAACTAGAAGTAGAGTAGTAGTTTGAGATAAAGTAGCAGCGTTGAAGCCATATGCTCATATATACATGGACGCCATCTACCACACCAACATGATTTTGCCTGAATTTTTTTTATTCCACTTTCGGTCAAGTCAATTTTTTTATCAATCCCAGTGGTGAGAATTCCCCCTGTTATGAGACGAGGATGAAAATTCCACTATTAATGTTTGAGATGGATGTGGTTGTCATGGAACATTGGTGAGAACTCTTCTATTAGGGGATAGGGCTAAGGAACTTGTCCCCCGTGGGGTTGAAAACAGAGGAAACCATCCCTGCTGAGTATCATGGCGATGAGGATAAGAAGATCATTCTCCCGCAAAGATCTAGATTGAGACCAAAGTTTTGACCTAGCCTAATTTTTTCTTCAGATCAGCATTCCCCTTAAGCCCTAGCACATTCTGTCCACCCCACATGGAGATGCGACCTTGCTATTTAGACCAACACACATCATTGTTATCTACACAATCCTAACTCCCTAACCCCTCTATCCCTCTCACCGCCACTCCTCAATCCTCACCTCGTTCATCCAAGTCCGCCGCTAAACACCACCCCTATCTTCCTCCCTCCAACACCCTTCCCCTTTCCTCCAGAGTCGGTCCTACCTTTTCCTCTCCCTTGTGATAGCACACCGATGTGGCATCTCCTTGATTCCTCCCACATTGTCTTTTATCTTCACCATATCTGACATCGGCGATGCCATTGTGCCACCGATGATTGCAGCGACCGCCTCAATGGCCGACAATGAGATATTGTGGCAACAAGCTTATTTCTCCCATGTAAGGACGCCAACATCCCAAATTGGTTGTCTTGGTTGATTGGCTTCACACGCAATGATGCTCTCCTTTAGCCATCCATCCCCTCCAAACTCGTGGCGATGTGGTAGCCCAGATTGATGGCAGAACAAGCTTCTAGCAAAGCAATCGATCTAGATTGACCATAGGGATGCCCCGTACACCACCCTTTTCCTCCAACATCGGTTCCTGGTCATCACTCGAACGAGGACAAGGGCGAAAAGAAGTCATCCCTGGTCTAACAGGCGAAGAATAAAATGGGCATCACAAGGATAGAGACGAGGACTTCACCTGCTAGAGAATACATGTGCTGTCATCCCTAGACGACTTTATCAAGGATTCATATTTGGTCTTGCTCTCCCTACAACAAGTAGACCTATGGTTAAACGCCTTACATATTGTTTGGTTCGCCTGTGGGTTTTGTTAAGTTTGTGGCGCATGTTCGTTTTTCTCTCGCGCCGGTTGGCCGCCGGGCCGCACAAGGATGAATGGCCAGTGGGTTGCTCATCTCGCTAACTTGTTTTTCTTTTTTTTTTTACCGGAGCAAAAGCCTGTAAATAAAAATGATGGAGTAGATCTGACTGTGCATCTGTTTTACTCTTACTTGGTACTGCAGCTGCTGGTACTAGTTCTTGCAGAAGACTTCCTAATTGGACGGGGGCAAAGTGACGAGCAGGCAGCGCGGAGCGACGCATGAATCACATGGCGATGGCGGTAGCTATCTGCCGCGCCGGACAGTGCTTCGCTACATAACCAAAAAAAAAAAAAAGGAAATCCGATGAATCAAAACCTAAAAAATACTCCATATAGAGAGTGAGGGGTCAAAACACATGAAAATCGGGAGATGCGTGTATAATCAATAACGCGAAACCGGGAAACCACCGAGTGCAAAATGTTTAATAGGTGAGTTTCATCACTCCTCGTCGTTAATTGCTGCTACTATTATCGTAGATTTTCTACGGTAAAGTAAGAGTCAGTCGTAGGAAGGGTGGTTGTTTTTTAGTTTTTTTTACCGTTACCTACCAAAAAACTAGTCACACATACTAAAACCTAATAAAAACATACATAACAAATTGTATTGAAAGTTACAAAACATATCCATATAATTAGTCAAAACCCAAAAAACTACAAAAAAACCAGTCAATAAATGATTTTTACATTATGTCAACTTATATGCGCAAACCATCTGTCTGTACAACAATGAACTTCAAAGAACAAATTTTCAGATCGCTCTCTCCTTCGGGCGGCTCGGGGGCGACACGGCCGCCCGGCTCAACCCCTCCCAAACCCTAGTGCCGCCTCACATGACCGGTCGGCCGGCCGGCGACGACGGCCTCGCCTCCCCCTCGTCCTCTCATCCCCCTCCATCGCGGAGACGGCGCCGACGAAGTGGCGGGGGGTGTTCCAGCCCTTCCTCAGCGCCAAGCAACCTCGTTCCCGGCCTCCTCAAGGCCGATCCGTCAGCAGCGTCCTCCTGGCGCCAGATCCGCCTCCTCGACTGCGTCGACCTTCCTCGGCGCCAAATCCACCGTCCCGGGCCTCCTCCTCCTAGCCGTCGCTGCGCACCCGCCCGCCCCCTACCTCGTCGCCGCCGTCTCCAGCCTCCCTGGCGCCCGATCCACCGCCTCTGGCCTCCTCCCAGCTTGGGTGGCTCCGGCGGCGGCCTCGGCGTCTGATACAACGCTTCTTGCGGTGGCGGCGGCTAGCGACTCCGACGGCCTAGGCGCACGGACGGCTCTGGCGGTGGCCTCGGCGCCCACGGTGGGCAGTGGCTTCCCCGGCGTCCCCGCTATGCCCTGCTGCGCTCCGTGGGTCCTACCTCATCGCCACCGATTTTCAGCCTACCTGGCGCCTGACCCACCGCCCCCCGCCTCCTCCGCACTGCCTCTAGAGGCGGCTCGGTGCCCCTTCCCTCCTGGATCGACGCAGCAACCACCTCCTCCTCCTCCTCCCGAGCCAGTCGGCGGTGGCCAGCCAGATCCGGCAGTGTTGTGGCGGTGGCCGTCTCGGGCGGTGTGGTGGCGGCGGGGCAAATTCTCCGAGGTGGCGCGTCGGCTGGTCCGGGGTCCTCTCCCTCGCGACCCATCCCTTCGGTGCGCTGGCCATCTCCGACTCCAGCGGCAGCCACAGGCTCATCTCTTCTCTTCTCCACCGGATGCGCGGTGGCGCCCCCCAACTTCGGTGGAGGTTGTCGATGGTGCCTCCTCCCTTCTTCCTCTCCGTCGTGGTTGTCGTGATGGAGGCGGCCGGGCCAGTCGTCCTGGCCCGCCGGCTCGGCCTCCTCCGCCTGCCTGCCTCCTCCTGGTCGCCACCTTGTTCTCTCGGTGCCGCCGCCCGCCTCGCCCCCACCGGGTTCTCCTTCTTCTAGAGGCTGGTGGCACGGGCCGTGTGCCCTTGACCCTCCCCCGGTCCCTTCCTTCGTCGTCTGGGGGTGGTTCGACGGTCCTGTTGAGGAGCGCCCGTTTGTCCTCGCCGTCATATCTTTCGACCCCTTCCCTGCCGGAGTGGTGGCGTCCGACCTCGTCACCCTCCTCGCCTCCCCCTTCTCTTGGGAGGCGTTGGTTTGGGTAGCCTCGGCAGCCGATGGGTGTTTCCGGCTTGCTCGTGGGAGGCGATCCCATGGCTTTGGTGGCTTCTTGGTTCGTGAGACTATGGCGCGGGTTGGTGGTGGTTCCTGCTACGCTGTGGAGGTCTTCTTCGGTGACGAAAGCTTGGTGCTCCTTCTGGCGCGTCGAGCGCCCTAGGGGCTTGTTCGGGCTGGCTCGGAAGTGGGTGGCTACGGTTTCTCCACCGGCTCCACTCGGAGGTCGCTCGTGACGTTTGCCCCTGGGTTGGGGCTGAGCTCCTTTGGTGATCCTGAGCCTGGACAACCTGCATTTTTGCTTCCGAAGTTGATGTATAAGGCGAAAGCCTTGCCTTGGCTCCACGCTAGGGCCAACGATGGCGATGTTTTGGCGTCGTTTCCTTCTTGGAGGCACCGTCGTGATGGTCATCCTACTCCTGAAGCTCACTGAGTGAAAACTCATTGCGACGGCGGCACGTTAGCGTCGCTACCTTGTTGAAGGCGTTGCTTTTGCAGATTGTTGGTCCGAGGTTGGGTGTTTCCTCTGGTAAGCCGCGTTGTCGTCACTAGTGGTCTCGGCCCTTGTCGTTGTCGCCTTTGTTCGAGGTGGCTTGTTGTGGCTTGCGTTATTCTTCCTCCTCCCCTTGTATTTCTCTTTTCCCTTCCTGTAAGGTCTTCGGCCTAGGTGGCAACGGTAGCGTTGCGTTCCCTCTCTAGGCGTGTGTTCAGTTCCGGCAGTGGCCGGTGGTGTCCTGGCTTTTGCTAGAGTCGCAGCGTTGCGCTGTGGTTGTACCCCGCGCTTGCGGCCTTTTTCTTTTATTTTCTCCTGCTTAATTAGAAAAGGTTGGCAGTTCTCCTGCCCCTTCTTCAAAAAACTATATGCGCAACTTTTTTTTTCCCAAAATGGAATAACTAAACTTCCATTATCCAACTGAGTGAAAAAAAGAATATAGACAACCCGAAAAGTTGTTGGAGGCTAAAAAAAAAGGCTGCTACTATTTAGCAAATCCATAAAAAATGAAAAATTTCGGCTCAACAAACTTATCCAAACAAAACAACCGTGAATCAAAGAGGTGTTAGAGTAAGTACATGAACTCCAAGTTATAATAGGCATGGGAGAATAGTGTTAGAGTGGATGCTATACTTTGGCCACCTGTATAAAAGGGGGTTGTGTAATTAGTTATGACAATAAAGTTGTTGTACATGGTCAGCGTGTAGCCTGTGGCCACAACCTTGGTGGTTTGTTGTGTACGTGCTATTGGGGATGAGTGTCCATAGATCCTGTTGTTTGAGTTGTACCTTCTCTAAAAACTGTTTTTGGGAAAAGCCATGTCGGTGTCTGGGAGTCACGCTCCTGAAGAGCAGTGGTCCACGGACCGGCAGACAGATTTGTAGTTGGAGTGAGGCCCAACGACGACCCTTCTCAGCAACTCAGACGACGGCCGAGCCTGCGGGAGGCTAGGACCGCGCTGCCTTCCCGGACAAGGGCCTGGTGCGACTTGATGACCTGGGTACAGGTCTTTCGTACAGTGCGAGAAAGAAAGAAAGAAGATGCGAACGACGAAGACACGGTCGATTTACCCTGGTTCGAGCCCCCACCGCCGGGTAACAGCTCTACTCCAGTCTTGTTGATTATATGGTGGAAAACAGTACAGAGGTGCCGAGATCGGACCTAGGGGCATCGATCCCGAGCTTACAGTGGTGACGGCTAAAGGCTAAGGCTACTTGTGGAGGAAGCTTCAGAGGCTAATGTTGCTTGTACTTGGACCAGGTGGAATCGGATCAGGGACTTCGGGTGTTCAGTCCGTCCTCCCTTGCAATGTCCAGGAATCCTCCTTTTATAGGCGCCGCGGACCGCCCGAGGCTGATACGGCGGGCCCCGCGCTGGTCTTTGCTTTAGTGGCGAGGTTCTTGTCTCGTTCTAGGGTCCTGTCGGGTATCGAGCCTGCAGGGAGAAACTGGTCGGGTTAGTACTGAACACGTGTTTGTCTTAACATGCCCGTTCAAAGGGGGAGAACTTCTTTAGGGGAAAAGCACTTTCCCTTTATCCCCAATATGGCCTTGATCGACCGAGCGGCTCTGCGCCACCGTTGAGGCGTCGCAGAAGCGCAACAACCATCTCGCCGCCGCCAAAGAGAGGCAAACGACAAGACGGATCGTCTGCTGCATTTCCCGGCCGGGATTCTGGGAGATATAGTGCGTTCCGGTCAAGGCCGGAGAAAGCATGGCGGGCTATGATAGTTGTCGCCACCTGCCCACAAGCGAGCGGATCACCCGAGAGACCTTCTCCCGGGCTAAGGGATAGCCCGGGAGGGACATGGTGCCGCACGGTTTGACCTAGTCAAGCCCGGGGACGCCGCAAACGAGTTAGGCGGCTTCTTTAGTACTGACCAGAACGGCTCGCTGGTCCTCTGTTCGCGTGGTGGGCCGGTACGGAATCGGCCCAAGGCCTGCTTCAAGGTGGGCCGTTTACCAATCACCAACAAGCCATGAAAAACTTGCTTCTTAGATCACAGTGTAAATTGGGCTTTTGGTTTCTTAGATGGGTTCCAAAAGCTAGTTGTTTATTTGAACTTCTACCTTCTGATGCTAAAAGCTGGCTAGAAACTCAAATAAGCAAGGCCATAGTCAAAGTCTTGTCCTGCAAATGTAGTCAAGAGACGTAATAAACATCATGTCTCCTGTGTCGTCTAGATATTGCGTGACGATTAAAATCCTAACAAATGGTATCAGAGTTTCATGTCTGAGATCAGAGTGCCTCTAGAGCCGTACGATTTTTTGGCTGGATTACCTGATATGTTATGAGGAATATTGTTAGATTTAGGGTCCGTTCTCTCTGACTTATCTTATTTGACTTATCTTCTAACTTTGAGTGCCTTTTAAAGTGTATTCAAGAACTGGGTCCTCTTTGTTTGACTGGTTTTAGAGAGCTTTTAAACACACATTTGAAATAGGAAAAAACAGATTAGAAAAATAAATTATTTATATTTAATAAATAAATAAATAAGTAGATAAGTAAAATAAGATGTAGAGATTAGGGACTTAGTCTAACGATTATCAGTAGTGGAGGAGCACAATGGAATCAAATGTACTGATTGATCGTGGATTATGTCGATCGCTGACAGGTCCAACACAGTTGCACAGATCCGGCACGGAAAACCGATTTACCACCCTTTTAGGACTGGGAAAAACGATTGATTGCTGGTTTGTAATTGTAACTCGTGCCTCATTCAAAGAAAACCAATAGAATTTGATCCAAAAACCTCGGAGCTTGATAGCCAAAGCTCGCGTGTGATTCACAAACGAAAAAAGTAAAAAGAACAGAACCTAAAACCATTGCTCTGCTCTGCGGTGACCTATCATTCTTTTAAATAAAAAATTACCCGCAAACATAGATACAAGTATTAGTTATGACAATAAAGTTGTAGCACATGGTCAGCGTGTAACCTGTGGCCACGACCTTGGTGGTTTGCTATGTATATGCTATTGGGGATGAGCGTCCATAGGCCCTGTTTGGTTGAACAGTACCTTTTCTAAAAGTTGCTTCTGAAAAAAGCCACGAAAAACTTGCTTCTTTGATCACAGTATAAATTGGGCTTTGGGGGCTTTTGGTTTCTTAGAAGGAGGTTTTAAAAGCTGGTTGTTTGTTTGAACTTCTGTCTTCTGATGCTAGAAGATGGCTAGAAGCTCAATCAAGCAGGAGCATAGTCAAAGTCCTACAAATGTAGTCAGAGCCGAATTACGTAATTCCTAACAAGTGGTATCAGAGTTTCATGTCTGAGATCGGAGTGCCTCGTACGATTTTTTAGCTGGATTACCTGATATGTTATGAGGAATATTGTTAGATTTAGGGTACGTTCTCCCTGACTTATCTTATTTGACTTATCTTCTAACTCTGAGAGCTTTTTAAAGTGGATTCGAGAACTGGGTCCCCTTTGTTTGACTGGTTTTAAAAAGCTTTTAAACATGCCTTCGAAATAGAAAAAACAAATTTTAAAAACAAATTATTTATATTTTAAAAATAAATAAATAAATAAATAAATAAGCAGATAAGTAAAATAAGATGCAGAGATTAGGGACTTAGCTTAACGATTATTAGCAGTGGAGAAGCACAAACGAATCAAATGTACTGATTGATCGTGGATTAGGTCGATAGCTGACAGATCCAACACAATTACACAGATCTGGCACGGGAAACCGATTAGCCACCCTTTTGGGACTGGGAAAAACGATTGATTGCTGGTTTGTAACTCGTGCCTCATTTAAAGAAAACCAATAGAATTTGATCCAAAAACCTCGGAGCTGATATCCAAAGCTCGCGTGTGATTCACAAACGAAAAAAGTAAAAAAGAACAGAACCTAAAACCATTGCTCTGCTCTGCGGTGACCTATCATTCTTTTAAAATAAAAAATTACCCGCAAACATAGATACAAGTATACGTAATATAACAGTAGCACTCGTACATTTGCTCTACCACTCACAAACTTGCAAGCTCGGAGTGGGAAACCAAGGCTGTTCATCCAATCACCGGAGGGGACAGAGACAATGCCCCTTCCCCGATAGACATGGCCATGTGCTCTGTGTTCTGCTCTGCCCTGCCCCTGCCGCCTCCCCCACCGCTGCGCTGCCCTCCTCCGTCCGTCTGCTCTGCGCCACCAACTGATCTCGACGGATTCTTAACTGCCGGTGCCACTCTACCACTCGTCCACTCTCATCCCTCCACTTGTGGTTGTGGGTGATGCCAAACTAGGCTTGTTAAATGAAAAAGAAAAAAAGTACGAAACTCGCTTCGTTTCAGCGACTCGAGCTTTCTCATAAGATTGCAAACCTGGATGAGCCAAGTTTCAGCTTGATTCTAATTACTAATCCTAAGGATTAGCCTGAACTAGTCGAGCTTGTTTATTTGCATTTGCGCCGAGGGCAGACTTAGCCAAAAATAATAGGAGTGGCTGAAGTTTAGCTCACAAGTCTGAAGTTTAGCCTATTCTTCCCTTCTATTTTACACTAAAAATCATATGTGTTTCTAAGATGATGATTTACGGTCATAGACAGCGTAGGTGGAGCTAGAGCCCCCCTGACCCGATGCTACATCCACTACTGATTTGTGCTTTATTCGAGCCTACTTGAGCTACATCGATTACATTCAAAGTTCTTTTTTTTTTTTGCCTAAAACTATAATTTTATCAATTTGACGCGAACTTGAGCTCGAGCTTTGTTTGAGCCTAGTTTTGCATATTTTCACTAAGTTTATATTTTTATCATGTCTAGATGAATCAGGTTTAAACCTACTCGAGTTTTGTTTGAGACGAACTTAAGCCAGACAGGCAGGTTTGTTCGAGTTCGACTTGTTTATAGCCGGCCCTTAAACATATTGATATTGTTGAACATAAAGAGCAAACAAAATGTATGTTCTACCACTACAAAACTCGATCTTCACTAACCTGATCTGTCTTAACCAAGCCATTCGAACGGGCTCACACTGTCGCGTTATTTGCCGATTGGTTCAGCCCTGTAGCTGTTCTCTAGCAGCTCATTAGAGCAATCCCAATGAAGGGTCGCTGAATGCTCGAATGCTGAGATCTACGCTATGGCGACCGACACATGGTATGCTAATGTCGCATGCAGAGATGCAGAGATGGATGTTTTTGTTTGCCTACCTGTCGAGACCGTCCAAAGCCCTTGAATCCTTGGTCGCGTCGACTATTTCGTCCCTTGTTGGAATCCGCCAGAACGAGGCCGCCTAGCTGTTGCCTAGGTTACAAACTGGCGCACGTTTTATATTGAGCCGATTAAATAAAAAATAGTGCAAGGGAATTTCAGTCCTTTAGCATGGACTATTATTTTTATTTTTAATTGATTAATCCAGCTAGCACTAACAGAGTATTAACATTAGGGGCAAACGGCAACTTCGTTTCCAAAACTCGAGGGCAAATTCACAAAGTACGAAAATCAACGGTAAAATCACAATTAGACTTACAGTTGAGTTAAACACCGTAACTACTATAAACGGAATGAGGGCAAACTGTAGCTTTATTCCCAAGGATCAAGGGTAAAATCACAAAGTGGAAAAAGTAGGGGTAAAATCATAATTGGACTCCAGAACAGGGGTAAGAACGCAATTGCCCCAAATAGATAAGTCAAATCAGTAGATAAATCGTTTTGAGCATAGAAGTGAAATAATACTCCCATACGCCGAGGAGAACATACCTTTCGATCAATATCTTTATCAAGAAAAACATTTCCTCAAAAAAAAAAAAACATACGCGGTAACCGGGGAAAAATATCTAAAAAATCGGTTGAAAAGCGGGGAGATCCGAATTCAGAGAGAGGCGAGCGGTCGGCTCTGGTTTGGCGGTTGCCCCGCCCTGCCCTGCTCTGGCCGTCTGCCCGTCTGGCGCTCGCCCCTCCCCAAATCTGAAAGGCTTATGATACGTCAAAGCTGATGCGTCCTTGATTGATCTTGATTCCCGGCTGCTCGTACTTCCCTGCCCAAAGAAAAAGCGAGAAAAAGATGGGAGCGAGGAGATGCATCGCATCGCATCCGCATTGCCATTACGTCGTTCGTGAGCATCCTCGATGGCTCCGCGCTGCGCTGCGCTGCATGGATCGGCTCGCCGCCCATCCAGGCGCCGGGGTCAGCCGCTGCCGGCCCACTTGCCTGCCAATCCAACGCCCGCCCCCGCGCTCGTGCTGCCTCCTGCCTTCTGCTGCGTCAGACGTTAGATTAAACTAGGTGATAGGTGCAATGCAACCCTATTGTATGCTTAACCCTCCCCATTTTTTCCAGAGTTTCGGCAACCACGACTCAACAATGTATGGTACACTTATAGGCCTTGCACATTTCAACTTAGCGTAGCGTAGCGTTTCACTGTACCAAAATTTATCTTTTTTATATAGCCTATCTGGTGTAATAATCTGTAATGATTTTTCTCGGGTCTTTAGTAGTCCTCTTAAAGATATTAAAACTATTTTTTATTTTTTTTTACAATATTTAAACATTTCTTTAAACACTCTCAAATTTTGCTACAACGAAACGCTACGCTACGCTACGCTACGCTAGGCTGAAATGTACAAGGCCATAGTATATCTAACTCAAATGCTACACGAAATAGAACCTGTCCTGCTCAGCCCATAACTCTCTCGTACAAAAGTACCACAAAGCAAGGTTCCTCTGCCACCGCCGCCGCCCTTGCCGCCTCCCTGTGTCGCCTCCTCCTCTCTGCTCTGCGCCCTCTCCTCTCGGCTCCTCCGTGGCTTAGCGCCCTGCTGACGGTTTCGCCCGCCGGCCGCCGCTGCCGCCGCCGGTGGGCTCTCGGCGCCTCCTCACGGGCGCCAACTCCGTCCGGTGGAGATGCTAGGCGGAATCGCCCCTACCTTCCTCCTCTTGTCTGTTGCCCCAGATCTGAAATCTGGTGGTGCCGGCGTGGTCCGGCGTGAGGCGGTTGTCGATTCGGGGAGGAGGTGGCGGGGCGGGAACGGCGTTCCCTCTCGTTGTTCCCCCCGTGTTCCGGGAGTTTTCGTTGCCGTCGGCGGTGACGGCGGGCTCAGCTGGGACGCTGTGGTGACGGCGACGCCGATGATTCGGAGGGCGGTGCCTCTCTTGGGTTCTTGGCGGTCGTCGCTTTCTTCTCTTCGGCTTCGACGACTTCGACGGATCGTTTCAGTGATGTGGTTTGGCGGGGTCGGGGGAGGTGGAAGACGGTTGTATCTTGTTTTTCCTTTTGTTTCACAACGTGCACCTATTCCGGAATCGGTCATGGCGGTTCTTTGTCGTCGGCTTTGGCCGACGGCGGTGTGGCGCGGATCTTCTTCGCCTACCGGGCGTTTCTTTCGATCCGGTTTGCTTCCGGTTGGCGTGGTGCTTTGGCGGACAGTGCGGTTTTGGGCTTTGTCCGCTTTTCGGCGACGCAGTGTCGTGGATGGAACCGGCGCGTTCCAGCGTCGGCGTCGACGCCGTGGGGTTCCGGATTGTTTCACGGCCGTGTTTGTTGCCGCCGTCGTGTCGGTGTTGTTTATTGGTTTGTTAGGTTGTAACGACCTGTCTTCCTGATGATTGTTGCACCATGCTGGGCATGGATGTGCCACAGAGTTCCAGGGCAGGAGGCGGTCTTTGTTAGCCTGGGAGTGGTTAGAGCGGTGTTGTGAGTGATCTCGGACGTTCTCTCTAGTAGTGTTACTTGCTGGGTGTTTTACTTTTGAGCCTGCGGTCCTTTGCTCCACTCTCTCCTGGATGTATCTCAGAGTCTGTAACAGGGGTTCCTTCTGCAGCTTGTGTTCTCGGAGGGTCTGTACGAAGTTGCTTGTAATCTGCTCGTTTCAATGGAATTGTTGGCTTTGGCCTTTCTCAAAAAAAAAAAAGTATATCTAACTCATCAAACCGATTTTAGAGATCTAAAGACCGTTACAATCCATTCATCTCATCTGCCGTGATTTGTTCTCCTTCAAAACTAACATGTGATCTTCAACCTACATCACATCAAGTATACTACATCGACATACCCAATCAGAGTCGCAACCAAAGATACCAATTAACTTTGAAGACTAGCTTCGTAGGTGATGGTTGTCCCACCTTTACAACCGATGTAAACCTAAAACTAACAATCTCCCTTACCAACATGGAGCAAGCTATCACGACACTATACGACCCTGGAGATGTTCCGTCTAGAGCAATAGCCGATGTAAGAGTAAACCCAATAATTTTCCTCATCACACATTGGGTACTCACCCTATAGACGTTCTGGGCTCTTAGATACCAGGGGATCAAACTCAATAATCTTTCTCATCACACATTGGGTCACCCGCCTTGAAGACATATTAGGTTCTTATCCTATTGCGATCCTGCCATAGCATGGTGAGCAACGATGCAACTCCCTCATGATCAACAAATGGTCTTACGCTAGCTAGGTCCCATTGAGCCCACTACGTCCACAAGCTAAATTAACAAATGGTCTCACGCTAGCTAGGTCCCATTGAGCCCACTACATCCACAAGCTAAATTAACAAATGATCTCACGCAAGCTAGGTCCCATTGAGCACACTACATCCACAAGCTAAATCGAGGCCACAACCTAGATTCTAGGATAACACTTTCTAAGGTTGAATTAAAGGGATGGCATGGGTTAAGCATCTGACTTAGGGCCTTCGAGCTAAGTTATTTAATAGGGGGGCTTCTCCTATTAATTAATTGGGAATCCTTTTTACAAATCTCCTCCTCAGAGCGCCCTGTAACCTTACCTTTTCTGAATGGTGTACTTTAAGACGTGAGCAGTCGTCGATTGATTGAAAAAGGTCTAGGGCCTATTCAATTCAAAAGACTAGTTTCATATGTGATGACCACCCATTTTTTTAAGTTATGCTCGCTGTTAGAATATATGTTGTGGGATCCACAAAATCATGTGTCATAAGCATATCGCCCTTTCTACTTCCCGGTATATGTTTCCGTAAACCAGTTCTAGATATGAAGAAGGCATTGGCCTATTTGTATCTGTGTTCTCCACCGAATCAATCTAGTGCATAAGTTATCTTTGCTTTCATAGTTTAATGATATGAGAAGCAAGGTCCCGAGTTTGAATTCTCACTGGCTCAATTTAATAAGTCACCGGCAAATTTAATAAGTCGCCTACTTCTAATTCACTTCTCCTCAACGTGAGGGAGAGTGTTGAAAAAGTATATGTGTGTGGGTCACCCTTTATCGTTAGTTTAGCTTTTGAGAGAATTTCCTGTGTGCCACTGAGAAAGTTACTAATATCCTATCTGCCACTCGAAATCATCTCTATCCTTGCATGCCACTGCTTTCATTTTTTTTCTCCTCACAGTGCCACTGTCGCCAATAGTGTCAAAGGAGGGGCTTAATACTCCTTCATAGCCGATAACCGACATGGATAAACCCAACAAGAAAACCTTCGCTGTCACTGCTAACTACTTGCTCGTTTGATGTGGAGCAGCACTGCTACTGCGCAAGTACGTGCAGGTTTACCGGTCATTAATTCACCTTACTTCGTGCCCCTCTACTCGCTTGTAGTCCCTGTGCCTTCTGCAGTTCTGCACAAGAGCGGCCTCGCAGCTGCGTGCGGTACGTCCTGGCTCACCACTCGTCAGTACCCAGCAACAACTCGCTTTAAGGAGGACTCAGATATTGCGATTCTTTAGCGCCGCTACTGTACATGCCTGCTTTCCCGACGCGCGATACTGAACATTCATCATCAGCTTGATCAATGACATTAAGGGCATGTTCAATATTAACCTAAAACTTCGGATATCTACGGCATGTTTAAGTTGGCTCATGTTTATTTGGCAAAAGACCATCTTGATTTTTTTTTGTCTTTTTATCATAAAACTATCTCATAAAGCTCCTAATAATAACTTAAAAGAAATAAGCTTTGCTCAACTGGTTATGTCGTAGGTGTGGGACACAATAGGTTGGGGGTTCGATCCCTCGCTTCTCACGGAGGCGGAAAAGGGGGGGGGGGTGGGGGGGGGGGGGGAAGAGAGCACGAGGTGCATGCTAAAGCAGAAGAAGCAAAGGAGTGGTGTACGAGCGCGCGTGAAAAGCTGGAAAAAGGCGGGAGAAGCCGGAGCTGCACGCAGGTAGCCGGAGCAAGTGGCCCTAGGTAGATGTAACTCGTGAAAAGCTAGAAAAAGGCAAGAGAAGTTGGAGCTGCACGTGGGCAGCAGGGGCAGGCGGCCCTAGGTAGATGTAACTAGTAGATGTGCTTAGAAATTTGTAAGCAGACATGGTTTTCGTTATATCTCTGTTGATGCAATGGAAAATGGGGTTAATCCTCTTTTTTTTAATAAAAGAAATAAGCTAACTATGAGAAGTGGAATCAAGAATCTCTCGGAACCCAGATATAAAATTCAGTCTTTTTTTAGCTAAAGGGCAGAAGCACTGCCATTTCAATTAAGCAGAGGAAAAACTGTACAAATATATAAAAAGGAAACAAGGGGAAGAAGGGGGAGGGAAGTTCAACTAATGAGCAATGCAAGCGAGGAGGCTGCCACCCAAGGCAACGAGACTATCCCTAATTATGACTCCGGAAGACACGTCTGTTCCAGTTCTTCCAGATTTCCCAAATCACATGGATGATGATGCCGTTGAGAGATCTTGCGATGTGCTTCAGGAGTCCAGCTTGTCTGAAGAGCCACCAGTCGTAGAAGCCGACCGAGCTAGAGTGAGGGGGTTGTTGAGGTATAGAGCCTACCAGACTGCCGAGGCAAAGTGCAGGATCTCGGCAAAAGTGCAGGATCCGCAGAGGTGGAAAATCATTTGAAGGGGGCCGTGGCAGAAGCAGCAGGTTGTTTGGTGAGGCCATGCCTTCCTGACGAGGAGGTCAGCTGTGTTGATGTGACTGAGCAGATTCAGTCCATTTTAGTTTAGCCAATTTATTCATCGAGCTCGGTCACATCGAACATGCTCTAAATTGAGTCCTAAGTTTTTACTATTTAAATACTTAAATTCACTTTTCACGAGAATTAAAGTAGCGTGCGGTGGACATCCTCGTCTTAGGCTGTCTCCAACAGTAATCCCTAAATTTGATCCCCTATAGCCTCATTTACAGGCTCCCGTAAACAAAATCCACTCGCTATATTTTTCTCATCTCCAACAAAGCTGCTATATGGAGAATTGTATAGAGGAGAGAGAGAACCCTATATATAAGGGAATGGAGAAAAACTCTATTTTACAGAATGGTATAGTGAGAAATTGGAAGATATAGGGAAGAATCCATCCCCTATTATAGGGTAGAGGATGCTTTAGGGTGTGCTGTTGGAGACAGCCTTAGCACTGGCACGGGATGCAGGGTCCACACTCCACACACAGGGAGGTCCAGCCCCGAACCCTAACGGGATCCATCGCCATCAGCATGGCCGCCACACCCAATGCTGCCCAGAGAACAGCATGGGATCGGGGTGAGCTGCTGTTGGAGCATGTGCCTGTGCTGGGTGCATCGATCGGCGATGGCAATGGATCATGGCGTTTGGGTACTATGCGTGTTGCGTAGCTGGTGGCCGCATGCGGCTGCTCGCTCTCCCGGCCACCACTCGCAACAAGTCGCAAGCCTCAGCTCGGCGACTTGCCCATCCGATCCGCATCCGCTCGACGGGACAAACGCGCTGCAAGCTGCAGGCCGCAGCAGAGGGGAGGCCACCGCCCACCCAACCCTGATTCTTCCCCGGCCTTTTGCCGCCGAATCATTTGTCATCTCGTCTCATCGCCAACCCCCCATTAACTAATGTTTCACCGTTTTACCACATGGATCTGGATCACTGGATGATTTCGCCATTGTCACGGCTGCTTCAGTACTTGAGCTTAATTACTCGTTACTGGTACAATACAGAGGAGAGGAGAGGCTACTTGGATTAGAGAGAAGGGAGGAGGAGATATATGGAAGAAATGAGCTTATAATAGCTCCAATCGTATGTACAATGGAGGGGTGTATGGTCATCGGGTGAACTCTCAGTACACCTTCTTGGAGAAGAAGGTCCGGAGGCCGAACAGCCCCTGCGGCGGGTTGCCTTCCTCGCCGCCTTCCGAGCAGCCCGCGTTGTTCCGGCACCCGGCCGCCGCAGCGCTCACGCTCGGCGCCGCCTTGTCCCCGGTGCCGTCGTCGGGGACGGGCTTCTTCTTGGCGCCGGTGGCGTTACCGTTCTGCTTCTGCTCGGCGGCGGCGGTGGATTGTTGCTGCAGCTTGTTGCGCCGGAGCTGCCACACGGGGCTGGCACGCCCGAGGCGGAAGCCGGAGGCGGCGCCGGCGCGGCCCTGACCGGGCACCCACCGCCTGAGCATTGAGGTGGCCGGCATTGGTCCCGCCGGCGCGGCCGGCGCCGGCGGGACGGCGGTGGCCGCCGGACCGGGCGCGGAGGACTCTCCGCGGGAGTTGCTCCTGGAGCACGGCGCGCTGCTCACCTTCCGGCCGGCCGGCGCCGCGGCCGCCGGCGCGCCGGTGGGAGCGGCATTGGCGCTGGCGTTGGCAATGGCGCTGGGGTTGGGATTTGGCTTGGCCCTGCTTAATGCGCCGCCGCCGGCGGAGTGGCCGGCGGAGCGGCTTCTGGAGAAGGGCCATATGTTGATGTTGATGTTGATGAACTCGGCGTTGCCGCCGACGCTGCTGACGCGGCGCTCCATCTTCTTGCGGTCCTTCTGCTCGCCGCCGCCGCCACCGGCCGCCCTGAATATGTCCTTCCACTTGAACGTCACGGCGGGGAGGTCGGGCGTGGGCGCGGGGCCGGACTCGGCGAGCGGCGCCGTTGGCTCCCCGTCGGCCTCCTCCTCCTTGATGGCGTCGGCCTCGGCCTCGGCGTCAGAGGGGGGCGCCTGGAGGGTGTGGAGCGGGAGCACGACGCCGTCGGAGAAGAGCTCGTCGGCGGTGAGCAGAGCGGGCGACGGGAACGACGACGGGTTCTTGCCCACCATCCAGAACTCGAACTCCGGCGACGCTGCCGGCGACGGCGAGGACCGCCCGGACTCGCCGGCGCCGCCGCATTCCGGCGGAGGCGCGGACGCCGGCTCGACGACGTCCATTTGCAAGCAGACAACGCAGCTCCGCCGGCCGGCAGCTGGGTGGCGACGGCGAAGGAGCTGGAACGCTGGATGGCAGGGGAGGTGCGGCGAGCCGGCGACGGCGGCGGAGCAGGCAGGGGAGGGAGGGGGAGAAAGGGAGGCGTAGGCAGCGATCTGACGCGTATTTATCAGCAATCACATCAAGTGGTTGCAGGGAGGGAGGAGGAGGTGGTGGGTGGGGGCCTCGGCTGCCGCGAAACGCAGGGTTGCATATGCGCTCTGAAATCTTTGTCTGCTGCTGATGCGGGCTTCTTTATTCGCGCGCCCGCTTTCCGCCTCAACCCAAGCAGTGGCAGTAGCTTGCGATTAAACGGCTGTTCACAGTTCACACCAGGTTAAACGCGCTGGGGGGACACCTCGGCTCGGACTTTCCTGTCACGACAGCGGCGGGTGAAAATTACTGCTCCCTCTGTCCTAGAATACAAGGCGTATAACTGATAGCAACGCAGAGACCAAGAAACGGTTTTATTTCCTTAATTAAACACGCGGTGAATTAATTATTTCTTGCCCCGATGTGTTTGACGGACGTTTTGCATTTGCCATGCAGCCCGCCCGCGCGCCCAGCTAGCCATATGGTAATTCCACGCCCACGCATGTAGCCCGCGCAAGCAGCCCGCGAGATGCATCTGCTAATTCCACGCCCGCGCACACATGCTAATTCCACTCACGCCTATGCTAATTCCGAGCCCACGCATGCATGCTAATTCCGCTCATGAATCTGCTAATTCCGCGCTTGCTTGCAACATTATATTTTCATGCGTGCGCCCAGCTGAAAATTTGGAAAGCGCCATGAGTATAAAATTTGGAAAGCGCCGTGAGCAAAAAAATTTTCACTACAATTTTTTTCCCTTGGCGCCACTAATCTGCTCTTTGTCTTATAAATAAGGGCAATGTTCATTCACAGTTTATAGAGCACTTCCTTCTAAACCAGCCACTAATCTGCTCTCATGGCCAACTTCCAATTAGGTTGCTATGCGATAAACAAATTTATCAAGATGCGAGAGATTTTATCAATGCATAGCTTATGGTTTTATTCTTGCTATTGTTCATTGTTCGACAACTAGCAACAGAATTCAGCATAAACAAGATAGACCATTGCTCGTTTTCCATCATGCATCTAGAAATGAAAATTAGGGAACATAATTTGCAGCATAATTGGACGGACAACTGCAGCGGCCTCCTCCATTTTTTCCACTTCCGTAGCAACAATTGCAGCAATCCTAGCTGCTTCTTCCTCGGCGTCAATCTTCTCGAATGAATCTGGTACGACAGTGTCACTTTCTAGTGAGTCAAGAACGTACTAAACACTGTCCGAGTCTATCGCCGATTCAACTCCAGCATCGGCACCATCGTCATCGAGCTCCACCTGAGCCTGCTACAGCATGCGGATGGCGCGGGCGCGGAGTGCTCTAGCACGGTCAATCTCCAACTCCGCTTGTTGCTCCATGCGGACAGTGCGGGCGCGGAGTGCTCGCACGCGGTCGAGCTCCATCTGCGCTTGCTGCTCGGCAAGCTCCGCCTGGCGCGTCACATGCACCCAGGACTCCTCCACCGCGCTCTTCTCTGCCATCACCTATGCCTGCGGCCACGCTTCTCCGCTACGCTCTTCTCCGCGACTAGCTGTACATAGAAGAAGAAGAACGAGAATAAACAGTCGCAGTGCAAGCGGTGCTGAAGTCTTTTGCATTTAAAATGAGAAGGATGAGCAGTGCAATTAATTCTGCATGCAGGCGTGCGAGTAAATGGGCGGGAGACGAGGAGCTTGCACTGTTGCATGAGGAAGACGTCGTATATTTCGGGACTTAAGAAAAAAACAGTTGTGCCTTGTATTCTAGGATGGAGGGAGTATTGAACAGAGACGCCTACCAGGTCCGCAGCATAAACCATCCTTGTTTCACTAGAATTAAGGGCTGTTCTCGATGTGTTGACCACCTGATTATCTTTGTATATCGGTAAAAAATTGCTCGCCAATCGCTTTGGGAGTTAAAACGTTACACGTGCTGCTGTGCTTGTGCTTGAAATGAGCAATAAAATGATGTTCTTCTATTCTGTAAGTGAGTTCATGATATAAATCGGTTGTGATGTGCATATTATCATTATCTGTTTTGCTGCTTCTGAACGATTGATTTTTAAATAAGTCTCAATCAATTTTCACATAGCTAGATTAAACTATTAGATCTTTTATATGTCCTATAGAGACGTTTGATCAACAGTCTAGAAAATCGACTGAGAGATACTCTCAGACGCTTGATGATAAGTCAATCCCGATATGAGTGTTATCAATATCAGCTCGCATTTTGAATTGATAGTAATAGGTACATATCACCGCTGGTAGTGACAACGTGCCTCATCACCGCGGTGACATAACCGACAATGAAGGGGTGTCCTATAGCAGTGATGGGCCATTACGCCTATAGATTGGGAAGAAAATACCAAAAATACCCCTGTAAACATTTGTAGGGGACAGGAGGTAAATCACCTTGTGACAACGGTTGGATATATTTGATGCGATGAAAATTGTTCAGATTCAATGTGTACAACGGATTTTAAAAAACTTGAAACTTTGTAGCTAGCGAGTGGTCTTCCCAATAATTTGGGGGAAATACGATGAATGACACTTAATTCGGCTGACTGGATTAATTTGACAATAAATTGGATGTCCTTGACGTGTATGACACCGAGCACACGAATTTCTTCCATGAGTGATATTTCGGGCATTTTTTTTTATCATTTTTCATCCTTTTCCTCTATTATCCCATTCTTTTTTGCATTTTCTCTCTCCTCTTGACATCATGGACCCACATGTCAGCCTTCGACACATGAAGTTGTTAACCCTGGGAAAAATTGTTGTCATACAGTGAATATAGTTTTAAGTTCAACATTCAAACTGAATTGTAAATTCAAACTGGAGTTGACATTTGAAATTTATATCGAATGCAAAAAAATAAAAAATTTAAATTAAAAAATAAACCAAAATTTGAAATTCAAACTCAAATTAGATTTTCAATTTAGGATTTAATCTAGTTTGAAAATTTAAACTAATTTTATATTCAAAATCAACCCAAATTCAAAATTAAATGTAGACTTAAATTTCAAAAGTAAAATTAGATTTTAAATTCAAGATTCAAGCATATTAAAAATTCAAATCATTTTTCAAAATTCAAACCTGTTTTCCAATCGACAATTCAAAAACTAAAATTAGATTTAAATTTTCTGGGTCCATGATGCCAGGAGGAGAGAGAAATAGAAAAAAGAATGAGAAAATAGAGGAAAGGGAGAAAAATGATAAAAAAAAGTCTGGAATGTCACTGGTGGGAAAAAATCACGTGCACTATGTCATACACGTCAAGGCTACACAATTTAAGGTCATATATTGATACATACAGTCGAATTGATCAAGTGTCGTTTATTATAATTTCCCATAATTTGGTGGTTCAATCTACGCCTTGCATTTAACGGGTACTTTATATAGTAAGTACAGTTAGCTGCAACTGACGATACCCTTGGAGAGCCAGTCCACACAGGCCGTGCCTCACACGCACGAAGGTTAGCTGGCACCTGATTAATTGCTAACAATGGCTGTCAAGACGACAACCGCATCAATAATACGTATACGGACGGCACGCGAGCTCAGCGCCAACCGCCTCTTTGGGACCAGCTGCCGCTCGTTCAGGCTGAGAGCACCTACGTGAAATCGCATGCAGCTATATAGAGCCTTGTTCTTTTCGATTTAAATCAAGTTAAATTAAATTAGAATTGAGCTTATTATTCTGTGCAATCCAAGCTGTTTTTTTTTTGGAATTTTATTATTTTTTAAAAAATTAAACATTTTTTTAGAATGTTAAGCTTCCAACCGAAAAGAAAAAGGCCATAGCTAGCGCTGCCCGAGCGACACGGGAAGCTGCAGCGAAGCGTCGTGGTTTGATCAGCGAGCGGCGAGCGAGACACGGCGGGGCATGGCGCCGGGGCGGCGGAATCGAATCCGAATGATGCGCACCGGAAAGCAGAAAGAGAGTAGGCCGGCCGGGCCGGATCGATCACGTGGTGGCGCCCAGCCAACCGCCAATCATTCCATGCCGGCCTCGGATTCCGAGCTCACCTCACCTCCTGCCATGGCCACTCGTGCTCGCTGTCTGAGCAGGCGAGCAGCACGGCCAGCCGGCGGCGCCGCCGCCCAGCGTGCCGGCCGGCGACGCTTTAATTAGGCGGCGCAGAGGTCGGTAAAGTACGGCCTCTGGTGGCTCCACGGACGGGCGGCGCTGCGGCAGCTCTGCCCGCGCCTGCGACTGCGACGGCGAGGTTCCTCTCCATCATCGGCATTGGCGCCGCACCGCAGAGGCAGCACATCTCGCAGGTTGCCAGGCGCGGCGGCGCATGCATGCACGGACGGCGGGGATACACCTACACGCCGCCGGCGTCGCGTCGCTTTCCGCGGCGCTCCATGCAGGTCCACGTCACCCACGGCGTCGAGATCGAGGCCGGCCATGGATTCCCGTGCCTCATGGCTGCGTTGATGACGAAACAACCGTGCCATGCAATTATGGTTTCGTAGGCCCATGGGCTGATACGGGTGTTCCTGGCCCGCCACCCATGCTTGCTTGCTTCCCTCCGCGTAGCATTAGTCGGCCCATCAGCCCATGTACCAATGATATCCCAGGCCTTCTGTTGACCAATATGCCAACTCTGTTTTTCCCCATTTCTGCAATGGTATTTTGGGTCGACCTGCCAGCCTCACTCGTCACCATCAAATTAGGGGTTATTGACTTATTGGGATCAGGTATCCTTACGTTTTTTCTTATGCAAAAATTTCAGCCTCTATATCCAAAAATATATGTAGCCCTGTTACGTCAGTTATGTTACGTCAGTTACGTATGTAGATGCCTCTGCAATCAACGTCGCAATCTTTGCTGGTTCAGGCGTTTATCAACAAAATTAATTCACAGGCAACAACTGCTTCGGCATAAAATATCCCGGGCTCTCGAGCTAGCTAGAATTCTTAACATTTTTTTTCCTCTTGTTTTCTAAGCAGATGCAGGTTTATGATGGTTGGATCGCGTTTTTCCAATTTTTTTGGGTAGCCTCTGGCGCCTATAAATGCGAGCTAGAGCAAACATACCCACTTCACAGCTCGTATTATTTGGCATCCCACTCCAGCTAGAACTGTCGGCGTTCTGCCACGTCACACCAGTGCAAGTGGTTCACCTACATGCATGGGCCAAATGCAAGTCGCTGTGCTGCATGAGTCACACGGGAAATTACCGGCCACTTAGAGAGGGATAGTTTATTGTTCCACTCCTTAATTTGATTGGATTAATTAGTGAAGTTAAATGGCATTGCTCGCTGATCGGATCGAACTTAGGCCCTGTTCTTTTGAGCTGATCTGAACTAAACTTCGAGAGCTTCTCGAGGTATTCTCGAGATTCAGATACATTTCGTTTGACTTGCTTTTTAAAGCGTTAGAACTCAACTTCAAAACGACGAAAAACGGACTTAAAAAACTAAAAACGTATATGTTTTCAAAACGTAGATAAGTCCTTAAACTATTAAGCCGTTAAGCTATTAAGCTGAAAAGAACTAGGCCTTAATCTTGCTAAACTTTTATGTGCCTCACGGACAGCTTGAGGATGAATGTTGCATTGCACACGGCATCTGCTCCAACCAACAATGAACCATGCACCACACCACCCTGTAAAAAGCTAGATTGGCTAGTGATCAAATTAACAGCTTTTGACCGGGCAGGATGGAACAATATTCCAATCTTTGAATGGAGTGGTGCCGTGGGTCGTGGTGAACCCTAACTTGGAACCCTAAAGTCCTAATCTTAGCGATCGGAGACAACACAATCGCAGCTAAACTAGGTAGCTATAGAGCGGAGGAAGGTGATGGTATATCAAATATGTTTTTTGTTTCAAAGTAGAAGGGTAAAGAGGAATCAACATTGCTTGATTACCTGAGTTTGATATTGTTCGCTCGAGCCACCGGTGTTGAAGCCTTGTTCGACATTGGCTTTCATGTCTTGCGATTTAATTACCGAGTAGAAATGTTCAATGCGACGACACATGCCCGCATTCAGAGGGACAACATGTCTGAGGTTTTTGTGGCTCTCAAGGTTTAAATCTATCTATCTATCTATTATATAATTAAAGGAGGGAAAAAAGAAGCCACCACGTTCGTCCACATCATCCAAATTATCTCAGCCGTCGGATCAACGGTGGGACCAGATTATAACGGCTTAGATTATCTCTATCTAATCTATTTATTATATAATTAAAACGGTTTAGATCTATGCCGTCAATTATAGTGGATCAGATTATAACGGTTTAGATTCAATCATCGTTATCATATCTAGAAATTATTATGGCAGTGCATAACTTGGCCACATGGCCATGCAATCGTGCGTACATACAACATAATATATATAGCAAGATATAGAACTGATCTCTTTGAGTTAGAGATGTACTCGGTTACATGAGATAAAATTAGAAAACATATATGTAGGCTTTTAACCGAATTAGAATAGAGTATGTATTTAAATATTATATTTCCATGTGCTCCGTACATAAAGAGTCCATGTCTATTATACTTCCCTACGAGTTGTATACTTATCAACCATATATACGTTATACGTAGGCTTCTAAGTTCTAACCTAATCTAGAGCCTAATATTTAATAATCCGCCGGGTTGGAACCATAAAATCAATCCGTATTTGACACACATACATGTGTAAATATATATATCCAGTTCTCAAATAATTAAATACATGTGTATTATTTGAACAGTAAGATCAACGGTGGGATCAGATTATAACGACCTATATTAAAAAGAAGACTACACATCACCTAGATTTGAACAGTAAGATCAACGGTGGGATAAGATTATAACACTGTATAGATTAAAAAGAAAACTAAAAAGATATAGAGATATTATCATACGACTAGGACTAGAGTAATTTCCTTCACGCGGGCAATCACCGACTAGGATTAGAGTTTCCTTCACTAGGCAATCATCGATACGAGAAAGCTATACGATCGGGATTAGAATTAGGTAAGTTTTCCTAACGTTAGACAATCATCATTATGATCATCACGTACACGATCATTATGTACGTATGAACAAGGTTCATCATCACGTAGGTATAAACAAGGCAGTTGATTTTTTAGGAACTACCACGAGTTAAATTCTAATGGAATGTAAATTAGCCAGGTATTCTCATAGATAAAAAATAGTTTATTGATAAAACACAAGTGAAATCTAGCCGATCATTGTGAAACCATATAATGATTTAGACTAAGTTCATACTTAGACCTTATATATTACACGTAAAAAAAAATTATTTGGTACCATAAAAGGAGCCACCACATTAGTCCACATCTTCCAGATTATTTCAGTCGTTCGATCAATAGTGGGACCGGACTATAACGATCTAGATTAAAAACAATAGTTCGTATTAATAACGATAAGTTAGAGAAAAAGAAATATATATACAGTTCATAACAATGAGGCCAAATAGTATTGGTCTACATTAAAAATAAGTGTCTATATAACTACGATATATTATATAAGACAATGTCGGACATGAGTAAACCAAAATCAGGCAAGAAAGAAAAGTGGTAAAGGGCATACTGACGGGCGGGACCAGGCGATTAGAGAGAGAGAGAGAGAGAGAGAGAGAGAGAGAGAGCTTCTAGCAAGCATACCTCGCATCTCTAAATTATGTTCTCTATATCCCTTCTCTAAACCACTATTTAACCTCTATATTTTCATCATCTCCATCAAAGTCTCTATCGTCGGAAAGATATAGAGATCAAATAGAGAGTCTCTAAATATAGACTCGGGAGGAGTCTATAGATTTAGAGATTGACGATAGACTGCTAGATCAATATTATAGAGATTGGACATTGTCCATAAGTGATATAGGGCCCCTGTTGGACATACTCTAAACCCCTTCCACTAGGTGGCATCGTGACATGGTATATACGTAATGACAAAACCAATCTCAAGGAGTTAAAAGAGTAACATTATTGTTTGTGGGGGGCTTTAAAATGCAAATTGAGTTGTAGGAAGTCCTTTGGTAAATGATCTCAACTATAGGGGGTTTCAGATAATTTCTAAAAAAGTACATAAAGATATACACGCGAAATCCAAATCATAGGGGTCAAAAGTAATTAAAAGATTAATATTTTTTCCTTTCCAATTCCTCTCATGCTAAGGTGTGACAGGGTTCACAAAATACATCTCCAAGCAATTGATTACTAATGTAATTTATTTCTAAAATTTTAAAAAAATGATATTATGAAAGTATTTTTCAAGACAAATCTATATGCATGATTGTTATGTGCGCTATCCAAATAGTTTAAAATATATACATAGATAAGGTTTTTAAACTTTAATCTTAAGACAATTCTATATGCATGATTGTTATGTGCGTTATCCAAATAGTTTAAAATATATACATAGATAAGGTTTTTAAACTTTAATCTAAGACATGTATAAAACATTAGGTTTTTCAAAATTGGAGAAAACATTAATCAGAGAAAAATATATATCATCAATTATAGTAGGTCCATATAATAAATACATAAATCTGAAACAAATGTTTAGATGGATCCAAGTAAAACTAAAAACCTAGCCGCGCAATTGCGCGGGCCACCATGCTAGTTATATAATTAAAGGAGGGGAAAACGGAGCCACCACGTTCGTCCACATCACCTAAATTATCTCAGTCGTCGGATCAACGGTGGGACCAGATTATAACGGCTCAGATTAAATCTACCTAATATAGGATAGTCTATCTACTATTAGGGCATATGTCCACATCACCGGGAAAACGGAGCCACCACGTTTGTCCACATCACCTAAATTATCTCAGTCGTCGGATCAACGGTGGGACCATATTATAACGATCTAGATTGAATCTATCTATTTGTCTACTATATACTATATATGATTTAGAATAAAAAAAGATCAAACGTGATTGATCGATGGCCCGAGCTAGCTAGGGTTTTCATCGGAAGCTACGAGATGAGCTCGGCGATTCGCGGTTTCCATGGTGATCAGACCAACGACTAGACGTGAGGGTTTATTTGGAAGAAAAAGGCAACCATGCTACCTTCTCGCCGTATATATGCCCCACGTTATCATTGCAGACCCCAAAATCTACAAGTTCAAACCATGGGGCTTCCAAGGTACTTGAATATGCTCTCAATCATGAATTAATGATGGAACTCACATCTAATATATGCATGCATATCATAGATCATATCTTGATTAGCCTTAGATACGTTGCTTTTACTTCCAAATCAGTTAAGGTAATTAGTTCAACTAATAATGACGTATATTTTCTCAACGATAGAAAAGTTGAAATTTCATAGCACTATATGTTTAATCGGATTTTACGATATATATCTACATGCTTCTAATTAAATTGGTCCAAATTCTCTTATTATAAATTACAAGTTGAAAGCAATCAAATGTAAATCGAGCGCACTTGACAATGCATAGCTCCCAACCCTTGCAGATGTTAGAATTTAGAGGTGCCACCGCATGCTCACTACTAGAGAGTGGATTTTACGACGGTTCCAAACCCCTTTACTCTGGGTTTTGGACCGATTGTAACCAAACCAACTGGGAGTGATACTCACGGCTATCACTATTCACTACCAACAAACTAGGAGTGATACTCACGGGTATCACTACCGGGTACCGGGTTCACGAATCAGTTGTCATCGGGTCCACGAACCGGTTGTAGTGTTGCCAAAAGTTGGAAATATATTGGTAGAAGTGGGATTTGAACCCCAAGATCTCATCCAGCCTAGATTAAAAACATACATCTGTCTACTATCTATAAATCAAAAAATACTAAAAATTCTCACATTAATCGTAATAAAAAGAAAATATCTATAGTTGACTATGGTGGGTCCAGATTATAACGGTGCATCTACACAATTAACTATGGTGGGTTTAGATTATAACGATGCAGATCTAACAAGATTATATATAGACATGTTATGATTAGACTATATCATAATCTTGGCCAAATTATGATATGTTAACTAAATCAACTATGATAAGTCAACTTATAAAAAAAAGATCTACTCCGTGAGCCAAATTATATTGGTGTAGATTTTAAAAGTTCATGTTGGCTACAATAAAATAGATGTTAATATAAAAATATAAACTATTAATCATCTTGAGTCTAAATTATAATTGCCTAGGTTTTTAAAGGAGAGTTTACGTTGACTACAATAATAAAATAGAAAAAACATTGAAATTCAATCCGGTTGCCACACAATCCAACTGACATATCAATCGTACTATGTTTCTTCCTTGCATGAACAAATTATATGTCCTCTTGCCATCAACTATAAAGTTATTTGTTGTATTGCATCCTAATATCAATTGTATATGAGATATTAGTTTTTATGTATTTATCTTTTTCCCGTTTTCACTAAAGCTCTCGGCCTGTATGTATGATGTATACACAAATATTTTTTGAGGTGTGAGAATGTAGCTAAATGCCAAATAAACATGCATGGTTTCAATGTCAAAAGATTGTCGTCGATTTAAAATCCTAAGGATGGGATGAGACATCTATATATATGTTAGGTCAAAATTCTAGAAGGCGATATCTATGTGCTACTCCTAATTGAAATAATTTTAATATTAAAATATAGAGAGAGTAGATGAATCTAAGGTCATGAGGAGAAAACATTAGGCACGCTGTAAAGAAAATGACTACGCATGGCTACAAATCAAAACATCATGGAAATTAGAACCTAGAGAGAGGCACGAGGAGAAGATAGCATTCAAAAGCATGCAAAGCAAACATCTACATGTTGCATACATATCAAAGCATTTGAAGATTACAACTCAAATGGTAGGAAAATCGTTGATGGCAAGGAGTTGTCGACGGTCTGATTGTTGCATACTAAAAATTTAGAAGGAGACATCTACTTGCTGCTATAGATCAAAATAAGACATGGTTATGCAATTATGGAAATCAAAACACTGCATGATTAGAAACCCGAATAGTAAATGACTAACTTGGATGGACACATTGTTGCATATATCAAAAGACTAAGGAGACATCTATTATTGAGGACCAAAAGTATTAGATGGAGACAACTTACAATGGTGCAAATCAAAACGCTTCATGATTAGAAGTTTTATAGCATCCAATAGAGACTACAATAAGAAAACCTAAATTTACAGATGCCTGTGGATACTTTGTTATTCTGCATCTAATCAAGGAAAAGTTGTAAAGAAAAAATACATGTTCTAAAGCTTGGTAGCCAAATATAATATAAAATATAATCTATTGATTTAATATTTCTAATTTCTATATTTTCGGGATGTTGCATGGTCGCCATGCTCTAAGAAATTGAAAGTTTCCGTATTATCAAAGTAAAAAAAAAAATTATACAATTAAGGTGTAGATTTCAAATATAGTTTTAGTAACTTTAAATAGATGGCTCCAAATCTACATACAAACTAAGTAATCTAGCCGCGCAAATGCGCGGGTCATCATGCTAGTTATATATATAAAGGAGGGGAAAAAGAAGCCACCACGTTCGTCCACATCATCCAAATTATTTTGAGCCGCTCGATCAACGGTGGGACCAAATTATAACGGCCAAGATCAATCAAAGAAATTCTCACATAAATCAAGAAAAAATAAAAGATCTATGCCGTTGATTTTGTGGGCCGGATTATAACGGCTTAGATTAAAAGAAGAATATTAGAAATTTGGATTAAATACTAAAGATGATATAATATGGTTATTTTATCCGTTCAATCAACTGTGGGACCAAATTATAACGGGATAGATTAATCAAAGAAGAAAATAAAAGATCTATGCGGCTTAAATTAAAAGAAAATATTAAAAATTCATATTAAATACTAAAGTTGATATAATATATTAGAGATAAACTCTAAATCCGAACTGATATGTTAGAGATAGATTATGAGTTATAGATAAACACTGTATACCAAAACAAATCTAGCCACGCAAACGCGCGGGCTACCTCGCTCGTTTTTAGTATTTATATATACATGTGGTATAAGTGTGTGAGTTAAAAGGGCTTTTACAAAAGAAAAAAAAAAGTTCCCTAAACTTGATAATAAGATTAATTTGACAAAGGAGGTTTGCCCACTCAAATGGTGGTCGCCTGAGCATCTGAAAGAGGTTTGACAAAGGTGTTACATGCACTTTTACATAGAAAACAAAAATCCTAACAAAATAGTATACTTGAGCTCCCAGTTATTTTACAGGCTCATAAAATTGTCCACATGTTTTACGGTGTTGTATTCTTTTTTAGAAATTTATCAGTATTAGTCTTAAAAACTAGACAAAATACTAATCAACCATGTAGAGTTTACAAAATTATGTGTAAATTTTCTTGGAGATGTGGTATTCATAAGCAACTCTAATTTGGATTTCATGAGTTTTTTTTTCCAAAATACATATAACATTTTTGTGAAACTACCTTAATTTGACTACCAAAATCACCATTGACTCGATTACGATTAGATGATCATTATTGTCTGGTTTTGATATTTCAACGACGAGCTAACTCATTTTTTAAGTTCAACAACCAAAATGTGTCGAAGACCATAGTTGTGGCCTTGTGGGTAAGGATAATACCTCTTCTTCTTTTCTTTTGATAAGAAAATAAAGGGGGTGGGGGGGGGGGGGGGGGGTTACGGGCCAAGGTTTAATCGACACGATTTGCACACGGCCAGTCACCCTGAATGTCAAAGGCAACGGCAGATGCAAGATAGAGCTGAGCCATCACTCGTTGCTTGCAGGCCGGCAGCCTGACTCGATGTCCAGGCTCGTCATATGCAGTTTTGTCTCGTCGATTGTCACTTGTCACGGCTCTTGAAACGGAAGCATGCAGGTGCAGCAAAGAACTTCGATCCAGCACGAGGTTTGACGGGAAAATGCACCGCTCATTGCTGCTTATTTGACTAAAATAGTTTGGTTTTCCAGTCCATTTTTTCTTTATCATAAAACTACCTGAGAAACCCTTAATAATAATATAAACGAAGTGGACTAGCTTCGAAAGGTAGATTTAACGACCTCTTGAAGTGCCGTTTAATATTCGGCTCACTTCAGCTCAACCATATAAGCAGCTTAATTTATCTATTTGAGTCACTTCGAACATGCTTTTAATCAACTGATCACCGCTCGTTTCCCACTTGAAAGTGAAAGAAAGATAATGCGTGCGTGCATACCGACCAGCTAGCACGCAGGATTCAGCTGAGCTGGGACCTGGAAGCAGAGAGCGCGGGTGATTAATCCGCGACGGTTTCTCGCTCGATCGTGACCCTATCGGTTCCTGACGACGAAGCAGAGCCAATACCTAACCTACGGTACGTACTGCTCCCTCCGTTCCAAATTGTAGTTCACCGTTGACTTTTAGATATTCCATTTGACCATTAGTCTTATTTAAAAAATATATGTCAATATTAGTTATTTTGTTGTGATTTGTTTTATTATTAAATATATTTTAAGCCTGACTTATATTTTTACATATTTGCACTATTTTTTTTAATTAGACGAATGGTCAAAAGGCGTCCTCAAAAGTTAATAGTGAACTACAATTTGGAGCGGAGGGAGTACTCGCTACTTCATGCCGGAAACAGCAGGGATTAATTATGAACGCGCCCTTTTTGTTCCATTCGCTTAATTATTGCAGGTGCTGTCCACGGTCTGGTTAGGGAAGCCAAAAGACATACTTGACGGACGTGCGTTTCGCCATGAAATGATCAGAACCATGCGCGTTGCTAATTGGCAACCGTAATCACAGCATGGATCACTACAGATTCAGCTGCACATCGACCTGCAGGCTTACACCATGGCAGCAGCAAGCTGCCAGCAGGCGTATATATGGAACATATGGAATTGCTGGTTCTGCTTCTGCTTAATTAGCAGCTGAACACCTGAATAATTCAGGTCAAAATGGGCTTGGCAATGCAAAAACTCGTGGCAGCAACATGCAGCTGCGACTGCGAGGTTAGTTTCACCGTTTCGATCGAGTCAAGAAACACTTGCTTCTAGTACGTACAGCCGGTGAGCGACAGGAGTTTCGAGTGCAAGTTCAGTGCTCGTCAACGGTGGCATCATATCACATATATAGTGGTAGCGCGTACGGCTATCTCTATCTGCAATCTGCATCCGTCGTGCACACGTATGCAGAACCTGATTGATTTCCGGCCGGCCGCATGCTGGATATGTACTTGCTTGGGCAGAGTCAGCATTATCGACTGAAAATACTGAAACAACATCAAACTGCGAGAGAAAACCTCAGTCTGAATGTTTGATTGGTTGAACCTAGGATCAGATCATCAGAGTAAGCATGCACAGTTTGCTTCAGAAAAAAAAAAGAGGATCCATGCACAGCATCGATCTCTGTTGACGTTTGCACTGAGGTCATGTATGCATGCAGGATCGATTTCCTAGTGTGTTTCGGTGTGTTCATATGTATGCCTGTGCCTGTGCGTGTACATGTGCAGGCTATATCAGCCATCCAGTTCTTTGTTTTGATTAATTACAAGCTCTACATGTCTGAAACAGGCGGGTGTGAGCTCGATCGCATTTTCATATTGATTGTGAGCTGATATGGTATCCCAACTTGAAGTAGCTCATTAGGAGTATATACCCTCCGTTGCTCAATTTTTAATAACCACTTGTATTCATATGATGCTGATGACCTTTTGGAAACTGGGAGGTCTAGCCAGTGGCGCACATAAAAACGGCAGTTTCATGAAAAGGATAAGCAAAAGGGAGGATCAATCAATCAAAACCCAAGCTAGCCATTGCTACATGATTGTATTAGGTGTGATTCCACTGCTTCCCGGAGATTAAGTGATTAATTGCTTTTCACTTGCTAAAGCAAATCTGAACTGCTTTCTCTTTTGGTTAGATTTAATAACGGGGGAGATGCCGGCCCTACTAAATCTTAGAGAATGTGCAGGGAGAATATATGTATGTGAGTTTGCATCTCCAAGCAAATTAATTAAGGAGAAATGTTCTTTCTTTGTAGATTATATTACTTTATCTCGCCGTTAACATATGCAAATTAAGTCCCGAATTCGCCGGCAATTAGCCTGCCTCAAGCGGAGCCTTGATTGATAAGCAAAGCAAATTTTACAAATCGCATCAGCATGCAGCACAAAAGCAGACGCAACACTCAAAATATTGCATGCATGCACCACGTAGTACGAATTAAATTAAAGCTGGTTAATTAATGGGAAGCTGGACCCTTTAATACAAAGTTTTTAAGTATCGGTGGTAACTCAGCTCTCTTCAAGAGTGTACTGATCATTCAAGTACTTAAGTACTTAACAAGAAAATACTACCGCTCCAAGTACATTAGTACTGGCTCGATCGCCAGCACTTATAATAGAGTGGATCATCAAACGATTAAGAAACGACGACCTAACTAATTAAGCCACACCTGAAGATAGAGATGTTGTTCTGCCTCAAGCAGCAGCACTGAATCTAATTGGTTAATTTGCTTTGTTAATTAATCAGTTGATTAATCCAACATGCACGCATGGCGCCACAGTTAATGGTCCCTTGATCTACGTACATTTAATTTGTCTGGTCGATCCAACGATCGAGGGTAGCATTGATTAATGGACGAAACATACACTTGTCAGTGTGCGTGTGCGTGTGCATGCATGCGTACGTACTAGGTTGCAACGGCAGGCCAGGTGCTCGCAACGTACGTACATTACATATATGTATATATGCGTGTATGTACGTGCGGACCACAGACACACAAGATTAATCCATTTATTAGATGCGTTAATTGGACCACACTATATATACAAGAGATTAATTCATTAGCGACGTTATTTGGACCACCAGGCAGGCAGGCAGGAACGTACGATCGAGCAATCCAAACCGAAACCACTAAATTAAACCGGTACGGTAGCTCAACAACATTCATGTGATCGATCAGCGTGATTGAATATATAGGTTTGCCGCAATGTTTACTGACCTACAAAAGTTGGCAAATTTAAGTACCCCATGTACGTCCGTACTCTCCGTACATGTGCACACAGCTAGTTAGCTACTCCCTCCGTTCCAAATTGCAGTTCACCGTTGACTTTTAGACATGCCTTTTGACCATTCGTCTTATTTAAAAATTTATAATGCAAACATAAAAAAATATGAGTAATGCTTAAAGTATGTTTAATAATGAAACAAATCATAACAAAATAAATAATATTTACATATATTTTTTGAATAAAACGAATGGTCAAATAGAATATGCAAAAGTCAACAGTGAACTATACAATTTAGAACGGAGAGAGTAGCAGGTATGATCACCGCCTGCATGCGACAAAATGTACACTATATATATGCCTGCCAGAAAACTAAATATATGCATGTATTCACAATGGAGTATTAAGCTATCTTTGTATTGAATTCGATCAGAGTTGCATGCTCATTTAATTCAGAACGATTCCACAGCATCTTCAGTTAAGTTAATTTTCCTTCTTAATCCGCGAAGAATTATGCGTGCATGTTGACGACTCGATTATGCAGCTGCTTGAATAGGAATTTCATGCATGCACCTCGATCTATATGTCTTCCAGTTCAAAATAATTACTGGATGGAGCCATAGAGTCTTCGATCGAAGCAAACAAATCTTTTGAACCATGTACTTATTTTTTGAACCAGCAACACAATCCGTGCATTTACGAGGTTAGATTTATTAAATCATAATTATATTAGATGCAATCTATTAGATTCAATTAAATGTTTTAAAGTTTTAAGGTTGTCATGAACTATTTTTTTTATATTTACCTTAAATCTATATATTTCAGTTTTATTGTAGCTAAGGATGAACTTTTTCTTCTAATCCGTTATGTACTCTTATTCCTATCATCTTTTTTATTTCTAATTTTTATGTTTATTTCATTGTAATTGGTATAAGCTCTTTGTTTTTAATCCAATTGGGCTATATATTAATTATTATTCTGAATTTCTAGTAGCTTTCCTTTTAATCTAAGGCATTATAATTTGTCTAATGTGTAGTTGATATTTTAGTCTGGCATATACTTTTATTTCTATTGTTTTAAATTCATTTTTTTTACAGTTTTTATGATTTTTTATTTTAATCCAATCCATTATAACGTGGACCCACAATCTGGCATAAACTTTTATTTCTATTATTTTTTATATCAAATTTATTTTTTTGTTTTAGTTGATATGAATTCTCCTTAATCTAATTTGTTATAATCTAGGCCACATGGATGGTGTATATCTTTCTTTTTTGATTAGCATAAAAATTTCTAATATTTTAAAATTAACATAGTGGCTCCGTTGGTCAACGACTCAACGTGAAACGGGATGTTGATGTATTTTTTTTTTGTATGGCAGCAATAGCGCAACATGTCTCGATCCTGATAATGAAAAAGGAACTAGTGTAAATTTCACTGAAAAAAGGAACAGAAAACGAAGGTATATATGCAGTGCTGAATGCTGATGAGTGATGAAGCTGGAGCTCGATTACAAAACTTAAAAGGCAGGCAGCTAGTGGTCCAATGAAACGCAGTTATTCCGTGGGCTAATTACTGGCACGTTGCATGCGGTTTGATTAAACAATTAAGCTAACAAAAAGAAAACTGATTGATTAAGCGCGCCAAGCTAGCTAGTGCTAACTTTATGCTGCCACTACGTACTAGTGCCAGCCACACGTACTCTTCTTCATTTGAGGGCCTTGCTAGCTTACCTAGATGGAGCACTAGTGTATGCTACCATCCAAAGCAGCACAATTTTATACTTGCACAAACTATATATACTTAACAGCCATGCATGCCAGCAGCCTAACACTGGTATTAGTAACTAGCTTGGACACATAGGAAGAGAACTGCACAGTTTTATGCCTTACCTTTTGCCGCAGCTCGAAGCATTTGAGAAGTCTTCAGGAGGAGGGAATCATTGATTACGTCCATGCTAATCCATTTCAAAAGTTTGAGTTAAGGAAACTTATATCTTAACCCACTTTTCATAAAGTTCCTTTTTATAAAGCAACACTATAGCGCCCCCTGCTGCTGCTGCTGCTGCGTGCATATATAAAGGCTTGCTTTCACACATCAAGTGTGTGTGGCTGTGTGCGTAGCTAGATTAGCTCAAACAACGCCCCTGAATAATGGTGTTAAAGTCTGCTATGGAAGGTTTTTAGCTAGCTAGAACGCGCGCGATCAAGTAAATTTGGAGTGATTTCACAATACAGCAAGAAAATTAAGTACCTTGTTTATACCTCATCATTTACGCCGGTTTGTGTTAGAAAAGCCGATGCCAGTGTGACATCTAAACGATATATGAGATACGATTTTTGATAACGTAGTTTAGCCATCCGATTGACTATGTTTGTGGGACAATGCCCATGCACTCTCCTTCCAATCAACAAATAGTGCAGGAGTGCAAAACACAGCTAGCAGCTAGTGTTGCGGTACAAATAGGTGCTTAATAACAATACACCAGCACCAGGTCAGAACTTAGCAAACTACGTACGGTAGAAATGAATGCACGGTAGAAATGAATTCATAGGAAAACAACGTACACAACTACACATAGTGCATGCACATGCACATAAGTCCAGACTGCAGAGCTCCGAAAGCCATCCCTGAATTCTAGCTCTAGCTTTAATTTTTACTATTCACGGCTTACAATTTTAGTCAGTTGAGCCCGTAGAGTGTCAATAGTACGTAAACCCATGCATGCTCTGTTGCTGTTGGTATTTTCGGTTACTTAAGTTTTGAGAGCTCTAGAAAAAAATGGCTTGCGAGAAATTGTTTCTTGAGGAACTATATATGTTGGCTGAAAATTTATAAGACGGCGAAGAACGGTGATGGGAAAGGCCGAAAGGGTAGGAGAGGCGCACACACGTGCGTGCGTGTGGGCGAGGAAAATTTTTACTGTTTGCCCATAAAAAATCACGCAAACGAAAAAATATCCAAGGTTTACGGATAATTGCAAAAATGCCCCTAGGCGCTCTCGGCAGGTGGCGGCAGAGGGCATGGCGCTCGTGAGACGGCGCCAGCGCGCTAGGCGCCAGGCCGGGAGGGGGCTAGGCGCTAAGCTGCCGAGGCGCCAAACCTGGCGCCTGGCAGGCCAAGCCACACCTGGCGCCTGGGGCGCCAAGCATGTGATTAGCCCTTGCATGTGATTAGCCCATGTAATTAGCCTCATGTAATTAGCCTATGTAATTAGCACGTCATTGGCATGCAATTAGCGTATAATTGGCATGTAATTAGCAAGTAATTATGCATATAATTGTACGTAAAATTAGCATGTATAATTACATGAAACAAATTTTATAATTCATATAAAATCCTAACTAATCCATTTTATAATATATATATATTTGATTTTTTATATTTACCTGACCTTTTTTGTATTTTATAATTTAGTTTTTTTGTTCATTTAATGTTTTTTTAGTAAATAATTATGTTATAGTTTACACAATAGTAAATAAATATGTTCTATGGTCATCCAACGCATGTCATTGGTGACATGATTTGGATGGAATCGCCTTGTATTTGCGCTTCACATCGATCACATGGTCGCCCATCCCATGCATCAATCCATCATATCTGGCGCCACACATTGTTCACGCCCCCATGAGATCTGGGACAAGCAGTGAGCACTGAGACCGTGGAATCACGGGCATCTTTTAGGTTTTAGCTTAGCCCGGTTGCTGTATAAGTAAGGGAGGAGTGTATAAGGTTGATGAAGCCTATAAACAAAGCGGATGGGTAGGATGTGTTTGGTTCATGGCTAGGTGCAAACGGATTGATACAAGCGGATAGTGCCCATCCCGTATCCTAACACGATTTTTCCTAGATACAAATTCATATATGAATATGCCTGTATGGATAGAACATATTTATTTACTATTGTGTAAACTATAACATAATTATTTACTAAAAAACATTAAATGAACAAAAAACTGGATTATAAAATACAAAAAAGGTCGTAAATATAAAAATCAAATATATATATTATAAAATGGATTAGTTAGATTTTATATGAATTATAAAATTTGTTTCATGTAATTACATGCTAATTCATGGTGCTAATTACGTGCTAATTTTACGTACAATTATACTTGCTAATTACTTGCTAATTACATGCCAATTATATGTAATAATTACTTGCTAATTGCATGCTAATGACGTATAATTACATAGGGCTAATTACATGAGGCTAATTACATGGGCTAATCACATGGGGCTAATCACATGCAAGGGCTAATCACATGCTTGGCGCCGCCCAGGCGCTTGTGTTTTGCGCGCTGCCGTGGCTGCGCGTGGCGCCTTCTCGCCAGGCGCTTAGCCTGGCGCCTTCCGTCAGGCGCCTTAGCCGCTGGCGCTGTCACGAGCGCCATGCCCTCTGAAGCCGCCCTGCCCCCGTAAACATTGGGCATTTTTTCGTTTGCGTGATTTTTTATGGGCAAACAGTAAAAATTTTCGTGGGCGAGTGAGACGCACACGTGCGAAGCTAGTCAACAGCTAGCAAGCTTGCGTCACCTCCGATGACTGCATGCACTCATCATACTCGATTGCATTTTGACGGCTCTATCTGTTTGAATCTGTCGCGTTTATCATATGCATGCTCGTACATGCTGCCTCAATCGATCCACGCATCCAATGTATATATGTATGTACATACACACACGTATACATATATAAAAACCCATTCTTACTATAAGTCGTGTTGCTATCGCCTCAATCCGGCGTTTGATCATGTCATCCGAAAAACCTCGGCCATCCATTCCGCCCAGATGACCACGTGACATGAGATTCAACCGTCCATCTAACTAATCATGCATCTTTTTCTCTCTTCCTTTTTCCTTTGGATTTCGCACATTAATCATGCATGAATTCCTGACGCGTTAATTCTTTTCCCGGGCGATTGATGCATGACGACTGCCCAATCCACAATCAGCTAATTTGGCCGTTGGTCGGCGAAGTCGTGGTAGTGTAGCAGTGGTAATATGGATTATGGAGCATGGACCAGTGCTCCCAATTGGTCAAAAACGTTCTAGAAAAACGAGTGTTTCATGGCAAGATTGCAATTAATGCATGTATTGGCCATAAATCACCGATCAATTTATAGCATGTTTGGGATAATTGAAGGAAAAAAATAGACGAAACGGAGCAGTTTTGACAAAAGACTAAGGAACCCCTCGAAATCAAACTCAGCAACATTTATCCATCTCAACTCAACTATCTTAATCGCTCGATCGGCTCAACCCATCCAAACATGTCAATCAATTTATTTCTCCTAGAAAAAAAAAAGTTCAATACATATGTAGCGCTAGCTGTTTGCGGTTTTTGTTATATATGTACATAAAAAAAGAAATAAAAAAGTAAAATCCTTCCGTAAAAAATCAATGGTTTGGCCGTACGTTCTTGCTACAGAGTGTGACGTGTCTGGAGAGGCGAGAGTAGTGGGGCCGACGGCGCATGTGGCGGGCCTGAGCGGCGAGCAGTAGCTGCTCGTTCGTCAGCGCGCGGCGGGCCGTGGGTCGGTGCATGCAATGCAAATGCAAGCAAGTCTCTCCGACTCCGAGTCGTCGTCTTCGTCGCCGGCTATCTGGTCGCCGGCTATCTGGTCGCTCCGACGTGGCACGCGCGCACAGACGCTTTGCCGTGGCTGAGTCTTATCTCGCACACCACTCTCGATCCATATCTGAGAGCAGCAGCATGTACATGTGCATCCATCGCTCAAGACAAGAAAGATCGATGTATCCTGACCGAAACCCGATCAGCTCAACGTAGTTTTCGACCTCGATTATTGTTCCGACCAGCTGATATATAATTAAGCTAGCTCGGTGGGGAGGCGGCGAGAAATATATATGAGCTAGGGGAAGGAGGGGACGTACATATGACATGCACATCATACACGCGTAGTCTCCTGGGGATCGAGATGACCAGTTGCCCACATGAGCTGGTCACTCGACGATGGTCGACTGCTCGAGTACTATGAATGCGCCTGCATTATTGCGAGTTAGGCGGATCAGGCTGCAGTACGTGCAGCAGGAGCAGCAATAAGCCGTGCACTGCACTACTAGCCAGCAGGCCAGGGTCACCGGTCTCTTCCAGACTCGAGGCCGGCCGGCGCGTCGTCGTCAGCGGGCGAGGTGGCCGCGCACGTCACCGCGCGTCGTCGATCGACTCCCCGGCGATTCGGCGTGGTCAAGCCCTCTCGCTCGCACGGCGGCGGGCCGGCGCCGCCGGCGTTGGCAGCTGGCTGGACCTCGGCGAGAGGCGGCCGTGACGGGGACGGATGCGCTGCATGCGCACGCACTTCGCCTCGCTGTGCCGTGAGCTCGCCGCCGGCCGGCCGGAGCAGTATTGGACGCGGACGCTGGGTGGGTCGGCGCCAGCCAACAGCTGGGCCAGCATGGTGCATGCAGGACAAGGGTCCCCTGCCCCTTGGAGTCTAGCATGGTACCCGTGTCTTCGTCTCATTTAACTGCCCGTGGAGAATCCAACGTACGTACTTACTTGCTCGAGAGTAAGGCTAAGGTATTTTCAGCTTAACGGTTTAGCAGCTTAACGACTTACCTACGTTTTGAAAACACATATGATTTTGAGTTTTTTTAGTCCGTTTTTTCGTTATTTTGAAGGTGGGTCCTAACGTTTTAAAAAGCCAAGTCAAACGAAATATATCCGAATCTCGAGACTATCTTGAGAAGCTCTTGAAGTTCAGTCATTTCAGCCGTTCAGCGAATCAGCCGTTCAGATCAGCTCAAAAGAACAAGGCCTAAGTTTTGCACTTTGGAATACCTCGCATTGGTACGAGACCGGTTTGATATCAGACGATCGAGAGTTTTAACTTTTAGTTAATTTAGATATATATGTTAGAAAACCGAAATCGATTGAGACGTACAAAAAAAAAGGTCGCCCGATGATTATCAAAAGTGTATTGATATGTATTACATGCACCCCTCAGGAATGGTAGAAAATGGCAACACCTTGGATCGGACATCCCACAGGTATTTTGATGAAGGTTGAATACGTATCAGGAAAATATTTGTGTGTCAAATATTGATAAAACATTGGTGAGATACAAATGAAACATGAAGTATGACGGAAAAAACATGGCAACATGTAGAGAGATATGGCAGCATTGATGAAATATATATTTTGTGTGATGAAACATCGATGAAGTTTTGATGAAACATAAAAAAGTATCGGTTTTGCTTAAACCCAGGCGACTAGGCTCGCCGCCATGGGCCGCCACAGGCGTGGGCCCAGCAGCAGCGTCGTGCGTGCTCATCGCTCAGGCTGCAGCCGCTCCCCAAAAAGTATTGATGAAGCATGCGAGGAATGCCAACAAAACATGATCCTTGGATACTGATGAAACATGTAAAAAGAACTAATGCAACATCATGTTTCATAATTATTCAAAAAATTTCACCCCATGCAAAGCAAAGATGTTTCATGACAACAAAAAAAAATCGTTAGGTAAAACCTGAACGTTTTGTACGTATATGTACATATGTTCATGACGAAAATGAGGATACGTTTTCCCTTGCCTTTTTTCTAGTACTCCAAATTCGACAAGCTATAAATACGAGGTCTGAGTTTGTAAAATGACTAGATGCGTCACATCGATTGATGGAGAAGAAAACTAGACTCCATATCAGCAAAACCACCGGCCTGAGCCACCAACATCATCCAGTGACCAGCTGGTATTACGGTGCTAAATAACCAGTTTCAAAATTAGAATGTAAAATACTACTTTAGGATAATTTTGAACTCTCAAGCGGACTTATTCCTTTGTATATATCTATTGTACGTCCGTCGAACACAAGTAAATAACTGCCAATTAATCTAGCTAGATATTGGTATAAAATCAACTGGCAATTTCTCTCCTTTTCTTTTCCTGGGTTTATTAACTTCTTTTAAGATAAAAATACACGAAGCGACAGCCTAACGAACCTAAATGAAATGTTTCCCTATGGCATTTTCTTTAATTTGGTCGGCTGGTCTTGTCGAGAGTCGTCTCATCACTTGTCCTTCAATTCCTAGAAGTCCTATTAGGGGATAATTCGTTTTTACATCCAAACGGATGGCCACTCATGAAGAGAAGAAAATATTGATTTCATTGGTTTGGTGTTGATTTCTCCACGTCATCAGCAGCAAATCACTCGATGATCATGTCATGTCAGACGTTAAAAGGGAAGAAAGCATAAGAATCATACTTGTTTGGTAGGGCCGATTTATAAACCAGCTTCAGGTTGGGGAATCGAAATTCAGGGCCGGGTGTTGCAGCTCGAGAGATGTGCCCTACTATTCTCCTTGGCTTTGCACTACTACCTGCAACAGCTTGTCTGTACTGCTTGCTGGGTTATCAGGGATCAGACCAGGAAAATGGATCACCTGGAATTCGGTTTTCAATGATGGCTGATTAGTGATTACTACTATCGGTACTACCACTCACGGCTTCTCTTCCATCTCTCTACCATGCATGTGGTATATAGGTGTTGAAAAAATAGAGGAAAACTATAGGAAAGAAAATAGGAAAAGCTGAAATTCAAAACTGTAAGTCTACACATATATTGCATAAATCCATAAGTATGCTGCAAGTCAGGTCATATCACACATCACATAACATTTTTTCATATATTGTCTGATTTTGGATAATCCAAATTTAGAATTTAACTTGATTAAAACATTATAGTATTAAGATATTAAAATAAAATATTGTTGAAAATAATACGTAGTAGTATTCGGTACTCATGCATTGCAGAAACCACTAGTAACTACCAAATAGACGCATCCAGAAAATAAAAAAAAAACATTACAAAATAGGACCACCTTTGACACGACAACATATATACTACCACCGCCTTGGCATCGCAACAATAAATCTACCGTTGCACGTTTGCATAACCTTAGAAACTAACAGAGGGTTAAATTGTGTGCCGTTTTCAGATAAAAGGCGAGATAATAACAGCAAATTTCTACGTAGAATAGTTAGTGGCATTTTTAGAATTTAGAATAGTTGGTGGATCGAACTAATTCACAGGAACATCAAGAACGAAGAGGCCAGCTTTGCTGGCGCCGGTACACAAGGAGCATGGCATGGATATACACGGGAGGTTGCAGGTTGCATCCTTCCGTAAGCAGAAGATGGCATCGATCGGCTCACGTGGTCACGTCGCTTGGGCTTGGCGTTGTCACAGCAAATGTCCGGGGCGGCAGCAACACACCAGCAGCTTCTCACGTCAGGCACACCAACGCATGCACGTACACGTACTGCCGTCACCGCACAGCAGCCACGGCCCACGGCACCCAGCAACACGACGGGTATATATATCTCTCTCAGGTAAAAGTGAAACGCCCCGGATTTACACGAATTTTAACAGCTTCTCCAATTAACCGAACCGTGAACCAAGAGTCGCACGCCTTGTTCTGGTTTACTATTTGAGTGGCTTAGAGCATCTCTAAAATAGTTAACTCCAACCGTGATTCCTAAATTTAGCCCTCTTTAGGCTCATATACAGGCTTCCTCTAAAAAAATCTCTCTCTATATGTTTTTTAGAGCAACACGACGGGTATATATATCTCTCAGGTAAAAGTGAAACGCCCCGAATTTACACGAATTTTAACGGCTTGTCCAATTAGATCCTCTTTTGATTCAGGGTTGTGTTCGATTTTGTTTGGCTGGATCAGAATATATCAATTTTTACACAGGCTATTCGGTGCAATATTCTGTAGTAATTTTTTCGAGAATATGTAGAGTTTTAGTTAAAGATATTAAAATATCTTTTAATAATTTTTAAATTTTTCTTATAAAATGTATAGTTTTACTGCGAACCAAGAGTCGCACGCCTTGTTCTCGTTTACTATTTGAGTGGCTTAGAGCATCTCTGAAAGGTTTCCTAAGGCTAACTCCAACAGTGATCCCTAAATTTGCCCCCCCTATAGCTTCATATACAGGCTTCATCTAAAAAATCTCTCCCTATATAGTGCTTGTAGCAAGCAACGACAAATATATATATCTCTCTATAGATCGAACGAACACGCTCTGAGGCCACCTTCAACGGTATCCTTTTAAAGATTTTAAAAAAAAAAATGAAAGAGAATTCCCTTCTAAATAAAATGCACGAATAAATTTTCTCCGAAGACCACTGCGGAGAAATTCTGTTGCAACAAAAGTCTTCGAAAAAGATACGTGCTGTCGGAGATGGTATCCAACCGTGTCGAAATTTTACTTATTAGGCAACGTGACAGGCCCCGTCCAAATTAAATATCCAAGCCGTGACGTGTCCATGCGTGAAGCTGGCATAGCTAGCTAGCCACTCCACTTCGCCTCGCATCAGAATTGAACTTGAGAAGGCATTCGTACGTGCGTGCGTGCGTGCGTGCATGCATGATGCTGCCAATATATATGGGTCCCCCGATCGACGCGTGCATGCATGCAGCAGCCAGGTTAGACCCACATGCCAGTACATCCACAGACACAAAAGCTTCACACGCAGCAGTATGCTTTGCTAAACGGCTGGACCAAGGCCAGTGCGTACGTGGCCACCGCCGATATGATCAACCAAATTAGAGGAAGGAAAACGTGATCAGTGTGGGAAAAATGCAACGTTGATGCAAATGCATGCATGAACGGATATATGCATGCATGTTTGGATCGGTTGGCTCGATCGCCATAATTAAGAAATATACTTGTAACGCTAGGCTGGTCGATCGGTCGTCTACACTCGCATCGGCCGTCTTCCTTGCGTCAGTTGCTTAACTAGGATTAGCTTAATATTAGCGCAGGGAATCCGGATTGCAGGACGGGATTTTACACTCCGATTAAAACTAGGGGAAAACTTAACGTCCAAATTGATGCTCGACGGCCAGGAGAACCCTAGCCTGATGGGTCGGCTGCTACGTTAGCCGTCGACCAGCAAGAAGGCGGCGGTGAACCTTGTCGTTTGCTTGGCACATGTGGTCCACAGCAGTAAATAAGCCATCGACCAAAATGATTTTACCGTTGACAATAACTTCATGATTCGACGACTTATTTTAAATAACCATGGTCTGTCAACCCTAGCGAGGATAAACTTTTCTGCTACTATAGACGGTTCATGCCTTTGAAAATCGATGATTTTTCTGTAATGCACTTGTATATTTGTGCTCAAAACCTAAATAAAATGTCAAAGATAAAAACTAATGATTGAACACGAATGGTTAATTTGCCAAGATGATAACAATCCTAGGTGAAATGAATTAATACCAATTAGGCAATCAGGATACATGCATAGTACGCTAATAACCTAAGTTGACGTTTGCGGTCGTAGGGTGATAAGCAAGCAACTCAATTTTAGGAAGGTAATTGCAAATGGTTAAATTGCTCAAGGTAAATAAGCTAGCTAGCACAAGGATGGACAAGTTCAATACCTCTAGGAGCAACTAGCAATCAACACAAGACAAAGGAGGATAAATATCATCATAAACATCTCATAGTAGAGCAATGCATATATATAAGAGCATAAGAGATAACCACAAGTAATGCAAAGTGTTTTTCTAAGTCAAGTGTTTATGGGACTAGACCTGATCATGTGTATTTGAGGTTGTCTGGCTAGCGAATTGGGTTTGCCGGCGCCGAACTCAATTGGGCTCTATCCACCAGACTGAGTTTGATGAAGTTTTGAGTCTTGTGAGCACGTGGCTAATGGATTGGGTCTGCTAGCTCTAAACTCCTTCGGTTCGTTTCACCAAACTGGGTCCGCTAGCTTGTGAGTCTGCGTTGTAGTGCAGCATTGGACTGGGTCCAGTGGTGATCGGATTGGGTCCGGTGACGCTATAACGGCTAGTTTCTTTGGAGATTTTGAGTCTCCAATGGCTAATTTCAAGGGGCCTAAGTAAAAAAGGTAGGTTGGCTGTCTAGGCAAGTTTTTGAGTCTTCCAAAAGCTATAGCTACCCATTAGACAATCTTTAGAGCACTAAACCTTATAGAGTTCATTTGTTGGTGCTTCCCTTTGATTTGATGTTCTTCATGCGAGCTCTTGGTCGGGGTGATTAAAACACTCGGGCTTGTTACTCTCTTTAGGAGGCAACATGGATTCGAGGAGCTGGCCATCAATGCTTGTGGTAGCTCTCAAATTGGTGTGCAAGGCGAGGAGTTCGTTTTGCCGGAGTGGCGAAGGACTACTTGAGTGAAGACGAGACGTTAGGCTCAAGAGGAACCGGTCCTTGTGCAGTCTAGCCTCAACGAGGAGTAAGAGCCTGGCTCCAAGCCTCGGAAAAAATCTCTCAAGTTCCTTTTATATTTTCGTATTTATCTTTCATTCTTGTTGCTTGTTCTGTTATGTTGTTGGTTGCCTTTGTAATACCGACTAATATTCAATTGAAAAAAAATTAAAAAGTACCTATTTAACCCCTTTAGACCACTAGGAGTAGGATCCTTTCAACACGGCTAGCTACAACATGAGATACCCTCAACTATAGCGGTCTAGAGAGATCTACGAAAGTATGTGGAGCCATCCAAAATTTTGAATTGGTAGATACAAATGAGATGTCTTTTTCTCAATGGCTTTACAAAAAAACATTGAGAGAAGAAAAATAAAATGTACAAGGAGTGGGTGTGGGCAAGCGGGGTCAAATTCATGATATATCTCATAAGTAAACACCACCTTCACTACTCACTTTACCATTAAGTGTTGACCCAATTATGTAGCGAAGTGTGACCCTTTTGTGCAACACTGTGAGTCTCTCTCAGCGGCTACAACAGCAATCAAGTGAGATGCAGGCTACAAGGACCGGTCCGCCACTTCTCTTTTGATGTTCACCTAAGCAATGTATGGGTGATGACACAGCACGGGCCAGATCTATATTCTCGACAACCCATCTGCGGTCGTCAATACAAATGTGACGGAGCCGACACACGCAATAACGACAACTACGCTAGTTCTCTCAACCATCGTCTGGACAACTGTCGAAAGAGCTTATCTGATGAGTTCTCTTGTTTGGACTAAGTCAACGACCGTTTCTCGATAGACGGCAGTTAGGAAAAACTTTATCGATAGTTTTTGGCTCTTCTTTAACGGTTTTGGCGGTCAAAATTTTGGTTGTTTCCTATGGTGGGCACCTTCTAAAATATAATAACAACGAAATAACAAGCTATAATTTAAATTTAAATTCAAACGGCGTAAAATTTACTAGCATAACTCCATCCGATATTAACGAAAAAAATCATAGCGATCGACTCCAAAGGATGGCGCTAATAGATCCTTCGTCGTCCTTCGAAGCAATGCTGGCGGCGCCCACCTTAATAAAATGCACTGTGTCTTTGATCCTCATGCTACGAGAGAGTTAAAGCCACTTTTCCCCCCTTATTAAAATGCAGGCGACGGCAGAAAGCAAGCAGCACATGCACAGCCCAATTAACCCCATGACAAAGCAACAAAATTAAGCTCCATCGTTGACACAGTGCTTAGTACTGTAGCCTAATAGCGGCCACTAAAAAAATAAAACCTTCTTTTTGAAGGACTGTGAGAGAGAGAGCAACTATACATGGAAAGAATAAACCACCTGTTCTAATTCTTTTAGCCTTAGACTTTGAACGATCATAGAGACATCAGGAAAGGAAAATCACCTCAGTCGAATATGTTGATCTCTGGTGTCGCCAGCGTCCTTCTGGTTGCCGTCCGAGGGGAGGGGAAACGGATCTGATTGGGGGTGTGTGTAGAGATATAGGTGGAGGGGTAGGATAGCTAGGGTTTTTGGTCCTGCGGTAGGGGCGGTGTCTAGATTGCTGGGTTGCAGGAGTTTGGTCTTAAGCTCTGCGAGGTGGTGCTTTGTGAAGCTTGGTGCTGTCGTCTTCCGCCGCTTCGGCTTCCATGACGGGCTTTCTTTGCCGACGGAAGCAGTGATGATGGCGGAGGTGTTGTCAACCTCTCGGCCAAATCTTTAAGGTGTGGCGTCTAAACTGTCGTCGATAAAGGTCAGCGTGTTAGGCCTAGGCCAAATCTTGAATTTGGTCGAAGGGGTAGCTCCAAGGAACTGACGTCTATCATGGCCGTCGACTGTGTATATGGTGTGGGGAGAGAGGAGAGTAGTGTTGCATTTGGGTCCTTTAAGAGGCTTCAGTGTAATTTTCTGATTGATCAGGGATCAGGGTGTAACTTTTTAGATGCCTTAGTAATGAATTGTTGGACTCTTTCACAAAAAGGAGGACAGTACGTGTGTGGGCTTGTGTCCATGCGTTGCCTTGTCAAGTATTTTACGTCGATTTCTCCACACAATGCAGCGGCAGAAAGGCAAGCAAACCACATTCTTTTTATGTTGTTTTTTTCCCCCGACGATGAGATGGAGACTTTGCTGACTTGACCAATCCGGAGGCGCAGACACAACAGTGAGCTATGGGTTGTGGTGTGTACCAAGATTGTACCAGAACTAGCAGGCCGTATTTAAAGTATGTTTTAAAAATATCGCAGCAACATGATTTGAAGTAAAATATATAAAGAAAATATAGATATTATATAGAGGATTGAATGGTGGATGAATGGTACTGAGATGGAATCAACGTAGGGCTAGCAATAAACTGCCATTAGCATTTCAAAAATTATGGGTGCTAGAGCACCTGCATTGCTGTGACAGAAATGTAGTATTTTTATCTGTACCGTGCTAATTAATACCTATGGCTTCAATTTTTTAAACAGAACGGACAAAACGCATTGTCATCCAATTAAAACGAGATAAACAAATTAGATACAAAAAATAACTAGCAAGCTAGCTAGAGAATTCTAGGAACCACGCATCAAGTACAGAGTTCGATGTCCTACCATCAAGTACAGAATAGGATGAGACCATGGCTTTCATCTTGTTGGTGCTATGATTTACTCGTACTGTTGTAATTGGTTAATTACAAGTTGATCAGTATTCTTTGGCTTCCTATCCTGCACTGCCGGCGGTGTAGGACGGCGCTATATATGCGTGCATCACCTAACAAGTTCACGATTCACGAATATGTACAATATGTAAATAAATTGAAATAGCTTTGGCTTCACTTAAATAATTCAATCGCCAAGGAGGAAGTTGAGCGGCAAAACTTCCGGAGCACACAAAATAAGGCAGGACACACTTCAAATAGATTATCGTGGCAGAAACTCTCGCGTCTATCAAAGGAGACCAACATTATAAAAAGTTTGAAATGCATGTGCTCCTTATGTTTTTGGACGAAGAAAGTACTATTTATGTTTTGGCCCTATTTTATCCCTTACACAATCATGGTACATATCTCTCTTAATTAATATTTCACTATTGACCCTATTTTTACTATTCATAGCTCTATTTATACAGTAATAGAATCACTATTAAATATGCCCAAGCAATATTTATACGTGTTTTATTCCGTTGTATTAACAGTGTTTTTGAAAATGATAACCAGGAAAGCTTGTTTCAGCCTAGAAATGTAGAAAACTAAATGCTTATAATTTATGCTACGACATGGACATTGATCTCGTTGCCTATAAAATATAGCCAATGAAAAATGGGTGACAAAATAATTCTTCTGGTATTTTCATCTGACTGTACGTCAGCATGTCGTCTGTTCAACAGAGTTGTTCTTCTTGATCATCCAAAGCACAATTCCTGTACTGTAAGACAGTGTTAGCATACCCAAATGTTAGGCGCAAAGACACTCCGTCTTACCACGGAGGATACTATTCCGTCATACATATGCCACATGTAATGTCTATTTATAAGCCCTCCAAAGATGAAAAACATATTGCTTTCATCGATTTGTTGACATCTGCAATACAAAATGTTATTTTTGCTTTTTTTATTTTAACAGTTTTTTGGCAGGCAAAAACCTGCAATTCTTGCAATGTAAGTTCTGGGTAATAATTCAAACTAACTTCTTTAGGTGGATCCATCAAATTTATATATATATATTAATTTGAAGTATGTTAACAATGATACAATTTTATGAGGCATGCAACTTTATCTTTTGTAAACATTAGAATCGTGTCATGTAAATAGATGAAAACAAAATCTAGCCGGCCAACTATGCTACTTTGACTTGTTAAAAGCATGAAGATTCCTTGAACTGAACAAAATCTGTTGTTCATATCCTAGGAAAAATAGGAGAAAAACCACAGCATTTAAATGATATTAATTAATTTAGACCGGTATTCCGTGTTGGTTACTCAAATTTGTCTCGCGTTTCCTTCTGTCGAAGCTTTGACCGAATTTGGTTTACCGCTCTACCATTGGCAAACAAGGTGGCAGTGTAGAAAATGTATAGGTGTTCGTATGGTAGTAAAAGATCGATATGACCCTTGACCATTGGTCCATGTGTGAAATCTAGGAACAGTAGCTCGTTAAGAGTTGGAACTTGAACCTCACGTAGCTGCATCGACAATGGTGATGAATAATCTCACTAGGGGAATAAACATTTCAAAAGAAAGGCGGAAAATACTTTTGCCAGAGGGACCGCGTTATGCGCACATAGCACATTCTACGCAGAGGGGGAAAAAACCTATAGTCCTAGCTGCTCTAGAATATTACTTCGAACATATTATAAAAATAGGAGTTGCCGCACAACTATGTATAAGTTATTGGTTTGTTCCGGTTCCAGCAAACCTCATTTGCTGGGTGTGTTAACCTAGGTCACAAAACTAGTGCTTTTATAGCTGAAAAGGCTAAAATATCATTGTTACTTTGAAGAGTATCTCCCAGATGCTCACCACTCGGTGATCCGTTATATTGTTTTTCATTAACGTCACTGTCCCCAATAATTCTCATGCCTATTACATAAAATTATTTAATTTTACGTGAAGCCTACTCACCATTTCGTTTCGAAAAGCCAAAAAATACAAACGCATGCAAAGCTATAAGCCTGCCCACCTCATGCATATATTCCAGAACAAAAATAGGGGTCCATCTACAAAGTGCAAGAAGCAAATTACTTGAGAGGGTTTGTTGTCATTTGTGAATATAATGTCAGCTGAAATGAGGCAGCTACAAGACTTCACACATATACACACTATACAAAGCACCGAAGGAAAAGCCTCCAAGCACCACCAGGCAGCAGGCAGGCAGCACCCTCTCTCTCCTCCATTCTCTCTCTTCTCTCTCTCCCACCCAACCTCCTTTTGCTTGCTCCATGCATCCATCCCTTTCCCAACTTTTGTACTTTTTTTTTCTGCCTCCACCCCTACAAAAGGTGAAGGAAGAGGGGGGGGCAAGCCCTGCACTCAGTCCTTCTCAGCTCTCACATGTCCTCTTATTTTAAGTGCAGCTCTTTCACCCCTCCTCCTCCTCCTCCTCCTCTCCCCTCCCAGAAAAAGAAGAGGCCAAGCCCCAAAGAGGCAAAGGCTAGGGGAGTGAAAGGCAGCTGCTAGCAAGCCTAGCACCGAGGCACAAGTGCACCACACACCATTTCTTGTGCCTGATTGGTTTGTTGCTCCATTTCTCCTTCTCCTTTGCTCCACAAGTGGCAGTAGTTCTTTCTCCCCCTGCTCTTCTTGCCACATCTGTTCTTCCACCAACTCTCCTCTACCACACACCTCTCTCCATATTTTACAGGCGCCGGTTATTAAAGTGAGTGCACAGTGCAGCAGAGGGAGAAGGAGAGGTGAGAGACTGAGAGGTGAGGTGCCCCCCTCTTGGCAATTATTGCCACCTTTGGAGTTTTGAGTCCCCAATAGGAGTCTCCTCTCCTCCCCGTGTTGTCTGCAAGTACTGTCTCTTCCCTCTCTGCTCATCTGCTACCAGCTCCTACTCTGCTCAGTGCTTGCTCACTCTCTTCTTTTGGGGGTTGCTGCTTCACTCCTCCCTCCCTCTCCCTCCTCCTCTCCATCTATCTAACCCATACACTTTGCTTGCCGGGTTGCAGCTGGTGGTTGGCTTCAAGCTGTTCTTGGATCCTTAATTGCATGCTGTTGTTGTGGTCTCTACCTCTATCCATTCTGCTACATCTCCCTCCTTTACCCTGTCCTGCTTAGCTTTTGCTTCCAATCAACTTTTCCTTTTGGTGTGTGTACTGCACTAGTATCTCTCGGCTCTCCTTGGGAGAGGAGAGAGAGGTCCAGGAAGGTTGAGCAGTTGTTGTCTGAGACGAGCTCAACTCTGTACACGCTCAAGGAGAACAAGAAGGCCTTTTTAAGCCACCAATTTGCTAGGCAGGCTCCCCAAGAGCAAGCAAGAAACTTGCTGCCCTTCTTTGAATCCCAAGGAAGCAAAGATCCCAAGATATACATCTCTCTACTCACGCGCGTGTTTGTACACGTAGCTGTGGAGCTTATCATGGATTGGGACGCCAAGATGCCGTCGCCGTCTTGGGACCTCGGCACGGTGGTCGGTCCCAGCGGCGTCGCCGCCGGCGGTGCGCTGGACCTCAAGCTCGGCGCCCCGACAAGCTGGAAAGCCGCAGCGGCGGCGGCTCCGGCGCCGCCCCGCCCGCGCCGGCGAAGCGGCCGCGGGCGGGCCAGGGCAGGGGCAGGGGGCGGCGCCGGCGTGCTCGGTGGAGGGGTGCACGGCCGACCTGTCCAAGTGCCGCGACTACCACCGCCGGCACAAGGTCTGCGGGCCGCACTCCAAGACGCCCGTCGTCACCGTCGCCGGCCAGCAGCAACGCTTCTGCCAGCAGTGCAGCAGGTACGGTAAAATCGGTGATTAAACGCACACATTCATTCTCTGCCTTCCTTCTTCAATTCACCGTTCTTTCGTCGTTGCATTCTTAAAATTTTACCGCTCTTTCCTTGCATGTTAGAAAATTGCGAAAAAATGGAGGTTTCTTTCTTGGTGATAGTTGCATGCATTTTCTTCTGTTCCTTGTTTTTCCTTGTTTGAAAGCGTTAGCTAATTCGTCGGTAATTACTGGGTAATGCATTGAGCACTGCCATTTAATCCTGCTTTGCCGAACAACAATTTGCTGTCAGGTGAAGCAGTTCCTGTCCCTTTGCTATCATGATGTTTGGCGTTTGCAAATAATTAGCCGTCGTGCAACAGCCAAAACTTCTGGTGTCCATGTGTTTCCGTCTCACAGTAAAACGCGAAGAAAACAAACAAACAAACTTGCCGAGCACTGTAAAGCAGCCGTAGCAGCGGGCAACCCCCAAAAGATCGAATTTTTCCCCAAAAGCTGCGATTTTTTTGCAGAATCCATTCAAAGATCCCAAGCAAGGCTTCAAAATTCAAACCAACCAATCCTTTTTTTGTAAATTCCAAAAGCAAAGAAGCCCGCGGCACGCTTATAACCTTGGCCGGCGGTGAAGCTGCAGAAGAATAATTCGCCTCGAGATGAATTCCGAGCGGCCTCTGGTCCAAGCAGCCGCTCAAGGTGTGAAGCAGACAAGCTGCCGCTCCGTCGTCGTCCTCGTCGTCTCGCCGCCGCCGCCGCTGCTGCTTGGTGCTGGTGCCTCTCGCACACCCGTGCTCCTGGGCGTCCCTACCTCGGCGACGCAGTGCATACAGTGGAACTGGACTTTCAGGTCCATGCCTTGCCTCCCCGTCGTTTTCAGGGCTCACTCGGCTTTGGATGACAATTTCGCCTCTGGTACTCCAACGTGTGCGTCGCTGTCGCCCTTGTCGCGACGCCACCATGGCCATGCCTTCCACATTCCAAATGTTTTCCGAGCTTGAGAGATACTCCCATGCTTTGTTCTAGAAGGGAATCATGCATGAATCATCTGCACAAGCTCATGCCATAGCCCACATAGCTCGGATACACAAAGTAAGGAGTTGAAAATTAGCGCGTTCCTTTCCTTCATGTTCTCGATTGATTTTGACTGTGGTAGATCTATGGCAAGAGGTCGAAGCAATGTCGAAATCTGAGCAGATAGAGATAGCAAGGTAGCTGAGAACCTGAGATATGTGTGAGTGTGACTGAACGGCACTGTCCTTTTTAGCATCTAAAGGTGCACTTCATAGCTTTTGGCCGATCTGCTCTAGCTTTCACGCGATGGTGAATTCAGCTTCAGGCTTTGGTGCTCATGGTGACTTGACATGGGGAACCCTTGCGGTTTCTTAACTTCCTTTGCAGGTTTCATTTGCTTGTGGAGTTCGATGAGCTGAAGAAGAGCTGCCGGAAGCGGCTTGACGGGCACAACCGGCGCCGCCGGAAGCCCCAGCCAGATCCTCTGAACCCCGGCGGCTTGTTTGCCGGTCACCACGGTAATCCTAATTCTTCCATCATCAAGAATCATTTTCATTTTAGACCACATGACGATTAGCTCCGGAATAGGCATGAGCATCATCGTACTGTTGAAAACGACGCCATTAATTTTGCTTGAGCTAACAACTGCAGTGAGGTTGAAAACGGGGACTTGGACGTTTTTGCTCTGGCGCTTTCAGAGGTGAATCGTCATCCTATCTGAAACAAACGAGATCATATCTCGTTAATAAATTTACGGCGGCAATATGAATCGTTCAATCAATCTTGTGAGCGTAAATTCCTTCTAACATGACTTTGTATCGTCAGTTAGTTCTTTTTTTCTTTCTTCAAGAAAACTGTTTACACCCTGTTTCATTTGAATGGAAGTACTATCCACAAAAACATTTCATACGTGATAGCTGACATGCACAAAAAAAAACTTTCCTAAAAGAAAGGAAAAAGATGTTGACTATCGGAAGACCTGAACTGCCATGATGAACATGCTGTTGGTCGAAAGGCCGTAATAGTTTCCAGTCTTTGACTGGCCATTTCCAAGAACTTGCTATAAAATCGCCGAGCAAGAGAATATGTAAACCTGAAATTTCATTGCAACTTTGACCCAGTAAACAGCTGTGTTTATCTGAAACCAGCTATTAAAGTCAGAATGAATTGAGCCCAAGTACATGTAATTATTAGTCTTCATTCCTAGATGTGTGAAACTAGATCTTTTTATTTCAGCTTAAATTAAATTAAAAACTATTATTTTGTATAAGTCAAATGATGTAATATTTTGTAGTCATTTTTGTAGGGTTTTAAAAGTTCTTCTTAGAGTTTTTAAAATATTTTTTCATAATTTTTTGAACTGTTTAAGACACATTTGGGGTGATCACAACCTTTTCAAATTAAAATTTTCAGCAACTTTGTTGAAACAAACAATGCCTTTTCCTCAAAATCTAGCAAAAATACGGGATTAAACGGGCTACAGTAACATTGCGGGTGTCATCGACTATCATGTAGCAGTATGAAACTGATACTATATGGTGCTTGTTATGATACTATGATAATATGATACTTGCCATTTCGCCGCAACCTTTCCGTTCTGCACAATCAAAATACTGCTGGCTAGATACGCTCACAATTACTCTGACAAGAAACCTGCGGTTCGTACATGCAATGTAGTATGCGCCCCAATAAATGTTGATCAATTGGACATGCCTATGGCAAATTGCGACGGACAGCGCCTAACGGTTTGCTTGATTCCCATCGTTTTCCTTTGCCGTGTGCAGCAGCGACAAGATTTCCACCGTACCAGCAAATCTTCTCCACGGCGTCCATGGCGGAGCCCAAGTGGCCGGCCAGCGCCGTGAAGGCGGAGGCCGACGCGTTCCACGAGACCTACTACCCGGCGCTGCACCTCAACGGCGGCGGCGCGCCCCTCTTCCACGGCAAGGAGAGGAAACACTTCCCGTTCCTCACCGACCACGACGGCGGCGGCGGCTCCTCCGCCTTCAGCTGCCAGCCGTTCACCATCACCCCTCCCTCAGAGAGCAGCAGCAACAGCAGCAGGCACAGCAACGGCAAGATGTTCGCGCACGACGGGGGTCTCGACAACTGTGCTCTCTCTCTTCTGTCAGACAGCCCAGCACCACCAGCCCAGATCATGATCCCCGCGGCGCAGGCCCTCGCCGGCGGCGCCGCCGCCTCCGCCGCAGGGTTGCAGTACGGCGGCGTGGTGCGGTTGCCCAGCGAAAGCGATGTCTCGCTCACCGGGCTGTCTTACGTCAGGGTCGGGGACAAGGACGCGTCTATGCTGACCACATCTGCAAGGCACAGCCACACTTCTGCAGCAGCTGCTGCTGCTGCCACCACCAGTGCAGCTGCAACACAGCTTCAGTACCATGGCTACTACCATGTGAGTGCTGATCAGGGCAGCTCAGATGGTGGTGCCATACAGGCACTTCCCTTCTCGTCGTGGTAGAGTCGTGAGAGGGATTCGTTCTGATCAATCACATCCTTAGGCAGATTATAACTTTGTATTGTTGTTCACCAAAATATGTTCATGTTATTGATAATATTAAGTCTCGATGACCCTGAAAACAACACCAAGATATGTTATTTTTGTCCCTGTCCCCATATGTCTAGATATATCCAGTTTTCAGCCTGTCACGATATTTCTAATTTATGGGAAATTCTCCTGTTTATGATTCAGGATCGCATCATTTGAGCGTGTGAAATACTACCCTATTTATGGTTCAGAAAATGGCATCATTTGATGCTGTGAAATTTCCCCTGCTTATGATTCAGAATTGACGTGTACAAGGCTTCATAGTAGTATTGTCTTGTTACTTGTACATTTGGCCATCCACTCGCTTGGAAGTATAAAAAGATCAGACTAAACTGGACTCGAACAACGGGGTCGATGATTATTCTAATTGTGTGGAGCTGCTTGTTTTTCACATGCAGTCATTCAACAGAGATCTTGTTGAAGAACAGTGATTAAATTAAGCGTCTGGACCACTTCTGTCAGTTCTGTGGCTGCTGTTGTAGGAGCACAAGTTCAGAATTCAGATAACTTTGCCCTAGCTAGTTCTTGTATTTTACTCTTTGTCCCTTGTTTGCTGTCCGCCCTCTTGGACTAAACAAATTCCTCATGCTGCAAAACATGTTATGGGGCAGAGTTCGGCGGAAGCGGCAGATCAAGATCTGTAACGCACTAAGAAAGGTTTCCTCCAGGATAAAAAATCACAGAATGCATTGGATTGAGGGAAAAAAATAACTTTGGGGATTGATATTCTACCTTTTCAGTTGTTTTATGAGGCTTGGTTCCGTCGTCTATGCATCGTGCGGTGTAATTATGTAGGAGTATCCATTAAAGGTAACGGCAGATTATGAATTACACAGTTCTTCCAAAGTTCAATTTCAGTTTTATTATGGTAATAACGATTATTTAGAGAGTATGATTTTGTGTTGCTTGCTGTGATTATTGATATTAAAAAGTTTATACGTATTTAATGATTTTGAACTCATACCACTGAACTAGGTCCGATGGTTCTATCTTTGGCTATGATTGCATCGTTATGCACAATTTTTTATGCAATCTTTTGGGAATTCATATATTTGTCTTAAACATTAATGATTATGGACTAACCTTGCAGGTCACGAAGGTAAGTCGATGCTTTTGGGCTAATCATTGTGGCATAGGTCTAGGTGAACTGTCGTCGGCAACAAACTGTGGATGAAAACTGGTGGTTCGGTGGTTCTAAACAGTGAGGAAGTTGTGCGAGATGGTCGGTTAGATTAAGAGTTAGCCACTGTCGGTGTATTTCAACTGACAGGTTCTCTGGACCTACTCCCGTGGTTCGGTTGTGGGGGTGTGCGCGATCGGGGCACTCCTCTCCTGTCGCGGACGGTTCTCGGCTCAAGAACAGACACTAGAGTTCACCCATGTTCAGGCCCCCTGATCAGGTAACAGCCCTAATCCTGCTCAAACTTCTTTGCAACGTGTGAACTGGCTAGCTTCTCTGGATCCGATCCCCCAGGGAGAAGCAGAGTCCCCCCTTTTACAGATGCACCCCCCAGCCCTTATATACTCGGGCTGGCCTAGGTTACAATGTGCTACACAGTATACATTAATGGCCTTCCCACTTTAGCCATCATTCTCTCGGCGGCAGTCATCGCTGCCATTGCTTCTGTCGCCGCTCATGATAGCGGGACGGCTCATATGAGACAGAGCAGCCCGCCTACCCCTAGCGCCTTTCCTGTCACCCTGTAACTGATGCGAGACGTCTGCGGAGATGGCCATAGCGTAGCTGACATCATTTGACGGGCCGGAGGCAATCATGTTGTCAGAGCCTTGTCCACTCCGTCCAGAACAGTTCCGTCGCATTAAATGCTCCGGATTCGATGTATCCTTAAGAAATCCTTAGCAAGGAAGCCTCCTTGCACCTCGCCTATGTCACGACGGGGGCCGGGGCTTTCCCTACGCCTGCCGTACGGGCGTAACGCATCATGGCGCCCGCATCTCCTACCTACTAAGGCGCAAGGCGTCACGCATCTGGCCGCCCGCATGCCTGGGGGCTGCCGACCACCACTGCTACGGGCGCCACGCGTCCATCACATTGTTTGAACTTCATTTTGTCTGAAATCAAACTTTGATCTGTTTGGACTCGATGTTCCTTTGTACAGTACCTTTCCTTTTTGGGACACTGGTCCCACCTACCAGCGACGCGGGGGGCACACCCCGGTGTAGACTACACCGATAGCCACAAAGATGGTGGAAGATGGACCGCAATTGACGAGTGGGACCGAGACGCAGTAGAAGGATTGCGGGCATCGGAAACTTCGCAATTGGGTTCAACCGGTTGCGTCCGGTGTATGGGCCTAGGTGAGCATGTACAAGAGTGAAATATGCGAGCCATATTCTTGTGTTGGTGGGCTATGTATTTAAACAAATCTCAGCTATCCATGAGGCATCTAAGGACATCATCGTAAAATCAAATAAATAACTAATTTAAAAGTTGAATAAAAAAGCATGGAACATGTATGCGAGGAAATCGATGATTTTTGGATAAGTGATTAGTGTTGACTATGATGTTGATGGACTATATGATTTTGGTATTAAAAGAACGGATTTGCTAGTGATCAGTCGATTTTCATACCTGTATGAGAGAGAGCATGCATGTGTTCGACGGGATAATGGTGAGCCCGGGTTGATCTAGGGTCGTTGGATCTCAATCCCACGGCCCAAAAATCGACTGAAAGTTAGCAAAATTTCATGCAACTGATAACTAGCCAGTCCCTTAAAAGAATTGTTCTTTGTAGAAGGGGTGATTTTTTACGGCACTTCAACACTTCTTCAAATAGCAAGGATTTATGCAAGTGTACGTGAAAAATTTAACTGTGGGTTAACAAATTTCGAGAGATTGGGATCGATAACAATTGCATTGCCGGAGTTCCAAGATGAAAATTATTGCAGATATAGGGTAGAAACTTTGAAAAGAGATTTTAAAACATCATTTATTGATAAATACTTTTGAAGTTTTTTGAAAATTTTTGGAGACTATTGTATGAACTTTTGGAGATACGGAAAGGCACGGAGGAGACCCCTAGGGTGTGTCCAGTCCCTAGCCAACAAGAACATAGTGTGCCGCCTGAAGCTGCTAGGCGGCATAGGGACTCCATATCTCCCCAGGTTTGGCCGTGTGGCTTTGGCTCAATTAGAAATGCCCTAATAAGGGCATGTTTGGATTGCAACCACAGCTTGCCACACCTAATATTAGGTAAGAGCGGCAAGCACACATTTTTGTGGCCAAGAAATTTGGTGCCACACTTGTGCAAAGTTGGATAAAAAATTGAGTCTATAGCTTGTGAATCAGATGACTAAGAAAATGTGGTAAGACACAGTTGTGGCACGAACCAAACACCACCTAAAAAACCGTGGCATGTCTAAGATTAGCTTATGCAAGTTTAAGCACGGACAATCAAGCCTTGAGTCTTGGGCTGGCATACCTCTTTCCTGTGACCATAAAGATTGCGCGCTCTTCCTGGCAGCGACAACCATCTCCATTGGGAAAGGTCACAAAGCGGACTTTTGGCACTACCAGCGCGAGGCTCTATGACCTTGCCCATCACGACCACCATACCTTCGCCAAGCAACTCAAAGGACAACAGTGGATTCAAACGATCAAGCATCTCCAAGCCCTCTAGCAATTGTTCAAATTCATCAAGCAAGCGCGACTTCAATAGCCTAGTCATCTATTATTATGCATCTATTAAAAACAATGACAGATTAGGAGCAACAAAATTCTTCCAAAGTCCAATTACAGATTTTTTTATATATATATATATTTCTCAAGAGTGAACGACGACTCGAGGAGTATCACACCATCAAGTATTCCTCAAGAAAATGTCATCAAGTAAATTATTTACTATCTAGAAATCTGTTGGGTTCAGGTTAATTTTGTTAACATGCAGTTACAGACACTGTGTCACACTCTTGACGAAAAGAAATTTTCACCAAGATCCTATTTTTGTACCTCCAGAAAAAAAATCTTACTGCCATTTTTTTTAGAAAATAGAAAAACAGCCCATAATATTATTGCAAGTTGCTATTATTTTATAATCTTGAGATAAGCATCTTTCCCAAACAAATATTGATAATATATAAAACCTACAGTACTATTTCTGATGAAAATTCTGGTTCGGTTCATGATTCATTAGGGAGCACATCCACTTGGTAGCGTTTGGTCTCAACCATTTGCTTCCAATCCACTGTTTGGAAGTTGTGTGGAGAATTATACAATACAAAATCATATGCTTCTACATGGTATAGAACTCAGTGTTACTGCGTCAAGAACAAAGAAATGGTTACATAGCATCTATGACTCTACCGTAGATTTTTACTCCTTAGATCATATTACTCCAAGTTACAACTTACAACAAGGTGCATCCCACATGTGTAAGCTGATGTTCAATTATAATGAAATGTATGGTATTTACTCTTCCATTCATGATTGTGATGGTGGATATCCAAGAGGGGTGTATTACCCCATGCTAAGAAGATTTTAAGGTAAGGTATAGCGTAATAATTCAAAAACCAGCGAAGTATATAATATAGTCTAGAGAACCAAATCCCAACAAGTTTTCAGAGAAGAAAAAATATTATTCATTCCTTCCACTCTTTCACCCAGGTATGTACTCCAGAGATTCAAATCTCTAAAGGCTTCAGAAAAGGAAGCAATTATTCATCCCTCCCACTCTTCTGGCCAAACACTAGTTCACAAAAGGAGAAAGAAAAACACAGAGGAGTCATTGCTCCTCAGTCCTCACATGCAGTTACTACAGCCTAGGTCCATCCATGGCCACTCAGAAGAAATTCTTGCAAACATAAACCTCTTCTGAAGCCAGGATTATATATATCGACCGCTACATCTTCTGCTCATTCCTGAAACGCTCACGGACGGCCCGGATGTAAGCCGCGGCCCTCTCGTCAATGTCGCTGCCTGCGCTGCTTCCTGCTGCATCAATGGCAGAAGAGTAGTGTGGCTGGTAAGCCTGTGTGACACTTACAGCCGAGTTGCCCTGGGATTTGACGTACTTGGAGGATACCATCACCACCTTGCCCTTGATTCCTCTACCACTACCCTTAACGTTGGCCTCCATTCTACTTGGTTGCTGCTTTGCTGTTGGCTTGGTTGGTTGTGCTTGCTCTGCAGTGCTGGAGGAGCTAGCTAGCCCTATATATGCAGGTGCGCTGGTGTGTGAGATGAGACATTGCATGTCACATCTTGCTTTCTGATGCCACATCCATCTAATTGTCCATAGCTACCAAGGATGCGTCCATGGACAGTCACTGGCAGCTGAGTCCCAACCTGAGAAGGGACCAGTGAGCAGTGAGAGGTGTAAAGCTCTGAAATGCTACGTAGTTTCAGGCTAGCAGCAATGCACCATGATAAAATACAACGTTGGCCATTTAATAAAATTCTTTGCCTCTGTCTCTTGCCTTTTTCCAGATCAGAAAAGATTGTGTTGTTTGCCTCAAAAAAAAGAGAGAGAAAAGATTGTGTTGGATATCCTATTGCAATATTGTGTTGCCGGGGAGATTGTTTTTTTAGGGCTGCCAGGGAGATTGTTGCGGTAGTTTATCATTTCAGCAACAGATTCCTCCCTATCCATGTGAAGCAGCCATCACTTCACCTGTAGGTTCTGTGTGTCTATTCCTTTTACAAGTGACAGTAGCAATGGGAAGGCCTCTAGTCTCAAGAGGTTGGCAATGCGCTTAAACTTAGGAACTGAACTGCTGTGCTAATTTGCCGTGAAGTCTGGGAATGAAAAAAAAGGATGGTTTATGAAATAGAGGGGGGGGGGGGGGGGATTAAACGTGCAACCCTTCGGTCTTCCTGACCTGAGGTTGTGTGTTTATCTGTAAATATGTCTTGTGAGCTCTTTATTTATCTCTAATATAAGCTTCGGCGGTGCTCCTGCCTTCCAAGAGGTGATTTCTGTTTCTGGAGATAAGCTTGTTCAGAAGTACCATCAGTCTTCGAGGTTCTTCTCTTCAGGGTCAATTTTTAATCTGATCCTCTATTGTTGAAAGGTTTTCTTTGACATTACGTAGACGAGCATCAATCAATCCATGGATAACTGCGCATCCAACATTCATGTATCATGTATGGAGACAAAAAAAATCCAACTGATGTTTCTTAGAAATTCAAGAGAGAGAGAGACGGCCACTAGGGAGTGCAGGTGCAGCAGGCATTGGGTTCTGGATTCGCCTGCTGGATGAAGGCAAATCTACCAGTGGCCATCGGGTCGAAATCTGTAGCTTCTTTCCACGGGTAAAAGAGGCTCTGGCGCTTTACGACGTGGTGAAAACCACGGCCACTCTAAAACTATCTCACCTCGCCCTCCTGGTGTAGTGGTGTGTCTACGGCTGCCTCCAATTAAACACACTCTCCTGCTTAGAGATAACCCCAAACTTAGAGGTAATATTTCCTCTTAGCTAACTATTGAAGATGTCCTAGCTCCATGCATGCAGTATTCTGTATACAAACTACCATATTTCTTTTTTTTCGAAACATTGGCAGGAGCTTTGCCTTTCGTTAAGCTGATAGGAGAAGAACTTTACAGGGTGCACATGGCAAGATAAGATCGAAGGTAAAACAAAACAGGAGGTCCGCTGAGCAGCCTAAACTAAGCCATGACCATCAAACAGAATACATGAATTAACCAGCTACATGCAAGAGAAATTTTACAGTACACCAAAGTGAATGTGAGCCGTGAATTCCTCGTGGTCTTATGGTTCATATTGATTTCATTTCTTTAAAGAAAAAAATGTCAGATCTAAATTATGCCACTTATATTTGTCATTGTGTACCATAAATCAATCTCCAACATATTGGTGAAACCAGTGGCCGTCGGGTCGAAGTCTGTAGCTTCTTTCCACGTGAAAAAGTTCATGCTCTTTACAACAGGGTGAAAAGTGAAAACCATAGCCTAAAGCATTCTCAATTGGTGTGTCCAGTAGTGGTTATATTCGAATGCACTCATGGCTCATCCTTCTCACTCTCCTGCTGCTTGCATCTTCCTCTAAGATGCTGTGTGGGCGCAGGCCTTTGCCCTTTGTTCCGACCTAGTATTATAAGCTCATACATTTGGTCTTTTTTTTTTTGAGAAAATACATTTGGTCTTATTTTACCCTAAATGAAAGCAGACCTCCAATCCTCCATATTCAAGTTTAGCTTCATAAATTTTAGGAGTGAAGCAGTATCAAACCAAAATACTCAATTAACATAAGGATTAGCTCTTTATAGAGGTGATCTAGACTCGCATTTTAGCTCAATTGAATTCACGAATGTCCACGTCGTCATGCACCAACTAACCAGCTTCGTGCAACATAATTTTTATAATACATTAAGATGAATATACACGAGTCTTGTGTAATGTGTATTCCTCTCGATCTACTAGTTCATAATTTTCAGATTTTTATACTAGTACGACAGTATCTACTGGAGTATAATAATAATGTATATGCTTTTAATGAAATATGCCCGCAAAACCAATTGTTACATCTAAATCACATTACTATAATTATCATTGTGTACTATAAATTAATCTTGACTAGACCGACCCTATAAATTAATCTTGACTAGACCGACCAGTCAATCAATCAAGAATATATGGAGCATCGTCCATGGAAAAAAAAGCGCTGTTGCTTTGGAAAAGGAGGAGATGACTAGGCGGATGCAACGAAATTATCCATGGGGCATATGGAATCGCTGGTGCTTTGGAATATTTCTAGGGCGGCTAGGCGAGCGGGTGCGCCATGGCAGACGCTGCTCCGATTATACGCCGGCCGGCTGACCGTCGATCGCCGACGGCATATCAGATGAGATGACTGCTGACTAGGCCCCGGCCGGCCGGCCGGACTTATTCCGGGCTGCGAAACCTAGGTTTTCATGCGCATCGAACCATGCAACTGGTGATGCAATCGGCAATCCATGTCGCTAGGAGATGACGAGGAGGAACCAAAGAAGAATCGGTGCGGAGGAGGAGGAACGAACTCTTAGCCATGCCGACGCAGCGTCAGGGGCCGGGGAGGCCGCCGTCCAGTTGCGGATCATCCGCCGCCGTCTTCGGCGACGGGGAAAGGCTCCGAGCAGCAGTAGGTTGGTGCATGCCGCCGCCGCCGCGCCGCCGCCTACGAGTCTACGAGCGACGGCTGCGCCACGGCCCACTGGCCGTGCTGTTAGGCCGGAGAGTATCCACGCTGGAGCAGAACAGCCCGCCTAGAGGCCTTGTATTCGTAAATGGGCTCACTTTCTTCCTTGGACCTGGGCTTATTATGCAGGTATCGTGATTATTTATGGGCCGGACTCCTAGCTCCGGTAGGCCAGAATTCGTCGTAGGAGGCCAGTAGGCAGCACCGTCCGGTCGTGGGGCACTCTGGGACATCCGGCCCAATTTTACGAGGATACCAGTAACGGAAGCGGGCACGGCCACACTCGCCTGCCCGCCATCAGCCATGGGCCGCCGCCGCGCGTCCTGTCTCAAGGGCATGTATATAATGAATTTTTTACTGTTCTGACTTTAATTTAAATCGGAATTAAAAAATAAATCCATGTTTTAATAAATTTAAAAAAATAGTCTTCCGGCTCCCGTCGAACGGGCGTTTAATAAAATACGCTCGGTGTATATCGAGCTCGGTGTAAGGGTTGAACTCGAGCTCTGTTTGGCTCAGTTAAGCTCGAGATCGGCTGCTCAAAAATCATTGAATATCTTTTTTTATGATTTTGCATTGACAATGCAACTATCACAAAGATAAATACTATGCCCATAACATGATAAGGTTAGCATCGAATAATGTTCCTTAATTATAATTATAAATGCATAAAAGTACGGTGTTAAACAATGACCAATGAGTTTATGGTACTATCAACTAGGTCGTTTAAAGGTTGGAATTGTCACTTAGTAAAAACCTATCCGAGCATTCGAGCTGAAACCGAGCAGCTCAAGTCTTATAGCTAGCTGACATGTCATCATTGGAGATGCTTTTAAGATACAACATCACTATGCATCCATATAAAAACTCTTCCTCTCAATGTATCAATGCTTCCAGATATGTTTATAAAATATAACTGCCTTGTTAGCACCTGAACCAGGCGTTTTAATCTCCAATGGCCGATGCCTAGCGTAACAGGGAAGATACAATAAACTAGCTGCTCGATAGAGATGGGAAGGAAGCATCGAGGCAAAGTAGCGGTATAAAAAAGGTCACAAGCACCGAGAAGCAGTCGATGCCAACCTAGGCATCTTAAGCACATCTATTTGCTAATGTGACAAAAAAAGCCTTTTTTCTCTAAGCACATACTTAAGCATCTGCATTGGAGATGGCCTTATCCTTGAAACTCAAAAAAGACTAAACTTACTACTGAAATATTTTCTTTAATACTCAAAAGGTTAAACTAATTATTGAAAATAACTTTTAGATCTTCCTGGAAACTCTACATTGTTTGTAAAAAAAAACATTTTAAAATATTACTCTATATGTTTCCCAGTATTTATCCATATCATACTATGCTTGTCGATAAAAAAGTAGTAGTTTCAACAATAACAATAGACAAAAGCCATAGTACCTTTTATTTAATAGTGCAATATAACTATTTCTTCTTGCTAAGAGCAACTGAACAACCCTCTGTACCTCTCTAAAACACTATTTATGTCTCAAATTTTTTTTAAGAAGCAGTGAATAGTATTTCAGAGGGTGTATAGAAGGGTGCTGGGATACTCTAAGCATTTAATTAATTGGGATAAAAAAAATGAAAATATCACACTAGCTATTTTTTTGTTATTTTTAATTGATAAATATAAATACCGTGAAACAATTTTTTCGAGATCACTGGCAAATACAGTTAAACGAATGGAGTATACGGTCTATAAAAACAATAAAATTTTAAACAGGGTTAAAACTAAGCTAAAACAAAAATCAAGGAGGGTCCGAGTCTGGGCACTTGCGCGGGGCGGCGCTGCACATGGCGCTGCACCGAGCTTTCCTAATATGGAAATTTATTACTACCTCCGGTCATAAAAAGAAGTCGTTGTTGACTTTTGGACACAACTTTGACCTTTCGTCTTATTCAAAAATTTAGTACAAAAATGTATAAATATAATTCATTCTCAAAGTACCTTTAATGATAAAACATATCACAGTAAAACAAAAGAAAATTTACATAATTTTTGAATAAGACGAATAGTCAAAGTCGTATCCAAAAGTCAACGGCGACTTCTTTTTATGACCGGAGGTAGTACTACGTTAACCTCCTCCCCCCATGGGCCAGCCTTCGTGCTTCTGATCTCTGACATGCGTGTGTGGCTCGCCGAAAGGCCAGCAGTCAGCACCATCAGTCTTCTTTTTATTTTTTCCCCCACCTTTTCTTTTTGTAGGGTGAGCTGTCTTTCTTTCTTTCTTTTTTTTTTTGAAAAAGGAAGCCTTTACTGAACTCAGACAATTACAACGAGAAGATACAATCAAACTGAGAACACTCCCGACCTCTGCATAGCAAAGATGCACACAGCCCAAAGAAGAAAAGAAAATAAAAGAACGGGCGAACGAAGAGAGAGGTAAAACGTCCTTATCAAGGTCGTCAACCCAAAACTCCCTGGCACCCACTAAGCCCCCTGACACACTAAACACCGAACCCAATGAAGTCAGGACAGCTCTCAAGGAGAAGCCTATGAGATTGAGAACCCAAATCAGCACAGAAAAAGACAAAACGACGCCTTCAACAAGGAAATGACGATGAAGCCCGCCATCGTCGCCTAGTCTGCAATCTGGATTTTCACCCATTGCCATGGGATAAGCGCCCTCGGCGATGCCTCCAAGGAGGGAACGACGTCAACCGACGCCGCCATCGCCGGACCAGAAAGGGAACCGGGCGAAGCTTTCGCTCGCAATGCACACACCCACGACAACATGCTGAAAGAGTCACAACACCAAAGGAACTCAAAGACCAGCCGCCTGAAGACTCCAATGAACTCGGAGAGCCAAGAAGGCACGTCGTCGCCGATCCAACCGCGAGCCAGTGCCGAACCACGGCAACTAGCCCTCTTCACCATAGCACTGCCGCTGTAAAAAACGTCAAGGAAGAAGGGAGCCAACGAAGGCCCGACTCCATCCCTTCCGACCAAAAGAAAAGATGCCATAGGCGTGGTCATCACGTGCGAAGTCCTCGGCTCCGAAGACGTTCAAACCGCCACAACCACAACCTTGCCAGCAATCCCTCACCACCAAACTCAGGGGAGCATTGGAGGATTTGCCGTAGCCGCATCTCGCGCCTGCTCGTCGCGAAAGACGTCGACCACCAAGAGAGCGGCATGGAGGATGGAAGCCGAATTGCCGCAGCATCGCGACCACACCGGTCACCGGAACCACGCGCTCGCCGCCTACGGACTGCGGCAGCCGCCATGGGAAGACCAAAACGCCATCAATCAACGTGGCCGCCGCGGCCGCCCGAAGGCCGGGCGCCGCCGCCCCGAGCCAAAGACGAGGAGAGCGCGCCGAGCCGCCAAGACCAACGCCAAGGAGCGGCGAGGCGCGCCCCGGGGGAACGACGACGGCAAGACGCACCATTGGCCGGCCAAGGCAAGCAGACAAAGGGGAGAGCAAACGTGGGCGCCAGATTGGAAGAAGGGCATCCACGGCCGCCACCGTGGATCACCATCGTGACCACGCCGTCCGCCGCCGCCGCCGCCAATGGCGCCGCCCGACCAGATCCACCGCCGGACGGGCAGCACCAGATCGAGGATGGGGAAAAGGGAAGAGACCACCTCGCATCCCACCACTGTGGGCGTGGCGCCGGTGGCAAGAGCGCCGAGATGGCCCGCCGGCGTCGCCGCCGCCGGGGGGCGCTAGGGATTGGAAGGGGGAACGCCCGCTCGGTTGGAAGGGGGAACGCCCGCCGCTGCCTCCAATCAAAATATTGTGTAGAACTGTCTTTCTTTCTTGGTCTTGCACCAGTCAAGACAACAGATGGAATGGATGCCTGGAAGCTTTCACTCGCCGAAGATTGTGATTAATATATGAAAAAAAGTCTATATTACACCCTGAACTATGGTCCTTCGTCTACGTATCCCCTGAACTATAAAATCAGGTATTCTCCTCTCCGAAACAGTAAAAAAGATGCAGATAACCCCCTGTAGTGGTTTTTCGGGTGGTTTTGCCCATATGGTAGCTGAGGTGGAGGCTTAATCAGCACAAAAAAAAATTCGTGGGACTCGCTTGGAAGCCTCTAAGTTCATATTCATCCTTTTTTCTCTCCCCTCCCTGACTCTCGCTACTTCACTCTCGGTCTCTCCTCACCATGGCCAGTCGCCACACCTCCTCCTCCACTATCCCTTGCACTTGAGGTGGCAGACGGAGGGCGAGCTAGCCGGGCCGGGCATGAGGCGAGGTGAGACCAGCGTCTTGTCGAGGCGAGGCGAGGAGAGACAGCCAGACAGCGACGACATTGGTGGCGTGGCAGGAGTGGCGACCAATGCAGGGCGAGGCGAGGGTGCGGCGAGGAGGCGGCGCGGGGCGAGGCGAGGAGGTGGCGTGGGGCGAGGCACGGTGAGGAGGCGGCCAAGGCGGCGACGGCCATGAATAGAGAGAGGGAGACGAGTGAGAGACAGAGAGGGAGACGAGAGAGAGGGGGTTGAGGAAAGGTTAGGGGGGAGAGGATGGTGGGCGCCACTTTTTTTCATTTTTGCTGACATGACTGCCACGTTGCTTCCACGTGTGCAAAACAACCTTACAAAATGTTGTGGGGTGTTATCTGTACCTTTTTTAGGTTTTGGGGTGTAGAATACTTGCTTTTGTACTTTAGAGGGCTTGTAGATGAAGAGTCATAGTTCATGATGAAATATAGACTTTTTCCTTAAAATATACTGCCTTCAATCATAAAAAGAAGTCGTCGTTGACTTTTGCACACAACTTTGATCATTCGTTTTATTCAAAAAATTTATATAAACATCATTTATTTTGTTGTGATTAAATTTATTATTAAATATATTTTAAGTATGACTTATATTTTTATATATTTATAATTTTTTTAATAAGACGAATGGTCAAAGTTAATAAAAAGTCAATCAATGACTTTTTTAATGATCGGAAGGATTACAATCTTTTAAGACAGGTTTAGAAGAGCCTAATTATGAAAAAAAATTTAAAAAAATTTAAATTTTCTCAAAACTACTGCAACTACTATATCATTGGCTTGTGCAAATGAACAAATTTCTAACGGTAGTTTTTAGTTTTAGTTTAAGATGCAAAGGGCAAGACCTAAGAACCTTTTTTCAAGTAGGATACCAATCAACGCATAAGAACCGTTTTTCAAGAGAAGTTGTACCACACCATAACTATTTCTCTTTAACACGCATCACTATAAATTCTTTTCTTTACCTTAGTCCTTCCTTTACCATAAGATATTCTAAATATTCCTCTACGACGGAAGACATTCCGGCTAACAAAAATTGTGTTTCTAGCCATGTAGGAAAGAGAAACGAGGGTGAAACCGTGAAAGACCCCATTTTTCCCTTGTACTTAAGCAAAAAGATTTTGGCTTCAAAATGGACAGCAAAAACATAGAAGTTCAAAAATTGATTTGCGCATGCCACCATTCAGATGTTGTTTGCCTGTTGTGGCGACGGGGAACTTCTTCTTCGCCATTTCGCTCGCCCACGTGCACCTCTCCGCAAGCGCCGCCGTCAGCAACGAGTCAATCCCGGCGATCGTGAAGCACCTGACGAAGATCACTCTTTGGGCGGCCGCCGTGACGCCATGCTTAGCCTGCAGATGGTCGTCGTCCTCACCTCCGGCAGCGACGGAAGTATGTGCAGATCCATTTGCTAATATTTTTGGGTCATTTTTTAATTAAGTCCAGATCCATTTTGCTTGACTACGAGGTTAAAATGGACTTTTTTGCATGTTTATGGCCCTCTTTGATACCTTGTTTAGTTGTAGTTTAGTTGTGGTTGGGAAAATTTGACCATATTTGAATGTGCTTTGAAAAAGCTAAATAAATTATTAAAAAAATATTCTTGAGATCTTTGAGAAAAACCCTACAAAGTCCTAAAAAAAATTATTTTCAAAAAATAAAGTATATGGCCTATACAAAATAGTTAAATTTTCCCAACCACAACTAAACTAGAACTAAACAAGGTATCAAAGAGGGCCTATCTCTCCCGTACGGTTGGAAACGTAATTTTATTTGCTAGTGCTTTCTGAATTGGTAATGGTATCTAGCAAAGAGAGACGGTACTACAACCAAATTTTTTATAAAACCAACATTTTAAGCATCATCAACAGCAAATGTGCGGCAACTAAAAGTACACTTCAATAGCTGGTGTGTTTAGATTACCATGCATAAAATGTACTGGCACCTGATCTGTAGATCGATCATTTCTGGTAGTTAACATTTTTAATATGAAGCAATTCAAAAAATAAAGTGAAAATATACACTTTGATTTGGTGGAAATTTGAAAATGCTTTTAAAAAGACATCGATCTCAGAGGAGTATTATGATAACACTAAAGCCTAGCAACGCCAGGATAAGAAGCATGACCAGCCTAATCTAACTAAGATCTATTCAGCCGATATTAACAATTTATTTTGACTATTAATCTACATTTTTTATTCTATTTGTCATAGTACTAGAATGATCTAAATTATGCCTCTATTAGTCATGCTTTAAGCATTACACCTCATAGTGTCCAGGGAAGCCCCGTGTTTTCATTAGAAAATTTCTCTTCCATCTAGTTCTGCTATTTCTACACAATTTTTTTTTATGTGTATACAATTGTATATCGTATAAATTCCGGTATAACTTCTTTACAACAATCTTAACTCCTTTTTTTATCAGGCAAGCTTGCAGAGGACTAGAGGATGATGCTTCCATTATTTCACCCTAAGACTCGCCTGCATTTTGCTTAAAAAAAAGACTCGCCTCCTCTGATAAGTACCCATGGGCCACGGAAGCGCCGCCTCTGAGGTATACAACCAGCTCGTCAAAGCGTGGGGGGCCTTAGCGTCCTTGACCTTCGCCTTTTCAACCGCGCCCTCTGTTTGCGCTGGCTTTGGTCAAGTCGCTCCGATCCATCCAAGCCTTGGAAGGGGTCTGACTTACAGATGACGGCGCCAGAGTCGGACTTGTTCAGGGCAGCTACAGAGGTATCCGTTGGTAATGGGGCGGATACGTCCTTTTGGAGCGATCGCTGGGTTTCGGGGTCCACTCCAGCCCTCATCGCCCCCAACCTCTTCAACCAGGCTAGGCTCCAGAAAAGCTCTATGGCTCGGCTTCTTCCCTCCCACCAGTGGATTCTCCACTCTGGCCCCCATCTCTTCTGCCACGCTCCCGCGAGAGTGCATCCTACTCTGGAGCAAGATTCGTCATATCACTCTCTCTGATGCCCTGGACTCTATCCGCTGGTGCTTCTCCTCCGACAATTTGCTACTCCACGAGCTCACCATTTCTCTCTGCAGTGCGCAGGCGACTGAGCACCCTCTTGCGTCGGCGATCTGGGGCGTTAGGGCTCCCAACAAATGTAAAATCTTCGCTTGGACCCTTAGTCTCCACCGCCTGAATACGACGGACCTGCTTGCGAAGAAGGGTTGGCCTCACCATACCGCCTGTGCCTTTTGTAGCGGGCCTCTGGAATCGGTTGATCACCTGTGGGGCTCCTGTCCCTTCGCCATTTCAATCTGGCAGGTGATTCTTCCGAACGGGCCTTACCCTTCGGGTTCCTACACCTTTTGCGACTGGTGGTGTGCTCGTCTTGAGGGGGCCTCGCGGGACTATTTCAAGACACTAAATGGCCTAATCATCCTTTCTGCCTAGGAGATTTGGAAGGAGCGAAACAGAAGAGTTTTTCAAGGCCAATCACTCCCTACGGGCCGCGTTGTAGACCTCATTAGGGACGAGATTGCGGCCTGGTCCACAGCATCCTCGTCCTTCCTCTTGTCTGATTAGTTCCCCTCCCCCCTCTCTCTTCCTTCTTCTCTTCCCTATAATTTGTACAGTTATCCTCTTTTTATTGAAATGGCAGAGCTCCTGCTCTTTAGATTAAAAAAAAAAAGCGTGGGGCGGGAAGCCCCACCCCCACTCCCCATCCCCAGTTCCCCACCACGCCACAGTGCCACACACCTCGCCTCTCCTCCCCTCTGCCCCATCCACCCCCACCGACGAGCGCGCGCGGGGGAGGCTAGGGTTCGCCGGGATCCCATGGCGCGGCGCGGGCGCGTGCAGCTGCGGCGGATCGAGGACAAGGCGAGCCGGCAGGTCCGCTTCTCCAAGCGCCGCGCGGGGCTCTTCAAGAAGGCGTTCGAGCTGGCGCTGCTCTGCGACGCCGAGGTCGCGCTCCTCGTCTTCTCCCCCGCCGGCAAGCTCTACGAGTACTCCTCCTCCAGGTGCGTGCGCCCGCTCCCCGCTCCGTTTACTGCATCCGCCGACCGCCGCCGCCTCCTCCGTGGCCACCCGAATTCGCCCCAATAGGATCCGCCGATTCGCCCCGATCGATCCCATCCTTTTTAATTCCATTTTCCCCCAGCCGCTCGTGGTGGTTGGTGGCAGGCGTCCGCCCGCCCCGTGCACGCCATGTGCTCGAGGCAATCCCCCGGAGGCGCGCCACCTTGCATGACCCTGTTTAGGATCTCGGCTTCTAGCCCGTTTGCACTGTTCCTAGTGGCGCCGCCACCTTGCATGAGAGCTCGTCTCGGGTGCGTGCTGCCGTACTGTTCCGGGCCTTTTGAGGTCAGCGCTCCGGCTCTCTAATGGCGTGGACTGCTTGTTTTTTCCCGGCTTTCGCACGTGCTTCGCGTATCGAGCACGCGCATATGGTGCGCCATGGCATGGCCGCACTGGCTAGCTCTCCCGCGCAGCCATGCGCTGACAACGGACAGTACTAGCCCTGCACCCACGCATGTTGCCTGAGATATTTTTTTTTTTACTTTGCTCGTCATCCTCAACCTCGCGCGAGAGGAATTTTGCGGTTCCCAACCACAGGCACGAAAAATTATTTGGATCTCTTGAACAGAAGTTGATGTAGTTTTTTAGTGAAAGATCATGGAGTTAAAAAAGTGAAAGATTATGGGTTTTCAGAAAAACATAGCTCCAATGGATAAGTACTGAACCAGTCTAACCTGTTAAACGGCCTGTCTCGGTGCCGCACCTCAGCTGGGCCAAGAGATTTCAATTGGGTTCAGTGGATGTAGAAAAGGTTATAAAAATTCACCGTTGCCCATTGGCTGGCAATTGGAGTGAAAAGGAACCAATACGGGTCTGATAGGACAGTGGTATTTATCGTATTTATATTTGTATCATTTTTTATTAGATACGAATTTAAATACATACCGAACCCGAATGAAAAACGGATTTAACTGTTTTTTATTACTCGTACTTGCCTAAATGCACAGTGTCTGCCTACCCGTCGGACGCTCGCAGGAGCTGTCCGTTTCAGGGCGTTTGCGAACGTCATCGTGAAATACTACGAAAGCAAAAAATTAAAAAGACAACACGGACATTGACAATAGTTACAGTACCACGCATGTCGCTACGTATATTTATATAATTAGCACAATGCCTGTGCTCTGCCACGGACTATAAAGGGATAAAAGGAAAACATAATTCGTCGAAAAATATATAATCATGAAGGGTGATTTGCAGGAAAGATCAAGAGTGTAGCACGTGATATGATGTAGCTTGGATCGTTTAGGCCGAATCCAAGCATCCGGAATAATCTATCCATTAGCCCATGCTTTGCTATGGGCGTTTAAAGGAAAGGGAGAAATACATAAATGATAAACAAAAACATAAATTGAAATATTATATATTAGGGTTAATCATAAATTACTCTTTGTAATTTCATAATTTGAAACATTATTTGACATAAATAATCTATCTATCAGACATAAATAATCTATCCATCAGGTACCATCTTTGCACTAAATGGTCTATTAGGGCTCACTCGAGATCCGAATGGCCCTTCATGATCACTGTTCAATCGCTAGGAGGGGTACAACATCATACATAAAGGACAGACCACGACTTTCTTCCCAGGCCTTGGATAGACCACGACTTTCTTCCCAGGCCTTGGTCTTGGCCACCAGAGTTTCAACAAAAGCTAAAATGAAAGGTTCATTACATTAGCAAGGAATAAATAAAATGAATAACTAGGCGAAATAAAGCAAACATACTCCACAAATATACCCAGAAAACACCAGAATAACTAAAAATAATCCACATGAACATAATTCTTCTGAGTAGTGACTCCCGAGGGCCTGTCTAATTGCCATTGCTGCTCTCCACTGGCCGGCTGCTACACGCATTCTCCATATGAGGGCTCGGCTGCAGGCGACTCGGGAAGAAGGGTGTCGGCCGAGCAAATCTGCATCTCGAGAAGAAATTAATTTGCGGTGGCCGAGGAAGAAGAATTCGTGAAGCAAAAGCGCCGAGCGAAGTATCTGAGTTCCATCCCACTCTCGCTTTCTTCCTCGCTCCGTTCTGTGCTTGCGAGTTCCTTTGTCGGCCAGAGATCGTCTACCAATGAAAAATCACGGATAAAGGCTTTGAGGACGCTCTCGGCTCCAAGCCCCACTCGATTTCAGGTTTGTTTTAGTCGATTTTTCACGGATAAAGGCTTCCGAAATTTTTCTCCCACTTACGGTTTTTCCAAAGTTTTTTTTTTCCACTAGGAATCATGTGAAAGCTCAGACTTGTCTACAAGGTTTAAAGTCGCTCTCGGCTTTAAATCACCGATAAAGGCTTTGAGGTTGCTCTTAGCTCCCAATCGATTTCAGGTTTGTTTTAGTATGTATGAGGTTTTTTCAATGTTCTTCTCTCTGATGATTTGAATTTTTTTAAAAAAGTAGATAACCACACACCGACGTACCTATTCCGACTCGTTTGGAAGCTCCCAGTTGATTTGAGTTTTTTTAAAGTAGATTATTACACACGGACGTACCAACTCAGAATTATGTGGAAGCTCAGCCCTCCCTGTAAGGTTTAGTTATGCTTTGATTTATATAAGAAAATATATGCACATTTTTAGAAACTTCAGAATAATTTAAGTTGCTTTTCATATTTACAACAGATCGATGGAATTTGATATTGATGTTATTATGTCTGTGAAAATGAATACTACAGTGGATTCAATGAGTAGTAAAATCATAAGTATATTTTTCGGTCTAAGTATGCGGGGCGCACCTCCTCTTTCAATGGAAATCTGATAAATCGGTGCGCCTCGAAATGTTGAATGATTTGAAACGGAAATTCCCTGAGTTGGATGACTGTAAACTATAACAATTGATTCAAGACTATGAAGGAATGGTAATAAATTATAAGGTAAGTAGTGAAATCGATATCATAACCCGTAACTTATTTTTATTTTAAGACCCTTCCCAACTGAACATGTTTTTTATTTATGAAGTTACATGATGTACACATTAAGTTTTCATTCAAGACGCTAATTCTTGTGTTGTTCGATTATCTGCCTGAGAGTGTCCCCAGCACCCACCACCCAGCCAGATGGAAACAACGCAAAAATTAGCGTTTTAAATGGAAACTTAATTTCTATATCATCTAACTTCATAAACAAAAAAATGGTCAGTTAGGAAGGGTCCTAGAATGAAAATAAGTTGCGGATTATGATATGGATTGCACTGCTTACCTTATAATTTATTACCATTCCTTCGTAGTCTTGAATCAATTGTTTTAATTTACAGTCATCCAACTCAGGGAATTCCCGTTTCAAATCATTCAACATTTCGAGGCGCACCGATTCATCAGGTCTTCATTGAAAGGAGGAGGTACGCCCCGCATATTTAGACCGGAAAAGTCTACTTATGATTTTACTACTCATTAAATCCACTGTAGCATTTATTTTTACAGATATAATAACATCAATATCAAATCCATCGATCTGTTATAAATATGAAAAGCAACTTAAATTATCCTGAAGTTTTTGAAAATGTGAATATACTTTCTTATATAAATCAAAGCATAACTAAACCTTTTAGGGAGGGCTGAACTTCCACATGATTCTGAGTTGGTACGTCCGTGTGTGATAATCTACTTTAAAAAAACTCAAATCAACTGGGAGCTTCCAAACGAGTCGTAGTAGGTACGTCGGTGTGTGGTTATCTATTTTTTTTAAAAAAACTCAAATCACCAGGGAGAAGAACATTGGAAAAACCTCATATAGACTAAAACAAACCTGAAATCGATTGGGAGCTGAGAGCGACCTAAAAACCTTTATCGGTGATTTGAAGCCGAGAGCGACTTTAAACCTTGTAGACAAGTCTGAGCTTCCACACGATTCCTAGTGGGAAAAAAAACTTTAGAAAAACTGCAAGTACAGTGGAGAAAAACTCCGGAAGCCTTTATCCGTGAAAAATCGACTAAAACAAATCTGAAATCGAGTGGGGCTTGGAGCCGAGAGCGTCCTCAAAGCCTTTATCCGTGATTTTCCATCGTAGACAATTCTCACGACAAGTGAACTGAAGCACAGAACGAGTGAGGAGAGAGAGAGAGGACGGAACTCAGACGCCTTGCCGGGCGCTTGCTTCATTGGCCCCCTTCTTCCTCACCACCGCAAATTAATTTCTTCCCGAGATGCAGATTTGCTCTGCCGACACCCTTCTTCCCGAGTCGCCTGCAGCCGAGCCCTCATATGGAGAATGTGCGTAGCAGTCGGCCAGTGGAGAGCAGCAATGGCGATTAGACAGGCCCTCGAGAGTCACTACTCAGGCCCGTCGAATCCCTCTCTTTCCTAACTTTTTCAGATACTCCCATTTCTACTCTTCCTAATCCACTATCTGTACCTGTGTCTGCACCTCCTCCAGTGTTTACCACGTCTTCACAGCCTTCTGAGTCTATTGATTCGCTTCCTCTTGCGTCTATTGTTCCTTCAGAGACAATTATCTCTTCTCCATCAGTTTCTACTGATTTTGTTCCTCATCCTTTCTTTTACACTCGCCGTCAGCATCCGGTTGAGGTTTCTCCTGTTGACTCATCCTCTTAGGAGTCAGCTTCTACCTCAGCCATATGCTCTTCGTAATCGTCGCTCTATTTGACCTCCTGAGCGTTTTGGTTTTGTCGATGCTACTTCTGCTGAGCCAGTTTCTTATCGTGATGCTGTCATTCATTCTGAGTGGCAGCATGCGATCGTCGAGGAGATTTCTGCGCTTGAGCGTAATGGCACTTGGGACATTGTCTCTCTTCTGTCCCATGTTCGTCCCATTACTTGCAAGTGGGTTACAAGATTAAGACTCGCTCTGCCGGTTCTCTAGAGCGTTATAATGCTCGTTTTGTGGCTCGTGGTTTTCAACAGAAGCCTGGTGTTGATTATGATGAGACCTATGCTCTTGTGGCTCACATGACCACTATCACGACGATGTTTGTTGTGGGCTCCGTTCGTACGTGGCCTATCTATCTGCTTGATGTTCAAAATGACTTTCTTAATGGAGAACTGCATGAAGAGGTTTTTATACGGCCTCCACCTGGGTATTTTCTTTCTGATGACAAGGTTCTTTGCCTTCGTTGTGCTTTATATGGGCTTAAACAAGCTCCCAGGACTTGGTTTCAACGCTTCTCTACCATGGTTACTACTGCTGTTTTTTCTGTCAGCAATTATGATCCTGCGTTGTTTGTCCACACCTCATCTCGTGGGCGCACTCTTCTTCTGCTCTATGTCGATGACATGATCATTACTGGTGATGACTTAGTTTATTGATTTTGTCAAGGCTCGTCTCAATGAGCAGTTTCGCATGTCTGATTTGGGTCCCATTCGTTATTTCCTTTGGATTGAAGTTACCTCTACGTCGCAGGGTATCTTTCTATCTCAAGAGAACTATATTGGGGATCTTCTTGATCAGGCTTCTCTCACAGATGATCGGGTGGCTGAGACTTCTATGGAGCTCAATCTTCAGCTTCGACCCACCGATGGCGAACCTCTCTCGGATCTTACTCGGTATCGTCACCTCGTTGGTAATCTTGTCTATTTTGGTGTCACCCGTCCCGATATCTCTTATGTTGTTTATATTCTGAGTCAGTTTGTCTTTGCTCCTACTTAGCTCCACTATAGTCGTCTCCTTCGTGTCTTGCGCTACTTGCGTAGCACTATCTCTCGTCGTCTTTTCTTTTCTCGCTCCAACTCTTTACACCTTTGTGCTTATTCCGATGCTACCTGGGCTGGGGATTCTTCTGATCGCCGCTCTCTTTCCGCTTATTGTGTTTTTCTTGGTGATTCTCTCATTGTTTACCGGTGCAGAGACTGAGTTGCGGGCTATGGCTCTATTGACGACTGAGGTTACCTGGCTGCGTTGGTTACTTGAGGATTTTGGTGTTTCTGTTGCTACGCCGACCCCTCTTTTATCTAACAGGAGCTATTGGTATTGCCAGGGATTTAGTGAAGCACGAGCTCACCAAACATATTGGTGTTGATGTTTCTTATATGAGATTGCAGGTTCAGGAGCAGGTTGTGTGGCTCTCCAGTATGTGCCTTCAGCAGATCAGTTGGCAGATTTCTTTACAAAGACACAGACTCGATAACATCATTATTCTTCTCTCCAAACTCAGTGTTGTCCACCATGAGTTTGAGGGGGTGTGTTAATAGATATATTGGGCTGTGTATTAGGCTGTGTATATGGGTCTGACCCGTCCCTTTATTGTATTAGGGTTTTCTAGCCTTTCCCTTTTTGCCCTTGTACTCTGTATATATACTGGCCCTTTGGCCCCCATATGAATACAAGCGCTGTTCCTAACAATGCCGTCCCCTATTATCCCTTCCACCGTTGGGCCACCGCCTCCCCAGCATTCCTTTGAGCCCGGAGGACATGGGAACCCACCCTCGATCCAAACCCAAACCCGAATTATTCTCATTCGTGGCGTGAGGAGGAAAAAGCTCATCCGTTGCAACAAGGAAATACGGTGATCCATTGTCTAATCTTTCTCTTATTAAATTGTGCAAATTAGAAATGTCACTATAAACACCACGTGGCACCCCTTAGCATTGTGTTTTCGAAATCAGACAATTCAATCCTTATGTTTATCATATGTTTACGTCAAAATGTATCACCCATGCCCTTCTTCCTGGGTTGTGGTTTGAGCAGAAGGGCAGAGGTGGAAGGGCACAACTACTTGGCCTAGATGTCGAGCCACTCCAATTTAATCAAATTATTAATTTGATTAATAAAATGTGGTGTGTCATGTTATGTCATATTAAAAAACATAATTTAGCCTTTTTGTTCTATAATTTTTTACTTATAAGTTGTTTTTTTCACAAGTTCTACTGTTGTATCAAACATGTACGATTTAGATATATTCATATTTATTAGTGTAAAAGCTAATTGAGTCCTAGTTCTAGTATGAATGTTCCGCAATAGTTTCGATGAATACCCAAAAAAAGTCGACTTGAGGTTTAGTTCCAATTGTCAATTTATTTTTCTTAA